>CAMZMU010000072.1:9071476-9671476 GCA_947311845.1 Poa pratensis
GTACAGAAGGTCTCACTCCTCAAGCTTCAGCAGCAACATTCTTGTCTTGATCCCAAAAGGATATCTTTTTGGTATTCCCCTCTCATCCTGGAAGCTAAAGACACATATATCCCCTTCCTTTAAACCAAAGTCTTTTACAGCAGTAACCCATCCACAGGTAATTGTCCCTTTTCCACCTTGAAGCTTCATCCTACAATACTTGGTATCTGTTGTGTAGTCAGGGCTTCTTGCCTTCTGGACAACCAAACTTGACAGAGGATCAGGGCTTGTTGGTGGCTTCAGTAATGGCATTAGGCACTGACAGGTGAACTCAGTGGAGAAGTCCTGGGAATAACATGTACAAATAAAATTTAGTTCACAACATGTTTTACACTGTAAAGTAGATGCTATTTCATGGACAAATAATTCAACAGAAGAAGCTATTTAAAACAAGACTGAAAAATTTACTAGCCATATTGTCCCTGAATTGGGGAAAACATGGTTTACTTGACAGAATACCATGAACTGCTACTGGAACCCTAGCAGAAGAACCCTAAATCAACCAGATCAACATATATTGCCCTACAGAAACAAACCACTATGCTGGAAACACATGTAACAGGTTCACTAAGAAGTAAAAACAGTGCTCCCTTATGCAATTATACTAGTATTGAAACCCTAGCATAGAATATATGGAAGTTTGATCTCGATCTACTAACCTGGGGAACGAACTGGAGCTTGGTGCAGACGAGGTGGACGATCTTGGTGCAGAGGGTGACACACGCCGAGGCGGCGCAAACGGTGGCGACGCGGTCCAGACAGAGGGCGACGCACCAGGCGGCCGATGCTCAGGCGGCGCAGACGAGGCGGACGAGGCGTAGACGTAGAGCGACGCACGGCTAGGCGCAGGCAGCGCAGACGAGGCGGACTAGGCGTAGGGAGACGTACGGCTAGGCGCAGGCGGCGGAGGGCGATTCATCGTTGGAGGGCGAGGTGGAGGTGGAGGGCGGCGACTCATCTTGGGGAAAAAAGAGGAGGAAGTAGCGGTGCTGATGAGGAGGAAGACTTTTGGATAATGATGAGTAAACTTTTGCAAATAAAACCAAACATTACTTAAATTGTCTATCTAGTCCTTCCAGCATTGGTTTTATGCAAAAATACACCAAGATATGTAAGTAGAGTATTTCTATTATTCATATTTAGAGGCCAAACATACATTTCTTATTCATATTTAGATAACAAACATGCTACTGAAACTTTCAACGACAAACTCATTCTCTGCCATCAGAGATGAATTATGATTTCTTTGCATCGAGACGAGCCTGCAGGATGCACAACTGTTCTTCCAGGCCTTTTATATCCTTTGGGATCTCTGGTCTCCAATTTGTAGGCTCTGCCATGGCCTCCCTTGTCTCATCATCCGCAAGAACACAGTGCAGAGTAAACACCTTTTTGTATAGATTCTCCTGCCTTGCCACCTCGAACTCCGACAAGGCCGCCTCCTCCACGGTATCCCGACACCTTCCTCCACGAGACCTACCTGAATTTTCCGCCATCTCCACGAGGGGGTCATGGGGGATTTTGTGATATGAGAACCAGAGTTTGAAAGTGAGGAACAAGATGACATGTACTGAAGAAAAATTGGAGACATATGTCATATATATAAGAGGAGGGAGTGCTTGAAGGAGCTGCCACGGTTGCACACACGTGTTGGCAACTTGAGTCCTTGATGATACGTGTTGGACCTAGCCTACAAATAAGAGTGCCAACTCACATAGCCTACAGCATAGATATCAATACTACCAAAAGTACTACACTACAAATAAGAGTGCCAACTCCCATAGCCTACAACATAGATATCAATACTACCAAAAGTACTACACTACAAATAAGAGTGCCAACTCCCATAGCCTACAACATAGAGCAAGGTGTGGTGTATATGGCTAAAATATTCACTCCTGACATGAAAGAAGAAATCATAATTCAAATAAATACTAGTACCATCAGTGATTTATGCAGCAGCTTAAAACACATGTAACAGCTGTGTCATAGCTGAATCCTCCAAAAGACAAATGTCAGCAGTTCCATAAGTACTTAGTAATTTACATAATAGAAACCACACAGTTCACAGACCACACAGGTCACAATTCACACAGTTCACAGACCAAACAACATGAAGATAAGGACCTAGACATATACTTCAGTTAACAACATAGACATATACTTCATATAAACCTTGATAAGGAGTCACATCTTAGCAAGCTTCAGTTAACAGGAAGCTTCTGAATGTTCAGCCTCAGCCCACCATAGCAAGCTTCTGTGAAGTTGAAGAGGACGACATGTCCTTCCTGCAGCTTGAACTCCTTAGCAGCTTTCTTCCACTCACCAGTCATTATGGCATTGTTTGTGAACTTGGCCATCTTCATCTTAATGTTGAACGCCCTGGTATTGAAATCAAGGATGGTACACAGAGTTTTAACTTCTGGCAGATGACTCTGCAGGTACTCCTTACTAAACTTAGCTCCAAAGACCTATTATGTATGAGCAGTTAGCACATCACAGTAAGAATAGCAGTAACATTCACAAATTCAGATAGGCCAGTAGCAATGTCTTACCATCTTGCATTTTTAGTCAATTTCATTGGAACTGGTGAGCTTGTGGACATAGAGCTTGATATCTCTGTGGCCACACCTTCACAGTACTCATCAAAAAAGTCAAGCTGCTGTTTTGTGAGGTACATGTCGTTTCCAAACATGCAAACCTTGTCAAAGTTCCTGTCAGAAGTGTATAATTCTTCTTTTGGTCCTACAGATAAAGGAAAATAGAACTACATAAGAATACAAGCTAACACAGCAACTATAAGAATACAATCTAGCACAACAACTATAAGAACACAAGCTAACACAAACTGTACTACATAACTAATTTAAACAGCAGAACATAACTGATTGAACAGGGATAGTACCTCTGAACACCAGCTCCTCCTCATGTCCAGCAGAGCCCCCAGGCAGACTAGAGCCCCCAGGCAGAGTAGAGCCCCCAGGTAGACCAGAGCCACCAGGCAGAGCAGAGCCCCCAGGCAGAGCAGAGCCCCCTGGCAGAGGAAATCCCCTTGGCAGAGGAATGCCCTCTGCTATAGCTGAGCCTGCAATGTACCCCCCATCCACCAGTGCAGTCAACCATGTGGCATAATCTGGATCTATGTCTTTGTTAGCTACGAGATCTTCAATAGTTCTCTTATCAGCAGCTTTGTTGCTCTCCACAGGCACATCTTGCTTCTTCTGCGCAGGCACAGTGTTGTCTTCGTCATCACTATCCCTGATGAGAATAGGCACCTTCTTCGGGTTGGTTCCCATTGCTCTGCACACAGATGAACCAAGCAGAGTAATAGTAAGTTACTGTTTCAGTTTCAGAGTAATAGTAATTTGTAGTTTCAGTTTCAGAGTAGTATTGCAGTTTCATATTTTACAAGTTAATTTGTTGCAGTAGTTTCTCACTTCTCAGTGTACAACAGACTCAAAATCTTGTGCAACAATACTATTAAAATGAAGTTTCTGATCAGTGAGGTGTGACAAATCAAAACTACATTATGTTTTGTAGCAGTGTTATCTTAAATTGTTCTAAGTTAGTAAATGCCTAGACTGCTAGATGGCATACTAGTGCTAATCAATGAGTAATGCTCCATGGCGAGGCCATCAGGCCACTATGAAACGAGTGATGCTTGCGGAATGTGAGACCCTGTTTGGTATCCTTCAAGTGCAAAGAGATGAAACAACTAAACTTGAACTACTGCAACAACTCAACTTGTACTACCGTGCATCTCGAAATCATAGGTGCATGTACTCTCAATCGACGGATCTACATACCATTCACCAAGATTCACTAACCCTAAACTAGACTAGTTCTCTTGCGGTGAAATCCAGATGAATCAATAACCCTAACCTAGATGAATCAATAACCCTAACCCTAGATTGACACAGGAGACTTACCGTACACAAGGAGAAGCTTGCCGGCGGCGGTTCTTTCCCTTCCCTAGCCGGCGGCTTGCGGTTCGGCGGTTCGACGATTCGGCGGTTCTGCGGTGGGAGAGGAGAAGTCAAGAGGAGAAGAGAAGAGACGCATGCGGTGGAACTGACTGATGCGGCGGAGACCCCTGCGCAATTAGTTTAAGTATTTGGAGTTTTTGCACGTAGGTCCTCCTATTAGTTTAAGTACTGAAAGTATACCCTTCCACCTACGGAAGTTTAACCAAAACCCCCCTATCTGATATGTCATCTCCACGCATTCGAACCAATCCCCTCCCACTGCATCGCGGCGTGACAGCGTGGCCGCGGCGGAGAAACCCTAGCGACTAGCGTGTCCGCGGCGGAGAAACCCTAGCGCGGAGGCGGCGGAGAGCAAGTCTACCTCGTCCGCGACACCGCCGGCGTGGAGGCGGTGGAGAGCAAGTCTAGCTCGTCGTCTCGCGGAGCAGAGGAGAGGACTCCGTCGCCGACGACGCCAAGCTCGTCGATGCCGTGGAGCAGAGGAGAGGAATTGGTCGCCGTCGACGCCGAGCTCGTCGCCCGTTGCTGCTCCGCCGAATCAGACAGGGAAGGTGCTCCCCGTCGCTGATCCGCTGAAGATGCTCCCCGTCGCTGATCCGCCGAATCAGACGGGGAAGGTGCTCCCCGCTCGTCATGGATCCCCGCACGTCCTTCCGTCCTTCTTCCAACTCATCAGGTTAGTGTTTCATCCTTGCTGATGCCTGATTAATTGATGCCCATACTTGATTGCTTCGTGCCCATACTTGCTGGATTGCGCTTATTGTTGCCCATACTTGATTGATATAGTGTATTGTTATACTCACATAATTGCATGCTACACATGCTAATTCAGTAGAGTTTGCAGGTACTGTTTGATTGGATTATAGTTTGGTTTGCAAAGGTACCAGTATAATTTTAGGAAGCCATGGATAAATCCTGGTTGTCAGCATCAAGGTCAAGTAAAGTTTATGAAGATGGAGTAATGAAATTCATAGAGTTTTTTGCCAAAAATTCTGGAATGGTAAATAGAGTTCTCTACCCTTGTAGAAATTGTGCTAATAGGTTCTGGATAAGTCAAAAGTTGGTAATTGAACACTTGGTATGCAAGGGTTTTGTTCCTGGATATACTACTTGGATATCCCATGGAGAAAAATTTGATGATAGTGAGCATTCCAACCCTCATGAACCTGCAGTTGGTAGTGAGTCTGACAGTGAGCCTGAAGAATATGCTGACAGCCATGAGATGAACCAAATGTTGATTGATAGCTTTGGAATGTATGACAATGCTCAGTTAGGAGCACATGATGATGAAGATAGTGGTAGTGAAGATGCTGATGTCTGCGATGACTTTGATGCTGACCCAGAAGCGTACAAAAAGCTAGTAGAAGATGGTAGCAAAGACTTGTTTCCAGGATGCAAAACTATGTCCAAACTGCAGTTTTTGGTAAAAATTATGAATATTAAAAACCAATTGGAAAGTGCCTAACGCCTGCTACGATGCCTTTCTGTCGTTGTTTAAAGAAATACTTCCAGAGGGTCAGGATCAGCCTAAAAATTTCTACGCATCCAAAAGGTACATCAAGGATGTTGGCATAGGGTATGACAGCATAGATGCATGCAAACATGACTGCATCATGTTCAGAGGCCCTAATGCCAATGCGTCTGTGTGCCTGTTTGCAACACTAGTAGATGGAGGAGTGTTAAGAAAGGAGTAGATGGGAAATGGGAATACAAGGTTCCACAGAAAGTTATTAGGCATTTCAAATTGAAGCCTAGGGTTAGAAGGCTATTCATGTCAACCAAAAATGCACCCTACATGACTTGGCACAATACTAGAAGAACGAGAGACACAAAAATGCGACATCCAGCTGATTCCCCAGCATGGAAACAATTTGATTTGAAACACGAATGGTTTGGCAAAGAACCTAGGAACATTAGGTTCGGATTGTCCACTGATGGGTTTAACCCATTTAGAAGCATGAACCAGTCGTACAGCATTTGGCCCATTTTTCTCATTCCATACAACCTACCACCCTGGATTTGCATGAAGCAGTCCAATTTCATCCTCAGTGTCCTAGTGCCGGGAAGGAAAGCACCAGGAAAGGAGATGGACATTTACATGCAGCTAACCCTTGATGATCTTCAAGAATTTTGGAAGCCTGGAGTCTGGACTTATGATGTTGTTCTCGGTAGAAAGTTCATATTGCATGCTGCTCTATTATGGACTATCAGTGACTGGCAAGGAAGGGGATGCCTTAGTGGTGAAAGCTTGCTAACTTGTTCTCACTGCCTACTGAACACCTGCTCAAGATATTTGAAACATGGGAAGAAGACTTGCTTCCTCGGACACCGCAGATTCTTGGATGATGAGCACGTGTACAGATTTGATGCATCGTCCTTCAATGGGAAAGTTGAACTAAGAGGACCTCCAACACAACCTTCAGGGAAAGAAATTTCTGACATGGTTTCATGTATACACACAGACTATGGAAAGATGCAACAAACAAAGAGGAAAAGGAAGAAAAAATCTGGAGAAGAAGAAGAGTATGATGACATATATGAGCATACTGTAGAGGAAACATTCAAAAAGAAGAGTGTTTTCTTCAAACTGCCATATTGGCACACACTTCTTGTCAGACACAACTTAGACATCATGCACATAGAGAAGAACGTTTTTTACAACATTGTTGGTACTTGTCTTGATGTAGATAAGAAATCAAAGGATGGATTGAATGCTAGGCTGGACCTAAAAGAAGTGAACATAAGGGCTGAGTTGCATGCTGACACAAGAGGCCCAAAACCTATAATTCCTACAGCCATTTTCCAGATGAATCTACAAGGAAAGATGCATTTCTGCATGGTAATTAAGCATGCAAAATTTCCTGATGGTTACGCATCTAACTTTTTCCACAAGGTTCTATTAGATAAGAAAATTCTGGTGGGCCTGAAGACACACGACTGTCACATCATCATGCAAGATTTGATGCCTTTAGCACTGTGCAGATCATTGCCTAAGAGTGTAGCTGTACCATTGATAGGGCTATGCAAGTACTTCAAGATCATGTATCGTAAAGTGGTTGATGTTGAAGAGGTTGAGGAGTGGGAATCTAAGATTGCAGAAATTTTATGTCAGCTAGAAATGATATTTCCTCCTGCATTTTTTGATGTCATGGTACATGTAACTATGCACCTAGCAACTGAATTAAGGAAAGCTGGACCAATGGTTTACAGAGCCATGTGGTCAACTGAGAGGATGATAGGTGACATGAAGAATTCAGTACAAACCACAAGTCACCCTGAAGGTTCAATTGCAGAGAACTATCAGTTTGAAGAGAGCCTCAACTTCTGCTCAAGATTTGCTTGATAGTGCTACTAATATTAATAAAGCTCCAAGACATGATGATAATCATGGACCTTTAGCTGATGCTAAAAAATATTTGAGGATAATTGGGAGGCCCTTATCTGCTTTTTCGTCCATTGAACTGGATTTCACAACATGGACACAAGCTCAGAGATGTGTGCTTGTGAACTACCCAAAAATTGAAGAATATGCCCAGTGAGTATCCCTTAGTTGAACCTTACATGTGTGCATAGAAAACACACAGATATGTAACCCTTTTTTAATTCATGTAGAGCACACAAGAATTCACTGCAAGTTGGGAGAAAGAAGTCCAGGAGGGAGATTGAAATTTCACACCATAATAATTTCCATGACTGGTTTGGGGACCATGTATGTGGAATACAGAATTAATTTGTTTCCAAGAAGCATGACATAGTATTTACAAATTCCACTTTTATCTTAGGTACAACTACTCATTGACCAAGGAGTTGATCTTCCTGCTGAAGTGATTACCTTAGCCAGAAAACCATACATGATGGCGAGATCATACAGTAGCTACTGCATAAATGGATGTACTTATCATACGCACTCATATGGTTTGGGAAAGGCAACACAATGTGATGGTGTCTCAGTAGTTGCAAAAATGTCTAGTTACTCCAGTGCTAGGGATGTGAACCCAACTCTAGGAGATGTCGTCTACTACGGCAGAATAACTGACATTCTGGAGTTGAACTATTCCAATGAAGGGCATGTTGTGCTTTTCAAGTGTGATTGGTTCAAAAAAAATGGTGTTAGGGACTTGGAAAATTTTGGAATAACATAGGTGAATTTCAACCATATGACCAATGCGAACGATAAAAAAATTGAACCATTTATCCTAGCTAGCCAAGCTAAGCAGGTTTATTACGTGCAAGATCCTGTGGATATTGATTGGCATGCTGTTATTACACCTACAGTAAGGGATTTCTATGATATGGATTCTGTTTTGAACCATGTGAGTCATTCTAAAGTAATGATAATATCAACTGAACTAATTTTAATGACCATGAACTAACCATACCATTGCTTTTGTTTGCAGGACGAACAGTGAATCATACTGAACATGACAAGATGTTGAAGGATCTTAACAGGAAGCTACATAAAATGGATTTACCTTCGGCATATCTACCTGCAGCCAATGTAACAACATCTGAAGAGACCAGACTAGGCCTACTAAAAGATGCCAAGGCTAGAGGCCTCTACTTCTCGCAAGTAGAAGTATGTATTCGAATATGCCTAACTTCATTTGTAATGTTTATCTTGAGATAACAATTTGTTTGATGATTCTGGCGCAGTCTGAAAGGAACTACGATGATCAACAGCATTACTCATCTGATGGAACATTAGATGGAAATGAACAAGGTTACTCCTCTGATGAAACAATTGATGAAGAAGGACAAGAGCAAGAGCAAGAGCAAGATCAGTACCAAGACCATGACCAGTACCAAGACCATGACCAAGACCAATACCAAGACCAATACCAAGACCATGACCATGACCATGACCATGACCAAGACCAAGACCAATACCAAGACCAAGACCAAGACCAAGACCAAGACCAAGACCAAGACCAAGACCAAGACCAAGTTAAAGCAGGGAAAGGTACGTAGTTAACTGAAGTTAAAGCAAGGAAACTAGTAGTAACAGCAGTACTAGTCATTCATCAAATAAATAGTAGTTTCCTGAAGTAGTTATGCATCCTGAATGCAGATATTGAAAAGAAGACAACTAGAGGACCTACAGAGCTGAAGAAGTTTTCGAATAAACATGATCCGAACAACAAAGTGAAGCTTGTATTTAACCATCTTGGGCAGCCATGTGGACTGAAGACATCAAAATTAACAAGCTTTGTGAGTTATTTGGTAAAAGGAAGGGATGTTTCTCTTGCTGCTATAAATTGGAGGAAGGTACCACGTTCTGAGAAAGAAAAGATGTGGATGACTATAAAGGTACTCCCTCCGTTCCAAATTAATTGACTTGGTCTTGTCTAAATATGGATGTATCTATATTTGTTTAATGTCTAGATACATCCATGTGTAACAAAATGTGTGTCAATTAAATCCGAACGGAGGGAGTATTAGTTATCTTGATTTGTCACTGATGATGTACATGTACATAGTTCTCCTAAAAACCTGACTCATTGTTTTCTTAACGCAGTCTTTCTTTGAAATTGATGAATCACACAAGGAATGGGTGCTGAAGTCAGCAAGTAAAAAGTGGAGGGCATTCAAATCTTTTTTGAGGAAAAAATATTATGATGCAGAGTTGTCTGTCAAACAAAACATAGATAATGGTTGTGAAAAAAGAATCCACGACAAACAATGGGCTTGGCTTGTTAAGCATTGGAGATCCGAAAAATATCTGGCAAGTACTTGACTAGAAATTAAATGAAATATTCTGCAATCTGCTTGCCACATGTGGATATTAATTGTTCTTGCTATAATGTGTGTAGACACTGTGCGCCAAGAATAAAACTTCAAGGGAAATGCAAGATAACTTTCGGCATACTGCAGGCACTAGGAATTTTGCAGTAATGCAAGAAATAATGGTAATTGGAAAATTATTTTGTACTGCTATATCTATCAATGTATTGTTAGATAATTAGTATGGTATTAATTAGTTGTATCTGAAAATATGCAGGAAGTGGAATTGGAAATAAAAGTGTCTAGGGCAGAGTTGTATCGAAAGGTGCATACCAATAAAGACGGGGATGCAATTGATGATCACTGCTCTAAGAAAATTGTATGTGAACATTTCATATCGGCGTACGTGAAGCAAATGTTTATTGCTAACATAATTGCATCTCATGTGCTTTGTGTTTCGTATATGTCTTAACAGGCAGAAATTACAAGGGAACTCGAAAAAGAACCTGCACTACATGGAGAAGCACACAGCTTTGGTGATTTGTACTCGAGAGTCTGTACAGAGTCAAGGCGTTCCAGAATGCCTGGTTTTGGTCTAATGGTGGGCGGCAGTTCAACTAAAATGCTTGATCAAGCATTGCTCACACTGAGGGATACACAAGAGGAAAACTTGGAAATGAGAGGATATATCCAGCAACTGGTTGCCACACAGTCAGCTTTGATTGAAAGAAGCCAACTAATGGAGCAGAAGCTAGAGTACCTGCTAACAAGAAATGGAGAAAATTCAAACAGTAGAGAAGAGGAAGCAGAAGGTGAAGCAACAGCAAATACATGGAACCCGCAAATGGGATCTATGCATGACCAACTAAGCAGCAGGAAAATAGAACCAGCAGTGGACCAGAATAAAGAAATCAGACAGAAAGAAGAAGCAACTGACAGACCACAACAAGCAGAAGTGACAGTAAAATGTGGCAGAAGTCATCCAACAGGAAGCCAAACAACATCAGCAAAGAAACTAAAGGCAACCAGCAGCCAAGGGAATGCAAGGCACTCAACAGCACAAGAGAAAATTGGTACCCAAACTGGTAAGGAGACTGGAAAGGAAGCACAAGAGGAAGCAACAACAGCAGAGAACAATAAGCAAGTAAACTGTAGCCTTATAGCAGCAAAACATGCATTGGCAAACATCAAAGAACAACTAACCAGAAGGAAAATAGTACCAGCACTGGATCAGAAGGAAAACAGTGAGTCAACTGCATTCCAAGAAGCAGCAAAGGCTAGCTACACTGAGCCAACACAAAGCAAAGCGACAGCACAAGAGAAAGTCAAGCGTTGCAGAAGTCAACCAATTGAAAGCCAAACAACATCAACAAAGAAGCTAAAGACAACCAGCAGCCAAGGAAATGCAATCCAAGCAGAAACACAGGTATCAGCAGCACCTAAGGCAGTTGATGACACTGTAAAGCCTAGCCACAAAAAAGGATATGCAAGCCTAGCCAAGGTTGTCCTAAGTATGTCCAAAACAAACGAACCAAAACCAGAAGCAGCAGTAGCTAAAGGAGATGGGAAGAAATCTAAACGAGACAGCAAGCCAGAAATAGCAGATGAACCAAGCCAAACAAACCCTATACCAGATGCAGAATTAGTAGATATTGAGGCAAGTCAGACACTCCTGCAGCTCATGAAGAACAAGAGACTGGAGAACAAGAAAGATGAGAAACAAGAAGCTTCAGATATTTTGGTTGCTGAAAGTCAAAATCCAGGCAGTTCATACAAGCAATTGTTGTCAAATGATGTTAGATTCAAAAAAATAAAGCAAGAGAAGGTAGATGAGATAATTACAACTAAGAAGCAAGTTGCTGGTCCGAAAATAAATAAAGGAAAATATGACAAGGATCCCACAGATTGGCTGCACCCAAGGAAACCCTTGGCGAGAGAAGAAATCAAAACAGAAAAGGAAGTGGGATTAACCTCACCTAACAGCGAGCAGTTAGTTGCACTAGGAACAGTCCAGAAGATCTGCAACAATGATTATGTTGAAGTCCATGTTAACATGGTGTTGAAGAGTACAACTCAACTCCCACATCCGAAGGGAAGGATGACTATAATCAGTCATGCTGAATCCCGTCGTATTAGATGGCCCCAAAGAAATGTAAGTCCCACTTACTTGCATCAAAAGGGTATGTATGTACTACTTTATAATCTACTAAAATGTGATGCTGAAAATTGCAGGTCACAAAGCCAGATATAGATGCTTTTGCAGCCAAGGTTTGCAGCAGTATGGAAAATAACTTGATGCGCTCAGAGGTCAGAATTGTTGATGCAGTAACTAGAAAAAGCAGGAAAGCGCCACGGAGGGTGAGAATGGACATTACACCCTCACCAGGTACAATTGGTCCATTTCCATAGAGAATTAATCACAGCAGTGATCCATTTCAGTTAAGTTACCAATAATCTGATTTTCCATGTCTTTTGCAGAACTGACATCATAGCAGTAGGTTTCTACTGGCAACTGGTGCTGGTGCTTTCTACTAGCATTGTTTTCAGGTAGGTTTAAGTTGTCGAAATGTAGGCACTGTTTGGCTGTTCCAAGTGGCATTGTTTCCATATTACCATAGAGAAGCTTTGCTTGTCTAGTTATCCATTGACCTGACATTTTGTAGATACTGTGAAGTGGAGCTTTGTGGCACTGTGAAGTGAATCTTTGTCTAGTGAAGTGAAGTTTCAGCTGTGAAGTGAAGTTTGTCTAGTCGAAGTTGAACTGAAGTTTCAGTTTCTGTGATGTGCTATTGCTATTTAGAAACTAAAATTGGTACTGTAATAACAGTTGCTATTTGGAAACTGGAACTGGTACTGTGCTGTGATGTGATGTTTATCTAGAAACTGGTACTGTATTGTGCTGTGACGTGATGATGATTCGAATTGAGTGCTGTGATGAATTGAGTGCTGTAATTTGAATAGCAGATTTATTGTTTATTTTGAATTTGCTAGGCATTTTGAAATAGTTCCACTAAATACATTTAGAGGCATTTTGAAATAGTGCCACAAAATGTATTTAGAGGCATTTTGAAATAGTGCCACAAAATGTATTTAGGGACATTTCCTCAAAGTGCCACTAAATATATTTAGGGGCACTTCATTTCCTCAAAGTGCCACTAAATACATTTAGGGGCACTTTCCATAGTGCTTCTAATGAGTACTTTTAGGGGCACTTCTTGAGGCACAATATAAAGTGCCCCTAAAACTTTTAGAGACACAAGCAAATTGGGCACTTAAAAAAAGTGCCCCTAATAGTTTTAAGGGCACAAAAGTAACATTTAGGGGCACTTTGAAGTGCCTCTAAATCTCAACTGTGATGTAGTGCTAGTCTCTGACTTGGCGATTCCTGCTCGCCGGGCTTCGCCTCCGGGTCCATGGCGGCGCTCTCCACCATCTCCGTCCGCCCATCCACATTGACGGGCCCAGCCGCCTCCGCACGCTCCAGCTATCCCGAATGGGTCCTGCTCGACAAGACGGCGCGTGTCTCCGCCGACCGGAACGCGACCACCGCAGCGTGCCGTACGCTGGAGGGCCAGCCCGTCGCAGAGTCCTTCTGGCTCGCCGACCCGCCGGAGGTCTCCCACTTCTCCGTCCACTGCCCTGGCATCGAAGAGGACCCTCGCCCCTTCATCATCTCCGCCGAGGGCGCGTTCGTGCTCTTCTGCGTCACCCTCGACGGGACCGACCACCACTTCGTCTACTCCGCCCGCGGAATCCCCGCCGGCAAGAAGAAGAAGCCGTCGCTGCACCTCCTCCCGGACCCGAGTCCCACGGTCGAAGCATTTGGAAGCCAGCAGTTCGGCCTCCTGCCCCTCGGCGACGAGCACTACGCCGTGGCCTTCCTCGATCACCAGTGGGATTACCAGGACAATGCCTGGGTGTACCACGCCTACGTCTTCTCCTCCGAGACCAAGGCATGGAGGACAAGCCCGGAGCCGGCCTCGCTGCGCCTATCGGAGTCCGATCGGCCACTCTTCGACAGGCACGCCAGCTCCAAGCAGATCGCGGTCGGAGCAAGCTCGATGGGATGGGTCGACCTTCTGCGCGGCATCCTCCTCCTCAGCAACCTGTTCGATGTCGACGAGCCTCCCGTCATCACCTACATCCCGCTACCCGCAGCAAAGGTCTGCATCACCGACAAGCACGGCAACCCTCACTACTCCCCGGAGTGCTTCTGCGACGTCGTCGTCTGCGGCCACGATCTGATCAGGTTCGTCGAGGTGGAGTTCGAAGACCCCGGCTGCAGGACCAACGGCAAAGCTTGGAAAGCCACCACGTGGAACCGGAAGGTCTCTTGGGATGATTGGCGCAAGCACCGCACGATCGACGTTGCTGAAATCTCGGTTGACCCAACAAGCTACGCCGCTCTGTTCCCGGGCCTGTTGGACGGCGAGAAACAGCATAAGAGCTGGAGCTGAGGAACCTGTGTTTCCTTAACCCCACCCTGAGCGTGCACGACGACGATCTTCTCTACATGCTGGCCAAGGCGGACGAGGGAGACGACGACGAGGCCTGTGTGGTTGCTGTTGACATGAAACATGCGGCTATTCAGGCGCTGGTCCCGGTTTCTACCAAAGAGTCCGGCGCCGTTACGATGTACTGTCCATGCGCCTTCCCCAGGTACTACATCAACAACATCACATCAGGTATGGTAACTCTTTGTTTCTTCTCCTCATGCCAGTATAGTTTTTGGCACTTTTTTTAACCTGTATCCTTTGGAATCTTGGTTGTGTTTTAGTTATGTGTGCTTTGCTTAGGAGAATTTACATTTCGGTATTGACACTATCGACATTGGCCTGTTTAGCAGAAAGTGCATTAATGGAGGCCGAGCTACATGTAGCGCTTTATTTTCGAAAATCATACTCCCTCCGTTCCTTGTTATAAAGTGTATAATTTTTCCTGAAAAGTCAAACTTGACTAACTTTGACCAAGATTTAGAAAAAAACTATCAGTGTTTGAAATACTAAGAAAATATAATATGAAAATATATTTCATGATGAATCTAATGGTACTGATTTGATATTGTAAAATCTTGGTCAAAGATAGTCAAGTTTGACTTTTCAGAAAAACAATACACCTTATAATAAGGAACGGAGGGAGTATATTTTTAAATTTCCAAAAGATCCGGAAACATTCCTGGATGCGAATAATGTTGTATTCTATTAAAGTATAAAATATCAACTCAAAATAACTCACATTATGGCTACACGAAAATAACAAAATCTATAGATTTTGAAGAGTTCAAATTTTGCACTTTTGCACAGCCCAAAATAAATAGTATTTATAGTTGATATTTTACACATTGATATAATACAACATTATCTACACCTATAATTTTTCCAGATTTTTTGGAAAATTAAAAATATGATTTTTTTTAAAATATAAAGGACTCCCTCAAGAGCGGAGCCATTTGTTAGCTGCTATATAAGTGTACAACTCAAGAAGGGTACCAAACATATGTCGATATATAATCTATGAAAATTTCTGTTTTTTGTCTCCTCCTAAACAACACAATATATTATACCATGAATTATATGCCAACGACATAGACATAATACTAAAATGTTAATAAAAAACAGATTTTTTTTGGTACTTGGGTTAACAATATTTTAGACATTATGCAAGAATTTTATATGCCAACATAAACATAATAATATAATTTTAATAATATTATACCAGTCAGAGGTCTCTAGACTTCTGGTTGAGGCCCTCTACAATAAATTTTTCTGCCTCGAAAAGTTATTTGTGCCACTTTCCCATGTTTTGTATGTAGCTGACCCTTTGTAAACAAAAAAAATCATTGAACAGACACCAGAAGTCTAGTTGAAAAGGATAAATTGCAGGAAGGGAGGCCCAAGTCCAATGACTATGAAGGGAATCTGCAGAAGAAGAGGCGGAAGAAGAAGAAGAAGAAGCAGACACGACTTGTGGATCGCCGGTTGAAACAACAGTTTTTTCTCTATTTCGTTGGATGCGTATTGATTGCGATCATCGTGAAAGTGTTCTGTCACTTGAACGGATTGTAATAGATTCAGGATCCCTTATCTGCAAAAGTAGTGGCTATCAAACGCATATTCTGCAAACAGATTGTTTTGGGACGAGTATTGAATGACTAATTGTACTTGACGTATGGTGATTATATGGTCACTGATTCGCCCTAGAGTTGCGTAGTTTATCTATTTGGTACATTGTTGACTGATCAAATAGTCTACCTGATAAAAATGATGTCTAGTCAGCTTATGATGTCTAGTCATCCCAACCCATGCAAGAGGTTAAGGAATCTGCGAGGGTTTTAGGGAATATAACATGTGGTTTCCCACATCCCACCGACATGTGTACCCCGCAGCGCATATATTTTATTAAATACTAGTTTGGCACAAATCCCACATCCCACGGGTATAGAGATACATGTATGCACGTAATTTTCGTTTACTATATTACTATTGTCATGGCCCATCTTTTAGCTCGCCATGGGCCTCTAGAAAGTTAGGATCGGCTTTGACGAGTGTCGTCGCCGACTTCGGCCCCTCCCCAGGCTTCTCGTCTTCCACGAGGGTCGTCGTCGTCGACTTTGGCCCCGCCCCGGGCTTCTTGTCTTCCACGAGCGTCGTCGCCTACTTCGGCCCTGTCCCGGGCATCTCGTCTTCCACAAGCGTTGTCGCCTACTTTGCCCCCTCCCCCGACTTCTCGCCTTGCACGAGCACCGTCTCCGACTTCGACCCCGCCCCCGGCTTCTCGTCTTCCACGAGCGTCGTCGCCGACTCCACTGAAAATTTTGTCGCCACCGACTTCGCCCCCGCCCCTGGTTTCTCTTCTTCCATGAGCGTCGTCATCGCCTCATTTCATCGCTGCCGACTTCGCCTCCGACACAGTCAGCGACGGAGGCGCCGGCGCGTGTTAGCTGGAGCAACTGTGATATGCGGTGATCCTATCGTGTGTTTTCTTCTTTCACTTCTTTTGGGTTGGGCAGCGTTTTGGAACATGGTAAGATTTCATATAAGTTAAGGAATAATGGTGAAGCTATGTGTACCTAAGGGGGCAATTGCCCCCCCCCCCCCCCCCCCCCTTCACTCCCTGAGCCTTTATGTTTCGTATATTATTTTTTGCTGAAAACCCATATATGGCCATTAGCCCCCTCCTATATACATGCCCAAAATATCTCTGTAGCACACCCCTACATCCAAGATGACTAGGCAGTAGGCACAAAACCCAGGCGGCCGCTCGAGGAAAATCATGTATCCTCGTTGGTCGACATTTATCAAGACCATCCGCAACCCTGTCGGTGAGGCAATTGCTTGGCAAAATGGACAAAAGCATGTCTTCGAAAGAAAAGCGGGTGGCCAGGGTGTTATAAATCTGAGAATTCAGAATGTTGCGTTCCTGATGAAACATCTTCATAATTTCATGAATAGGAAAGATATTCCATGAGTACATCTCATTAGGGAAGCTCACTACAAGAATGATAAATTGCATCAAGCCAATGCACCCTGTGGTTCCTTCTAGTGGAAAGATATTTTATCACTATGGAATTCTTATGTGCAATTCACATCCTGCGAAGAAAAATCCCGCGGCAACCATAGTTGTTGCGTGTATTAGAGCCGAAATGGGGGTGGCCATAGCATCCGGTAACCATACGTGAAGAAATTGTGCGGATTTCGCAATTGCACCAAGGAATAATAAAAAGCACACAAAGTAGTAAGTAAAGAGTGGTGATGGAAGAACTGTCAGGTTTTGGAAAGATAATTGGAATGAAATCACTGCCAGTACTGAATTCGCACATTTATTCTCTTCCTCCAAAAATCAAGATATCTCTTTCAAGCACTTGGATGAAATAGCGAGGAGAATTTTTGGAGCATTTTCACTAGCCACTTTCCATGATTGCATTTGAACAGAGTAAAACGCTTTCGGAAAACCTAGCCAACCTGGACAGGCATATGGAAAAGGACCTTTGGTCTCAATCTAATGGCACAAAATACTCTGTGAAGAAGATATTCTCTGCTTTAGCACTAGCAATCCAAGCACCAGCACCATTCTAGTGGATATGGAAGTCATATGTGCAGCTTAAACACAAGTTTTTCTTCTGGCTCCAGCTTCAAGAAAGACTCAAGACTGGGGAACTTTTATCAAGGAAAAAATTCCAATTAGAGGACTCAGCCTGTGTTATGTGTCAGGATACCCAAATGAAACTATGAAGCACCACTTTTTTGGATGTGACTTCAGCCAAAACATTTGGTGGAGGCTAAGTCAAGAATGGAATAATGATTTGGATCTCATGGATATGCTTATGGATGCAGAGATAGATCTGGGAGCATTTGCTTCAAAGAATATCTAATTATTAGGTGCTGGAGTTTATGGAATCGCAGGAACAGAATTATCTTTGATAATGCATAGTTTAATATGGAAGAATGTATTTTCATGTTCAAGGAGTTCTTCACTCTTGTAATGCAACAATGGTTGGATGCCATGTAATCTCTAGGACTTTGGACATGGGAGGTGAGACTTCACTCACTCATTGTAAATTTCTCCACCATTTATAAAAATCCAAAAAGATGCAGTATGGACTTTCCGTACTGTTCTCGCATCAATTTTTTCCTTTTTATGTTGGAGTTTTGAAAATGTGCAAATTTGGCTATATCAGATTTTATCATGGATTTTTGAAAATGCATTTGGCTATCGATTATATATCAGCATAATTTAATACACTTGTTGTGTTTATATAGCAGCGACAAATTGCTCCTGGGCTACAGGGAGCCCTTTATTTTTGAAAATTCGAAAATCATATTTTTAAGTTTCTAAAAAATTTGGAAAAAATCATAGGTGTAGATAGTGGTGTATCCTATCAACGTGTAAATATCAAGTAGAAATACTATATATTTTGGGCTGTGCAAAAAAAATTCCTAAAAATTCTTTTTATCATGCAGTTTTGAAAATTTACAAAATCTGAACATTGAAAATGTGCATTGTTCACTATATCAGATTTGTACATTTGTAATTTTTGTGTAGCTCAAAATAAAAAAAGTATTTCGAATTTAAATTTGACACGTTTGTGGGAAACAACGTTGAGAACAATCATGATATTTTTTCATACTTTGTTAAAACTTGGACTTTTAAAATAAAAAAAATCACTGAATCGCGAGAGAATCTCCACTCTGCTACCTTAGTTTGCATGGAGATACTCGACACTCGTGGCATGTCGGGAGTGTTTGTTGAGGCTCCGAGTTGGCGCTCAGAAGGTGATGACTGATGACGCATCACACTTGCAGCTTCTTGAAGAAAGCCGTTTGAATTTTTGATTAAAGAAATCAAATACGTTTTCAAGTTTGAAACATAAACTCAAAAAAAAGTTTGAAATAAATCGATGCTTGATACGTTTGCTCCATCAAATATGTTGCTTGTAAACATAAGTTTTTTTAATAGTCCACACAGCGTGCGTCCATAATATGTTGCTTGTAAACGCTCCTACGCCTTATCCTCCAGCTGACGCTCATCTCGCCGCACCCAGCGGCATGAGCATGGCGCAGCACTGCGCCGCTGCCGCCACCATCTCGCCGTCTCCCGGTCCGTGCCTCCTGCTTCGCCGTCGACACAACCGTCGCCGCGCGCCACCGCACTTCCCTTTCCGGCGGCAGCCCTGCGGCGTGATGACCGCCGGTGCCCCGTGGACGTGCGACGCCAGGAGGCGCGTGCGGTACGAGGAAGAGGACAAAGACGAGGAGTACGGGCACAATGAGGAGATGGCGCGGCTGGAGGCGTACAGCGAGGAAGCCCGCGGCCAGGCCCTCCTGGTGAACGCCAGCGTCGACGGCGAGGTGGAGGTCGTGCTCGTCTTTAAGGTATGTATCATCTTCATCCACCAGCACACCCCCGCCATGCTTCCATTCCTTACGGACGCCTTGTTACTGTGTCGCAGGGCTTCTCGTCGAGCTTGAGCGGTAGGACGGCGCCGGATCCGGCCATGAGCGTGCTCCCGGAGAGGGCGATAATACAGTCGGTCGACGTGGTGGAGGGGCCATTCGACCCGAACAACATCGAGTACCTGGAGAAAGATGTACCGTGGGCAGACTTCAAGAGCCGCCTTCAATAGCAGCAGAAAAACATGTAGAATTCTAGATTTGTCTTCTTTTTTTTGTAGGGGATGATTTTTTTGATTCAAAACAGGACCTAGCCACTTCATTAGTTTCTCTATGACAATGCTTACACTGTTGACTTATCTGTGTCTTTTTGTTTTTAGAATAGGAAAATAAGTTCGATTCACTCTGTGATCAGGGCAATGAAACGACGAAGATAAACACTCAAATGACCCCAGCAACATTGAGTACCTAGAGAAGGGTTCGCCATGAGAAGACTTAAAAGAGCCCGAAACATTAATACTCCCTCCGTCCCAAAATAAGTGTCTCAAATTTATACAAAAGTGAATGTACCTATACATGTTTCATGTCTAGATACGTCCACTTTTTGACAAATCTAAAACAGTTATTTGTGGACGGAGGGAGTATAATTGTAGACTGATGTGGGACTCTTTTGTTGTTAGAATAGCAAAATAAGTTCATTTCATTTGGGTATCAAAGTATGGAACCAACCGTATAAACTCTCAAATGATCAATCACACTGGATCATGAGGAAGGGTCAAACGAACGAAGAATACATCTGTATTAATATAGATACGAATCATACATCAGGGGGGCCAAAGGATGGCCAAAGAAGCAACGGTGTTGTGTCCATGTCTACAGAGCTAGAAAAAACTCAGCATCAAAGCCCGTGTACAAAGCATACAATGTAGGCGCATATGCAAAACAAATGAACCGTTTCTAACACAAACGTTCAGAATCTGTTCCCGCCACAACCTTCTAACCGATCATTTCCAGGCAACCGAGTCAATCTCATTCCTCGCGGATTTGTACAGCTCAAGCTTCTTGACAAGAGAATCCCTCTTCTCCATCAAAGAAGGATCCTCATCCAACATCGCGCTCAGCTGCTTCTTCTGCGTTATGGAAGAAAATGGTGAAAAAGGAGAGATGCTTTAGCACACTATCCAGGTTGCTGTACTTGTGCAAACCAACACATGGTTAAATCAACCAAAATAAGGTTGGATGGAATTATTCATTTAGTCACTGATTTAGTGCACGGGTAATTTAAAGCAGAAGGTCAAATACGAATGATGACTGATGTCATACAGTACAGCCATGTGGTGATCTATTGATCAGTACCTTCTGCTAAATAGTAAATTCAGTAAGTAATTGGCAAGCGTACCTCTTTGCTTCCTACATGAGCATAGAAACGGTTTAGCAAGTTTCTTTTTGCCTCCTTCACTTGACAATGTACAACGGCTTTCGGAATTGTGTTCCTCAATGTATCACAGACCATGTTAATGTAAGATGATACATTCGACCCTGAAAAAAAAAGTGATGACATCATTAACATTGATACTGTAAACTGTTATCAACTCTATTAACATGGATGGTTGCATCAAAATTCACAGGTTGTCAATATCATAAGATGCAACAAACCATTGGTCGTGTCAAGAGAAACTGATTGATAATGACACATACGCACAAGATATATCCTAAGCCCCAAGGTTCTAGAGCACGAATTACATGATCATAAAACAAATAGGTTGATCGGTACCCCTATTACGTTTCAAACATTTGTCTATTGAGAGAGAGAGAACAAGAGTAAATAATGTGATACTTTCTACACTCAACTCCTACAATGTTTTAGAACCAAGCGAAATACATGTGGTTGCAGCATGACCTTTAGGAGTATGCACGGTCCGTATGGCGGACTGAGGATAGATATAGTGGAGCTTAAAATTTTCGTTGGTATGTACAGACTAAATCCAAAATGTTGGTATAAGCATGTTTGGAAGGAAGAAAATTCACGTGAAACAGGAAGCAGGGGAAAATTAAAATAACGCAAGCAGGGCATAAAGGAGGATGTACCACAAGCTATTGGTAACTGGTTGTCTGGCAAATGGTTACAAATTAGTTTACACAAACTTTTTTGGTCTGTTATTCAAGAACTTTATGACCAATCAGTAGGTCCTAAAATAGTTGCCCTGATCAATAATCTGTTAAAGGGAATAAGTCGTTAACTTACCGATTCTTCTGAGATGGTTGTCTTGGTATCTGTCGTTGGCTGGAGTGTTATTGTTAGCCCCTTTATCTGGTTCAGTGGGAAGTTTCCGGAAGAACTCGACTGTTAGGTAACTGGCCTCCATGTCAACTAGACGAATAACCGTCTTTCGCCCATCCTCACGGAATCTTTCCAGGCTTTCATTGGCTGCAGCAGCTATATCTGATTGAAGTGTTGGGAAACGCTTCAATTCCTGGCACAAATCAAGGTAGCCATGATATATAAGAAACGAGAAACAATGAGACAGGAGTGATGTCTGGTGATCAGTAATCCATAACCCGAAATCGAAAAGTAACACTCACCTCTGTTGCTGCAATCGATCTCCGCACTAGCTCCTTCAATACCAAATGGACCTGTAAATTACACGACCATGAGCAATTGCAGGTAGCGAACAAAAGCATATCTGCAATCTATGAAAAATGCTCCCAGACAAGCATTGCTATCAGATATCTTCCTTTGTCAAAAATGAGCTTCATTCACTTACTAGAGCATTCATATGTTAAGAAGATAACGGTCTCCTGCTATGTATCTTCACATACCACATCCTTACATGAAATTTTTTAATTTAACCAAGATAAGCACATGGAATGACATCAGGCGTGACACGTGTGTGCTACAGATGTCCCTACTACGTCACATTTTTCGTATTCCAGCAGTATCCCTAGTTAACTTTATTGTGAATAAAAAACATAAGCGAAAATCTAGATTGGGGATGAGATGATAGTTAAGTTCATATGTTTATAGATCATTTACAGAAACATGAGCCAGTTGCTTAAACATTAAGGTAAAAGAGCCTTAAGAGGCCATGGATGAATAGTTATACCGCATCAACTGAAGCTTCAGCTGGACCCCTAAAGTAGCTGAGTGAACTATCGATAAGTCTTCTGTAACCTTGCTCAGGGGCAATCAAATGGGGCTGGTAACCATCAGCTTCAGAGATGACTTTTCGAACATTTTGCAACGAAAGATGTTTATCGAATGGTAGTTTTTTCAGTGCTGCGGGTAACTGATGGTCAAAGACACCATAAATGCGATCTCCACCTGGTCGACTGGTTACAGAGAATAATGAAAGGTCAATTATCAAAAGGTAATTATCAAAAGTATTATTCCAAATGAAACGAAAAGCATGATTTGCATTATCTACACGGCATATGTAGGAATGCCCCTTTATCAACATATATGGCATAATTATGGAAGAAAAAATCACATCAATAAAAGGGCCAGTTAAACATCTTACCCGCCATCTAAGTGCTCTTTGAAAACACGGTCAAATGCACGACACATGTCCAATATCGTATACAGTTGTGCCTGTCAATTATGTTAAATGTATAACAAAAATGTTATATAAAGTTGTTTGGGAATACTGAATAAGTTATGCTGCCATTACCAATTGCAAATGAATATTCCAAACTATGTCACATAATATACTTTTTGGTTTGTTATGGGACTACGTATACTTACCCCAGCATCACCTCCAATTGGCCTACCAAGTCGATCCAATTCGGCTTCAATTTCATCGACTGTCTTGTTAATCATTGCAATAATACTTGGAATCTTTGCTTTGATCACAGCCTCTAAATGCTGGAAAAAGTAAAGGGAGCACATTGGCCTTCAGTTTATGATTTTTTTTGGCAAAGTTAACTAGGAGAGCAGAATGCCCTAACCTGTGAAAGAAGCTTAGCAAGATACTCTGCACCCATTTTATGTGCCAAGTGACCATAATCAGGACTACTTTGAAAGTACTCTTGTTCTTTGCGACGTGCTGCGAGCATGTCAACACTTTTGTTGATATCAGCCTGGGAACGGTTGACAACACCCACCCAGGGGTGCTGCAGGCGATATGACCTCCCTTCAAGTACCTAGGATCCATGAAGATAGGAAGTTTAAGTGATATGCCCACAGAGAGTGAGTTCATAACAACTGAAAGTCACATACATCAACAGCGTTGGTACCCTTGTCCATCAAATCAAGTTTTGTCACGACTCCAAAGGTCCTTTCACCTTACAAATGAAAAAGAATGTCAAAAGAAAGAAAATAAACTGGCAGGCTAATGTGACTTGACAACAAAAACGGTGTATTTATAATTCTTGTTTTATCTCAGATAGACTTGAAATGCTGCAGTGAACATATATCGAATGGCACCTGTAGGATCAACTTCCTTAGCAAGCTTGATAGCATCTGATGTTGCTATATCTTGGTTTGCTGGAGAGATGGCCAATATGATAGAGTTTGGCTGAAGTTTCCAGAGAAGAAAAAGGTAAATCATCTTTGCCCATATAAATAAAACAGGACTCACAATATAAATAGTACTCCCTCTGTTCCATAGTTCTTGTTGTGGTACAAGAATTACGGAACGGAGGTAGTATATAGCAAGAAAACAAGAATGTTGAACAGAATTAAGACTGACATCAGGCTAAAATGGAGCAATGCTGGCAACTGGCATAGCATACCAGGGAATAGTCATGAAGTAAATGTAGCTTAAATAAACATGGCATTATGATCAGTAATATGAAACCACAGTGATGATTCTTTTACCTTGTCAACGTAAGACCGGACCATGTTTTCAATATCTCCGACAATAGAATCTGGCTGCCCCTCTGTAGTTGTGTTTAAAATAGTTAAGTAATAACACAATAAAGAAGAGTATGCTAACAAAACATAATAGCTAAGTCAATAAGTGAGGCATTACCTACAGCAACCTTTGTCAGTCCAGGAAGATCAATAAGTGTCAAGTTAACAACTGCACATAGAAGTATGCCAAATTAAACTAGTTCAAAAGGTAAAGTAATAAGGACCATATATCTAATCAGCATACAGAAATCTTTACAAGTTCAAGCAATGTAGTGCAGCAGCATCAACACATTTACTAAAAAGGTTTCAGTTATAAGTTTGAAAAGTAACCACTACGATACACCTCAGAAAATCTAAAGAAATACCAGGACTTACCATGTGGAGAATATATACTCAGCTGGATAGGCTTATTTGATATTGCTTTCGTTTTTCCAGTTATGCGATCAGTTTCATCAGCAATCTCTTGCCTAACAGCAGCTGCATTCAAGGTTTAACACAAGTTTAACTTAACATCACAACAATACAATAAAAACAAAGAGCAGATCAATAATCATATATCATGATGTCTTACACTCATTAACAATAAAATAAATAAACAAAAAACATCGAGATTATCATGCTAATTAATAGTGAACAACCCAAAAATTAATAAGTACAACTGACAGCTAATTTTTCGAAAAATGAAACTCCCCAGCTTTCTATGATATACACAATACTCGTTTTGGCATAATCCAGATAGAAGTTCAAGGTTCTAACGGGGAAGATAAAGTAATGTAATTCATTCAGTTGTGCGCCAAAAATAACTAAGTTTGCTGCATGAAGAAAACTAAAAAATACTACACGCTACTACTGGGAGTACCTGTTGCCATACTGTATGGACCTTGAAAATGTTCACACACTGCATACTTCTTACATGTGTTGTATAGTGCTATACATTCTTCTTTATTTGTTGAGTACTCTAGTACAGCTTCAAGATGCAACTCTTAACGAACACATGCTTGGTCATTGGCAAATATTACAGTAGTGAGAACATTTTGCGCTAATGGGAAATATTGCTTCTAAGTAGTAGTCCTCGGTGTCATCTATTCCTTAGTTCACACTGTATGAAAACATGTAATCATGTGGTATGCCTCTATAATATTTTGCTTGTTTATAGATACAAAAGTTGGTGATATAATAATTGTGAACAAATAACTGATAGTAGCATGGTTTTAAAGGCGTCGCCTGCGTCCAGGCGCTCCCCCTCCGCCCCAAGAATTCGACCGCCTTTGGCGCCTTTCCGTACAAGGCGCCCGCCTAGGCGTCGCCTAAGCGTCTAGGCGCTCCCCCTGGACGCCCCGACGCCCCTCCGCCTTTAAAACCATGGATCATAGTAGGGCAGTGTTTCTTCTAATTGTATACTTCTTTCTAGATTGATGGATTATGTGGTAGATGTACTTCAATGCACCGAATACAACTAGGAAATGCAGAACGTTTTCTAGTATGTACTACCTCTCTTGGGTTGGGTTAGTTATCATTGCAATTGAAAACAGATTTTCGCAACACTAAGTCTAATAGCTGGAACTGAAGAAACCAAGCAAGCTGCTCTGCAAGGGTGCAAGCACAAAGGGAGCATAGGTCCGTTACCGAAGTCAGAGTAGCGCTTCCGCGGGTTGTGGAGGAACTCGGCGTACTCCGTCCCGCCCTCCGTCTTGTGCAGCTGCAGCACAAGCGGCCTCCTCGTCACAATACCTAACCAAACCCACGAGAACGCGAATTAGCGACTCACGACGGAGAGTCGACCCCAAACATTCAAAAGTCGGCGATCCAGCGACGGGGTTACCAGATCCACGGGGCAGGAAGTCCCTCCCGACAATGCTCTCGAGCACCGACGACTTCCCGGAGCTCTGGAGGCATCAGAAAAACGCAGACAGAGGGGCGTTCAGATCTGGGCACGGCAAAGGCGGGTCTGGAAGGCGGGGAGGTGCGTACCTGGCCTCCAACGACGGCAACGGAGGGGAGCGACTCCCAGAGGGATCCCCCGCCGCCCCCGTGGTCGCCGAGGACGGTGCACGCCTGCTGGATCCGGTTCACCAGCCCGATCAGGCTCCCCATCGTCGCCATCTTGGGCGAGGCCGCGCGTGCCTGCCCGCGCGCACGAGGCTCGAAGTGAGGTCTCCGCGGTCGCCGGCGGCCAGCAGGAGTAGGAGGACGCGGTGGCGGTGGAGGTTGGGATCTACCGGAGTGAGAAAAGAGAAATCGAGAAAATGGCAGCCGAGGATTTTAAAAAAGCGAAGGTTATTATGTACTCCTAGTTTTGGGGACGAGGTGGTGGGGAGCGCTAGCTGGGTGAACCGGGCGTGGGGCTCGAGCAGGTGAGCTTGTCTCTGCAGGTGGGGCCAGAGTGTACGTGATATTTGAACGTGCAGTGGATGCTCTGGGTGGACCGGGACTACGGAACCGGAGCCGTTGGATCCCATCAGCTCTGTGCGACATGCGAGAGGACCATGGCTGGGTAGTGGGACCCTTTCTGGTGCGCGACGCGTGAGCAGCACTTGTTATCTCCAAACGAAGCCTCCGTCGCCCGCAACTCGCGTTTGAAATGGACGGCGGGGATTGAGGCAGACAGACAAACAGGGAGGATCAGAAGCCAGCAGTGTTTTCAAAATTTGAAGCTTATTTGTTGAGAGAATCAATTTTTTGAATCTGGGATAGCTACTACCGTAGCATATTACCATTGGATTGCTACGGTCTGTAATTGTTTTTTTTTTTTGCATTGTTAGTTGAGGATTTTATTTCTACTACTCCCTCCGTCCAAAAATAAGAGCATCTCCACTCGCGGCGTCCAAATGGGCGCCCAAAAGCCGTCTGGACAGGCTCTTTGGGCGCCGTCCGGACTACCTTGCCCATTTGGGCGCCCTCGCTCCCCACTCGCGGCGCCCAAATATTATTCAAATATGAAATTTTGATACGAAAATGCATATATTTCATTGAAATTTCATTCAAACTAACATAATTCATTCAAATTTAAATCTAGACCTAGACTAGATCTAGTAAGTAGGGTGGCACGCCGGGCACCGGCAGTTGGGGCAGGCGCCGGCCCTTGCGGCGGCGAGCACAGGACCCCGGCGGCAGCTCGAGCAGAGGCAGTAGAGGTAGCCAGTGGTGGAGGTGGTGGCGGCGGAGCTGGAGGTGGTGGCTGCGGAGCTGGAGGTGGTGGCGGCGGAGGCGGTGGTGGCGGCGGCAGAGGCTATGTCGGCCTCGATGGCGAGTTGCATGTGGCCGGGATCCCACTCCGGCGTCGGCGGCCAGTCCTCCAAGCCGCCATCATCACCGTCAACCTCCTCCGCCTCTTATTGAGGTTGCGGCGGAGGAGGTTGCACGCGGCTGGGAAACCGAGACGCCGCCCGGCATTAATGCAGCCCCTTGTCTCACTGCCAGGCGTGGCCCGCGCGTCGGGAGCCGACGTGGCGTCGCGTTTCCTTCCGTCCGAGGCCGCCCCAAGCCTCCCCAAGTTGAGGGTGTGGGCTGGGCATGCCGGACACAAAACTGGGCCGCGCCAGACCGAATTCGCGTTTGGGCGCCGCGAGTGGGCGCGATTTTGTGTCCGGCACGCCCCAAAGGCGTTTGGGCGGCCGTTTGGGCGCCCCGACTGGAGATGCTCTAAGTGTCTCAAGTTGGAAAAAAAAGTGGATGTATCTATACATGAAACCATGTATAGATACATCCACTTTTTTTCCAACTTGAGACATTTATTTTTTGACGGAGGGAGTATTTGTGTCAAATCAAGCTACTCGTATGCTCTCTCACATCAACATTTCGCGCAAATATCCAACATGTCGTGTAACCAATGGAGAATAGACTACCACCACACACCCATATTTTTAACAAAGTGGCTAAATATACGAGTCCCTCCACCCGTTGCTACATGTACAAATTAGACTGCATCAACATATCAAGATCATTTTTGTTTTGTTCCATAACACATCCTGGACATCATCTCATGTGTCGACATCCTCATGCACAATTGTGAGTCCTCTTCAGAGACAAGTAGTTTTGTCAATCTGAAATTACATTTTAAGTAGTTAGATTAGATGAGGAGATGTACTACTGGGTTCTACAAGAGGCATGTGTCTTATGATGGGATGATCATACATATAAGAAAACAATGGAACCACCATTACCTATTAACATCTTCGCATAATTGATATGAATAAGGACATTGTAACATGTCAAAAAAAGTAGGGAGAACCAAGTTTTTCAAGGAACGAAGTCGTAAGATACTCAAAGCAAATGGTGGCAGCCTGGTGGTTGCCCTCATCATTCTCTAAAAGCAAGGCGCTACGGATGCACGTGAATGAGATCCTCCTTAACGTGTTCTTGGGCAGCGTTGGCACGAGATCTTTGACAATCTTGTGGGTCATGTCAGACCTAGACACCTGGTTCAAAAGTCATGTGTTACAAGGAAGGCGTAGAAGGAGATTAGGTCCATGGTGGCAAGGATGTAGGCGCTGTTGCACACATGTGCCATCGGGAAGGACCTAACGAGCTAGGAGGAGTAAGTGTCAGAGAGGTTCGAGGGGAGTGATATGGACTTCTATATAGTGCACTTCGACCTGCTTCCGTTTGACGTCTAGTGGCAGAACTGTCCGATCCTGGCCGTGGGGGTGCCCAACATGGAGTTCACAATGCTGAACATGATGTGCGATTTCGACTAGGCGATGCCGGAGGGGGTGGAGGAGGTGAGAATGGAGGAGGTCAGCGAGCTCACTATCAACGGCAAGACACAACTCGTGCTCGTGCCCACCGTATGAGCAGAGGTAGGCGAGAGAGAGGTGGGTGTTATTCTTCTGGAGAACGGTAACGGTGAACTCGCCACATCTCCGTTATATTTGGCCATCTCCGGCCCGGCCCGCCCAGCCCCGGCCAAAAATACAGGGCCTGGGTGGGCCTGGGCTTGCCCACGGGCGGGTTTGGGCCTTAGATTTGAGCCTGAAAGTCAGATGTGCCTGGGCCTGGGCTTTACATATTGGCATTTTAAGGAAGAAGCCCGGCCCGAGCCCCGATGGGATTTTGCAGCCAATGGACGGGCCTGGGCCTAAAATATAGGCCCGAAGGATGGGCCTGGGCCTGGGATTTTGACCGCGGGATTTGTTAGGCCCGGCCCAAAGCCCGGCCCGGCCCATGGCCAGGTATAATCTCCGTTGATGAAGGGACACGACGTCTCCACATGTTTCTCCTCAGCCTGGCCGCCACCCTTGTGAAAATGGTTGATTTGAGTGTTTCCCTGGCGGGTCTAGCGGTGCATTCAGGAACGTGGCATGGTCCTTCTAGGGTGCAAGCCTGACTATATCTCATGTAAGCAGCCAAAGTTACCAAACACAATCTAAACGTTCCCTCGTCGAACGAGCAAAAGCAAAATGGAAATATCAAAGGTCGAACAATGACAGTTACACTATACAAACCAAAATTATGTCGAAAGTGGAAATTAAACATAAGCTCAGTCTGATGGGTCGGATATATGTTCCAGATCGAGTATTGGCAATCACAGAGACTACATCCAGCAGGACCAACAACCAAATTGAAGCTACAAAAGTGCTGCCAAGACCGGAACAAATTAAGATGTTTGCTTTGTCCCTCGCTCGTAACTCGCTCTGACGAAAATAAAGCAGAAACCACTTCATCATGTGGGGGCGTAAACCTTGAACATACACGCTACCTGCTATGTCAGCGGTCGGTCGAAGAAGGGGAACACCTTTTTTGTTTGTTGCAAGTGTGTAAAGGAAATTTGGAAACTGTTGGGTCTCCTGCATTTTTTTTTTTGCGAAACACAGTACAACGCAGACGCTCACATACACGCGCATACACTCACTCCTATGAACGCACACACGCACACCCTACCCTATGAGCACCTCCGAGAGACTGAGCCGGCGGTTGGGTCTTGAGATTGACGAAGTCACCGCGGGCGCCTCGCTGTCGACGGGAACGTCGCCTCCCACTAAAGAATATTCCGCCTAAATGAGAAACACCAGCGCCAACCACCCTCATAACTATCTTGCCACAGGCAAGTTCTCTTGGGTCTACTGCATTTGAGGGACAGGTTGATCGCTTGACATAGCCTCGAAGACATGAAGCACTACTCGTGGAAATGGAAGAGAAGGATTTAGTGCTGTCAGCAGAAGTCCTCCAGGACAAGTACGGGCCAAAACTTGGGTGAATGGGGGCGTAATAGTACCTGACCATGACGGACAGTGGAACATGCCTGCCTCCCTGAGTGCTATCGGATCGTGATCGAAACTGACGCACAACTAGTGATGCAAGCTCTAGACAAACTCAGAACTGATTTCAGTTCCTGCAGCCCAAGTCATTGAAGACATAAAGATCCATTGTAGGAATTGTTCTATCATTTCTTGTCGTAGAGAGGTAATCGGGTTACACACGAGGTATAGCACAGCTTGGCTCTATAAGTGTTTTCCTAATGAACTGATGTGTGGGAGTACGAAGTTCCAGCACCAGTCACTGGCGTTGTAATGGGCAATCTGCACATCGTGGTTTCGTAGTAAGTTCAAAAAAGATCTGCTAATGTAAGAGATCTACCGTCAATCGATGATTACGAGCAAAGCAACTCAACGAAATTGGATCTTGGATTGCGCCATCAATCATTACTATTATTATTATTCATGAATTCTTGGTGCCTTACAAGCTTACAGCCGAGACATTTAGGCCCAAAACGCAGCGCCCATACACCACACATTACTACACCAAATAACAAGTCGACGAATGCCACACTAACAATTCTACATAAAGATAAGATATGACGGGGGTTTTATTCCAACACGAAAGAGCAAGCCACGCTAACAATCCTACCTTGAGAAGGTCTTCCTATGTTAAGCCTCACCAATTTGTGGACGACATGGAAACCAACCATTGGTTGGATTGGTGAGAGTCAGCCGCATCAGACCTTGGGGTTGCGCAAAAGGAGATTATAGATCTCATTGTTCATCTCGGACATGTATTCATACCCAACACTGTCAGCACGACTCCTGAATTCATCGAGGTCTCTGGTGGCACTTGTATGCCAACTAACACGTTTGCTCCAGTTTCGCCCTGCCAAAGAGAATTAGCTCACTGAATGTGTATATTTTCAGCTCTTCTCGCGATCTGAAGAGGATGATTTTGCATTGTTTGGCTACACTACTGTGACCGTATGTGTAACTTTGCATTAACTGATTTGCATATTCATTTTTGGTGGAAACTTTCATTCATTTCCACATTTCAAGGTAGAGATTGACGTTGAGATGTATGAGATTGCACATAAGGATACTGATAGAACTCAAATAACATACCTGTGCACGATAATGGAAAAGGCTGATGTTCCAACGAGGGCTCAACGCATCCAAAAATTTCATAAGAGTACCTGGCCTTTCTGGGAAAATGAACCGGTAAACAAGTTCGTCTTTTACTTCTGATCTGCCTCCAATCTGAAAATTGATATTAATGGAACGATAAGACAACGACATATTTTTAATACAAATTGACCTAAATAAATTAAAATATACAAAGGGCTAATTCAACTCTTCAGCTGTACGATTAACACGATCATTTCTGTGCTCTCTTATCTTTGCACGTTAATATTTAATATTGCACACAAGTATCAAAACTGCAACTCCGTCCTCAGCTATTTGTTTTTTTTTCTGAAATATCTCAGCAGGATTAGAACAGGAAAAAACTAGGGATTGGATGTCTGATCTGTTGAATGCTTGCAGTACTGCAAGGCGAACTTACTGCTAGAGTATTTTTATTCAAATGGTGCAACAAAGGTCTGTTCTGCAATTTTTCTTTACCAAATTATTTCGATATAGTTACAGAAACATTTCAAATGAACAGTTTCAACAAACGCCTTTGAGTATATATGAAGCACATATACATATTCCTAGGAGTATGAGCTTGTATACTTGTTCCTTTTGCTCGTGATACACAAGGAACTGAGCCTAGCTCAGTTGGTCGGAAGCGTGGGTGTGCAACCCCACCAACCAATTATGACTTTATGATTCAACTTTGATGCATAGGGTGCTTGTCAATGGGAAAATACACGACCTAGTAAAGGGAAAAACCCCTTGTGGTGTCTTGCCCGGTGAAGGACCTGGGAGCTCAGGTAGCTTAGACCTGACCGGTGGAAACTGTTCAAGTCATCATGGCGTTGTTCTATGGTTTCTTTTCCATGTACAGTTTATTACATCTTGTGCTTATTTAATTGTGTCATGCCCCGCACTAGGTGCTGTACAGTTTGTTTCCCTTCTTAACGCATTGAAGTGCAGTCTCCCCTGCATGGTCTCTAGAAATTAGATGAAAAAACATAGTTTGTGCACACTCGACCGAGATTTCCAGAATTGCCAAAGAGGCGGAAAAAAAAAAACAATACGAAGGTGTTTAACCAGCATTAAATGAATTTACTGAAGCTTGAAACATTATGATCAATGATACTTAGTTCGAAAACAATGAAATTGATTATGTTCATTCAGCTCAAATTTACTCAAAAACTATTTTGCTTTAGATAGTTGGTGAATCATCCTAGCATGCTGCACATGGTAGTTCATTGGTCGACTTACCAAAATAATGTGTTAATGGGCTATGAAACTTACAAAGTATCTTAGGTGGTCCTTTGCGAGGTCATTGTTAGTAAGGTTCACAGTCTTAAGTTTTGACGATTCCATTCGTTCCACCATTGCTTGAAGCTCATGATCGGTATAGATGCCAACGCTGCAATACAAAAGACCATATATATTAGCCAGGACCCAGGAGAATGTAAACTAAAAGTCACCTGCTCTAAAAATCATCAAGAAACAATAAACCAGTACAGAAAAACAACGTTATTGAAATTGTTGTTTGCTTAACCTATAAAGAACAAGGGCTTCTTTTCCATTAGAATCATATCTGTATTTGAATTCAGTGATATTCATCCGACCAACCTGCAAAACAAGAAGTCATGAGAAAATAAATAGAATATAAACTTATGTGTTCATAGAAAAATCATGATGCACACCAGTTCTGCGAACTTTTTGAAGCTTCCCTGCTCCTCTGGCAAAAATGTAGCTAATACTGCTTCTCTTTTTCGACCAACATCAGCAAGCTCAGTTACTAATCTAAGTCTATCAAAGTTCATATTTGCGCCACTACTTATTGCAACCACAGTTTCCCCTTCTAAACCGTAGTATTTGCAGTAAGCTTCAGCCCCTGCCAAGGCAAGGGCCCCAGCAGGTTCAAGGATATTTCTGTTCTCCTCAAACATATCCTGCGCCCACAAATAACAACATTTCAGTACGAATAATAGTATTAGTGCAGAACATCAGTAGCAATGTAGCGTAAACAGTCCATAATGAGGGTAGATATTGAAATAGAACAAACTGCTGTGCGAGAATTTCAAGCATCCTATTACTGAGTAATGTCGACAGGACACTCAGTAAACTTTAACAATTACATTCAACACCAAATCCACAACAAGAGTTGAAAGCTAGAAAACTAGGCCACTTCATCACATAATCCACATTGTTATAACACTTCTCCACTAGAGTGATTTAAACACATTACTTTCAAAAGTTCTCCAGCTGGTCGGTTATATGGACAGACCATTGGATCACCGAATATTTATGCAAGAAAGTGGGAATTCATCCTTTTTCTTCATCTTGCGCATTGTATGCTGAGCTCTACAACATTATCTTGGGCCGACCGGCCTCTCAGCTGGTGGATTGTAGATGGAGCACTGGATCACATAATATTTATGCAAGAAAGTGGGAATTCATTTTCTCATTGTTCTTATGCATTGTATGCTGAGTTTCAATTCAAGTGAGTTGAGTACTTATAATGACAAAAACAGGTCACTGTTCAGTAATGCACCCATTTAACATATTGAGGTAGAGCAGACATATAATAATTGATCACTCTCACCTTTATCGAAGCACAAATAGCATCTCGGCTGACCAGGACAATGCCATCTACAAGTTCTCGACACAAGCGAAATGTCTCCTCCCCTACAACTTTGACAGCTACACCATCAGCAAAACCTCCAACATGTTCTAACATGACCCTTTGACCATGATATAAGGACAATGCCATGGCATTTGCATCTGAGGGCTCCACTCCAATTATTTTTACCTGTACCAAAACTGTTGTTAACATACAAGAAAGTGACACCCTGAATTTGAATATTGTACTCCAATGAAACCAAATGATGTATTGTGTTCAATTTGAAGAAGGATTACAGTTAATTGATCGGATGAAAAAACAACTGAACTTCCAAAATGCACTGAAGCAAGGCCATTTAGTTGATGACATTTATAAAGAACTTAGGTGTTTTGTGAGATTTTTCCACTCCTAAGCTTGAAAGCTAACCTCAGGGCGGACGCGTTTCACATAGGCAGCAATTCCAGCGATTAATCCACCACCTCCCACAGGTACAAATATTGCATGCAATGGGCCTTGCAATTGGCGAACAATTTCCATGCCAACAGTTCCTTGTCCAGCGATAATGTCGGGATGGTCAAAAGGAGGTATGAATGTGCGGCCTTCCTGCTCACATCGTAGTTTTGCATATGACTGAGCTTCGTCATACGAGTCTCCCTTGAGAACAACTGTTGCACCCAATCTCTCCACTGACCGCCACTGGATTAAGCTATATGTTACTAGCTGGCGATAATGACAGAATATACCATATAAAACAGCCTATTTAAGGTAATGACATAGAAAGATCGATAACCTTGATTTCTGGTGTTGTCACAGGCATGACTATAACTGCATCACAGCCCAGTCTCCGGGCAGCAAGAGCAACTCCTTGAGCATGGTTTCCGGCAGAGGAGCAGATGACGCCGTTGTCCAACTGCTTGGGAGAGCTTTGCCATCATATTATATGCACCTCTCAACTTGAATGAGAAAACCTATGCACAAAGCAAACAGAATTTATCTAGGCATGTAAATAGCCAATGACGCAGCCAGTAAGAGCTACACATGCATTAAAAAATACAGCGGGTAACTGTTCATTCATCTTAACACTAAGCATTTGCAAACAATAAAAGCTAAGGGTAAGAGGAACTATTAACTGTACAATATATCAAACATATGTATGAGAGGTAAAGTTCTTCAATTAGCACCTAGGATACCCCATCTGATAGCATTATATAATATATGCTGACTAACTTCTCCAAGCATCTCCTGAGAGGAGGATGTGGGGAGAAGCTCCACTTCAAGGTTAGGCTGGCTGACGACCCTTCTTCGGCCTTTCAAGGTACGCGCAACTAATTCCAACTGGATCGTGACAAAAAAACCGAGGCATCCATCCCCAAATTACAAACGGTCGGGCACTGATGGACCTGAATATATGGCTGGGGGCCTGAAGCTGGGGGCACTCGCTTGCCTCAGTCCTGCAAGGCTAGCACTGGGTTTGAAGACATGATCGCTGAAGTGATTGGATCATGTTTTGATGTCACCAGTGTAGTTCAGAGTTCAGACCCTGACGCGGTGGCCTATGTAATGGGTTTTGCTGCCCAGCTGTTGCTTTGGGGATTATGGAATATTTAGATTGTGTGTTCGGTTTTGAGTTTTTAGCTTTGTAAACTGAACTGAACTTGCCTGACATGGTTTCCCCCTTTCTATCAGGAACGGAGCTGGGGAGTTTCACATCCCCGAGATTCGAAAAAGGAAAATATATATTTCAAATAAACCAAAGCGCCGAAAATCCACATCCCTCGCTTTAGCGCCGATGGACATGGGAATCAAAACACAAAACCCTGATGAAATCAAATACCCTATCGAGCATGGGAAACCCACTCGTCTCAAACTGGCCCTTGCATCAGAGGTTCACTTCGACGTGTCAAACCAGAGGTGCGTGAGGAATCAAAACATCGTAATCAAGTCAAAACCTCCGCAAAACCCACCCACCTCCTTATCGAAGTCAGCGCAAGTGACAGAAATTTTTCCAAAAATCTCTTCAAGGCGTCAGCGAACGAGTGCCTGAAAGCCAGGGCTGCGAGGTTCGGCGATTAAATTACCGGCTGCAGGTCCTCGCGCTTGACGTGGAGGTTGACCCCGAGGCGCTCGGAGAGCTTGACGGCGTGGTCGAGCGGCGTCTCGATGGCCACGTCGTAGACCTTGGAGGCGAGCACGGCGGTGAGGTACTCCATGGCGCCGGGCCCGTCGAGGTCGCGACCGTCCTCCTCCCCGCGGCTCCGCGCGCCCAGGAGGGACCCGCTGGCGCCCTGCAGCGACTCGGGCGTCACCCGCATCAGCGGCACGGGCGCCGCGGGCGCCAGGTCGGCCTTCAGGGGCGCGGCCGCCTCGGGGACGTGGCCGCCGTCGCGGCCACCCTGGAGGGCGTCGGCCTGGAGCGGCGCGATGCGCGCCGCCGTCCCAGGTGCGGGACGAGGGGGTGTAGGAGACCGTGGATGCGGAGGTGGCGGCGGCCGCCATGGGTTTTTTCAGGCTCGGCGTTCGGGTGAGGGGAAAAGGTGGTTTCGCAGGAGCAGGACAGGAGCGCGCGTCACGGGGTCACAGGGGGGACGAGGATATGGTGATGTGGCGGCCTGGTCAGCCGGATGTGCGCGGTGGGGCCAGGAGCCGGGCGCGAGATCGTGCCGTCAGCGCTTTCTTGGCGGGCGCGCTCCCTTTTCTAGTTTCTTGGCGTTTCCGTCGTCGCTCTCGGCGCGCAGGCGCAGCCGAGGCCAGGTTTAACACATGGCTCGGCTTGGAATTTAAACAGAGCCGAGTTTGATTGATTCTAGCCATTTTAACCAGCAGCACGTTCGAATTACATGGCGACTCGGGCTATCTTGCACATATTGAACCGTTTCGGTGAAATTCGATTTCTGCATATTAAGCACAGCCTTTTTATTGCGTCTAGGTCTAGCACCAAACTACATGATTGCGTCTAGGGCTAACAGTTTTTCTTTCTGCTCTTTTGACAGGGACTACTACAGTTTGCAACGACGAATCATGTGCATGTGACCGTCTACGCACGTTTTGCCGACAGGGAGTACGTAGTACTATATGGGAGTATTTTATGGCAGATTTGGATGGATTGTTGCTACATGCCCCCAACCAGCAGAAATTTGCATTGCAGTAAAGACAAAGAAAGTGATAGCTACAGCGAGCCTGACAACTGTATATGGTGAACAGTTTTAAAAGAACATTAGTGTCGTCTGAGCAGTCATACTGATGGTAAAAAGAAAGTACTCCCTCCGATCCGTAAAGGATGTCGTGACCTGTGTACAAATTTGTACTTAGCTTAGTGTGGTTTCACGACAATTATTTTTGACCGAGAGGTAGTACATCAAACATACACAACTACACACACTACAATGGTTCTCGGCCTCACCTACCACGAGCAAAACTGGCGATGATAGGATAGGGTACCATAGGCAAGTGTTTTACTGCAGGATACACGGATTTGGGCAGACATCGCACTGAACTTGGAACATAGAATATGGGCCACTGCTAGGCATCTTCATAACTTGAAACAGTTACAGACCACATCTGCACAATGGACAGGAGTTTCGTTCAGATCCTACTAGCATCTCTTACTACGGTCCAATACCACTTGTTTAACCAAGAATACAGCTGAAAACGGTCACGGGGTAGCTGATTCAGATCATACCGTTAACAAAGCAGAAGTTTTCTCTAAAACATGTTGTCATCGGTTTGCCGCCTGTATCACATTGGATTTCACTCAATTCGGCATCCAGACAAGTGCTAGCTACATAACAACCAACCAACCTTGGATCCCACCCAGCACAGCAAGCAGCCAACTGCTGCTTTGTTTGTCATTTTTCACATATCCGACGGTGCGATTTTGTGTTTTCAGAGTGATTGTTGCTAGCTTCCCAACTGTTAAGCCCATGCTGAAAGGATACGTACAGGTATATCCCCATAGCATGCTATACACATTAGCAATGGCTAGGTTAACTTGGCTACTACTTTTCCAAAATGGAAACAAAGATGCAACTCTATTAGCGATGGCGATCCCTCCGCCCCTCTCCCGAGCTCCCCCATGGCGATCCCCTAGCCCATGCGCCCCTGCCTCTCCCTCCTCCCGCCCCGCCCCTACCACTATCAGGGTGTGCGTCCCGACCTCCCCATGCCGCCCATACATGGAGGATCGGTGCCCTGCCCCCACTACGGCTCCGATTAGGCCCGTGGTGACGGAAATCGGGTGGCGGCCGCCGGAGGTAGGAGGCGATGCGAGTTTCCCTGTGGGTTCGGCTAGAGTTCCGTTGATCCAAGCGCGGGCTTCCCCGCAGTTTTCGAACAGGGGTTCCCCACATGGCAGTGGTGGTGGTGATACCAATGGAGGTGGGACACATGGAGGAATCCGAGCCGCTCGTCCTGATTCGAGGTACGAGTCCATGGCGGGTTGCAGAAATACGCCTTCAGCGCAAGTCGAGCCGGAGCTGTCATATAGCAACCAGGCCGATTCGGCGGCGCGCGCTAGGGTTCTGAGCGGAGTGAGGAGATTGGTGTGGATACGGCGAGATCTATTCGATTCCAAGAGCTTCTCCGCCGCGGATTGCTACCCGGCTAGAGAAGGTTGCCGTCGGATTCCGAAGACCTTCCGCTTCTCGAGCTGGTGGAGTCAGAAGGAAGGGAGGAAGACGTTTGCTGAGATTGTGAGGATGATTCCGTCGGCTGGCCGCGGTACTGGGCGAGGCAAGGCAGCCCGAGGGCGACAGGATGGCGGAAATCGAGCGGCGACGACTTCAGTGGGGGCGCGCCCTACTGCGCCTCCGCCCCAGCAGAGTCAGCCGCCGCGCCCGCCGATCGCAGCCCAACCTACGCCGCCCGTGAGTCAGCCGCCACCCATGGGTCAATTCAGTAATCCTGGGAATTTTGGAGGGTTTCAGCAGCACTGGGGGAACCCTCAATTTCCCCCCATGGGTCAGTGGCAGCCGCAATTCCAGATGCCATACATGGCGTCGCAGGGGATGAACCCCATGGTCAGGTTCCTCCTGGTGGTTTTGTTGCGCCTGCCCCATTTCAGCAACAGATGTATGGTGGTGCTCCATCTGGGTTCCAACAATCAGCTGGGTTGCAGAAGAAGAAGCCTGCTAAAGCATCGGTTCCCCAGAAGGAGAAGACACAAAATACAAGTGGTGGTGCTGAAAATCATCCACTGCCTGTGGAGCAGAATAGAGACGATTCCAGCAGCCTGATGTTTGACATGAAGTACATGGATGTTATTTGCTACAATTGTGGTGTGTCTTGCCATTATGTTGGTATGTGCCCGAAACAGAAGTTGTGCTTCATATGTGAGAGGCCTGGTCACCACATGGATAATTGCCCTGAGTGGCTTAAACCACACCCGGTTGCTCAGTACTTTGGCAGCTCGAACAATGGTCTGGGTTTCTTTCATCTGGAAGCTGAAGCTGGGTCCACTAGTAACTGGCTCAACTTCGATAATGTATGTGTTGCTGTGATCAGGGAGGGATCTGTCAGTGAAGAGGAGTTGAAGCAAAACTTTTCTGATATCTGGAAAACAAATTGGCCATGGCAAATGAGACAACTGGACATCAACAAATTCCTGGTTAGATTTCCTCCAGCAAAAAAGGTTAAAGACCTGGTCAGTTACCCTTCAATCAATTTGAGGAAAAAAGGAGTCTCAGTTTCATTTGAGGAATGGAATGGAGACCTGGCGGCAACTGGAGAACTTCAGGAAGTTTGGGTTTGCATCAATGGGATTCCTCCAAAAAGCATGTCATGGAAGATAATGGCGCAGGTGACGACTAGTCTTGGAGCATTTATTGATGTAGACTGGCATGAAATCTTCAGGAGTTTCTACAAAAACCTGGTGGTGAAAGTGGCAGTTAAAGATCGATCGAAAATCCCAAGCGATAGAGCTATGGAAATAGGAGGAAGCTTCTACCTACTCACCTTCAAGGTAGAGCCAGATGGGCCTCTGGCTACTGGCCCAAGTGGTGGAGACCCTGGGGATGATGATGATATGCGCGATGATGAAGCAAATAATACTGACATTGCTGACAAACCAGGAGAAGGTGGTAATCAGAATACTGAGAATGCAAATGGTGGAGGGGGAGGATCCACCTCGGACATGACTGCTAATACTCCAAGAACAGGGTCTAGAGGTTCAAGAACGCCACAACAGGGCTGGCCGCTTTTTATACGCTTGTCCCATCATCTGAAATGGAAAGCAGGATCAAGAGTAGGATCCAAGATACCCTTGTTCTGCTGCCCAAGTCGTTTGGTAGTCACATCTTCAGGGAGCCAGCTGACAACATTGTTGTGCAGCTGTTCACTCAGCTTGATGATGAGTCTGAAGATGATGAAACCGTTGATGATGGGAGAGCAGTATCCACTGTGGAAAGAGCTGAAGCTGTCAATACGACCAATGGGAAGACTTGGGGCCCTGTGCTCGCTCCCAGGATGAGTACAAGGATTAAAAATGATGGAAGAACCATTGTGGAGAAAGCGCAAGATCTCAAGAAGTCTCGCAATCTTGAAATAGGAAAAGGTATACATGCAGTAGCATTCAATTCCTTTGCTGTTTTAGATAATGATATTCTGATGAGTCGAGCTGCCAATGCTGGTATAGTACTTGGCAGTGACAATACTCATATCTCTGAAAACATAGAGGCTATTAAGCAGCTAGAGAACACTAGAGCAAATAACTTTAAATTTGATAACCCTGATATGTTTCTGCCTGATAATATTGATGTTAGCAAGGAAGAGGTTTTAGCCTCAATGTCCTGCCAACAAAATGATAATGTAGGTGAGGATGATCCACATACTAATGAGGATGCCTCGGAAATTCACCTTGGATCGAGGTGTGCTCCAATAAAAAAAGTAAATCTAGTAAGAGAAAACTCATCTTTAAATCCAATGGTAGTAGGCCTTATAATGAACATTAGAGGGCTGAATCAGCCCGATAAACTTTCTCGGACGCAAGATCTCATTAGAGAGTTTTGCCCTGATCTAATTAGCTTTTCTGAAACCAAAAAGGAAACCTTCACTAGACAACAACTGCTGGAATTAGACGGCAGGGAAGATTTTGTCTGGAGCTGGCTACCAGCAGTGCAAACAGCTGGTGGCATCCTTGTTGGGGTAAAAAAGGAGAGCTTTGAAATTATTGCCTATGCCTCTTTTAAATTCTGCACCTCTTGCATTATCAAATGCAGGAAAACTGGACAGATATGGAGGTTCCTCTCTGTATACGGGTCTGCTTATGATGAACATAAACTGGAATTCATCAATGAACTACATAATGTTTTTAGTAGTTGGTTGGGGCCCACACTTATTGGTGGTGATTTCAACTTGGTTAGAAAAGTGAAGATAAGAACAATGGGGTTATAAACCAACATTGGGCTGATCTTTTTAATGATTGGATTAATAAATTCTCTCTTATAGAAATAGAAAATGCTGGTAGAAAATATACTTGGGCCAATAATCAAGATAATTTGATTATGGCCCTATTGGATAGAATTTTTATTACTACTTGTTGGGAGAGTATGTTTCCGAATGTAGCTGTTAAAGCTCGGCCAAGGATAGGGACTGATCATACACCATTGGTGTTTGATACAGGGGCTATTCCCATTCCTGTGGTAAGGCAATTTCGGTTTGAAAAATGGTGGTTAAAAGTGGAGGGTTTTAGAGAGCTGGTTCACAAGGTCTGGAATACTCCTTGGCGTTTCTATAAGGCGATAGATGTTTTCCAGTTTAAAACTCGTCTGCTGCGTAGAACTCTAAAAGGTTGGAATGCTAATATTGAGGCAGAACAACGTAAAAACAAACAACGACTTATTGCTGAGTATGATTTACTTGATGTGTTGTCAGAGTCACAACCTTTATCTCCTGGGGCTAAAAGCAGAATGAAAGTTATTTCAGGAGAGCTTAAGTCCATTTGGACCAACGAGGAGGTGAAGGCTAGGCAAAGAGCTAGGGAAAGGCAGATTTTGGAAGGAGACCAGAATACTGCATACTTTCATGCAATGGCCAACCAGAGAAGGAGGAAGAAGCAGATTACTGCTTTGGAGGGTCCTAATGGTGTCGTGGAAGAAACTAAAGGTATTCTAGACATTGCTGTTAATTACTACAAAAATCTTTTTGGTTTTGAAGATAAACTAGATATTAATCTAGCGCATAACTTCTGGGATGCAGATGATTTAGTTTCTGTTGAACACAACTCTATTCTAGATGCTAAATTCACTGAGGAAGAAGTTAAGGAAGCGGTCTTTGCATCTTATGCAGAGGGAGCTCCCGGCTTAATTTCTCTCTGCTTACTCTTATACCTAAAGAGCCTAATGCAAATGCAATTCAAAAATTTAGGCCGATTGCTTTAACAAATTGTAGTTTTAAAATCTTCTCGAAATGCCTCACTACGAGGCTCAGTCGAGTTTGCAATGATCTTATTTCGCCTAACCAAACAGCATTTCTGAAAGGTAGATACATTTTGGAAAGTGTTGTTTCAGCACATGAAATTATTCATGATGTTGTTAAAAATAAAGAATCTGGGCTTGTTTTTAAGTTAGATTATGAGAAGGCGTATGATAAAGTAAATAGAGAATTTCTTATTAAGATGATGACACAAAGGGGTTTTAGCCCCAAGTGCATCCGGCGCATTGTTTCTTTGTTGCACAAAGGGTCAGTTGGTGTTAGAATTAATGATTGCAATAGCGACTTCTTTGAAACTGGTAAAGGAGTCCGACAAGGGGACCCTATTTCCCCGATCCTTTTTAATCTAATGGCAGACGTGTTTACAAAAATGCTTAAAAAAGCTGCAGACCATGGTCAGATTACTGGCCTGTTACATAACTTTTGTCCAGCCGGTATCGTTAGTTTGCAGTATGCAGACGATACCCTCCTATTTCTGAAAAATGATATTGAAGTAGTTCACAATCTCAAGTGGATTCTGGCCTGCTTCGAGCAAATCTCTGGCCTTAAGATAAATTTTCACAAATGTGACTTGATACCTATTAATGTAGAGCCCGAGGTTGCTCAGTCTTTTGCCCAGTCCTTGTCTTGCAGAATTGGAGAATTACCCCTGAAATATTTAGGGGTCCCTCTCCATTACCGCAAGCTAAGGAGGAAAGACTTACAACCAATTATAGACAAAATTCTGAAAAGGGCAGTTGGATGGAGAGGGAAGCTTTTATCATATAAAGCTAAACTCATTCTTATCCAAACCTGCCTAGCTAGTATTCCGATTTACTTGCTTAGTGTTATTAAGTTCCCTACATGGGCTATTGATCTCATTAACTCCCAAATGTCTCACTGCTTTTGGGATGATTATGAGGGGCACCATAAATATCACTTAGCAAGGTGGGGTTTACTAACACAAAAAACTGAATTTGGGGGCATTGGTATCCCAAATTTAGCAGACATGAACCTTTGTTTGCTTGCTTCCTGGGTTAAGAGATATCACTTAGACCAGGATAAACTGTGGAGAAAAATTATTGATTTTAAATATGACACACAGTCCAAATATGTTTGAGTGCCCAGCAATTGGCGCCTCTCCTTTTTGGAAAGGAGTTCTATGGGCTGCCAAAGCTGCTAAAATGGGATATAGATGGCATATTGGAGATGGGAAAAGTGTCAAATTTTGGGAGGACCACTGGTTTGGGTCTTCTAGTTTAGCCATCCAATATTGGGACTTGTACATTATCTCAAATGAACACCATATCTCAGTGGCTGAGGTGTGGGATGGCGTTAATTTGAAAATCTCGTTTAGGAGATGCGTGAGTTAGAGGTTGATGCTGAGGTGGTATGAGCTTATTCAAATCGCCCAGTCAATTAACTTCACAGGGGAACATGACGCAATAATTTGGAAATATGAAGCTAAGGGGACTTATTCTGTTAGTTCTCTTTATTCTATAATCAATTTCCGAGGAGTGATACCGGTCCATGTTCCTGCGGTTTGGCATTTAGCAATTCCACCACGTGTTCATATTTTTCTTTGGTTTCTGGCCAATAACAAACTCCTAACTAGAGACAATTTGTCCAAAAGACAGCAACTGAATGAGTTAACCTGTGTCTTTTGTGGTGAACCTGAGTCTATTATGCATCTCTTTTTTGAATGTGTAGTGGCAAAAGAAATGTGGAGGAATGTAGCACCTATTACTGGTATTACATTACCTGCTACATTTGAGAGTATTGCGGGGTGGTGGGTGTGTGATAAAAAGTATAAAGTGGCTAATATTGTCCATGCAGCCTGCTTATGGGCTTTGTGGAAAATGAGAAACGATCTCTGCTTTAACAGAGTAAGTTGGCAAAAAATGCAGCCACGATGCTTCCCCTCTGGCAGCTGCTATGCCCAGAGGCCGCAAAAGATCAGTTGATCGCTGCAACTGGAATGATACAACAACTGGGAAGAGGTCCTCCACTGCTGCTCTGGCCAGACCCTGGCTGAGGACCCTGGGATGGCAGGGGGTGATGCCTGCTCTGGCCAGACCCTGGCTGAGGACCCTGGGATGGCAGGGGGTGATGCCTGGTGAAAGTCCACAGCAGTTCAGCTGGGAGACACTGATGCCAGTTGATGAAGATTGGGCCACTACCACTGCACAGCTTGCCGAACGCCTAAAAGACTCGTCTCTGCGCCTGGTGGATGATGGGATGCATCTCCGTGTCGTACCTCTCTGATCACTGATCGAAGGGAGAAATGGGAGTGGAAGCTGGAGGTGGTAGCTGTGTTCTTTGCTCTTCGAAAATGTTATTCTGCCTGAAGTTTAATTTTCTGTTGTAAGCTCAGTAAAGCAATACTGTGAAAGGACACCTGGTGGTGGTACTCTGCCATCGCTCGTGAGAATAAGCTGTATGAACTCTGTAAGTTTCATTTTGATTAATGGAACTGGGGAGGAGCCCTGTTTTTCTAAAAAAAAAACTCTATTAGCTTTAGTGCAGTTCAACAGAAATAATTGCCATAAGATCTGTGTCCGAGACTTTTTTTTTTTGCCATAGAACCACCATCCTGACGATTGTGAAAGAAACAAACACCCACTAATGTTAGTGTATGGATGCAAAGCACTGTTAATGGCATATTTGGATTGTTCCCGCAGCCCTACCAACAGAAAATTGCTCAGAAACAAAAAAACGAAAATAAGGACAACATTAAGCCTGCCAATTAGACAAGCGAGCACCATGATTTGGATTATACAATGGCCACTACAGAACAACTTCCTAATTTAAAACACCCAGACACCAGGTTTGTATACTGGACAGACTCGACTTTCGAGCGAAATATTTTTTCCATTCAGATTGTGTTTAGCATCTACTATTTATGACTGATACCGAACAACTTCCTAATTTAAAACATCCAGACACCTGGTTTGCATACTGGACAGACTCGACTTTCGAGCGAAATATTTGTTCCATTCAGATTGTGTTTAGCATCTACTATATATGACTGATACCACTTATTTACTAAAGAGTATTTAGATCTGAACTAAACAGTTGCAGAAAACTGGTTCAGATATGCGATGCATCTCCATTCATATTCCTCTTCTCCATTTGGAATGGTAACGTGCTTCATGTCCTCCTTGGCTTGGCGGCCTGACCCAGCTTGGGATTTAGCATCTGGGAGAAGTGCTACATAACAGCCAACCGAGTCGCAAGAAAACAGCCACCCGCTGATTCACATAATATCTTTAGCAGAGCAGAAGTTTTTCTATTTAACATTGCCTTGGTTTAGTGCCTGTATCAACCTTGGATCCCAGCACAGCAGCAGCCAAGCTGTTCTCTGTTTGGCATTTTTCACATATCCGATGGGTGCTATTTTGTGTTTTCAGTGTGATTGTTGCTACTTCCCAACTGCTAGGAAAGCTCATACTGAAAGGATAGGTACAAGAATATCCCCATAACATGTTTTACGCGTTAGCAACGGCTAGGCAAACAGTAAACTAGGGTACTAGTAATTCCATACAGGAAACAGAGATGCAATTCACTGTCACAGATTAATGCCTGACAACAACATCAGTTGAGATAAACACAACCAGCAGGAAAACATCCGGCGAAGAAATATCTAACGGGAAAAAAAATATTGAATGGATGATCATACCAAACTTTAAGCTTCCAAATGCGCTAATCAATTACTATTTAACACATCAGAATACAAATAGCTTCTAAAAGTGTCAGCACCGTATGCATAAAGTGTTTTGCTTGTATTTGATCTTTAAAGCATGAAAGCTTTAACAAATTGGGAACTAGCATAATAGGTAACTTATCCTGACAAGACAAAATGTATATAGTGTTGTTCTTGTAGTCCCCTTTATATTTCCACTACCTCGAATAACAATGTCTAGCAAGATGTACCTTTTTAATAAGTTTTGCACTGTATGGTTAGGATGACATGCTAATTGCAAGTGTAACACCATGTTAGTCTAGCAGTGCCCATAACCAAATTTCTATGGGAGCAAGCCTATTAGTTACTCTCGAACCCTTTCACAGAGCATAACCCTAGATGAATAGGATTTTTTTAACAATAAGAAGAGGAAAATATTTAAACTAGATGAACAAGTTGAGCTGAAAACAATTACAGCTTAGTGCAACGCACTGCTGAGGGTATGTTTGTTTCTAGAGTTTTTTTAAGAATTGGTGGGGATTATCCCGGTCAAACCCCCAAATCCCCACATATACCAAAACATCGTTTGTTTCTAGAGTATTGGACGGGTTTTATCCCCAGCTTTCCCCACAAATCCCCAAACTCTAGTTCATTTTTCTCAATCCCCTAGGGGATTCGATACACTACCCCTACCTAGTGGATTATCCCCACCAATCCCCTAGCGGATTGGGTGAAGTTTGGGATTTCACCCAATACACTAGAGGATTATCCCCATCAATCCCTAAAAAAACTCTAGAAACAAACATAGCCTGAAGGGATAGAGACATGAACCTCTGTCCAAAATTATTCTTTTGGCATTATACGGTTCAGAGAATATACTGAGTGATGAACCACTCAAAGAAAAATTTCTGAGAGCAGATAATAATTCATTCATGACTTCAAGTGTAATCCTTCCGCCAGCTGACTGCAAAAGCTCATGTTAAAGAGCATAAGTTCATATGAAAAAAAAAGCAAAATAATAAGAATACACGTCAGAATTACTGATAAAACTATAGTTGAACTGAAGCTAGATATAGAATCCACAATTAGTTTCAGTATGGACCTTATTGTTTGGATTAATCACTACTTTAGACAATGCACAAGTACACTCCGGGACTGACGATAGCATGACTGGGGTCTACCTAATATTAGAGAGTGCATAAGTAGTTCCAGCATGGACCTTATTGTTTGGATTGATACCTACTTTAGAAAATGCACAAATTCTTAATGCTATGGCAAAAGAATATTGGTAGGACTGCGAGCTCCATACTGAATCTCGAAGCAACCTTAAAGATCAAGAACTGATGCTGTGGCATACACTAGAAAGATGATCTGTGCAATCCAGCTGAAGAAGAGAAACGGCTGATGTTAAGTTCACTGGGATCCCTTAGCAACTAAGTAAGTACAGATCAAACATAATGTACTCCTTCCCTTCCAAATTATAAGATGTTCTAGCTTTTTTCTAAATCACATGTATATAGATACGTTTTAGTGTGTTTGTTCATTCATTTTAGTCCGTATGTAGTCCATACTGAAATATCTAAAACATCTTATAATTTGGAACGGAGGGAGTACAATTACATTAAGTTCACTGGGATGACCAACAGGAGAATGAATTGCGAATGCATGCAAAAGTAACCAGAAAACAATCTGGATACTTCCCTAGATGCATTCTTTTACCTATGTGTTGAAATTTCTAAAAGGAGAAATAGGTCGAGAATCCTAAACTGCAAGCGTTGTAGAGCACAAGAGGCAACTATGTGGTGTAAATCAGAAATGCGGTAGAGCTGGAGATATGTGCTATTTCAACTGGAAAACTTTAGGGCCAACTAGTCACAGGGAGTCTGGAAAACTACGGCAATCTACATGTTTAGATTACATGCAGTCTCTTCGACTCTCTGATTCAAAACAAAGAACTGACCTTTAACAATAAGATTTGAAAACTGGCCGAGGTTGTTTTCCATTTCGCCTCATTGCAGTATAGGCAGAAGCTGCTCAAGTATTTTGAGGCCACGTAAATCAATCAAATGATCTCTGCCATTCAATAAACCATGTGGAAGCTGAAGCTGCAAGCAGAAGGCAACAGTTTCCCCAATTTTCCCTGCCTCATGCCCAAGAAGATACAGTATCTCCTTTTCAGTTTCCGGTGCTAAGGAATCTGGAAGATGAATGCTTCATTCGTGTCATGTAATCTCGAACGTCTTCTTTCCTTTCAATTCAACAAAAAAGCCATAAGTAACCCCTCTGATCCTAAAAAGGCATAAGCGTGGTTACATTAAAAAGGCCAGGATGACACGGAATACTCGTGTGAAAAATGGGAGTAAACCAGTTCAAGCAATTAACAAGAACAATGATCTAAAAAAGAATCTTCATATATTATCATAATGAAACAAGCAAATGGATGTCCGTAATATTCAAACGGCATTCAGATGTTTCCTAGATTATCGCTTCTATAATCAAATTAGCATACATGTGTATTTGCATGGCCTCATAATTGGCGTAAGAAAATGAAAAACACAACTGCAAGCACTTGTACTTGTATTCTTGTAGGTGTTGAAGTATATGTGGATTGGCCACCTTCTATCCATCAGTTCAGGCTTTTGGTTCTACTGATTGGTGCATGAAACTTATTATGGTAACAGAGCAAGATGTCTTGGGTTTAAGTCTCGTTTTTCGTTTTTTTTTTTGCTTTCCCTCTTTCTATCACGTTTAGGCCTTTTAGAGTCACATGTGAGAGGGCGTGTTGAAGTATACATGGATTGACCACCTTCTGTCCATCAGTTCGGACTTTTGGTTTTACTGGTTGCGAATAGTAGTAATTCAACAGTAGGTATATACTCCCATAATTCAACGCTTCAACACATTCTTCAACGCACTTACAAATAGATAATCAAGTAACCATGATTAGACTTATGCATCATTACATTTCATTCCTCTGATATTGTCATGATAGGCTATCTGACGGTAGTAAATAAAAATATGGTAGCGAACTAATCTGAAATTTCGATGAAATGCTGCATTTACCTCATGGCATTTTATCACAATGGAGCTCCCTCTCATTACAGTCTTTCATAAGAAATGTCCCCGTTGGCCAATATGATGCCCAGAAAAAGAATTCGATGTCTCGGCTTCGTCCATTCTTTTTTGGTAGTTCATTTAGATTGCTGTCTTTTCTTTTCAATCTCCTTATCAAGGAAAATCATTATTGTTTCTGTCACGTGGTTCGGAGCAATGCCATCTGCAATCATCCTCCTCAAATACTTGTCAGCTTCCTTCAACCTACCAGCTTTTGCATTAATATTGATCAATGTATTAAAAGTGATAATATCTGGTTTCATTCCCCTGGTGATAATCTGGTCAAGCAAACAGTTTGCTTCTTCAACCTTTCCGACCTTTCCCAACTGATTGATCAAGTGTTATACATGACAATATCCATGTAAACACCTTTTTTTGATAATTGATCCATGATTGACGTAGCAACCTCTGTTTTTCCCACCTGGCCAAGACCTTGAATTATCAGGTTGTATGTTGCTATATCATTTGGGCAGAGTTGTCCGCCCCTCTCATGAAGAACTGCCCACACCTGTTTCAAATACCCCTTCTTAACAAATGAAGTCATCAACGAATTGTATGTATAACTTGTCCCTTTCCTTCCTAGATTTGTGAAAATCTCAAATAACTTGCAAGCTACGCTCAATTTTCCTTTGGCCAAGAAGATTGACATATATGTATTAACCATGTCAGCATCGAAAGTTTTACCCCCCATACCTTGCACCCTCTGCCCTCTGTGTGTTGTAAATATAGCAGAATTATTCAAATTGTCGGCATGTTTAGCAAGATGATCCAAGTGTGGGGATAGAGACCAATCATCCTTGGGTTCACTATGTGTTGTTTCATCATTTGTATCAGTGCATACTACAGGTTTGAGCAAACTCATCACATCGTTCATATTACCATCAAACGGAAAGATTGATGTTTCATCTTTCCCTCTATCAAGTGGTCCTCTCAAGGCATCCATCATGTTCGACTTCCATCGAATGGCATCTGGCAACACAGAGCTATCTCTGATCATCTTCACTATCTGCTCTTCCAAATCCCACCGTTTACTCTTGTTGAAACCTATAAGTAATGATGTAATGGTGACCAAATCGATAACAAAGCCCCGCTCCTCCATTTCCTTCACCAAACCGACTGCCTCTGCAACTAGGTCCCCTGTCCCCTCCTTGCAGAATTCTCGTACCATAATACTATATGCAATCCCATCCAACAGCTGACCTTTTTTCCTTAGCTCATAGAACAGCCGGCATGCTGCTTCCGCCCTCCCATTCTTGAACAGCCCATCAATTACGGTGTTGTGTGTGCTCGCCGAGCATTGGATCCCATCTGCCACCATTGTCTCGAAAAAACCACATGCCTCATCAAGCTTCTTTGCTTTGAAGAGTCCATCCAGAAGCGAATTGTACACCACGACATCCCCCTTCACCCGGTGCCCCGCATCTCCTGGAACATACACAATGCATCATCCATCCTGAAACTCTTGCAGCACCCATCCACGATTGCACGGTAAGTAAACATGTCCGGGTGGATCCCAGCCAACTTCATTTCATCAAAGACTACCAAAGCATCAGCCACCCTCCCGCCAATCACAAGAACTCGTATGACTGAATTGTAGGTGCATATATCTGGCACAAGAGGAGGAGAGGAGGCTTTCATCGTCGCGAAAAGCTTGAGAGACTTATCCAGGCGCTTCCACTTGCCAAAGGCGTGGATGCAAATGTTGTAGAACCTTAAGTTGGAAGGAAGGCCCCTCCGTGACATTTCGTCGAACACATGGCAGAAGTCATCGTACAGGTTCTCCTTGGACAAGACGAGGAGGAGGCGGTTGGTGGCTCGGACGTGAGGCGGGTGGGAGGCGATAGGAAGCAGCCTGCGGATGGCGGGGACGGCGGAGAGGGGGTCAGGGGAGGCGATGAGGGAAGGGATGGCGGCGGCGGCGAGGCGGGGGAGGAGGTCGGGAGGGGCATCTTGGAGGAGCGCGAGCGCGGCGTCGATACGGGAGGCGGAGAGGAGCGCGGAGAGCAGGTCGGGCAGGAGGGCGCCGGGGGACGGGGAGGAGAGCGCGAAGGGGAGGAGCGCGTCGAGGAGTGGAGGAGAGTGCGTGGCGAGCGCGCGGAGCAGGACGGGGAAGGTGGCGGCGAGGAGCGGGGATGCGGACGGCGTGGCGGCGAGGAAGAAGGAGAGCTTTGAGGTCGGCGGGAGCGCCGGGTGTGTCAGGACCTTGATGGATCTGACAAGGAGAGGATCACCAAGAATGGGATTTGAGAGGAATTATAGCTAAAACATGATAAATTGCAGGAATAAAAAATAAGATAAATTGTAGGAATAAACTGATAGAATTTAGGGTTTTGATTTCTCTTTCAGATTGGATACAAGGATGGCTCTATATAGACTCAAATAGCTAGAAGATGACCACATAGATGAAATACCTAAAGTACCCTCATAGCTACTAACTCACTATTACATACTAATAAACCGTTATATCATATTCCCTGACATTCCTTCCCCCTTGAGACCATTGGTCACCAATGGATAAACAAGTTTCTTCAGAAACTTTTATCATTTTCAATTATCCTTCAGAATCAATTCATCTTTTGTCGAGGTTGAAAATGGATCAGCCAAAGAGCAACTCGCACTTGATGTCGCCATGGCAACTGATCTTTTCTTCTGTGAATAGTAACCACCATTTGGCCTTGTACCAAAGTAACATAGTACCAGGGTCCCATACATAAGAAGCACTGATCCCTTGATTTTGCCAAAACGGTGTAGCAATTTCACTCCATACTGTCAAAATATTCAACCAGCAGTACAAGGACACTTTAACTCCAGGATCCCATTGCACTCTTTTCTGGGAGCTGGTTGAGAATTCCAAACTAAAAAGTGACAGTTCAGTGCTCTGCTGGACAAACTGAACTTGCACTGCACATTTATCTAGTACTGTGTCTTTGAGTTTCGAAACACCAGGATCCCATGTGTAATTGGTGATGTTCAGTAGTAGGAATGGAGTCCCAGGTAGTGAGCCATGCCATGTAAGCGACTCAGATAAATGTGCAGCCCTTTGCATGATGAAGGAATTAACTTGGGAGAGAAGGAACAGAGCAAGCTTTGCTACACAGGTGGCTTCAGAAATTTGAACCGCTAAAACAAGTTCAGCTGAAGCATTCACTACTGTCCATCCCCTTTCACAAGCAAGGTAACACACGGTAGCAGAAGCAAAAATGGGTGCGGCCTGTGCACCTAAATTCTCAGCAAGTACATGTACCAGCTCAGGATTGTCGACATATGTGCACTGTAATTTTGTAGCATCAGCAACTGTCGGAAACAGAACAGAGAATGCTGTAGCTCCTGGATCCCACGGAAAAAATGATATGGAATGCCCTATAGCAGTTTGGCAAACAGGTTTCTCCCATAATATTTTTTTATCGCCTTGGGACTCTTCCTCATATGTACTGCATTGTGGAGCTGTGCTGAAGCAAATGAGAAGTTGTTCTATGTTTTGCTTCGCAAACAATAAGTTGTTACTCTTATTCAGTGTATCTAATTCACCGGTTGACTGCCCATTTGTCAAACTGAATACACCAACAGTACCAACAATAGGTCTCTCAGTACTGAAATTTGGCCTGATGAAACACTTGGGAGGCTGTTCAGTTTCTCGTTGATCTTCTTCATATGGCTGCTGCTCAGGAGTGCTAGCGGACACATCAACAAATGCATTCGAGCAGTCCTCTGTTTCGTCACCATAGACATCGAACACTGGTTCAGGAGTAGCTCGCTCTAATGGATAATTTTCTGGTAGCGCAAAGTAGCTTCGCTCAGAACCATCAGCTAGGAACACAATTTTGTGACTGAGATTGTGAAAATCATACTGTCGTGGCATTTCACCAAACACTTGTGGAGTGACATAAGCAGTAGCCGATGGGTTGGTGGATGCATTTGTTGCAAAAAAGGAAGCAATTTTCGGTGTAGAAGCAACAAAAGATGCACCAAAAGGAGAACTTGAGCTCGCTGACGAGGCTACAATCGGAGGATGTGGAGGCGGACGGGGAGCGGCAGCGGCGCGGCGGGCAGGAGCGCGGGCGGGATGTGCGGCGTGGTGAGGAGGTGGTTCGCGAGGCGGGTGGCGAGGAGCGCGTCCGTCAAGTCGGAGAGCGGCGCGGTGGCGGCGGAAAGTCGCCGAGCGGGCGCGGACGGCAGCATGCCTGCGCGCGAGGCGCAGTTTTACACCTCCCCGCAGTCCCACCGCCGCTGTGCCGCCACGGTCGCGCTGCCGCGGCACGACGTGATGCCGAGAGATCCGAGAGTTGAGGCCGAGGTCAGGTGGCGCCGGCGCGGCAGGACGGGCCGGTGTCACCGTGTCAGCGGCTCTGCTCCACGACCAGCGGGGTCGCTGCCACTGAGATGTTTTTTTTTTTGATGGAAGCTGCCACTGAGATGTTGGGGGGGGGGGGGGGGGGGGCATATGCTGTGCACTAGGAGGTTGTGGTGTACTAGTGCACTAGGCAATATGGCCAAAAATTTCAAAAATTGAAAAATCATCAAAAAATTCCGAAAAAAATCATGCACATGCCTGACCATGGTACGCACCGCCGTGATTTTGTTCGCACCGAAATGTCACCGTATGCGCCCTGGGAAAAAATGACAAATTTCTGACAGAATTTGAGATCCCAAAATTTGAATTTTCTGTCCGAAATTTGTCATTTTTCCCCAGGGCGCATATGGTGACATTTCGGTGCGAAAAAAATCACGGCGGTGCGTACCATGGTCAGGCATGTGCATGATTTTTTTAGGATTTTTTTGATAAGTTTTCAAATTTCAAACTGTTTTTGAAATTCGATCCTTAGCGTCCGTTTTAGATTCGACGGCCCAGATTGCCTAGTGCACTAGTACACCACAACCTCCTAGTGCACAGCATATGCCCCCGAGATGTTGTCAAACGGTTGGAGCCAGTCGTAGTCGCCGCGGGTCTCCTATGTACCGCCTATAGCGAGCAATATCACGGACTCGCCTACATCGGCCATATACTACTACGTGGGCCGATCTTTGAACACGTCCATAACAGATACTCCCTCCGTTTCTTAATGTATATTTTTTTTTGAAAAAAATTCCATAATATAAGGTGTATTTGCTGTTTATGAACAATTTGACCCATCAAAAAATGAGACCTAGTCTCAAAAGAGAGATTTAACGGATTGTATGCACTTTGTGCCTATTAAGAACTCATCTCTCGCGATTTTTTCTAGAAAAAAATGAGTCTACTGTATGCAAAATACACAAAATACACATGTCTTAATATTCATGCAGAAAACTATACACCCTACATTCAGAAAAGCATGGAGTATAGTTTTTCTTATCCAAATCTAACACATAACGTTCAGAACAATATTCTTGGACGTGAAAATAAAAATCGATTGTAAAACGTAAAAAACTTCACATATAACGAACATATTTTCCGCGTACTACAAAAATATATTCCTGTATATTAAAATAAAATGCCCACGTATGTTAAAAAGATGTTCATCCATTGAAAAAAGTGTTTAGGGGTTCCAAAAGAATATGTTCAAGCGTTCCACATTAGTGCATCTCAAAAAAGGTGTTCATGTCTTTAAAAAAAAGGTGTTCATGTACACTAAGAACAGAGAAAACAAAACGTGAAGAAACAAAAATAAAAAAAGTAAACAACAATATTTGGTCGATCGGGGTGGGGACATATTTTGGGATGAGGGGAGCCTGTGAGTGACTCTTCCTATTGCTCGAACTAAAGGACATAAGTTACATTCGTGGCACATATGCTCCTTGGGAAAATTCTAATGGCCTAAATGTGACATCTTGGCCCAGACATAATAGGAGCAACAGATTACTCATACGAAAAAGATACATCTTATCTTTAGGAAGCTTATCTCCAAAGAACCCCTCAGTTAAGCGTGGTTTGCTGGATGTCTTTTGGTCTATGGAGGTAGCATAAAAATCGCAAGGAGTGTTAGGAATAATGACCGCCAACCCTGTGGTGGTTGGTTTGGTACGTTTGGTATGAGAACCGATCCTCGGGATTATACGAACATGTGTATGTCAGGAGCGTGGATATGTTGGACATGTGCCGGCATTGAAATGTTTTACTGAATGTGTTGATCGACAAGGGTGTCGACCTTCAAAGGAGGGTGTATGTGACATCTTGGCCAAGGGATATTCGTACTAACAAGATTCATCTTGGCCAAGGGAAATACGATCTGGGCTCAGTGGGCCCGCTCGGCCAGGTCGTGGTTCTAGCTCTGCTGCTGCTCGGCAGAGCTAGACCGGCGCATGCTCGACGGCGCTGGGTGGTGCTGCTGCCTCGCGGGATCGGAGGACCGAGGTGGGGATGGTCCATGAGGAGATGAATGGCGCTACCTTTCGGTTATCGTTGCATCCTCCTGTTGGAAGGCCGGCACGGCGTGCTGTGACAGGTTGTGGCGCGAGGAGACAGTGGCCGACGGGAGAGGAATGGCGCTGTCGATGGGCGTTGCATCCTCCCGTCCGATGCGGGGAAGTGGAAGAAGGTTTGGCAGCATGTCGCTCTGTCCTGGGTGGTGCCTGAGGTGGCCATCGCCCCTTACCGGCGGCTTGGGTTGGCCTCTCGTCTGTGGTGTGCTCGCTGTTGGGTCTCTTCGGCCTGTATGTGGATTGTGGGGATGATGTTGGGCTGGGAGAAATCCCGTGCTTTTGCGGACGACGGCGACGTTTACGGGCGACATCACCTTCTTGAAGGCGTCGTCTTGGCCTTTTCAACCCCCTCCTGAGCAACGGGGGAAACCCCAGATCCAGCTTGCTGGTTCGGCAGTGGCGGCGCTACGGCGTTGTTACCTCCTTGGAGGCGTTGCTCGGGTTCCTCGAGGAGTCCTATGACAGCGCTTGGTGCCAGGGTTAGCGTCCACTTGGAGCATGGGTCCCTAGGGCGCAATGTACACTGATACGGCATCTCTTCGACGACGCTCTCCTCAGGTCCAGTCGGGTCCTGTTGTCCACTCGCCATTCTCTTCTTCTCGGCGTCAAGGGTGGCTGCACGTTGACACGTGATTTCCTGGAGTTTGGGTTGTGCTTCTGCTTCGGTTGTGACGCGGTCTTGTGGCTCTGTGTCCCGACCTCTCGCCATCCTTGGCATGGGTTAGGCAAGGCCTACCTTGTTGTTGTTGTGTGTGTGGTTGTGCATTGTAAGCCGATTGGCATCGTTGTATGGTTTTTGGGTCCGGTTTCCCTCATAAACTAGACCAACCTTCTATCTATTCATTTAATTAGCAGTGATCCTGCTAACATTCAAAGAAAAAGATTCATCTTCTTTTTTCAAAATCTCATCTCCAAAAAAACATGGGTTCGACCTCCAGCCCTTGGTGACCAGGGTATTGCACTAAGCAATACAAGTTCAAGTCCTTGTAGGCCAAGCGTGCGGCTTTGTTATACTCTGAAAATTCATTATTATTTTATAATTTGTAAAGGTCGCTTTCCAAGCCATCCGTGATGAGGATTTCCTGGTATTGCTACTATTGTGCAGTTTTCCAATTGCACCTTGGCAAACTCTCCTATGGAATGTCATGCACCTTCCGCGGCATATATAGATCAAATGGTGTTGTGGATCAATCAATGCTAAGGACTCTTAAGCTAAAGAAGACTTCTAAGGAACACATGACGATAGCCTGCAGCATCTGACTCAACACAATGAGACTCTCCTATAGCCGTGACCATAACAAGATGATCATCCAGGTCGGTGACCTAATGGTAATATGCATCTTTCTTTGCATCATACTAACTCATTGGCTGGTAAATTTCCTTGGTATTGCATCCAATCTGTGGGGTGATGTCCCGGTGCCACCCATACTCATATTTGATGCTAGCCTGCTTGGAGCAACGAAAGAACATAGGAGCTCAATTACCTCAGGTCTCTCAGGCTCATCCCGCTCATGCATACTCGCTTGCCTTAAGATACGACAGGCATATATAGTACCTTCGCAAGCTTGTTGGGACATGTGTTCCTCAGCTTGTGCACCAACTCCAAACGCCATAATTTATCACCGCTGGCTAGCTTGTCACCTACTTGTCCTAGCTTAAATTGCTATGCTTGCTAGGACTTTCAGCTAAAAAATGTTTCTAGCTAAGTAAAAATGAGCCCTTTTACAGTACCCCCAAATGAACCACAATGCTAAAATGATGACCAGTATAAGTCATACTGGTGCTCCACCCGTGCCTCCCCGTAGATGGGCCCTGGCCCAATAAGGCACAAAAATGCTGGCCCAACAAAAAACTCAGCAAATCGAGTACAGTGCGGGCACCTGAAAAAACAATGGCCAGAAAACCTTATCCGACCCAGACTAGATCGTAGAGCGCAGCAGCGCACTGCTCCTCGCCGGCGCCTTCTCCGGCAGGTGCGAACGACGGCCGGAGGCGGCACGGCGGGCTTGTCCGGGCGGCCTTGCCTGCGTCCGCCGCTGTCTCCGTGGGTGTCATGGACTCCGTTGCCCCGCCCGGCGGCGAGCGGCAAGCGACCTCCTTGCGGACAGCGGCGAGCGGCACATATGTGGGCCGGAGGCGGCATGGAAGACTCGGCCTCGTCGACGGTCAAACCCGCCTCCGTCGCTGTGGCCGTGGGCGCCGGGGACTCCGCCCGGCCCCAACTTATCCCGGCCTGCACCTTTTCGTCGGCGCCTCCATCACCGTGCTCTGGGCAGCCGCCCCGGCGCTGGTGCCCGCGATGCAGACGACCAGGAGCTGGATTCTTTGGTGAAGAGGAAAATGGGGAGGATGAACGCAGGTGCGGCGGGAGTGGAGATGGCCGATGGGCTGGTTGAGGTGGTACGAGCTGGAGCCGGCGACGAGAGGGTTCTGCGGGGCACATTATGTCGCGCCGTGGTCGACAACGGCGAGGTGGTCACCGACACCGTGAACGACATGTTCGATCACAAGTGAGTACTTGCGCTTCCTGTTGTGAGTGCTACCTTATTCTGAACTCTAGTGTCAGTTTCACTGTTCAGGTGTTAGGTGTTAGGTTCAGACTAAGGTTTGGTCACTGCCCTTCCATTGCTTCCACAACTCCATGTGCATTCGTTCGTTTGGTACAACTTAACTGGTCCTAATTTGTTTGATCAAGAACCGGTTTGTATGAAGCTCATTATGTGAAGCATCAGAGTTTTGTGGATTCAGGAAGATGCCCCGTTTCCTGTACATTTTATCACTGAAATTTCATAAAATTATTGCAGGTTAACTGAATTTTGTTGTACAAGTTCCTCTCCTATTCCATGCCATACTTCTGTCAATTTCTGAGGTCCCTGATTGAGCAATTTATTTGTTGCTAAACTAAGGTCCCTGGTTAAGTTTGTTTGCAGTTTGGTGTGCTGCCACATTTGCTTTGAGTACTAGATTGCTTGTAGTAGTTTACATACACTGTTGCTCACTAGTTTGGAAATGTTACTCACCAGTATGGTTCCGAGTCAGTTCTGATTCATCTTTGAATTAGATCTTTGAATTATTTCTAAATGATGTCTACATGGTTCTTTGTAGGTGATCCATCTCCTGTATGCGAACCAGAAGATCAATATCACGTTTCAGTGGTGTACAAGATGCATTGGCTTCATTGCTCTACCTTGTGAATGAGGACAAATTTTGCAATTAGAAAACACACTAGAAGTTTTATGTACAGAACTGTCTGCATGCAAGGAGAAGCACTCTCATGACACATTAAAAGACAAGAGAGATGTAGAAAAGAAATGCAAATATACTAAATATTGTGCACTTTTCTGATTCATGATATTCTTGTATGTAGCTCGAATATTATTCCCTACTCTATAGCCATGTCCCCTAACCCGATTTGGGTGTTCTCTGTTTTGTTGCACTATGTTGGGATTATGAGTTCTAGAAGATGAAATGTAATTTCAAGATGTATCTGTTCAGAATGCAATAAGATTTAGCAGAAATATTGATATACAAATATTGGTAAACTTTCTGAAATAATTTTTTGTATTAGTAGACATGTACAAGAACAGCAATCTGACAGTACCACAATACCATTTACACTTCAGGTGCAATAATAACAAACTAAAGAGCAACAACAAACATCAGAACACCACAATCCAAAGACACATGTTTAGTTCATTCTCTTACAAAGATCTGTTCCAGAACTAATTACTTCTTTAGCTGAACCATCCGAAGCAAAAACCATTACAAGTATATAACAAAGATCATTCACGAGGGTAAAAATATTCCAATATTCTTGGTACAAAGAAATTCATTATCATAGGGAAGGAGTTGGAACGATTAGAGGCTGAAAACGCATCCCCGTCCGTGCTCTCTGGGGCTGCCAGTTAAGATATCACTATGAGACGGTGCTTGACGTTCAGGTTCACAGGTACACTCCATGGTTGGCATTTCACAATGGCCTGATGCAAAGGACCAAATGCTTCGCCTCATTTTTCTCGCCGACCTCATCATTCTCGACAGTGTCAGGGTCATCACCCGGAATAGTCTTATAAAAATCTATTTCTCTTTGTGATTCTTCCACGCTCATAGAAAATTCTGAAATCGTGGCGGTGCCTAGCAAGTATTTCACCTCTTCCTAACACTGAACCCTTTCACCTTTGCATATATTCATTATAAAAGTGGAATCCTTCGTCACCGCTTCCGAAGGTCTTGCTAACCACGCGGAGGTACTCATCCTGCTCCTCAGGCTGGCGTCTTCAGCATGCATGACTCAAAACTGCAACATAAAAAGTGTAGGTCGCGTTAATAATCAAATGAATCACTTAAAAATATAAAAACAACTATTTCTGCCTTATTCAAATTCGATGAATGCGATTTTACTAGTCAGTACCTTTTACTAACATGGCAGTTTTCAGCTACATTTTTTATAAGAGAGGAATCAAAAACGTGTGTCACTGTTTTCAGCTACCTTTCATAAATAAAGATCAAACTGAATACATAAGCCAATCCGTTCAAATCAGTACTCATTCAAACATTGACAACTACAGTTCTGCATGAACCTCTGCTCATCCTATATTCAGGTTCTGCTTATCTCCGGTGGTGCAGTTACCAACATAGCTGGCGTGCATTACTAACAGGATGACACACCTACATTCAGAACTATGCGTTGATTTAGTAAGTCCAATCACCAGTAGACAACTAGATCTCAAAAAAAAATGTAGTGTTTTACTTTTACCAAATACAAAAAGGATAAAACTTGATTTTACAAAAAATAACACACAACAAAACTCTTGGTAGTATATACTAGTATTAAAAGGTTAACTAGGCAGGGAGCAAACTAAGCGTCTTAAGATTGCTAAATCAAGAAAGTCGAAGCAGCTACAAAGCTGGAATAAAATGTGCAATTATTCAACAGCCATTAGGTCATGACATACGTACAGAAACATCAATTCGCAGCATTGCAGACAGTTTTAACATCAAGGTACGAATATTCAGTGGGTTTGTGCAGTAGGTAAATCAACCAGATCATACATGTAAAATAAATTACCTCTCACTTGTTTCCTGCCCTGCGGAAATCAGGCTCAAGGCGGCGGCGGCAGGAGCTGAGAAGGGCTGAAGGCGGCGACGTCGATTTGCGGCGGCGTCGACGAGTTCGGGCTGAAGGGGGCGGCTTCGACAGCGAGAGGGATTGCAGCGGTGGGGATGTTGACTGCAGAAAGAATTTTCCAGCGTCCAGAGCAAGAGGGATTGGAGCGGCGGGTACGTGGACTGCGGCGACGGTTTCGCGGCGGCGGCGAGGGCTTCGCGGCGGCGTCGAGCGTACACGAGAGGGATTCGAGCGGAGGAGACGTTGACTCTAACTAATGGGCCTCCTGGGCCCAATCTTTCTCAGGCGTGGGAAAGGGTTTTTTTCAACGAAATTGCACTAACGGGCCATCTGGGCCAAATCTTCCAGAGCCGTCGTCGGATCAAAGTATACTGCTGAGATTGGAGGACCAGTAACTTTGGAAAGGGGAAAATACGGCACAGATCTCCAAACACCAACGGACGGCGGGCATGGTATCTCCTATGCATGGTAGAAAATCCACCCTCCCGTCAGTATTCTTTCTAGTAAAACATCGTAGAATCAGAATTGCCGGCCTGGGATGAGCTAGTTTAAATGGTTGCAAACTTTACCATGCACTGGAATAATTTTATACCGTCCTACTAAATTATTATCCCAACGCGTGTCACATAATTTAAAACCCTACCAGCTTTACATATGTTGTTGAATAATAGTCTTTTGACCTCAGTTTGCTATTATGTATTACATGTTGAGGAAACCCGGCATGTACCCAATTATCCATTGAGTACGACTATGGGCATATATTTATTCTTTACCGAGAGGCAACTAGCAAACTCATGGGTACGACAATGCTCCATCCGTGCAAACAATAAACCCATTGCCATCTTTTATGTCCCGTAAAACATAAAGTTAATCCTATCATACTTTTGTGGGAGGAAATAGTTTGTAGCTAAGGAGAACTTAGCGAGAACGAATTGACAAGGCAATAAATTGTACTAGGAAAATTTCGCGCGGCGACACCGCCGCGCCCGTGTGGTAAAATTTAAATTTGGAAATGTCCTTATTTTAAAGTGTGGGAATCGCTGCACCCGTTGTAATTCAGAAAATCTTGAAATCCGTTGAAATTTTTCGTCTAGAGTATGGCTGAATACTTAGTGAATTAAAATGTTCAAATATGCTTGTATTTCGACATTTTTATTTATTTTAACTCTATAGTTAGAGAATGCATGATGTGAGTGTTTGTTAATTGTAACTCCGTAGTTAGATAAAGTTCTTTCAGATTGTATCCAATTATTCACCAAATTAGAATGTTCAAATATGTTTGCATTATGCCATAAGTAGTTAGCATATATTTTTGTGAACATGTTGACATATTTTAGAGTATCTCTAATTTTTAAAATATGTCGGAATTTTTTGTCTATGGTATGTCCAAATACTTAGTGAATTAAAATGTTTGTCGTCGCGCTCGTCGGGATTCGAAATGTTGAAGTTCACCGGAATTTGTTTTTTGTTTTCAAGCGAGAAAATAGAAAAATTATATGGGAAACTAATTTAACAAATTTTAAACAAAATGGATATCTATTAGTTCGTGTGGAAAGTTTGAAACAGAATGGACACCTATTAGCTCGTGTGGAAAGTTTTAAAATATATTAAATTTGAAAATTTTGAAATATACATAATGGATTTTTGTTGTAATTTTTTGTGTGGGAAGGCTGAGAATTTGTGTGGAGTATCTCCAAATATCTGACGAATTGAAATGTTAGAAGTTTTTTTTATTATTAACATTTAATTTATGTTCATGATGAGTGGAAATGCATATTTATTGAATTGAGTTCCGTATTTAGAGTTAGTTTATTTAGATTGCATTTAAGTAGTTACCAAATTGAAATGTTCAATTTGAGTTCGTAATTAGAGGAAATGTGTTGTTTGAGTATTTAATAATTTTACTCTCATGTAGTTAGAGGAAGTGCATTTGGATTTTCTTGAAATAATTACCAAATTGAATAGTAAAACATGTTTTTTTTGCCATAAATAGCTAGTATTTATTTTTATGATCGTTTGGATATGTTATTCATATTTTTTCTATTGGATGGATTCAAAATTAGATTCAAAATTTTTGTTTTTTGAATACTTTTTATTTTATGGAAATTGTTTAAGTAAAATGGATCTACTTGTCAGGAACCTAACATTTTTCTAAAAATGTTTTAAAAAAGAATAACCTTCATGTTAATTCGTCTGATATGGTTAAATATTATTGCCTGGAAATTATGGTGGGTGAGATTGGTTTTTTATTTACAATGGACAATGTTGTTGGAAAAGTTTAGCGTGGTGGCATGTTGTGCCTGTTGTGATTGGAAATTTCGAAATACGTCTAGAATTTGTTTTTGTGTTCATGCGGGAAAATAGAAAAAATTATGTAGGAAACTAATCTAACAAATTTTAAACAAAATGGACATCTATTAGTTCGTGTGGAAAGTTTGAAACAAAATGGACATCCATTAGTTCATGTGGAAAGTTTGAAAATATCTTAAATCTTAAGATTGCTAAATCAAGAAAGTCGAAGCAGCTACAAAGCTGGAATAAAATGTGCAATTATTCAACAGCCATTAGGTCATGACATACGTACAGAAACATCAATTCGCAGCATTGCAGACAGTTTTAACATCAAGGTACGAATATTCAGTGGGTTTGTGCAGTAGGTAAATCAACCAGATCATACATGTAAAATAAATTACCTCTCACTTGTTTCCTGCCCTGCGGAAATCAGGCTCAAGGCGGCGGCGGCAGGAGCTGAGAAGGGCTGAAGGCGGCGACGTCGATTTGCGGCGGCGTCGACGAGTTCGGGCTGAAGGGGGCGGCTTCGACAGCGAGAGGGATTGCAGCGGTGGGGATGTTGACTGCAGAAAGAATTTTCCAGCGTCCAGAGCAAGAGGGATTGGAGCGGCGGGTACGTGGACTGCGGCGACGGTTTCGCGGCGGCGGCGAGGGCTTCGCGGCGGCGTCGAGCGTACACGAGAGGGATTCGAGTGGAGGAGACGTTGACTCTAACTAATGGGCCTCCTGGGCCCAATCTTTCTCAGGCGTGGGAAAGGGTTTTTTTCAACGAAATTGCACTAACGGGCCATCTGGGCCAAATCTTCCAGAGCCGTCGTCGGATCAAAGTATACTGCTGAGATTGGAGGACCAGTAAAAGGTACCATAAAATTCGCCGTAAAAATTTATCACCTATACATTGGGCAAGATAAAGTTGGTCGACACAATATGCTCAGCTATATTTTTTTGTTTGTCGATCGTGGATGTCTCATATTACGAGAGAAACTTAGCACGTTCTCTAATAATACATGAGAACTATATCATTCTACATAGGGACCACATGTGACCGAACTACCATGCGAGCTTCTGAGTATAATAAACCAAAAATGCTACCGCTACGGACGGAATCATACGTTTCACCTATGGACTCTACTTTCTTAATCCCCCACTAATCCCCCCCCCCCCCCCCCCCCCCCCCCCCCCTGAAATTTGGTGTGGCCCCTCTCTCCCTTCAGTTAGATATTGTCAACTCACCCCGTAACCATAATCCCGTAGGATTCCATCCGTAGGTGTAGCATTGCTCATAATAAAGGTGCCCCCTATACGAAAAGAAAAACTATTGCGGTAATTTGATTCTTTGTCGCTGTAAGTTCAATGAAATTTTGGCCAGATCTTTTTATGTGCGGGCCCCAGCAAGTCATTTACCGATACTTTGTATTTCAGCTAAAAATATTTGAGTCTAGAAAATATGACATTTAATAATCACTTGGGTTCATTCGAAAACAAAGGGTGCACCACAACAGATCGTCCATACAAGGAAACCTCTTAATTTTGGGACAGTCCAGGAACATATGAACTCCATGTCTACATCGCCTGGTAGAAAGCCTAACGCTGGCTTGTGGACATGGGAGAACATAGGGGTCCGATGAACCAATGAGAACATAGCTAGGGGTGTCAAAGAAGACGCATCAAACGTTATCCCTATGTAACATATGCCAACACCACTCCCTTGCTAGATCTGAACGGAAATACGCTGCTAATTCCTTTCTTCCAGTCGAACAAACCGTGAATCATGAGTTTAAGGATAATCCAATCTCCAAACACGTGGTTAGACAAAAATAAGTAAGAACTGCTCTTTGCAGCATCGCTTGAGATATTCTTTGCGGAATTGTTTTGGGGTGCTCTGTGTGGAAGATGCTTGAGGTAATAGTACATCCTAGTGTGATGCAGATAAACAACCCGGTCACTTCTACCCTCATCTGGGGGTTTAGGATAGCTCTAAAAATAGAGGGAGCAGCCGGAGGATCTGGCACTCCCGCCAAGTTAGCATATTCTGGAACTCCTGCCGCACTATGAGAAATATGAGTTCCCCATACCTCCCATGCCAAATATACTAGCATGCCGGTTGTTGACTGCTAGAAATCATTCGAGCTAGCAAGGTACTCTGTATGTCGTAAGAGCAAGTACAATAGTATAGCCAATAGCCGGCTATAAGGCATTGTCATGTCATATATAGCCAACACTATAGCCAACATGTACAATAGTTAGCTATAAGGATATGCTACTTTATTAAGGCATGACCACTTTCCACTCTCACAATGTGCTTAGGAGCACGTGCTGCAGCTAGCTCTTGTATGAGAGTCCGCTTCCCTTCTCTCTCCTCTTCTCTCTCCTCCATGTAAGCACAAATATAATATTTAAATCCTTACAGCCTGCTGACTGGACTCTATTGTACTTGATCTAAGTATCAACATGACAATACTCGAGGCATCTGGTAGCCACGACTTTGCGTATTGATAGGTCAATACACTAGGCAACACTAGATATAGTGTGAGTGACTTGTGTACCCACCGTTTAATACAAGGCCTGATTCGATTGGTGAGCCCGTTTCAATGAAGTAAATCTTGAAAATTCATAAGCGTTAAATGTGATTGTAAGACATAAAAGGTTTGATGACATGGTACGGTGCCAGTGCAAGAGTTAATGTCAACATGCTACGGGTTGTGTTGATCGCTTTGATGTAGAGGCCGGGACAAAACACCCCATTTCGGTAAAAAAGTGTCAACATGCTGTTATCCTGTGGGTCGAGCAAAGTATAGAGCAGTGTGTTGGATAGAAACCATGACCATCCCACCACAACTTGTCAATTTAATTATTCTTTTTTTCGAATAGGGAGTATAGCCCCAAACTCTGAATCGAGAACGATGCACACGGCTCTTTCCATTAACAAAGGAGAGTATAAAGTATCTTATTACAAACCAAATCTGGTTAAAGTTCACGGACCACTCAAAGTTGCCACAAAAATGAGTCAAACTAAAAGAGCGCATTAAGCATCTAATCTTTTGGTATGTAGCCACCCACTATGGCACAAGATAGCCCGGAGGAGCTAGCTAGTGTAGCGTTTACAACAAGCATGTGTCTGAACTACTCCATCTTCAGGCATTTTCTTTCTCGAAATGATCCATCATCAGACATGGAAGACGAGCCATATCCAAGAATTGTGAACTAGCATATAAAAACATATGTTGTACATGCTGAGAAACAAAACCATGTATTAATCAATTGGTCTCCTTAAAACACAAATGACATGCCATAACATTTTGGCCATATCAGGATACATTAATTTTGGTACATGGCAGGAACAAGACAACATCGCAAGCTGGAAAGCCGAGCATTTTTTTGAAGGCAAAACCCTAGTGGCCGAATGAACTAATGAGTTATGATAAGCGTTTCAATTGTACGAAGTCACGTCAAACATTATTCGTATACTCCTTGCTGCCCTGAACGGAAATACGCTCGTAATTTTTCTCTGCCACGCCGACGGAGCAAGCCCTTATTATGGCGTTCGTAATGTGAAACTAGAGAGCTTCATTAGTTAATTTCAGGATAGTCCAGCCTCTGGACACACACGGTTATTGACAAAAAACAAGTAAGAACGATCTTTGAGCAGTTCAAATCGAAGTAACCCCATGCAATCAGTAAGGTGCATCATGGTTGTTGCAGTGGTGCAATTTCAAGCTATCTTACGATCTTTTTTTTTGTTTTGAATTGGCTAGAATTTATCGTGTACTAGCTAGCTACTAGTAGGCGAGAGAAATAGAACAAAGGTCATTTGCTACTTATCTCAGTGCATTAACTAGTGAAGTAGTGAAGTGTGGGATGACATGCTAGTGGCACCGAGTACTATACTACAAGGTAGATGTGTGCTGAAAACGGTTTCGTTTCCACCCTCAGATTGAAATGAACTCCCTCCGTATCAAAATATATAATATTTTAGCCTTTTCTATCACGCACGTATCTAGAGTTGTTTTAGTGTAATTGCATATAAATCTACATACTAAAACACGTCTAAACACGTACAATCTAGAAATTAAAGGCTAAAATACCTTATATTTTGATACAGAGGGAGTAGAAAATTTCGAGCTAGAGCTGCAGCTCACGTCACATGTTATGAAAGGAATTTTAGCTAGCACGTCTATCGATGTTTTGGCCGGGTTGGAGCGAACAAGTACTTGAACAACCCTACTACCAAGTTAAAGTTATCACGTACTCCCTCCGTTCCAAATTAATTGACTTGGTTTTGTGCAAATATGGATGTATCTATACTTGTATGGTGTCTAGATATATCCATGTGTAACTAAATATGTGTCAATTAAATCCGAACGGAGGGAGTAACAGTGAATAGTGGAGTGTGTGTGTGTTTTCAGTCTCGTCTCAACTTAATTAATTCAACCAATATTTTTCACTTATTTTCTCAAGGAGACCATTGTGTTAGTAGAATCCCCTTGTGCGCTTAAACCACAAGGCTAGGACATATAGTTTGAACCATTTTTCTTTTCGAAAGACAGAACCATCTGCGGGCGTCGTCCATACATCAATACCGTGCGCAGGCTTGCACTAGTACAGAAAAGCCTTTCTGTGGCGCACCAAAAAGGCTTTCTGTGGCGCATGGTGGGTGCGCCACATAAGTCACGCCACAAAAATATTTATTATGTGGCGCACCCCGTCCGTGCGCCACAGAAAAAATTTCGGTGGCGCACCCCCAGGAAATAGATGCGCCACAGAAAACAGCAATTCTCTTGTTTTTTCGCCCGACTACCACAGCAACTTAATTGAGCTGTTGCTCTGAACTGTCCATTACTCTATGCTCACCACGGCCGGATGAAAAACCTCGTTTTTTGAACATTCAACTCAAACATAAAATTTTAAACTCCGCGACTAGTATTCAACGTAGACTTGTTCTGTGGTAGTCGGGCGAACAAACGTTAGGGTGACACATCCTAGTCCATTACGAAAAAGCAGCCCATTGAACATGGCTGAATGCAGCATTACCTGGCAAGTTTGGATAGCACTGAGACTAGGGGCAACCGATAGAGCAGTAGTAACTCGTCCCTAATTGGAATGTAGTGCAACTCTTGCCTGTCCGAGAGAAACATGAGTTTCCGGCACCTCCCATTCCAAATACTAGCCGTCTGACTGATGGCCACCGGTTATTATTCGAGCTATATGGGTACGCCGTAAGTATCAATAGAACAACACAAAATGCAATTTGGTAGAGCCAGGCCGATGGCCCCGATGAGTACTAATAAGTTTTTTTTTCTTAATTTGAGGATACGAGTACTAATAAGTTGATACACTAGTAGGCAGCACTTGATAGCGTGAGTGACCTATTTATACACCCACCTTGCAATACAAGGCCAGGCCTGGCCCCGGGGGGAAGACGGGAGGGGCGGCCGTCCCGGGCCCCAGGTAGGCCCACAACTCACTAGTGTATACGAGCCATGCGCGCAGAAAAAACTGAAGGCCGTGGCAGTGTCGCAGTAGTCATCGGGGTCATTTTGCTTCTCAATTCCTAGTCTCCCACAAGTAAACCTTTTCCGTTTTCTCTTAAAAAAGGAGTTTTTTTGTGTGAATAAAGGGCTTTATATATCAATAAGACGGATTACAATCATTTTTATGAAACCCCTGGCCAGCCCCCAGCGGCGTTGTGGCTAGCTCCCATCTGTCAAGCCTTCCACGCGCAGAGACATATGAATTCGTCTCCAAGTACAATTCCATGATGTCATTACCGTTCGATTCTAATCATGTGATTTAGTGAATATGATGCAGTTAGCCCCCACTCAAATCATGCGCCCAATTCGGCAGTCTCAAAGCCGATGTTCCCAATTGGCCGACTCCTGATCAAAAACTCAAATTTGTTATCTTCTTAATTAATGAAAAGTCAAATCTTTTGCCCGTTTTAAAAATAATCTCCATCCTCGCCAATTCATTTCTTAAGACCGTCATCCGCCCCAAAGCCCTCCGTTAACAACTCAAAATCCATTTACTCGGTAGCCATTTATTTTTCACCTCCAAATCATGAATACCAAAGAACATCACATGGTATTAAAACTGTTAAATGGTTCATTTGTGAAAATGTTAGCTAGGCTTCAATTCTACGTCGGCCGTGGGTCATTTGCTTCATTGATTCTCTTTCGAAGATTTGGCCATGTGGAATATCTAACGAACTAAGGACCTATGTGGAATATATGTGCTTCGGTGTTGAACTGCGTTCTGAATTTGAGAACAGACTATCAGCATTCCCATGGTTTACGTCTTTAACGACATTCTGACTTTATAAGTGAGTAATGCTGCATCTAAACTTCAGACATACAAATGGGATTCCAAAATACTAAGGATGCTTTCGATGCAAACACATCATGAATGCACTACGATGCAGTAAATGTTTTCCACAAACATTTTCGAGTAACACATAGAATCTCCTGATCGAAGAATATGTAGGTCATGTGATCATACATCTGCTCCTCTAATCTAGCTGTGTAGAATCATAAATCCATGCGGGGAAAGGACCAATCATGCACGTCGAAACATGTATGTTCCCAACAAACATTTCTAATCCATCATTATTATTACTCATTATATAAAAGTTGGGCAGAATGGCGCGCTGTGAGCGATCGGGCACTGTTCATCTACAATGTTCTACAGTGTTTCTGATCTCTGCCGTCCGTCGCCGATCGCGCGGTCATCCCGTTGTGTCCGTGACGGTTTTGCAAAAACGCCCCTCACAAAACACAAAATTAACCCGCAGTCCACGCTTCCGAACAACGTTGTCCTTAATTGTAATTTTGGAAAACATGAGGGTCCGTTTTACAAAACGACCATGGAGCCCCTCCCCCTTCCTCTCTCGCGCGCGCCGCGCCTCCCGGGCCAGATCCGCGGCCACGACGAGCTCCGTCGCCGCGAATCGAATCCCGGGAGGTCGCGAGGTTGCCGGAATGGCCGCCGCCGCCGCGCGGCCCTCCGCCGCGTTTCTTGCGCCTCCGGCGGCGCCACGGCGACCAAAACGGGGCGGCGCCGCCACCCTTGGCCTCCTAGCGTCGATGCGTGTCCGACACGCCCATTCGCGCGTCCTGGCTCGCCGTCGTGCGACGCCGGCGTCGTGGTCGCCGCCGCAGCCGCTCCGGCCGCTGTGACGTCACCATGGCGTCACGGTGGGCCGGGATGGGCACATGGGACGGGTGCTGGGCTGGCCTAACCTTTTTTTCTTTTGTTTTTCCTGTTCTATTTTTTGTATTCACAAAAACTTCTGTAAATTTTGAAATACACCTCCAAATAGATTCAAACCAAATTCGGAAAAATTGTAAAAAAAACAGAACAACCATCTTAAATGCTTTGTGACATTTTCCAAATTATTGCAAACCTTAATTTTTTTTAAATGTACTCTCGAAAATTATTGTAAATTTTGAATTACATGCCCACATAAATTTAAACCAAATTCAAAAAAGTTGTAAAAATCGAAATAACAATTTTAAGTGCTTTGGTTACCTATTTTCCACAGAAGACAAATAAGTTCGAACAATTCAAATTGGCCTATATGTGCACAATTTTATGGGAAGAGCAACCATATTTGACCATTCCAATTCAAATTACAAATTTCAAAATTTTCATAATGTCATATGACTTACAAGCCTCCTCATTTCGCAACCGCTACAACTTGAAAATGTGGACATTTCCAAAAAATGAATTTGACCACATTTCCCCTGCTTTTTTTGTCCAAAAGCTTTTGTAACTTTTGAAATACAACTCCAACAATTTTCAGATATGCACAACTTCAAAATGTGGACATTTCCAACATTTGAATTCCACCACATAAACGCATCATGCAGATTTGAATATTCCAACAAAATGAATCCTCCCAAATCTAATTATTTCTTCAACTTTTGCAACTGAAAATTCTATAATCGTCCAATATACTAAATATTTCAAAATTCTTTCCACCAACTGTTGCAATTGAAAATTCTATGAACGTACAAAAAATTCAAAACTGAAAATCTTCCCAGTTTCTACAATTTTTAAAACCTATTTGACCAAATTTTTTGGATTTGAACAGTTCCTAGACGTCGGCTCTTTTTGGAATCTCACAACTTTTTTAAACTATACATTATTTAAACGTTCAAACATTTCAACCCACTAAATATTTCAAAATTCTACAAAATATTTAAAAAATGCACACACAAAAAATGCTACCTATCTATAACAAAATAGGAACATGTTTTAACATTCCAATTTGTCAAACATTTTGGTGAACAAACAATATACATATTACACACAAAAAATAAACACCAAGGGCGTGGCGTGACGCCACGCAAAATTTAACTAGTAACCAGATATATCGTTCTTATTTGTAAGGCGTGCGTTGCCTCATCCTGCGAGTTGCCTCATCAAGAGGCCAAGACCATTAAACACATTCTGATCGACAATGTCATGTCGAGCGAGATCTGGTATTGGACGTTGGGGGAAACCGGATTGGACGCCGTTGGCTAATTCTAACCTTATGCGATGGTGGACTTCCATGACGGCAGCCAATCGCGATCAGCTGGACCTATGGTCTGCAACTGCCCTTGTCTTGTGTTGTTTGAGCATCGCAATGAGTCTTCAACAGTGAAAATCCATCGGCCTATGTGGTGAGGAGGAGTATCGGCTAACTATGAGTTGTGGCATTAAGCAGGAATCTTCAAAGGCGTGACGTTCTGTATTGTGACGCCTTTGTCGTTGTGGTTGCTTGATGGGGACTAGGATGTAGGGGTGGAGGGAGCTGTCACCCTATATTGGCAGCAGAACTAGTCTTCTCCGTATTGTAATTGCCTTCTAACACCTCTTGTTTAATATATTGTACACCTTTCAGGGTCTATTTTTGAAAGAATATATATCATTCTTATTTATGGAAGCATTCAGCTGGAACAAGATGCCGACGTTGTGCACATGCTCTTCAACATATCAACAACTCACCTCTGTATGTAAGATAGTTCTTCACAACTGGAGTGAAATGACGTGGATATATATGTATCCTTTGATTATTGTTTGACGTGATGTCTTATGAGGAAAAGTGAAATTTACAAAACTAGCACAGGGGCCCTCGCAATTGCGAGGGCACCACTTGTAGTTTGTCAAAAAAATTGATTATATAACTTGGTGTTATGAAGATATTTTTTTCTCGTGTTTACCTTTTCTATAAAATACAAAAGTTGGGACATGGATGCTATCTAGGAGACGTGTTATATTTTATTTTGTCAATGGTTATATTACAAAGAAATGAGATTAAAGAGTCACCACTTGTAATGTGTTTGAAATTTCAGTTATATAATTTGGTGTTATGAAGATATTCATTTCTCATACTTATTTTGTGAATGGTTATATTGCAAATAAAGGAGATTAAAGATTTATGAATTTTTTTGTAATAAAATCTAATCATATTTACATTTTTATTCATATCTTATCTATATAGTCAGAAGTGATATCGTGCATGCTCGCTAGATCAATTCGGACTTTGTTTGAAGCTTAACCAACTCATACTAACAACATGATCTCTGAATTTTTATTCTCGATGAAAAAGAGTTTCAATATTTTTGAAATGAAATAAATTATATTGGTAACATGTTGGACGTATTATGGTCATATTATTAAAATAAATAAAATGTAACAAAAAACAAAGTTTGTGAACACATGTAAATTTTGTACTCATATTATGCATTGGTATTTATTTCCCAATTATCAATGGGTTCGAATATCAAATCAAAGTTAACGAATCAATACTATTACCCATGATTTTTGAATGAAATTAATAGCAGGGTAATTCTCTCTTTATCATCTAGTCTATTTAATTTCAGTCTCTTTTATGTCCTATTCCTCTATTTTCTCGAGGATGGCTTGCTAATTGCCAAGCCATGTTTGGTATGGCACATGTCAACCGTATCTTTACCCATTTTGACAGGTGAGACTTGCGAAACATGGAGAAGACAATCAAATCCCATAAAGCATAAAGTATGCTAAAATGGCCTTAATTTGGAGACAAATGACATTCATTTTTGTCTATACACTACTTTTATTGTTTATTTCTCCCTTGAAAAAGTGTCTGCACACTTGGTCGTTTAAATTATTTCTCACTAATTTACTGAAACCCCAAAACCGAGATTGTTGTTGACCCAATAATGTGATTTTTTCTCAAACCAACCAAATTGTTGGCAGAGATCCACATAGTTAGATTGTTTCATGGAAGAACATGGATGTCAGAGTCATCGGTCCCGGTTAGCGACAGAGAAGTCAAATCCATTTTTAAGTGTTTGATCATGTTATTAGATGGAGGGTCAACCAATTTAAAACATCACGTAAGATAGTATAGCGAGATTTTTTTTGGGAGAAATATCGCTAAAAGCTTAAATTATACTGACACAACTTTAGTTGTGTGACCACATGAAACTACAAACCTTATGATGTTAACCTTGTAAAAAAAATCTTACCCCCGTCACATACTTACATCCAATGGAAAAATTGCTAAAGAAAATACGTCACATGTAGCAAAATATATACAATTTAGATTTTAAAGTTTAAGTATATGCATACAAAACATCTGGGATATTTTTGTAAATATTTTTCATGAAGGATCTAATGCATCTTTTAATTGAACAAATGGTAATTCTAAATAATTTATTATGCATTAGCAATCACAAATAGAGATGCTTGACATCACAATTTCTAGTAAGTGATGTATGTTGTAACAAAGTGTATATGAGTCAAAATTTATATCCAGCATTCAATCAAAGTATTTCTTACGCATGACCAGAGAAATCCATGCTTTGTATATGTGCGTAACATGCTGAAAAGTGATGGTTAAATTCATATTGCTTAATGACGCTAATTCATGCCCGACACTTATCTTCTCAACATTAGCCGTGTCAAACAGGCTAAGTGAATATTTTTTAGTCAAATATTAACCATAAATTTTCGGTCCAGCTATCATGATAATTTAGATGACGTGGCTCAACGTGGTGCATGTAGAGGAACCCCGTATATTGAGGCCTCAAACATATTTAAAACTTCGCACATCCTCTTAGATTTATTATCTCGAACTGTCACTTTTCCTTCCTGACATGATCCATTGTAAACTTAATTTCTCATATCTAACATCCTAATTTTCTTGACTTATATAAACTTTTGCAAATACAAAACAATCTGAGAAAATCATTTTGTTACATGAAATTAACAAGCTTAATACGATATTTTCTAAAATTTTGGATTTAATTTGAATTCAATATTTGGTTTTAGACTTTAGGGAGAAGTACCTGCTCAAAATTTTCCTTTATATTTTCCCCACAGATGAAATCATTTCCCAGAAGTCAATCCTATATTTCTCTAAACAGAAAAACATTTGCTTTACTTCCTTGCCGAATGGGCCAAATTCTTGATGGCCATCTTCCTTTTCTTTTTTTTCTCTTCTTTATTTTCCTCGGCCGAACTTCATGGCCCTGTTTCTCCTCCTCTCTTCCCTCCACCAGCATGGGCTGGCCCACCAAGCGAACAACGACCCAGCGCTCCTATGTTGGATGATCGATGGAATTTTGCAGACGTGTTGTTTCTTGGACTCGACGTGACAGACGTGATTGTGGTACCGGATTAATGTTGTACGTAATTTTTTCAACCGTAAAAATCAAAATCAACGATTATATATTTCTAACTATGTGGATTAACGTGGTGTCTCCGTTAAACTTCCGTATTTTGCTTTTAGTATAAATAGAATAGATATCCGTCAATCAGGGATTATGTTTCCTACATGTGCCGGCATTCTCTAGGTTATCTGAACCTCCTAGTCCTAGATGACGGTGCACTCAGTCACACAGTAATACTCGGCTGAAAACCTACCTGAATGTACTGAAAATCTTTCTGGCGAGCTTCTTCCACAGAAACATGGTAGAACAAGACTCCAGAGAAAAATGGTAACAATACAACAGCTTGCAAACTCGGGCTTCGAGTATGGTGGAATATGGTGGAACTGTCGGTGAACCTAGAGAGAATTGATCGAGTTCCGCATGCCTCCCATCCCAAATGTATGACACAAGCCAGTTGATGATTGTTCGAAATCCCTTCTAGCTATCTGGGTAGATACACAATGCGTCAAAGACACAAGGCAATTGGTGGCCAGCTGAGTATTAATAGATCTTACACGAGGCAAAAAGATTGATGGTGCTTAGTGCATTACACCCTCCTTGTTGCAATACAAGGCATGACTCAGACTGTCTGGTCCAGTTTCAGTAAAATAAAAGTCGAAAATTTATAAGCCTTGAGCGTGGGAGATAAAAGGTTTTATGAACTGGCATTTGTGTCGGAGTAAGGCAGTGGCTATTAACTAGATAAATGTTGCTGGTAGTCCTTTCCTTTCACCTGGCCCAAACAATGCGTTGGTACATTGCTTGCTCTTCAGTGTCACTAGATTTTTTTTAATCAAGATGAATTTTGTTACTCCCTCCGATCCTAAAAATATGTCGCCGGCTGAATAACGATTTGTACGTAGCTAGTTAGTTTTCTACGGCAATAAACCGGATCGGAGGGAGTATCAGAAATGTCATTTTAGTCTGATCGCATGAGCAAAGACTCCAGTTAAATGTGTATGTCTATGTTTTGCATCCATGGCGTCATGTGCTCTTCAGTTTTGGGGAAATTCTTCAGAGATTTCAACCAACCGGATGCAAAGATGATTCTTCGATGAGCAGTGCAAACCAAGAGCATATATATGAGGCAAAAAAGACAATAAGTATTAGGATGGATTGGCAATTTTGGCGTCCTCAAAACACAAATGATGTGTCATTGGGTGGTACTCACTCCGATCCAAAAAGTGTCGTGACGGGTTATTTTGCAAAAACACACTGCACTTTTTGAGGATCGGAGGGAGTAGCAGGTATTCATCCATCCAAGACATGAAAAGCCTACGCACGTGGGAGAACACACACGCAAAACCAACAAATGATGACTAGGGGTTCAGTCCAGAGCTTCATTATACTTGCGCTTGCTGTTGGGTTGGTGGAATTCTTGTTAGCTTTGCTCCGTTGCTTTAGGGTACCTTCTTGCTCCCTTTTGATGTACCGACCTCTAACACCATATCCTCCCCCAAAATTAGTACCAAGCTCATGCACGATTCCCCATGTCTCCCGATTCTTTCTCTTCCTCGCTCGCTTTTGCAATTCCGTACTCCGTTCCCGCATAGCCAGCTAGCTCGCTAGGATGTGTCTTGTAACAAAGATAAATGGAATGTCCATGGTTTGCTACTTAACCCAGATGAAATCGCAGTCTATAATGATATCCCAGTGCCTCCCAGTACTACAGTAATATGTTTTTTTTTCAAATTACACTAATATGTTAAATTTAGCACAAACTCAGAAATAATAGAGCCATGATCTTTTATGAATCCTCAACCTCACATTGACTTATTTAAATCGTTCTTTGCTTTCTTTGGGTGAAAGGCTAGGGAAAATAGGAAGTCCTTTATGTGACCAAGGTGCACCTTCCCACCTTTCTTATACTAGTCAGTGGGCACGTGCAACGCACGTCTATCAATTGGTCAAAAACACTCCGTGACGACCCTTATAAAATCAATGAGAAACATGACTACCAACCTGCTGATCGGTTGTATTTACCACACATATTTCCACAACCTTTTTCAGGTAAAAAGGTTCAACCACCATTTTACATCAATATCAAATATACCATCGGTTCCCCATATGCAAAAATATTCAGCCCGAGATGGCCAGGCTCGACGTCCGGTAAAGATCTAAGGCGGTATTCGAGGAGGAGGTCATAGGTGATGTAGGTATGGCCGTAAGGCATCACGGGGCGACCAAGCAAGAAAAGAGAAAAAGGGATGACTCGGATTTAACAGGCAGAGACGGTTCAAAGTAGAAGACTTAAATCGGACACAAACCAAATCAATAGAACCTTGAGATTTCAGCTCTTTCTAATGTGATTCTTTTTCACTTTCGTTTTTTTTTCTTTGAGCCTTTGTACAACAAAAAAAGCAGTTGAACGATTGGAGCACTTAGCACCCGCAGTATCCAACCTGCACAGTAATATCAGTGGATCACCAAGATTGCTATCTGTATCTTTTTGGGTGCAACTGCAGAATAAGACGATGTACATCAGTAAATGGATTGGTAAGAACAGTTTATGGAGAATGGGGATGTGGTGGCCGTTGTACGCTGCCGTGCCTCCGCCAGCAAAAAGCCTCTGCTTCCCTGACTATTCCGCCGTTGTGCCACACCTCTGGGCTTAGCAGATGCACATTGTTGTGCAGGTGACCACAACCGACCTGCAAAACAACAAATCAAGCCCCTTATATTAACCATATGAGAGCAAACCCCAAAACACCAAAATGCACAACATCCATCGTTAACGGAATGCTCGAACATAGAAATAGGAGAACAGCCCATACCGGAATCACCATAAAAGAGGAGAGATAAAATAGCATGTATATGAAGTTATGAACGTGACCATTTTAGCTCCAAAAAACGAATATGCCAGCAAACTTTGCTTACCTTAAAATATCTATTGATAGTATCACTTGAGTACTTCTCCATGGAGATGTTAATATCATCGTACAATGATTTGAAAGCCAAGGATCTGATAGCCTGGATGAGCAGTGTAGACCCGGAAAACAGCCATCTTCAGGGCACATTACAAGAGGAACCTGACATAAATTAAATTTTTAAATATGCAGCTGTGCACAGAACGTAGCAAAGTACCAAACCAACCAATGACTCAAGGGAAGAAGATTGTGAGGTCATACCACATCGAGAGGTTCATCTGTTATCCAATCAAAAGGCAGTTGATTTTATTCAGCGAATTTGTGGCATTATGCTCTCCACTATCTACTGCACATTTTGAAGATAGAAACACCAGAAGTTTCCCATCTTTACTGTTGACAACAACTTGACTATTCAGTGAAGTAGTTTGAGTTTGAAATCCTTGAAGAAGGTGGAAGAGTAAGCATACCTGAACCGTGGAAAGAAAGCGCTGCTTATGCTTGGGGTGATTTACCATCACTGGAGAAACGGCAGGGGTTACATCATATTCCATTGGAACAAGCAGCAGTATGTTGATACTTTAGAAACTGTGGAATATAGTTACGGATGAGCTCACCTAACCGATGCGTCATCTGCATTTGGTTCTTCAAATGGGCAATGAATTGCATAGAGAGAACATGGCCTGTTAGAGCAGTACCTGATTCCAAGTTTTCTAGCAGTTTTCTGAAACCCATTGTGCTCTAACCATCCCACAAAAACCAAATTCTTCTGACGGCCACTTAAAGACGGTGGAGCCCAAACAACTTGACCAACAATCAATGGTTTTGCAATGCCTCTAGCAGCACGTACTTCTCCACTGCAGGCACCACAGGCATCAATACATGTTTGGTTTAGTGTCATACTGACGGATTAAGGATCGGCAATTGAAACGTTCACGTACCGTGGGCAGAGCTTGGCCACTCACCGCGGGGCGAGGCTCCACACAGAAACAGCGAGAAAGAGAATCGGGAGCAGGGTCCACGAGAGGAGAGATGGTTTCAGGCGATTGGGTGGATCTGGAGGTGCATGCGGCGGAAGAGCCCAGCGACCAGAGGCGGCAGACCACGAGCTCCTAGCCGTGGACCATGCTCCTGGCGGGGAAGCAAAATGAATCGGAGGCGGCGGCTCGTCACGCGTGGTCTCGGGAGTCCTTAGATCGACGGAGGGAGATGATTACGAGCCGGCGGCGGCCTCGATTTTCCCGGCGGAGAGAGCGTTCGGGCGAGGAAGCGGAATTATTTAGCCGGTGGCAATCATGTAATTATCACGAAACGAAAAGGTATGTTGAATTGTCAAACATTGCAACGATCTGAAACGTTAATCAAAAATTGAACGGATTAGATTTAATGTATCCCAACATGTTTGCTCTTTTAATAATAGTATAGATATACAGAACAACCACAAACCTCATCGCCAGCAAAACCACTATTGAGATGGTTACTATCTCACTATAACTTATGGTTAGGTAGGTAGTATAAAGTATTAACTAACTTAAATAGCAGCAAAAACTATGTACTTGTGTCAATTGAGAGACGATGCATACTAAGTATTACGTTATCATGCCAAATAAATACATCGTACAGCGTTGTACTGTCGAAGGATAGATAAATAAAAACCTTGTACCTTGCTGGATCAGATGCCAATTGAAATAAATCTGTGCTTGTTTGGGGGGAGTGGGGCTACCGGGATTGACACAGAGTTGAGAAGACTGCGTCGGTGGGGTAGAAGACCAGTCGGTGGATACTTATGCAGAGGCGGGGACAGGATTCGAACCTGCAGTCTTCAGGTCATGAGCCTGATGAGTCGACCAATTCCTCTACCCCGCTTCTTCCCCTGATCTTTCTTTCCCTCTTCCCACCGGGGTTCCCCTTACTTGCTTGGCCGGGATAGAACCAGCGTTTAGGTTGCGGCTAGGCGCGGAGGTTGGAGCTCCCTCCTTGACTGACGGCTGGTACGCGTCAACGACACTTCCCTTCGCTCGCACTTGGTTTAGAGAGTACAACCACTTGTTTTAGAGTGTACAACCACCTGTTCCCCGATAAAATATAGTTTTGAAGAACTTGGCCTCGATAATTACACGACTATAATATAGTACACCCTCCATATCAAAATATAAGACTTTCTAGCTAGTTTCTACACACATACATCTAGACATGTGTTTTAATTCAAGATTCATGTGAACCTTTCACTAAAACATGTCTAGATACATATGAGCAGAAATTAGCTAGAAAGTCTTATGATACGGAGAGAGTAATACTTAGAGTCGAATTGTGCAATTTAATCAGAACCATGTTGATAATGAGGCTTGTTGCTGAGCGTTGTACATCACTTCACCATGATATTTTGGTGTCATTTTTTCCTTATTTATTTTATCTTAATAATTTGGTTGTGTGCTTCCTTTATATTTTTATTAGCTCGACATGATATTAGTGTATTGCCCTTTATAAAAAATCTATGCATGCGTAAGCAGGGGCGGATCGAGTGGGGGTGCCATGTGCGCCGTGGCACCCCCTCCAAAATACAAAACAATTATTTACCTAGTAGTATTTGGACTAATCATATGTGTATAGAAGGTTGAAAAAAAATGCTAAATGATGAACGTTTATGGTGAAAACTCTAAACTTGTGAAACACCACATATATTTCAGGCTAAATGTTAAATCAAACCCAATAGAAAAGAAAAAAAAATCTTGGCACCCCAGCGATACGATCCTAGATCCGCCACCGTGCGTAAGCACACTTGCCTGTGGATTGACAGAGCTTAACCTTGAGGTGAGATCATAGACATATCAGAATATAATGTATGTTGTTATGAATGGAATGTGTTCCTATTTTTTTGGAAGCAACCAGAGGCGTAGCCAGGCCTCAGGCTACCCTGGCCCTGGCCTGGGGCATGGCAGCTAGTTCCTTCGTTGGCTGCTCCTACTGTAGCACTATTTTTGCACTGTTTTGTACTGTAGCAAGAGCATTGGCCCGGGGCTTTGAGTTTTCCTGGCTACGCTACTGGAAGCAACCACCACCACCAGCTTACGAATCAAGAAAATTGTGAGCCGGACGCACGGAGGAAGAGGAGGCGAGTAGCCGCGGTCTGAGAATCGAGTGGCGCGGAACTAGTGGGTCTGAGAAACGAGTGGCGCGGAACTAGTGAGCCGCGGTCTGAGAAACGAGTGGCGTGGAACTAGTGAGCCGCGGTCTAAGAGCATCTCTAGAAGTTACGATAAACGGCGGAAAACTGTAAAATTCCGACGGCTTTACTAAAATTCCGACGGCTTTACGGGCTCAGGCCGTTTTCTTGGCCCGAGCAGAGCCCGTAAAGCCGTCCGGGCCCGAAAAAGTTTCTCGGTGCCCCGAGAATCTCACCGGCTAGCCCCAATTTACACCGCCTGAGCGATGATTCCCACTCCACGAACCGAGTTTGACCACCGCCGCCAACGAGAGATCCACCGAGACCTCTGCGGCCTCCAACGAGCGATTCACCGCCCACGACTGCAGACCCGACACCGCCGAGGCCCGATGGCGCTGAAGAAGGAGCCCAGCGACTTCGGTGGCGACTTCTCCAACACCGCGCGCAAGAAGCTCGTCGCCTCTGATGCGGCGAGGAAGCGGGCGTCGCACCAAAGGACCAACATCGGCCTCGACCCGTCGGTGAAGCTCTTCTACGGAGTTTGACCGACAGAAGAGGCAGACGCTCCGCCGCGGCGAGGGAACCTCGTCCGGCGTGAGCAGCTCCTCTTCGACGCTGATGCGCGCGTGGAGGGAGTCGCGGAGGAGGAGCCGGAGGGCTACGCCGCCGCTGCCTTCGGCACCTCCCTCGCGCGGGAGGACTTTGTCCCCTAGTCCGCCCTCGTGGACGTCGTGGCGGTGATGATGATGCGCTCCGAGCGGGAGGCGATGGAGCACGCCGCGCAACTCGAGCGTGAGGGGGAGATCCACCGCATCTTCTACGAGCAGGCGCCTTCTACGAGGAGGCTCGCGCCACCGCGGAGAAGAAGGCGGAGTGGTAGAGGGAGGCGGAGCTTCACAACGCGAAGTTCATCGACCTCGTCTCCGAGGAGGAATGAAACTCCTCTGCCCTGCGCCCGTGGCTTCGGTGAGCCTTATTTTGCGTTTTAGGGTTATGGCGGCGAAGATCTTCTGTTTAGATTAGTGTTAGTGTAAAATGCAGACGAGCATTGGTCTGTAATGCAAAGAACATTGAAAACGAGATCATGTGTTCATCGTTTGTTCCCACGAAATAAAAAATTGTCTAAATTTCCAGTTCGCTATTCGGTTTCTGTTCTACAATGTACTCCCTCCGTTCCAATTTAATTGACTTGCTATGCATCACATGTGGATGTATCTAGACATGTAACATGCCTAGATACATCCACATATGGTGCACCGCAAGTCAATTAAATTGGAGCGGAGGGAGTATGTTTTAAGCCTGAAAAACACCTAAAGCGCGAGCTCAAAACCTTTTACGGTCGGTGCTAGAGATGCACTAAGAGCTCGATCGGATGTGTAGGAGAACTGGTGAGAGCGGGCTGAAAAAAAATGATTTCAATACTTTTCTTTTCATGTGAAATTTGTACTCTCCAAACTGCCCTCCAAGCCAATGTACTGCTCCACGTTACACACGTTTGTACCAGGCGACCGAAATGGACAGTATCGACCAATTAATCTGATCCTTCGTATCTCCGGCGACGGGTGGCCTAAAGTGATTACCTGGTACTGCGTTTATTCGGGCTGATAGTGTGGTAGTTCCTGCAGAGAGGATCCGGGTGTGCATGCAATGGAGAATAAGAAAAGGGTGTGGCGGCGTGTTCACGCGGACAGGCAGAACAACAGCTGTAATAAAAGGGAGATTGGCCATCAGAAGAATGTATGAGATATATAGGGTTATGAGAAAAAAAATTGGATGAAAAAACGTCTATATTTCTACGGAAAAAGGGTCATATGACACTTATACTACGATCTCTACTAGTAGCAGAAGTTTTCTTAAAAGACCCCTACCAAGAGTGAGCAAGCTGGAAGGGATAACCACAGGAACAACCATGACAACTAAGTTAGTGAAGTCCATGTTTGCTTACGTACCACACACTTGTATTGGCATATGTGAAATCCCAATGCCTCTCGGTCAGGCCCGGGCCCACAGTGGTGCCAACTGTGCCACCGGCACAGGGCCCACAAATTTGGGGGCCCAAATTTTATTTAAAGCATATGTATACTACCAGTTGTGGGCCCAAATTTTATTTAAAGCATATGTATACTACCAGTGGCGTGCATCCCAAATTATGCGCCACTAGTACTGTACATCTGGATTTGTTTTTTTGCTTTTATGCTGCGTCTTGGGCCGCACCACTGCACACTGCTGGGCCGTCTCTCTGACTCCGCCTCGCATAGTGCATGCGCTCGTCCGCTCGTGCCTGTGCTAGTCGAGTTGTCGTCGTAGAAGGTGCTATGTACAAGTTTATGAGTGCATCGATATGTAGCCCGGTTTTAAAAGAAAATTTAATCTGCATTTTTTTTTGTCAAAAAATTCGAAAACAAATCCTGCATGTAGGTAATGTTTATATCTACAGCTATGCAAATTGTTAGTGAAAGATACGCTGTATTTTAGGCCGGGTAAAAAAGACAAATACGCATATCTGGATCTAGAACATTACACGGTTGAAAAAATCGAATTTTTTGCCAGATTTTTTGTTTTTGTGTAGCGTAGAATCTTACGAATTTCGATTTGAAACTTTACGTAGAGGTAGATCGCGACTTAATCTACATCCATGATTTTTTTTCAGAATTTTTTGAATCAAAATATTTGGTTTTGAATTTTTTTTGATACCGAGCTACATGTAGCTCGGCCTCTATTTGAGATTTTCGCAAGTTTATTAGAAAAGAAGTATCAAATTCGTCATCCGGTAATCTGTTGATCCTTCTACCGTTGCACTTGCAATTTTTTCTTACAATCAATCTACCTCGTTTTAAATTTATTTCAAAGAACATAAAAGGAATGGTGATATTCAAATAAAGATAACGCAACTTCGATTTATATAGGTATGATAGTAGTACCTTTTTTTTGGATCTGTTTCTATTTATCTCATCCAAAATCGAGTCTCTTTGAATATAGAAAAAAATGGTAAAGAACGAATCACCGGTAGAAGTTACGGTGTTACGTTAAACATTCTGTCATACACATTAAAATTATTTATTAGTTCAAATTATGGGCCCGTTTTAAATTTTGGCACAGGGTCTCGGATTTTCCCGGCCCGGCCCTGCTCTCGATCCTATGGAAAGTAACATGTTGAAGTGAGAAAGACATGATGGTCGGAGTATTACCAATTGCCTCAAAATTGGATGGTGTTATATACGGGAGCTTGCCACTCCGCCCCAGCCACACGACACTTACTACGTATGATATGCTGCTTTAAATCCTTTTTATAACCTCCAGCTACCATCGCGGATTTATAAAACAGCAAATGGTGCACTTCAATTGTATTGTTAGAAAAACACATTATTCCACCACTACACTTGTCAGATTAGAGATGCATTCTATTGTAACCCAGTAAACAAGCATGCCCGACATCTTCACACTTGTCCCCCGCAACATATACTTGGGACATCGCCATACAATAGCCCACATATAGCCAAATGAGCAGTCACCATTTCTTGGGCGAATAGCTCAGATACTACATCTTTCTGAGGAATTGGCTAAAAAAAAAAAGGACCTTGGACCTTATCCTCTCCCCGCACAGTGCAGAGAGGCGATTTTTGAGAGTTCCTGTTTCGCTCACCTCGCCGGCGGCGATTCGGCGGTTCCCTCCCCCTCCGGCGGCCGCTCCGGCGGTGGGAGGGTGGGGGAACACCGGATCCCGCTGTGTACATAGTGTAGAGCCTAGTAGGAGGCCAGCCGGCGGCGCGGAGGAGACGGCGGCGCGGTCGGAGTGGCTTTGCAGGGCGGCGGTCGTCCTCTTCGACGGTGAAGGTCCGGAGGTCTTCACCGTGGGTCGCCTGCCCTGTCCTTGCTCGCGGTTCCTCGGAGCTGCTGGGCGGGGCTTCCCCTCACCGGAGACCGGGGTGCGGCGGCTCCGGTTATGCAATAACCTGAAGACGTGGCTGTGTTGGAGCAAGACGACGATGATGGCGCTGCAGGATGGAGGCTCTTTGGAGTTCGAGGTCCGTCGACTTCCCGTCCGCGGAGGGGCTCTCCCGATCCAAGGCTTGAAGTGGAGTAGCGGCGGCGGCGCGCCGGCGGCACGTTCTGCTCGTCGTAGTTGGTTTCGTGGTCCAGAGGGACTTGTTTGTAATTTTCACTTTGTTCTGGGCTGGTCTGTAAGATCCTTGTTCTAATACATCAGGTTTTCCCGCAAAAAAAGAAATTGGCTCTGCAGCGACATATTTCTGAATAATAGCTCACATGCGGCATCTTTTCGAGCAGTAATTGCTCTGCGGCGACATGGCCGTCAAGTCATGTTCCCCACGCTGTAAACCAGGTTTGACCGGTACATGGAGTAGTTTTTCTCGAGTGGGACCCATGCGTCAGCGAAACCGGCCTCTGTTCGTGGGGGAACCGTCTCTGCCACGCGCCGGCATCCCGCGGAGCTCACTCTGTCCCGTCGTCTCGGTTTCTCCGGGCTGGGGAAAATTTTCCTGGCGACGGCGAGTCGGCGGCAATGGAGCGGGCGACTCGAGCTGTGGCAAAGAAGCGGGCGATTCGAGCTGCGGGAATGGAGCGGGCGAGTAAAGCTGCGGCGAGGGGGCGGGCGACTGGAGCACCGGCAATGGAGTCGAGCAAGCTGGCGGCGAGTCCTGCGGCGGAGGGAAGAGCGGCCGCGCGAGTCCAGCGGCGGCACCCGGAGTCGAGCAAGCTGGCGGCGACGCAAGGCTTGGGGTGGTGCGTCGAGGGAGCGGCGAGGGAGGATGGAGGATGGGGTGGTGCGGGTCCACGGTCGCAGAGGCGACCGGCGGCCCGATTTGTGTCTCGTGCAGCGGCGAGGGGCTCCATCTATCTCGATGGCAAGCGACCCTACTGGATTTCAGTCCAGCAGGTACTGAAGAAGGCGTGGAAGCGTCACGGCTACTACAGCTCCAAGGGTTTTCCGCTCGGAGGTGATTCGCCGCCGATGACGAGGCAGTGGTTTGCCTCGATGCACAAAATTGCTGCGTTCGACGACAGTAGCTCGGGCGGTGCTGCGGGAGACGAGAGCAGCTCGGGCGGGAGCTCATCGAGCAGCAGTTCAGCAAGCTCAACCCCGAGCGTGGACTTCGATGCCGCGTTGAGCCTAGAGGCTTTCAGCCTAGTTGCCGGGATGGCGGCGGATAGATTGTTCTACTTCGATATCCTCTGCGAGATGAAATCGAGCTAGAAGATTGTGCTGCAGAGCCATGGTGGAGGGAAGATTGTGCTGCAGAGCCATGGCGGAGGGAAGATCATGCTGCATTCTGTAGATAACTAGTGTAGTGAATTTTGTTAGGTGCCTGAAACCATTTCAGACAGTGTTTGCCCAGCGCTGGGAGCGTGTGGTGGTAGTTTTTTTTGCAGTACGTCGAACACCTTGGAGGCGTGCTGTGGACGTGCCCTGGACGTGTTTTGGACGTGCCGTGGCACGTTTCGGTAGGTGAAACCTAGTTTTTGTAGGCTAAACCTTGTCAACAAAATGTAAATTATTGTCTTCCTTGTTTTAGTGTTCTTTGTGGCATTCGCACGCCGTGAGATTGTGGCATGCACACTGTCGAACACCTTTGTGAGTGCGTTCTGGGCACGCCCGATTGTGGCATTCACACGCCGTCGGATTAAAAACGAGTTGAAAGAGTTGAAACATTGTCAACTAGGTAGAGGCTTATGTCATCTATAGACAAAATGCTTTAATTTTTTATTTAACTTACCAAAATTTAAATATTGCTAGTGTTGCTAGTGTTGCTACTGTTACCAAAATGTAAACATTTGTAACTATTACCTCAAATGGTGGTAGATTTTTCGCAAACAGAGGCATAGCCTAGTGGCAAAGGGTTGATGCTCCCTTTGCCCACCTAAGTTCGAGTCCCCTTACTCGCAATTTAGGTGTTGCACATTATATGTCCTAGTCCAGTAGCTTTGTGGGTCGGACATCTCATTATTATAGAATTTCTATAATAATGAGTTGTCCCATCCATTAAAATATTGCACTTGGACAAATTCTTTTGAATTTTTGAATATTTTTTATATTTTGATTCTACTTTGAATATTTGAATTTAACTTTGATGTACATGTTAGTTGTGCTAGAGTTGGATGTTGCAATGATTTCATACTATTATGTAGTAGGTTGATCTAACTTGGTCATCCCCATTTCTAATCCTGTCATTTTTCACATCGGTTCTCCAAAATGAGCGACAAATGAGCCCCAAAGGGTAGCCCAAACAGCCCCATTTCTAATCCTGTCATTTTTTTCGACCTTCTCCAAATGATCTCAAACTCTAGTATTAACATATATTGCACTAATATATTGTCCTAGAACAATTTTTAACTCAAAACTTGTGTAAAAGTTGGTTTGATTTTAGTTGACCAATTTTAGAAATATTCAAAAAATATTCAAAAAACATCAAAAAAAATGCAAATACAGTGCACATGGTCTTAGAGTTTGAGATGTATGATTTCACACCATATTGAAGCATTTCTTGTTTAATATGTGTCTAGATCTTGTTTATCAGTTGGAGATGTTAGTACATGACAAAATAAGACCATGTGCACTGGATTTGCATTTTTTTGATGTTTTTTCAATATTTCATGAATATTTCAAATTCGGCCAAACTCAAGCCAAATCAGCATTTAAACAAGTTTTACATACCAAAATGGAAAACTAAGCCTGGATCATTCTTAGTCACACCAAAATGAAGGTTTGGTGATTTTTTCAAAAAATTTAAATTTTCAAAACATCAAACCCTCTCTCGCTTCCTTGAACTCCCTGCAACTTCGTTCGTGGTAAGTCATTTGTGTGAATGATTTCTCATGAAAATACTCATATACCAAGTTTATTTTTTTCATAACTATGTCATGTAAGTAGACCATGTGCGCTGATTTTATGTTATTTTGATTTTTTTTGAATTATTTGTGCTCATTTGAATGTTTGGTCAAACTTTGCACAAAACCGTTGACCGACTCAAAATCAAAGTTTATATTTTTTTTGATAACTATGTCATGTAAGTAGACCATGTGCGCTGGTTTTATATTTATTTGATTTTTTTGAATTACTTATGCTCAACCCTAGCTCATTCCATTGATATCGTGAACGTGTGAATGTTGGAATTGAAATGTGGATATAACAAGTTTTATATTTTTTATAGCAACTTAGTTGCATAAGTAGACCATGTGCGCTGGTTTTATGTTGTTTTGATTTTTTTTGAATTAGTTGTGCTCAACCCTAGCTCATTCCATCGATATCTTGAATTGTGTGAATGTTTTTCATTTAACTGTGGATATAAACAGTTTTAATTTTTTTTAGCAACGTAGTTGCATAAGTAAACAGTGAGCGAAAGTTTCATATTTATTTGATTTTTTCTAAATTATTTATGCTCAACCCTAGCTCACTGAAACCCTAAACCCCGTCCGAAACCCCCTGCTTCAGAGCCGTTGATCGCTGGTTAGTGAACGGTTGGATCAGAAGGAAACCCCCTATCCGCGCCACTCCCAGTTCTGCACTCTGATTGGCCACTCCCAGTTCCGCGCCATTCCTAGAAAAAAAAACTAAATTTGGGCCCAGCAGCAGGATTTGGCCCGCTAATGTTTTTTCCTTGATTAAATTCACCGTGCGCCGTTCAACTTTGGGCCCAGCCCAGCCCTTTCTCAGGCCCAGCCGATCGCCTCCCGTTCCCCTCCCTATATATCCACTTTGTCGTACCCTAGCTATTATCCAGATCCACTCTCGCCGCCACTCTCGCCGCCGGCCACGCAATCCAGCCCCTCCGCCACAGATCAAGCCCCGACGTGCGACGAGGATGAGGCCTGGAGGTTCCTGCTCGCGCGGCGGCCATTCCGGCCGCGGAAACGGCTCCGACGAGGAGCGGAGAAGGCAGAAGCGGCCGGCGCCCGCTGACCCCGTACGGGCTAAGCTGGTTGCTTCCGACGCCGGTCGGAAGCGCGGCGCTCGCGCGTGGACGAATCTGGGGCGGGAGGTGCCGCCTGCGAACGCCCGGCACAAAGTGGAGGAGTACGACCGCGCGATGGCGGCGGCGGCGAGAGGCACGGGGAGCTCCTCTGGCGTGGGGACCTCCGGCATCGCACGAGCACCGCTGCCGCCGCCGAAGAGGGAGGAGGAGGAGCAGCAGGGCGCGGCACCGCGCGCCTGGCGCGGGTATCTGCCGGGGGACTTCGTCGACGACGTCGACCTCGACTGGGTCACCGCCGAGCTCCTCGAGCGCACCAAGGACGAGCAGAAGCAGCTCGAGGCCGACCGGGAGATGAAGAAGAAGCTCTACGAGTACCAGTACCGCCATGCCATCGAGGAGTCCAAGGATGACATCCCATGGGGCGCAACCAACTCCGACTCTGACTCCGGCTGAGCGGCGCCGCCGCCTCGTCGCCGCAGCACCCCTGGGGCTCAGGTGAGCCCAATTTTGGATGGATCGATGGGGGTTGGAGCTGCGGTTGATGTCCGTCCTCATAGCTAAGAATTAACCCAAGAACTACTATGTTTGCTTGCCCGTGCGGCTTTTGCTCCGACGAGCCGCCGTTAAAACTACTCTGTTTGTAATAGTACTTTAATTATCTACTATGTTTGTTTGTCTGTTTGTTAATTAGAGTTCGGTTCAATGTGTATTGGTTCGGTTTAATTTGAGTTATTGTCTGAATCGGAGCTCGCCGGCGTTGCGTGCTTCGTCGCTGGAGAAGAAGAGGGAGGATGCGCGCGAAAGGGAAAACGGTTTAACCGTCGTCGCTGCTGTCTGGGCCCCACGCTGAAGTGGGTCCCACCAGGCTCCACTAATCCGCGTGGGTCCCACCCCTAATCCCGACGGTCGTTGCGCTTAAGGGCCTTGTTGTGCCAGGGCTATTTTTGCTCAGAGAGATGTCGTATCAGAGCTATTACAACGAACGACGTCGTTCTGCAGTGAATAGAGTGCAAAAACGTCGCACCTGAGCTATTTGCCCCTATTTCTTCAACCTTGTTACCACTAATAGTTCATCACGGTTGGTTCTAATGTACTGTTTGAACCCTTTGTCCTCTATACACTCAAGATCATATATACAACGATCCTGGGACAACTAAGTGAATTTTTTTCAGATATATCGTTGCAATACACGAGGGACAACGATGATGTTCGACTGAGTTTTTGTTGGCTTCCAAGATGCTTCACAATCGTTATTTTGTGCACGACATACCGTAATATGGTATAAAAGTTGCAAAACTCGAGCAATGTATAAAATGTAAAAATAATCACTAATCCAAGTGATACATTGATGCCTCTAAATATGAGATGTAAAACTACAAAACGTTATTGGAGGAAAATCTCTCGTTTATATATTAAGATAATGAAGAAATGAGGTTTTCCAGATAATGCCCATCTAGAAAGAGAACAAAATACAATGGCATAACGACAGATTATTAGGGTTTCTTTGGATTGCAAGAATTTAGATGTCATGTACTGTGAATTCCTACTTAATTTGAGAAAACAGAAAATTCTGCAATAAGTGTATATGGATGGTGCACAAGAAATAAACGCGACAGTTTTTGATGAATAAGGAGAGAGAGAGAGAGAGTCGAAAGATAGATAGAGTAGAAGTGTATGGGGCTTAAAAAAAAGGGTTCGGGGTCGAGTTGATATTAAGAAACAGTAAAACTCAGTGACCTACGTCCACCACAGTGATTTGAAGCTTTTAGCAGTCTGATCTATCATTGATGTTTCAGATCACTCGGTACTAGGCCTTTTCACCTCTCCATCTCGGGCGTCCACGCTAGAACAACATAGCCAACATAGACGGGTTGTAGCTCCGGAAACTGACCTGCAAGGCTTCTTGTAAACCGGGTTGACACTCTTCGTTTTTGTTGCAGCGTTGCTGCTACAGGAAACTTTTTGCGGGATTTTTCAATGGCCCACGCCACATAGTCGGGTGATTCCATGAGAAAGTTGTTGATTCTCTCCCGCACCTTATCTGCTAGAGGAATCCATGGACCAAATTCGTCCTCCCAACTAAGGCTGGGCGTTCGGGTTTACCCGAAATTTCGGGTCGGTTAATTCGGGTTATTACAAATTCGGGTTTCCAGAAATGACACCCGAATTTTGTCTGAATTTTTTGATACCCGACAACTCGGGTAACCGATAAATCGGGTTCGGGTTATCCCGAATAACCCGATAGGAGAAGGAGGACGTTGTGCGGTACTGTGGTTGGGGGCGCTCAATGTGCATCGCCGTCGCGCCGAGATCTCGTCCTCGTGGGGCACGTGATGCTCGAGGAGGAGGTCGAGCCAGCAGCGACCGGCGAGACGAACCAGCAGCGGCCGACGAGACAAGGGACGCCGGCGCGCCGGCTGCACCGCTCCACGCCGCCATGGTTGTGGCCTCGCCGCTCGCCGGTGAAATACGAGAGAGTTGGGGGAGGCGGCCGCCGGACGGCGCGAAGCTGCTCGTGACTGCTCTCTTGGCGAGGGTGGCCTGGTGGGAAACGAGAGCGGTGGTCGGCTGCATCGCAGCAGGTGGCGGCGCTCGGTGGTAGATCGTGAGGTCAGGGACGATAGGAGGAGGTGCGTCGTGTTGGGCTGAGGACACAATGCTGCTAATGATCGGTGTATGGCGTTGGTTGTTGGGCTGTGTGGGGATTTTCCTGTACTGGGCTGGGCTAAAAAACGTAAACAATGGGCTGCAAACTTATTTCGGGTGTATCGGGTTGTTCGGGTACTGTAGGCTAAAACCCGAGTTTCCTGAAATAAATTCGGGTTTTCACACTTGACACCCGAAAATGTGTTCGGATTTATCGGGTTCGGGGTATACGGGTTTGGGTACGGGGTTTTCGGGTTCGGGATTCGGGTATCGGGTTTTATGCCGAGCCTTACTCCCAACAATTTTTGGCAGCACAATAATGGTGAGGCAGCTTGGTCGTCTCCTTTCCTTTAGCATTTGCTTAGAGTAGAGCTGCGTTACTCCATGTTTGTCTTTTTACTCCGTTCCTCCATATATTTGGTTTAACAGTATCTCCAACGACATCCCCAAAATTGTGTGTGGACACCCCCAAATTTGGTCTACTGGAACATCCGGACACCATATCCGGACAAATGGGGACATGACATAAATGTGCCAAGGACTGACAAATGGGCCAACCCAGACAAAAATCTACATGACATAGTTGCCGAACATTTTCGTAAAACCCTAGCCAGCCCTGAACATTCGAGGCGGATAAGGGTTGTACTTACACTTCGGTCCACTTTTGGGCCGATGGGGGGCTCCGTTGGAGCCTGAATTGTTTTCGAACCCCCAACGGGTGGATGGATGGATGGACGGATGGGAGGCTATTGGGGTCTTTGCTGGAGATGGTCTAACGTTCCATTGTCCCATTGATTCTCTATCTATTTTCTTGCTTCCTTGGTTTGCGTAGGAGTTGATCCTTGTTTAAAATGTAATCGGTTATTGTGTGAGAAATTATGTAGAAATTGCTGGAGGCAAACTTTTTGTAAAGGTTCATGTTGGCCATAGGAGTGCTTTTTGCATCGATCTGACATGCTTCAGCTCATGCAACCTATGAAAATGAGTGGAGGTATCCAACTGGACCATCGCTATATTATTTTCTTGCTACATACACCGTATGTCCGTATCTGCTAGCTTGTTACCACAAGTTTGAAAGAAAAAAGAGTTTGAGTCACTCTCGCTAATTCAAAGTTGCACCCGGTGCATTTGCTCATGAGGTATAAAAATGATGTTAGTGTTGTCAATAAAAATCTACAAATTTGGTTGTACCCATACCCCATGTAAGCGCGTATTTTTACTCGACAAAAACACTAGTTTTTGTACGATGGCACGTGTTAATATACTGGCGCTTAAAAACCTATTTTGTAGATTCTTGACTTTTGTTTATTTCGCCTGGAATACACATATATATTCTTTACTCACATAAATGATACAAATTCGTAGTGTGTTGTAAAAATAATTCATTTTCAAAGTTTGACATTTTAGTGCTTTACTATTTTATCAAAACGACATCTTAGATATTCCATACTTCTCATTGGCAAAAAGTTTTTTTTGTACCAGAGCCTTGCGTCCCGGCAGGAAAAGAGACTTCAGAACAGTAAAAGTAAACCACGACCGAAATATGGAAAGTGGTAGTGCCACCCGAACTCACCGGAGCCTGTTTTTCTTAACAAACAAAACATGTTATTTCTAGGGCTCAAAATTGTTTTAAATAAAGTAAACAACTACACACGCAGATTTTCTTTCTACGTCAAAAACTTTATGTTTGGGCCACAACAAAACAAATTTCGGAGAAAAAGAGTTATTTTCCCTTTTTTAATTACAACCACACAAAAAAATCTGTAATTTGGAATATGATTTTTTCATCGAAATCTTTCAAATACGTAGAAAACATGAAGAATTGTACTTGTTTCTATCATAGATTAAAAAATGCACCTGAGGACGGGGGTGCCACACATCAACGCCGCGCCCGATCCAAATGACCTAAATTTGTCTTCTTGACTCCTGCGAAAGCTACATCTACTTGTTCGTCCTTGCTTTTCCTTCCCCATGTACGAGTCTCATATGTCGTTGTGCTCACATTTTGATCATACTCAAGGAGTCAATTGGATATCCACAGACGTATGTCAAGGCTCGACAATGTCCGCTTGGCCTATCACTCGCAATAACGCCTTGTGGGATATAACAAGGTCTATAAGAGAAAACGAAAAATCTCCAAAATGTGAGAAAGCTATGGGTGCAATCTCATATGAAATCAAATGCTCGTCATTGCAAACTAAGTATTTGAAGAACAAGTTTTCATCGTTTTGGTTGCAATGAAGGGAGAGTAATAGAAGCATTGATTGCAAAACAAGTGAATGACATTTTTACCACAAATAGAGAAATTCACATGATTAACATTGTTTTTAGTCAAGGTGTCACAAGGGAATAAGAAAGTACCATATGAAAGTATCATATGTGACATCAACAAAATCATCCAAATTATGCAAGCAATCAACATTCATTATGTGCACTAGCGGGATCATGGTCATATCAACACTCATATCTTTGTAGTCCCGCTCATGTGAAAGCGTGAGCGCATCATGCACCGGTGGTCTACGTGCGGATCAGCATAGCCCTGGCTTGGTTTGCGTGCACCCAAGTGCGAGTGTGCGCCAAGGTTTCGGATACCGGTTCAAAAAAAAATCCGGAGGGGGCCGGTATTTCCGGTAACCGGGGTTACCGGAAAATACCGGCCGGTAACCGGCCCAATATTTCGGCAAGAATTCAGGATTTAAACTTAAAACATCGAATTTTTTCAAAATTTAAATTTTTCGAGCACAAATTTGTTTCAAATTTGACTAATCCGAGATTTTTCATCCGAGATATGCAAATTCCAGGGGGGTCCGAGAAATCCGGTTACCGCGGAATTCCACGGAATTCCGGCCGGTAACCGAAACCTTGGTGTGCGCAAACAAGCGCACTAGCGTCCCATGTACGTGCGCGGCCGCAGAATCGAACCAGATCAAATTAAGAACAGCGGTTGCAAGGGAGAACAGGGAAGGATGTGGAGGCACTGCTGCAGCTGGTGCACATAGAGATGCGGATTACAAGTCCATAGCAATTGGCCCTAAATCAAAGAAAGAATTGAGCATCAAAAGTATGAACGAAATAATGGTCTTATGAGAAGTAGAATGCAAATGGGGAAAGTTCTATGATGCCATGAAAAATGAAGGGTGAGGCGATGACTATATACTGCGATGTCTACCAATAGTTGAAGTCACTAAAAACTCGCGATGATGCACGAAGAAGCAGCTAGTAGGGATCGTCCAAAGAACAATCTGGACAGCTGATGTAGGGAAATCTATGTTAGTTTTGTGTACCAGATCCTGTCCTTGGCATATGTGACATCCTGATGCTTCCCGATCCTATGCAAAGGGCCAGCTTGAACGGAAAAAATAGACAGGGCATGATCATTCTAGTGTTGCCATTTGCCTCAAACCTAGATGACGTTATATAATGGAGCTTGCTACTCTGCCCCCACGCCACGTGACACCTTATAGTCTGGCATCGGCTAATTAATTCTCTTTTATGACCTCCAATTACCATCACGGGTTTATGTTTATGCGGCAGTATATGGTGCCATATATGGAACTATGTTGTTGAAAAAAAATATTGTTCTCACATCTTCATATTTATGGCTGCAACATATATTGGATACATCGATAACCATACGGCGGTACATATAGCCAAAGTGCCGTATCACTAATAACTAACCGCTGGCTCTCATAAAATGATTTAATTTTAGGTCATTTATACTATACTATATTGTCAGCCAAAAAAATATAAGCCTAGCCAACTAAGCGCGAGAAGTCGTTAGACTAGATAGTTTCGCTGTAAACTACCGTACAAGACTGAGTTTTTGGTCACTTCCAAAGACGCGTGACCATCATTAATTTATGCATGACACACATATAAGCTTAGGCGAATTAAATCCTACGACATGGTATAAAATTACCAGTATCTCGAATAGTATATAAAATGTCAAGAAGAATTGCTAATTCGAGTGATACACTGATGCCACTCAAATCCAAGATGTAACAATAAATCGTATGTAGACCATGGGGAAGCACCTTAAGGTAGAGAACTCACAAAGTTTAATAATTTTTTAGAAAATGAGCATCCCCGCACAAGAACAGGAATAAGATTTGTAACGACCCATTAGTAATTATCCCATTAGTTTCTGCCATCGGAGATACATCACAACATGTACTCCGTTCATAAATCCCAACAAACAATCCATACCACCTGAACGACGATGTTGTCAAGACTATTTTTTTGTGTTGTGATAGAGAGAGACCATCTGCCAATCATCAAATTGGGATCCGATCTTTGGTTGTATGCTCAGTACATCAAATCATTTTAGGCCTTCTGTCCTTATAAGGTTCATTGTTTTGAGTAACTCACGTGGATTCGAATTCGCAGCCATTGCATTTACTCATGAGGTAGAAAATTAATGTTAGTGTTGTAAAAAAAATCTTCAAAAAGTACACATGGTTATATCCATGTCTCATGTAAAGGCTTAATTTTCGTCGAGAAAAAGATTAGTTCGGTACGATGTCACGTGTTAAATAAATCTGTCACTTTGAAAGTTATTTTACAGATTCTTGACTTTTTTTATTTCGCCTACAATATGCATATGTATTTTCTTCACGCACATAAATGACACAAATATGTATTATGTTGTAAAAAAATGTTTCCATTGAAAAGTTAAACATTTTAGTGCTTTATAATGTTTCACCAAGACGCCATCCAGATATTCCATACTTTTCAACGGCTAAAACTTGTTTGTACCGGAGCCTTGCATCCTGGCAGGGAGAGAAACTTCAAAACAGTAAAAATAAAACCAGATCGAAATGCCCTTAATTTGGCTTCTTACTACACACGGAAGATGCATCTACACTTGTTGGTGCTTGGACTGTCTTTGTCCTCAATATTTTGATCGTACTCGTTGAGTCAGGATGTCAACGAGCGCGCGCCACGGCTTGACAACGAGTTCTTTCCCTTTCACTCGCAAAAACTGTTGGTAGCGAATGGTCCTCCAGTGGTCTATGTGCGGATCAGTACGCCCTAGCTTGGTCTGTGTGAAAACAAGTACGAGTGCGCTCCTGTGCGCAAACAAACGCACTGGTGTCCAATGTACGTGCGCCGGAGGTGTGCGCACGGCGCCGCAGAAACGATCACCATCAGAGGACGGTTGTTCCAGCGCATGATCTCCCGGCCGGCGCGTGGAAAGGAGAACGCGCAAGTACATGAAGGCGCTGTTGCAGCAGGTTCACATAGGGTGGCAACACACAAGTCCATAGCAATTGGGCCTAAATCAGAGACAGAATTAACCAATCAAAATATGTACGAAAATAGGCTTATGACAAGTAAAATGCTAATGGAAAAATTATATGATGCCATGACAATCAAGGGTCCGGTGATGATTATACTACGATGTTTACTACTACTAGTAGAAGTTTTCATTAAAAACCCGTGACCTACACTTCAAAAACAAAAACCCCTTAATATATGCGTCGGATCCTTTCCTCAAAAAAAAAAAAAACCCCCGTTACCATGCATGAAGAAGCATTACCCCTATATTAAAAGAGGGGCCGAATCCTCCCCCTCTCCGCGCTCCAGCGCACACGGGCACTGTTCATCCGGGAAAGACACAGTGACCGAGCGGCTCCGCGCCGTCGATCGTCAATCGGACGGTCCAGCTGGCTTTCCTTCGCGGGAGGGACCTATTTGCGATTTTTGCGAAAATCTAGGGACTTCGTTGCAAAAACTACCGCACAACTCAACCTTCTCTTCTCTCTCTTTCCTCGCGCACGGCCGGAGCTGCCGCCGACGCGCTGTCTCGCCGCTGCACATCTTCCCGTTCAGATCGAAGACCACCCGCGGGACGTCCTCAACCCCCCCCCCCCCCCCACCATCCTCGCCGAAAATCGCGACCTGGGAAGCTCGGAGATGCCCGCGGCGACGTCGTTTTCGCCGTATCCGTCCGCCGCCGCCGCGCCCCGATTCGCCACCTCCCGACCTCGCCTTGCTCAGCGCCGCCACGCTTCGTTTCCCCGCGACGCACCGCGTCGAATGCGTTAGGCCGCGCCGCCTCTCTCGCCCCCAGACGACGCCGCCATGGTCGACGTCGCCGCACGAGGAAGAAGAAAACGATGGCCATTGATGACATCGTCGGATGACGTTAGCAAGCAAGGGCCCCACCTGTCATACTCCCATTCTTTTCGTATTTGTTTTGTAAATTATTAAATTCCTAACGTGCGGGTCCCAGTTGTCATACCTTTAATAATAATTGCATAAAAAAGCTGATATTTGTTAAATTCATATCTTTTAAACCACAATTCAGAATAATTCAAATGATATATCAAAATTTACAGAAATAAAAGAGTTTTTCAAACGCAAAAAAAAACTAACTTTTCTTTTCTTGCCCTCATAATTTTGACACAAATTTTAAAATTACAATATATATTCAACCTCAGAACAAACATATGTACATATATATATATATGTAGATTTGTATGTAGGTTGCTTAATCTTATTTGCAATAAACATCTCAAAAGCAATTATAACATAGTTGCCAATCTAATAAAATAAGTTAAATTTTAGGCAACAAAATTAGCTAGCTATTCTGTGTATTGAGTTAATTGTATTGAATCTCAAACATATCAAAATGTATCAAACATTCGTACATATTTTCCCTAAGCAACATAATCATGTTTTCCTTTGTTTATTTTCAGCAATATGTTTGATCTGCATCGTGCAATCCTGATATTTAGATCTCATATATGATAAGGTATTATTAGCTATAAAATATGAGTGCCCTTTTAGTGTTTTCAGATGTGTTCCTTTATTTTTTTGTAAAGATCCCGGTTGTCAGAACTTTAATAATCATACATAAAAAAGCTAATATTTGTTAAATTCATACCTTTTAAACCGTAATTCAGAATAAGACAAACGGTACATCAAAATTGACATAAATATAAAAGATTTTAAATAGTTTTGGCATACATTTACCTCGATTTTCACTTTTACAAAAAACTACCATTTCTTTTCCCACGCTCATATTTTCGACACAAATTTCAAAACGTTTACCTAATTGCCTAAGTATATTAAGGCGCACCAAGAAAAATGTAATTAATGTACCAAAATGTGCATAAAAATATAATATGTCTATTTGTATCAATTTCATGCATGTTTAAAAAAATTTAGCCATGCTTATTTAAATTTCCGTATAACAAAAAAATATACAAAAATCAATAATTTTGAATCTATCCATTGAAAAACTATGCATAACATATCCAAGTGGTCAGAAAATTAAATAGTAACTATTTATGCTAAAAAACAAACATGTTTTGGGAAAAAAATATTAATAACATATCCAAACGGTCAGAAAAATAAATGCTAGTTGTTTATGTCAAACAACAAACATATTCCAATATTCCAATTTGGTAAATATTTCAATAAAATCCAAATGCACTTCCTCTAAATATATAATGGTAAATTTATTAGATGCTCAAAAAATACATTTTGTCTAATTACGGACTCAACTTGAACATTTTGATTTAGTAATTATTTGGATAAAATCCAAATGAACTAATTCTAATTATGTAACTCAATACAATAAATGTGCATTTCCACTTATTACAGACATAAATAAAATATAAATGAAAAAAAATTAAACATCTCAAATCGCTAGATGTTTGAAGATACTCCACACGACAAATTCCATCGAATTTCAATATTTCGAATACCGACGATTATGGAATTAATTGATAACCATGTCTAAACATGCAAATAAGCTTCTAATTATTTATGTTCTCTCAAACATCCATCATTTGTTACATGAAATTGCTTGCATTTCACTGGCATACTTTTTTCTTCAACTTGAGGAAGAGACCTCGCCTGCTTCCTTCAATCCAACATCCTCTACAGTACTCCGAATATTTTTCTACAATTTGTAGAAACCACTATTCTTTTTTCTTACATAATCAATGCTTGGTAGTGTATACAAACTGGTTGCAGATAATAGTAGCTTAAAGCTTCAATAATTCAGTGCGGAGGTAAAAGCTATTAGTGAACTTTATCACGAAAGGTCTAAATTCAGTGCCTCTTTCTAATCCAGCTCCGACAGTGCTATACTACCTGCGTTGACTGTAATGAACAATGATTTCCCCCCCCCCCCCCCCCCCCGACAGGTCAGAATAATGCAAACAATATATCAAAAATCTTCAAATTTAATGAATTTCCATACTTTTTACACAAAAAATACACTAAAAAACCCATTGTACACACTTTGTTTTTATTTATTTCGCAAAGATTCATATTTTTATGTTCTACACTTCTACTCCTTATACTAATTAAATGCATTTTGTTGTTGCATATTGATTTGCTTCCAACATAATTTAACTTATACTAAAAATATCACTACTCTTTCTCACTAAAGGCGCGGCGTGACGACGCGCCACATTTACCTAGTATAGGCTATAGCAGGGATCATCACATGCACAATAATCATGACAACTAATCCAGAGAAATCCAGGTTGTTTATGTACCAGAGTGTTCTGCTGTCATAAGTATCATCCTGATGCCTCCCGACCCTACGCAAAGAGCTAGCTTGAAGTGAAAAATAGACATGGATTGATCATTCTAGTGTTGCCAATTGCCTAAAACCTAGATGACATTATATATGGGACCTAGACCAAGATGATATATATTCAACATGGGAGCTTGCTACTCTGTCCAACGCCACGTGAAACCCTATACTACGATGTTTCTTAATTCCCTTTTTATGACCTCCAACTGCCATTGTTCTACCACAACTATTGTCCAAGCATAACTGACATCTTCGTATTTAGCCCTGCAACATATATCGGGTACATCATCATACATATAGCCAATGTGCTATAAAATTCGATTCTTGGTCCTCTATACGCTTGAGACATAGCAAAATGAGCCTTAGCAACCAAGCGCAAGAAGTCACATCGTTCCAACACGTTATAGTCAACGACCATACTGGCCTGAGTTTCTTGTCACTTTCAAAGAGAGGCATCACCATCGTGAATCTATGCACGACACAAATATAAGTGTAGGAGGGTTAAGTCATATATGTGTGTTAGGGTATAAAATTACAAGCTCCTCGAACGGTGTATATATAAAATTTCAAGAAGAATTACTAAATCGAGTGATACACCGATGCCTCTCATATCCAAGATGTGACTATAAATCACGACAGATCATGGAGGAGCATTGCGTGTCTATACATTAACATAGAGAACTAACAAAGTTCAACAACTTCTTATAAAATGAGCATCCTTAGAGATTGAACTTGCTCGGGGTGGTTGGGAGGAACAAGGAATATACACCAATTTCTTGTTAAGTTGTGAGAACTAGATTGGAATCTTGGCTAGAACCTTACATCTGGTATAAGAGCCCTACGATCCTGATCTGGAAGCTCTAGTCCACAACCACGGCATCTGCTTTTGATTATGGCAGCGGCAAGCGATCATGGAGGAATGGTCGGCTGAATCGAAGGTGATCTACAATATCCTCAAGTCGGAGACTCGGGCGGCCTACGAGACTTGCTTCCTCGACCACAAAAAGCAAATCCTCGACTCCGTCAAGATCTTCGTCAACGACACCAACAAGCAATTCAAGGGCATCCATGATTCCAGCAACTCCGTCCATGACATAGTGGGCGTCGAGATCAATGAGGCCCATGTGTCTATCTGAGAGGAATTGGAGAGTGTCAAGGGCAAACTCAGTGGGGAGATCTCCCAACTCTCCGCCACCTTGGACCGTGCTATCCGCTCGATTTCCCAACTCTCCCAGCTGGAGAGTGGCGGGAGGAACACCGGAGCCACAGATCTGGCAACCAGGGGATTGTACGTCGGCCATAATGGGTACTATTCTACAACATTCAGACCGGGTATGGCCATTGATAACCACTTGCCTCCTCCAGGAGGAGGTACAAATTAACGCCATAAAATTTCTTCAGTTATTAATTCAGGTTTCATGCCGGATACTGATCCATCTGCCCCGGGCCCGCATGTAGTCAAAGGATAGTTTTCACGATCCCTGGCAATCTTACTTCCTGAAATCAGATTTCTTATATTTTAGTCTGCGAAAATTGACAAATGGGTGGATCTAGGTCGCTAAACATTAACCTTTTTTAAAAAACTTCAAAATTTGTAAGGTTTGTCTTTTTCGTGAAGCCTGAAATAATACATATCTTGCATTGATATTTTCAATCCGGTAGAGTTCGACATTATCTACGCATAGGATTTCTGTTTCTAATTTTAAAACTTAATAATGCTTTCAAAAAATCAAACTACATGGAGCTCGGCTTCTATTTGCAGTTTCCCGTGCCTTGGGATCGATGCTAGATAAACTTATTCTTCATAAAGGAAAAAAAATCGAAAAGGGGCAACAAACCCAGACTCTTGCGTGAAAAGATGCGCATAACCATCTTTGTTTAAAAGTTATTCTCAAGTAGTATCACATCGCATGTGTCGTATAAGTTAGACAATACATGAAGCCTCTAGGGGAAACCTTAAATGTATTTATTTTATAGTGGTTGATTTGTTGCTTTGCAATTCATATACGAATGAGTTCGTAGGTGAGGGCGGTGTGCGAAGGGTGCAGACATGTGATGTACGTGTGGATAAGACCATGCTGGTTTGCCCGGCGTGTATGCAAGTGCGAGTATGCTCTTGTGTGCAGACAAACGTCCCATCAGATTAGGGCAGTTGTGGCACCTCATGCCCCGGCGCGTGCAATGGAGAACACGGAAGAACAATGAAGGTTCGTGGCAGCAGGTGCACATAGAGAGGCAGATCACAAGTCCATAGCAATTCAGCCTAATTAAATCACAGGGAGAATAAATAAATCAAAATTTTGTACGAAAAAATATCTTATGAAAAATAAAATGCAAATAGGGAAATTTCTATGATGCCATGAAAATGAAGGGTCAGGGAATGATCATACTACGATGTCTACCAGTAGTTGAAGTCACTAAAAACTCGCGATCATAGAGATCACCACGGGAACTATCATGACAACTGATTCATGGAAAATGGAAATACATGTTTGTTTGCGTACCAGATATTGGTGTTGGCACAAGTAACGTCCTGATGCCTCCCGTCCCTATGCAAAGGGCCAGCTTGAAGTGAGAATAGATGTGGGACAATCATTCTAGTGTTCCCAATTGCCTCTTTTTTTTTACCAACTCAAAAAAAAAAAGATGACATTGCATATGGGAGGATGCGACTCTGCTCCCATGCCACCTGACACCTTATAGTCTCACATCGCTTAATTTCTTTTTATGACCTCCAACTACCATCACACGTTTACGCTTATGAGTAAGTATATGTTCCATATATACTTTTTTGAAAAAACATTATTCTACCACTAATGTTTTGCAATAAACAAAACATGGCTGACATCTTCATATTTTTTCGAGGCAACATATATCAGGTACATTATCATACATCTATACTACTATTAAAACAACAAACTTGTGTTGAGCTATGTTGATACATTAAATTTGAGCCGTTCAATTTGATCAACGACGTTCTAAACCTTTTCAGTTTCGTGATTATTACACGATTGCCACCGGTAAAAAAGAAATTGTTCGGTTTAGGAAAACAGAACACATCGCACCTCTCCCTAATCCCCTTCCTCCTCTCTCCTCGTGATGGAACACACAGTGGCCGCCGGCGGGATCCCCTCTCCGTTCCAACGATGGCGACCGTACGCGAGGCAATCGCCGCGCTAGAGGAGAAAGACTGGTGGAGGCGAGGCCAACGAATCCACCATCGACGCGTGCGGCCCGCCCGCGGGCGAGGCTCACCGGAAAATCCCGACTTTGTCTCTCTATGATTCCTCTGTCCACACCACCGCGTGCACGCCACCCTGCCGGCGCACGCGTGGCCACATATAAGCTTAGGCGAATGAACTCATACAAGGGGGTATAAAATTACAATTATCTCAAATAGTATATAAAATGTCAAGGATAATTGCTAATGTGAGTGATACACTCATGCCTCTCGGATCCAAGATGTAACTCTAAATCATGTGTATACCATGGAGAAGCATTGCATGCTTATACATTAATGTAGATAACTAACAAAGTTTAACAAATTTTTAGAAAATGTGCATCCTTGTACAAGAACCGGAATAAAATTTCTAGTGACCCATTAGTAATTATCCCAGCAGTTTCTGGCATCGGAGACACACCACAACATGTACTCCATTAATTTATAATTCTCAACAAACCATCCATACCACCAGAACGACGGTGTTGTCAAGACTATGTTTTTGTGTTGTGATGAAGAATCCATCTGCCAATCTACAAACTGGGATCTAATCCTTAGTTGTATGCTTAGTACATCAAAACATTGTAGGGCTTATGTCCTTATAAGGTGCATTACTGAACATCATCTAAGATTATTTTTTTGTGAGTAGAACATCGTCTACAAAGGTATTAGTGTCCCGTGTATGTGAACTGGCTGGTGTGCGTGGGAAGGCGCAGAAACGTTTGAGATCAGATTATGGCAGTTGCAGCGCATGATGTCATGGCGCGAGCATTTCAAAACAACAAAGATTTGGAGGCATTACAGCAGCAGGTGCGCATAAAGCGGCGGAGCACAAGTCCATATCAATTGAGCCTAAGTCACTGCGAGAATTAACCCATCAAAAGTATGTACAAAAAATAGGTTGATGAGAAGTGAAATGCGAATTGGAAGTTTCTATGATGCCATGAAAATGAAAGGTCAGGCGATTATTATGTTACAATGTCAACCAGAAGTCATTAAAAACTCACGGCTATACACGAAGAAGCAGATAAAAGGTTCATCACAGGAGCAATCATAACAACTAATTCATGGACATCCATGTTTGTTTGTGTATAAAATATTGTCGTTGGCATAAGTACCATCCTGATGCCTCCCAACCCTATGCAAAGGGCCAGCTTGAACTAAAAATAGACACGGCATGATCATTCTAGTGTTTCCAATTGCCTCAAACCTCGATGAAATTATATATGGGAGCTTTCTACGCCATCTCCGCGCCACGTGACACCTTATAGTATGATGTCACTTAGTTCCCTTTTATGACCTCTAACTACCATCATGGGTTTTTGTTTATGAGGCTGTAAATGGTGCCATATATGCATTATGTTGTTCGAAAAAACATTATTCTACCACTAGTATTGTCCAATAAACAAAACATGACTGGCATCTTACATTTGCTCCTGCAACATATAACAGGTACATAATGATATATAGCCAATGTACAATGCAGTTATTGTGTCTTCAACCTTGCTATCACTAATAGTTCATTACTGTAGGTTCCGATGTTTACATTTGACTCTTTTTTTATCTATACACCCACGTTCATGCAAGAAGAGCCTAGCCACCTAAGTGCGAGAGGTTGTTAGAATACATAGTTTTTTTTTTTTGCAAAAAGTTAGAATACATAGTTGCAACACTTGACGGTCAAAGATCATGCTGGACTAAGTTTTTTCGCTTCCAAAGACACATCGTTATCGTTAATTTATGCATGACACACATATAAGTTTAGGACAATTTTCATACATGTGTGAGCGTATAAAAATGTCAAGAAGAATTGTTAATTCGAGTAATACACTGATGCCTACAAATCCAAGATGGAAAAATCGCTCGTAGACCATGGAGGAGAGTTGCATTCTGATATCTTAAGATCTAACAATGTTCAAAAATTTTCAGAAAATAAACATCCTCATACAAAAACTCGATTTTTTGTAAACACACCTCATCATGTACCCTCTTCAGAAATTTCTAGAAGCCTCTTCTGCTCATTTGAAGACGATGATTTCACCAAACCATCCATACTACCAGAACAACGATGTTGTCAAGACAGTGTTTTTGTGTTGTGATAGAGAATTGATCTGCCAATTAGCACTTTGGGATCCAATTATTTGTTGTATGCTTAGTAGATCAAAACACTGCGAGACTTTGATTCGTTGAACATCATCTAATTAAGAAGATTTATTTTTCTGTGATTGAACATCGTCTACAAAGGTGATAGTGTTTTTTTTGTTACTTCAGTAAAAGATGCACGCCCATATCTATTTGTACTAGGAAAATTCATTCCCACTGGGCTAAACTTAAAACTCATAAAAAGGTTCCGACGTGGTGTTGATGACTAAGCCTAGATTTTACCAAGACACGGGCCAAAATTAAGCACTTATAGTAATAGATACCCCAAAAGTACCCTCAACAGCCAAACCCGTGTCTGCTTTTATGAGATGGCGACGGTGTCGTAGTGTGGCGGACCACGGTACCATAGATGTCGGAGGAAAGATTTCGCGGTGAGCTCAATAGTTATAGGCCGGGCCGTCGAGGATGTTGTGACATACACAGGGCTACGTTTTCATGTTTATGTTCATTGCGGCAACAAGCAAACAAGTTACAAACTTGTTCAGTTCGTTTGTCACTTGGAGAAGTCATCATGGCGAGTCTTATGAATTTTAATAACATTTATAACGTTTAGAGTTGGCTTAAACTTTTGTCCAACAAAAATTTTTAGTTCTTTTTCACATATTCTGGTCGATGTATCAGTTTTGGCTCTTGAATCGATTGCTCTCTGGGCCGTCGTGGCTTGTGAAACAAATATGAGATATTTAATGGGCTGGGCTAGTGGGTTTCGGGCAACAAGAGGCCTCGACGAGATATAGGAATGGGCAAATGGCTTGTTTGGATTCTTCCACCTGGGGCAGGCTTTCCGCGAACCATTTGGAGTACTCCCTCTGATCCGAAATAAATGTCGTGAAAAGTGGATCTCCGGCTGCCTCAATCGATCTGTTTCCTGCGCACACAAAGTATGGATTCATACACGTTTTCGTCAGCGTTGTACTACTTTACTACAGAAGAACGAAATGGTGACGCGTGCTCCTAGGCCTAGCTAATGGACGGCGCTGTCCTCTTCCCTGAAGCTTCTGGACGCCGGGCTATCTGTCTGTTAAGTGCTCCTCACATGGTGCTAGCCATCATTGATGTAAACGAGGGCCCTACTTATCTTATTGGTTCTGTTTTGTATCTTTTCAGCTCTACTCATGCTGCGTACGTACGACGAGCCGGTGGCCCGTCATCCTGTTTCTTCGCAAGCATGTGTTGTATAAATCAGTAATCTGTTACTTGTGCAAAAAATACAGTCAAACTAAGAGTAACTATCTAGCCTAGAGGCTACATCCTACTCCCTCCGTTCATAAATATAAGATGTTTTAGCGTTTGTCCATATTCACATGTGTCAACATGTATGTAGACATATTTTAGTGTGTATGTACACTTATTTGTGTGTGTACCTAGTCAACATGGGAGGTAGCTAAAACATCTTATATTAAAAAACGGAGGGAGTACATGGCTAAGTGTTGCATTCCAGTGTAGAGCCCTTGCCGGTCACCAGAGTGGTGAAAATATGGAGGAACAATATTTTTTTGAAACAAGGCAAAGAATTGTCATTTTCATAGATTATTGATTAAGAAGAAGATGAAAACCTGGACAACACGGTCGATTGAACTGGCACACAACAACAATGCAAGTCACACCGCCCGTAGAGAGACCACCGCAGTAGCACAACACCATCGTTATGGCTTCTCCTCGAGCAAGCGAATCCGACTTTGCCATCGACTCGTACGGGAAGGGCGCTTATCAAAACGGGTGCGAGAATCCATAAGGACCGTCAAACAACCGGCCACACACGGCGACGACAGAGTAGACTCGGATCCGAGAGCAAGCTATGATGGAGAACTATGCAAAGCTAGCGCCGCGAAGTATCGCTGAGCCGGCCTATCCGTCGCTTCTCATCGTTGCCGCATGGACCTCGCCGTCGCACGGGCCTCTCGCCACACGAACCTCGCCGCCACATCTCCGACTTTAAGCATCAAACATACCACGGTGAACCCTTCACTAGTACAGAACGACACATCGGATACCCCTCTATGGAAACGGCACGAGTTAGGCAACGGAAGAAATGAGTTCCGCGCGCTTCCGCGAGAGTGTGCGCGCTAGTCGGTCGATGGGCCCGACACAATGGTAACGGAGGGCAAAAATATCTCCGTTCCCATATATTGCCAACGGAGGAAAAAATATCTCCGTTGCGGATATACCAACAACAGACACGGAGTTTTGTCAATCTCCATTTCTCATGCGAAGGCCCATTAAGCGGTGCCCGTATAAATATCACCCACTCCAGTGTAACTCACTCTCACTCTCCACAGGTCCTAACCCTACCCGCATGATGGGTTCGTAGCATAGAAAACAAAAAAATTCGTAAGGTAAGAACAACCAAGACACCAAGATCTAATCTAGTGGATGTGAGCAACGGATAAAACCAAGTTCCAAGAGAACTCACCCTCGAAGACCGAAAGCGTTTCGAGAATGATTCTCGTGGACGGTGTAGTCGATCACTTGCCGATCTCTAAGATCGTAAAGATGAACGCTGCAACGGGCAGCGCCTTCGTACTCGGTCACACGTACGGGTTGATGACGATCTTCGTTCCCTCGATCCAGCGGGGCAGCGAAAGTAGAAGATCCACCGGGAATCCCAGCAGCACAACGGCGTGGTGGTGGCGGTGGAGAAATTACTGCAGGGCTTCGCCAAGCCGGTGCAGGGGAGAACTGGAGGAGGGAGGTGGCAACATGAGAGAGAGATGGCTCAGCCCTTGGTGCACCTCCCTTTCTCCTTTTATAGGCAAGGAGCTGCAGCCACTTTATTCCCAAGGAGGTAACCCCCTCTTTTAATAGTGGTAACCCTCTCTTTCAATAGTAGTAACCCCCTTCTTTCAAGAGTGGTAACTCCCTTATTGAATGGCTGCATGGACCAAGGAGGGCTAGTCAAATAGACCAGTGGGCCACCCTTGGAAGTTCTGGACAGGTGGACCCCACAGTGGGACCCTCTGGAACCTTCTAGAACATTCTGAAACCCTGCCGGAAAAATTCTGAACTTTTTCTAAAATCCTAAAATCACTTTGCCATATATAAAACTTTACCTCCGGACCATTCCGGAGCTCCTCGTGATATCTAGGATCTCATCCGAGGCTCCGAACAATATTCGGACTCCAACTCATATTCCCGTATCTACCTAAGCGTCAACGAACCTTTAGTGTGTCACCCTACGGTTCGTGAATAATGCAAACATGATCGAGACACCTCTCTGATCAATAGTCAACAGCGGGATCTGGAGATCCGTAATGACTCCTACACATTCAACGATGGATCTTGTGATCGCGTGAACCATAAATGTCGTAACCAATTCCTTTTATTTGTCCGAGATCCGATCATTGGTATCAACCATACCTAGTTCGATCTCGTTACCTGACAAGTACTCTTTACTCATTCCGTGATATGATATCCTTGTGACCTAGTCACGTGCTTGCAAGCGGTGTCGATGTGATATCACCGAGAGGGCCCAGAGTATATCTCTCTGTCATCGGGATGGACAAATCCCACTCTTGATCCATGAGCCTCAACTAATACTTTCAGAGTACCCAATGCCACCTTTATATTCACCCTGTCACGGTGTGACGTTTGATGTCATCAAAGCACTCCTCCGGTGTTAGTGATTGACATGATCTCATGGTTACTTCATATGCTTGATACAACAATATAAACTTAATGACTTGATCGCATTGCTATACTCACTTTGGGTGTGTGTTCATCACATCATTCTCCTAATGACGTGATCTCGTTATTAACAACATCCAATGTTCATGATCAGGAAACCTTGATCATCAGTTAATCAACGAGCTAGTTAAACGAGAGACGTTACTAGGAACTCTTACTTGTCTATTAGTCACACATGTATTAACATTTCAAATTAATACAATTCTAGCATGATAAATAAACGTTTATCATAAACATGGAATAAGATAATAACTACTTTATTATTGCCTCTCGGGTATATTCCTTTCACCGCACCACTACTAGGAAACATGCTATCTGTGGCGCACCAAAAACCTTTCTGTGGCGCATGGAGGATGCGCCACAGTTAGCTCGCCACTAAAATATATTTCTGTGGCGCATCCCTGGGTGCGCCACAGAAAGTCCAGGTTTCTGTGGCGCATCACTCAGGGTGCGCCACATAATTATTTCAGTGGCGCATCCCCTGCGTGCGCCACAGAAATGCATGCGCACAGAAAAAAAAATACATGCGCCACAGAATAATTTACAGGTATTCTGGAATTGCTGCTGCCTGCTGTATAAATACAGGTATATTACAGGAAATACAGGTATATATACAGGATTTATACAGATATAATAGAAATAATAATATATTTGACACGGTATATGAAAACAGACAAATTACTATGTCATCACATTACTTAGAGCCCGAGAAACATAAATATAGTGACAAGTGCCAAATTAATTGTACAAAAGTTCATCTCATGTCACATAAGTCATAGTACAAATAAGGCTGAGAAGCCAGATTCAGCGTGGGGCGCAGGAGCCGACGATGATAAGTGGGGCCTAGTGATCCCTTAATGTCTAAGCAATCACTAGGGCCCACGTATCACGCCGGCTCTTGCTGGGGTCGCTGCTGGGGTCTCTTGCTGGGTCGCTAACGGAGAACACGTCTAGCTCTACTGGTAGGATTGAGCCTTCTTCTTGATCGGCTCCGGGAACGGTTTATAGCAGTCTTTCGTCATCCACGTCCTCATGTCATTTTGCCTGTCTAGGCGTTCTTCGATCTCCCACTTAGACAACCCTGGAGATGGATTGGGATATATATTTGGTTAATAATATAAATAGAGTATGATTTATTCATCTAATTAAGTGGATAAGTCTATAATAAATAAAATAAAGAAGCACTTCTATCGAGTGAGGCAAGGCTTTCTTTTACAATACATCCTACCTCTGGCGTTGTGTAAGGACCCCCTGCTTCCATGACATCTTCCAAAATGATTTGCGATAACTGCCTCTGGATGCGATGGAAGTCTTCTCTAAGCTCAGAATCGGTGATTTCCCCGCATTTTTGCTCCATTCTTGGAGACTAGATGGCCACCTCGTTGTCTCTACATCCCGGACAAGCCCTTTAATGTGATGGAGGACGTAGAAGGCATCCTTCACGCTGCCAGGCGCATGCTTGATGCAATGGAACCCGGTCCCATGCCAGAAAATGTGTTTGTTGTCCTTCGTTAAACGTTCCCCATTCTTTTCTTTGTGGAAGTGGCCTCCCTTTTGGGCATAGCCCTCGAGAGCTCATCGAGAACACCCTTTATTCTGGTGTAGTCTTTAAGACTCCCCGAGTCGAAATAAGTGGCAACGGACCACCCCGGGCTTACGACGATGAGTACTGCATACTGTCACTGCTCAACACAATTGAAACGGAATGTTGGAAAGGATCAACAACGGAAGAAATCTATAAGAAAGCATAAGATACGACGGCGGCGACCGGATGTGTACTTACTCGGAAAAGAAAGGCATAAGAAAACTGTTCTTATCCTGGTTGTTCAGCATGATTCTCTGGAGGAACTTCGTGGCCTTGGCCCGTGTCGTTGATCCTTCCACCAGCAGGCTGTCACGCATGTAGTAGGGATCCACTACCTTGATGTACGGGGTATTATCTCTCCTGATCCTCATCGCCTGGTTGAGCGCGTATAGGCGGACCAAGTTATAGTCCAGCCGTCTAAAGTGAAACAGCCTGAAGACGTCCTCGTACGATATGAAAAACAGATCCGCGGGGGTTTCATGGACGAACTCGGCCAAGTCCTTTGGCACCTTGACAGTGAACACCGGGTAATTTGGATCCTCTTCTTTAAGAAGGTTGCCCTCTAGCGTCAAGATAGCATTTTGCAAAGAGAGCATGCATCCGTCTGCGAGGCGGAGCAGCTCCCGAGACAGGATCGGTTGACCAGCTTCATGAACTCGGGTCACGCCATCCGCAGGGGGTGATACCATGTCTTCATACCCCCGGATAGTCGTCTTAGGAGCTGGCTTACTTCTCTTCCTGTGCTTCTTCTTCTTTACCTCTGGGGATGCTGGGGGTGCATCTTCTGTAGCCACATTGATTGAGTACTTGTTGGAGCCGAAGCTGATCACTGGGGGAGGCCCTTTTTTCCCTCCCTCAATCCAAACCCTGACACCCTCACAGACGGTAGGAAAGATCGACGTGAACGTCTTTGTCACTGCCTGTGCGATGACCGTCTGAATCATACTATTTTCCTCTATCGGTTCCTCGCCTCCTGTTCGAGAACCCCCGGCCTCGTTATTGTCAGCCATGTTCGCACCTATAAGAAAAAAAGTCGAAGTTAGTCAAGGCCCTCTCGGGTACCTGCAAGCATTTCACAAAAAATCCACATCTCCGGCCGGCATCTCCACGACACGATGGTCGGAGCACAAACAACCACATGAAAGTCAACATAAGTGGACAAGTCAACCATGTGATGCATGAAAATAAAACATTAGTCTTAACCAAGTACAGTGGAAACATCAGTCTACATAGATAAGTGGACAAGTCAACATAAAACATAGTACGGAAAGAAGTGGACAAGTCGCTCTATGGGTCGTCGTCCCTATTCAGCTGAGCCCAGAACATCGGATCTGCGGGTCATCAGTGTCCTCGCTCCCCCACGGCTGACCCGAAAGAGTGCGGAACGGAGGTATGCCGTCCCGCCTATTCACCTCGACCCAGTGCCTAGGGTCGCTGTGGTGATAAGCATCGGGGTTCGGCGGCCCGAACATCCGCAGTAGCTGCTGCTCCGACTCCTGCCACTCCTGGTGCCGCTGCTGCTGCCGCTCCTGCTGCCGCTTCTGCCGCCGCTGCTCAGAGTCGGAATCCCAGTCCTTCTCCCATTCCTCCTCCTGCTGCTCCTCCTCCTGCTGCTCCTCCTCCGCCCAGATCCCAAGAGAAGTGATGTCGTCGTCAGTAGGACCGGCGCCGTGGGAAGGACCGGTGCCGTACGAAGGACCAGCACCGTCAAAAGGACTAGCGCCGAACTGCTGGTAGGACATCAAGTTTGGCTCGTTCTGCAGGAGATGCCTCACATACGGGTCGTCCTGGGGGCGTGCGTTGCGACGTGCTATCTGCGCCTCAGCCAACCTGTGCTCCATCTCCTTGGCCATTTCCACCTGTCTGATCCCATCCGGTATGAACTCATTCACACGGTGGCGATCCGCTGGGTAGTTCAGATCCTTATCTTTCTTCTTATCACCGTACTCGTGTACGGCGAAATAATCATAGGCGCGCGCCGCCTCCTCCGCTGTATTAAACTGCCCAGCCCAGTGCTTCCTCTTGTTGATATGGATCTGACATCCATACACGTACCGACCAAGCTTCTTCCTATAGCACGCCCTCACACCCTTAAACCCGGCCATTCCGTGAAACTAAAACATATTAAAAACAAATTCATTAGAATCAAAAAACTACACAACTATATACTACAAACTACACAATGTGGAAATTACACAATATAAACCAATGAACAGAACTAAAATTATTTTTAGCAAAGTCATGCCAAAATTATATTCATGCATGTAGGGACATTGATCAAATATGCAAAAGTATAACTAATACATCTTGATCCCATGAATAATTTGGTCCATTTTTATTTAACCCTAATACATCGCGAATAATATCACTAATACATGAACCTCTGAAACTAACTTCGACCGGGTCCTGAGCCGCGGGGTGCTGAGCCGCGGGCGCTGCGCATCCAAAGATAAGGAACCCTCACAGGGTCATAGCTCACGTGAGGAGGAACCCTCTGAAGAAACGACCATCCATTGTTGTACTGCCTATCCAACAAATTCATGTAGCGACGGACGTGCTCGTCCTCCTCCCTGATACGGCGACGTACCACCTCCTCGGGGGCCGGCTCCCTCTGCACCGAGCATGGCCCACGCGACCGCCACCAAAGAAGATCCGGGTCGACGACGTCACCCGGATTCCTCACCAAGATACGCGTCCCGGAAGGTAGCACCTCCCAGTGCCAGCCCGGCGGAGTCCAGTCGCGGACATCGCCCCTCTGGTCCAACAGTGACATCGTCGCCGAGAACAATAAACAAAAACACAATTTTTAAGTAGCAAGCAAATTTAAATAAAGTACAAATTCATAGCAACTATCAAATTATCTACAATCTAAGCTACACAACTATATGTCCTATTTTTAGCAAAGTCATGCCAAAATTCACGGATTTTTTTGGCATGACCTTTGCTAAAAAAGGGACATATGGAGTACCCGAATTTACCGGAACGGAAGTTAATCGACGTTCCGGCAAACTCAAGGGCCTCGGGGTACCTGCAGACATTTCACAAAAAATCCACATCTCCGGCCGGCATCTCCATGACACGATGGTCGTAATACAATACAAGCCTCATATAACATTGCCAAAACAAGGAAAAAAGAGTGCCTACAAGACCATGTACTAATACAAGCACTCAAATTGTATATAGTACAGGGTATTGTAGATACTCTCTTTTCCTTTAACATGACATCGTTTAAATCATCGGCATCGTAAAAATCCATCCAACTCACAAAAACCTATCTTCAATTCTTGTAAGTAGGATTAAAATGTGGTTCTTGTTTGCTTGTGTGAAGTGTGTACCAATATAAAAATGAACTCAAAATTCTCTAGAATTAATCTCAAGACCAAAACCCTAGAAAAACCTCGGCCCATGCATTAGTCGCAATACCCCATATGTCCCTTTTTTTAGCAAATATAAAAATAAATCACTTAATTTAGTACTAAGATACCCGGCCCATGCATTAGTCGCAATACCCCATATGTCCCTTTTTTTAGCAAAGTCATGCCAAAATTCACGAAAAATTTCGGCATGACTTTGCTAAAAAAAAGGGACGTATGGAGTACCCGAATTTGCCGGAACGGAAGTTAATCGACGTTCCGGCAATCTCAAGGGCCTCTCGAGGTACCTGCAAATTTTTCACAAAACAAAAATAGCCACATCTCCGGCCGGCATCTCCACGACACGATGGTCGGAGTACAAACAACCACGACACGATGGTCGTGGTAGCACATAACACATGCTCCAAAGTACCAACTTTGGAGCATTTCGAAAGCATGAAGTCGCCACATCTCCACATCTCACCTGAAAGAACGTGGAGCTTCTTCTAAATTTCCTGCATACGGCAAAATAATGCATTAGTTACAATGTAGTTATCATAGTGATATACATGCATTTAATTACTCTAGAGAAGCATGGGAAGCAAAAGAGAGATGCCATAGCACAACAAATCTGGGCACAATATATATCATAGTGATATATTACAATGTAGTTATCATAGTGATATCATGCACTTGTAATATGACCCATTAGAGTGTTTAATGTTTCAAGTAGTGACTAGTGTGAGCATCATAGAACAAATAGAATAAAGATGTCCAGCAAGTGAGTAACATATATGCAGGAATTCAAGGAGCAACTTTAACAAAACTATTGCACAACACAAGAGCATGAATTGGTCCAAACCAGATGACACAACATTTACTAGTAGCAAATTCTAGACTTTAGTAAACTGAGAAGAAACCAGAGCAGTTCTCAACTATGTTATACCATCACCACCATGTAGCTTCAAGTAATCAGCACCAACTATACATACCAAACAACCATTTCGAAGGTACCAGACCAGGCCGGAGTTCGAGGAGTGATTTTTTTTTGCACTTCAAGGCATCTAACAGAAATTCAAGCGCATAGCAGAAATTCGAGCAGGGGCAGAGAAGAGGGGGTGGATAGGTACCATCGCCGTGGAAGAAGAACAGCCGTGCGCCGCCGTGGATCTCGTCGATGACGAGGCGGTGGCGGATGGCGGGTGGCGGGGAGGGATCTCCGGCGGTGGCGGATGGTGGGTGGCGGGGAGGGATCTCCGGCGGTGGCGGATGTCGGGTGGCTGGTGGTGCGGCCGCGGCGACGAGTTGGGGGCGAGAGGGTGGCGGCGAGTTTGTCGCTGCAGTTCGTCGCTGCAGTTCGATGGATTTGGGAACGAATGAGTGAGGCGGGCGTGGGAGCGGGCCCGCATGTAAGTGGGGGCGACAGAATTCGGTGGCGCACGGTTAGGGGATGCGCCACAGAATTATGTTATTCTGTGGTGCATCCCCTAACCGTGCGCCACAGAATTCTGATAAAAAATATTTTTTTGTTAAATTTAAAGAAAGAACACACATTTGTTATTTTTTTTAAAAAATATTTTTAGTTATATTTAAAGAAAGAACAGACACATATTTTGAAGAAAAGAATATGCACACATTTTTACGTCGGACTTCCGGCCGGTTCACCGTTTTCGCGTTTCCGTCAGCGTTTTCGCCCAGTTTTCAGCTGGGATCCCAGTGCCGGACGTGGTACCCGTTGACGGGACACGTTCCGCCGGACTTCCGGCCGGTTCACCGTTTTCGCGTTTCCATCAGCGTTTTCGCCTAGTTTTCACCTTTAAAGAAAAGAATATGGGATTAGAGGGAGGAGGAGGATGAGTTGGGTGGGGAAGGGAGAAGGCCACAATGGGGGTGGTAGGTAGGGATGCTGCCTTTTGTAGATCTGGAACACTGATTCTGTGGCGCATGCGTTTCGGTGCGCCACAGAAACTAGCATTTCTGTGGCGCACCAAGGCCCATGCGCCACAGAAAGTTCATCCACCCAATCTTTGGGGGCGGGGCCCACCGGAATTCTGTGGCGCATGGGCCTGGGTGCGCCACAAGTACGTTTCTGTGGCGCACCCAGGCCCATGCGCCACAGAAATGGGTGGTGGGCCTCGAATTTCAAACGTGGGTGGTGGGGTCCACGATATTTCTGTGGCACATGGGACAGAATGTGCCGCAGAAATGCCATATTCAGTGGCGCATGGCCATCTCATGTGCCACAGATATCTTTGGCGCACTACAGAGGATGCGCCACTGATAAACTTTTGTGGCGCACCGAAAAAAGGTGCGCCGCAGAATGATGATCCACCTATAGCTAGTTTCCTAGTAGTGCACACTCTCTCCACGCACTTCAGTCCCTAGATGGCGAGTTTATCCGGCACCGACGGAAGTCAGGATAGAGCATCTTCCTTCGCCAACCCTCCGAGGCGCCAACCAGAGTTGTATCTCGCCGACAATGGTTGGGCCGAGGTCGAGGGCGACCGATCTCGCGAGTTCATCCGGAGCCGTCTAATACTCTCCGGATCCACGGCGGCGTCCGCGGACGAAGAGGACTCGGATATGGAGGTCGTTCTCCTCCTCTCTCGCGCCACCTTTGAGCGCGAGCGCGCCGACGGTGTCATTCGGGCATCTGCGATGGAGAGAGTTGTCCGCATCTCCGCCGCCGAGCACACGATAGAAGCCGCCAAAGAGGCGTTGTTCCAGACGTAGCTCCGGGCGGCCATACACCGGTCTCTTCTCCTAGGCCAGGGCCCTGGGCCAGATTCGGCGGAGGAGGAGGAGGACGCTCCGTTGTTCGAGGAGGATGAGGTCTCCTCTGACGTCTCATCTGACAGTGGCTCCGGCGCCTGGGACGCAATCCGCGACGGAAAGCGACCATGCCTCGCCTAAGGTAAACACGACCGCTCTTTTTACTATGTATTTGCTCTGTTAGCTACTTATTTAGCTTGGTTTGCTCTGTTATTTAGCTCCGTTTAGCTATGTATTTGCTTTGTCGGCTACTTATTTAGCTATTTTTACTATGTATTTGCTCTGTTAGCTACTTATTTAGCTTGATTTGCTCTATTATTTAGCTCTGTTTAGCTATGTATTTGCTCTATCGGATACTTATTTAGCTATGTTAGCTGTGTATTTGCTCTATTGCCTACTTATTTAGCTCGGTTTGCTCTGTTATTTAGCTCTGTTTAGCTATGTATTTGCTCTGTTAGCTACTTATTTTCCTATATTACCTATGTATTTGCTCTGTTAGCTACTTATCCCACTCCAATTTGCTATGTTATTTCCCTCTAGTTAGCTTTGTATTTTGCTCTTTTTACTGCTTATTGGCTCTATTTATTAGATCCGTTTGCTGTATTTAACAAAGAATATTTGTTGTGTCAAGGGTCTGGTGGATGCTTGGTGACGATGCCGCTGCCGTGAAGACCTAGGAGCGGGGCTCCATACATGGTGCCGTCACCAGGAGCAGTACATTTTGTGTAGCAGGATGAAGACAGTCGATGATCATCTCGCGGCCGTGAAGACATAGGAGCAGAGATCCAGCCACGCGCACATATGAACTTTTGTAAAGCAGGGCAGACAGGAATACGGTGACGACCGGGCGGCTGTCTAGTCGCATGGAGCGGGGCTCAATCGACGGCACAGCCCATCACCGTGTTTTTTTTGTTTTCCTGTAACCCCTATTAGAAACGGTGATTAGTAAAACTCCGTGTCTAATGTGAAACATATCAGTAACGATGAAATATAACAACCGTTGCCCATGTTAGTGGCAATGGTTAATTAGCCCCGTTGCCATTGAGATATTCACATCAGTATCGGAAGCGGGGACACTGACCGTTTCTCCGTTTCCGATGTGTCGTTCTGTACTAGTGTGTGGACACGCTGCAAGAGACTACTACCACAGCCTTACCACGACTCCATCCCTGCGCATCCTCATAGCCCCTGATGCACGACCATCGGCGGCCACCAACATGAACCACAAGACCCCCGCTGCCGGACCATACTCTAAACGAAGCCCTCAAAAAGAAAGAACTGCGTGAGGCTGACATTGTCCGATCCGGAGAGCCAGATCTAGAGTTTCCCGGAGAACTATGATGTGAACACGACAAGATAACAACGACGTCTTCAGCAAGATGACGACGACCACAGGCGCCGCCGTCGACTCACAAAATCGGAGCAGAGCTCTCCTCGGCTATAGTTAGGGTGTGTTCGGAAGTGGTCCGGCTCCGTCCTGGAGCAGCACCGAACATGCGAGATCCGTGGAGCCAGATCCTCGGAGCGGGACGGTTTGGCTGTACAAATCGCGGAGCACCACTTTCGGCGATCCGCGGAGCACCAAACCGCGGAGGAGCGCGTATTTACGACGATACTGCCACCGCCAAGTGAAAAACTGTTCGTTCCTTTCTAATTATCCCCCGACCGAGCCAACCTGGTCTTCCCTCTCCCGAGCGGTCATCTTTTCTCCACTCGGCCGCGTGAACAAGCCGCCGCCGCCCTCGAGTCCGGCCGCCGCCGCATCTGATTCCCGCCGGCCTCTAGACCCGCCGGTGGCTCCCGTGCGTCTGCCGCCAAACAAGTCAACATCCCGAGCGAGACCATCCTCTGTACCGTCCCCGTCACCAGCACGATACCACAACCCTAGCCGATGGGCAGGGATCCCTCTGCGCCATCTTCCTCGACTCCGGTCGCCACCCCGACCCTGGCCTGAGAAGCTCCATGGTTGGCTGCTCCGCGCCCCAGCAGCTCCTAGATCGATGTCCTCCGACTACAGATCCGACCGCCGCTGCTTTACCGAGCACCATCTCCGACCTGAGGAGATTCCCGAGCTCATCGCTCTGCACCGCACTCCGTTCCGAACTGGGTTTCATATGGGCTAGCTTGGACAGATGGGCTTCCAGCCCAACAAGAGTCGAAGAGAAACGAGGAGCAGCACCGAACGTTACGTGCTCCGGTAGCGACGCAGAATTGGGCAAACAAAAGCTGGATCGACGGATTTCGTGAAGCTGGACCGTTTCCGAACACGCCCTTAGTCAAGCGTGTAGCTTGTGCTCTTCTATCTTATGTTACTTCTTCGCCCTCATTATGCATCACCGTTGTCTTCTGAGGCATGTTTGGTTTGGTCCAATCCTTGCTTTGAATGTGCAATTGTTGTATCATTTCCCGGCCTAACTCCACAAACCAGAAAAGGAGTGATGTTGAGTGTAAGAAATGGTGGTTCAAGTTGAATGTCACCTTATCTCTGATCTAACAGGTTGTGTATCATCTTTTTTTAAGCGGAGGTTGTGTATCATCTTGATACGGCTTTTAAGCTAATAAAATCTCCTTTTATAGAAAAAACAATCATGTTTTGTCGTGCATCTCGATCTCCATAAATTAGGTGGGATTCTACGACGCGGTAGCTTCCCCACCTTTGATCTTCTACGTCCATATCCTCCTTAAAGACACAATTTACGATGTATACATGCCTTGGATCGCAACTTACAAAATAGAGGATGCCTGAGGTGCTAGATAAACAGGCAACCATCTTCATTAAAAAGTTGTTCTCAAATATTATTTCATCTCGTATGTCACATAAGTTCGATAAAAAAAATCAACCATTTAAGAAAAAAAATAGCCGTTTGAAGAAGAAAAAAATAGCCGTTTTAAGAAAAATAGCCGTTTGAGGAAATCAGGATATTACTAGATCAAGACCTAGCCGTTTGAAGAAAAAAATAGCGCTGATGTATTGGAAAATACCTCGAAACAGGTTGTACGCTCCGTTTAATAAATAAAGTAACAATGTATTGGAAAATAGACAGCTGGTAATTAAAGTTTACGTTAGTATTTATTTTCTTGTTGCCCGGGCATACAAAATCACATGCATTCGATCTCTTTAAAAAAGAAATTGTGTAGTGTGTCCGTGTGTCACAAACGAAAGTGGATTTTTGAACTTGGGCTACATGGAGACCCTTTTTCAAAATTTGAAATTGACATTTTAAGTTTAAAAATCGTGAAAACATTCCCGGATATAGATATTGTCGAGATCAGCAAGCGTGCAATTTTTTAACTCCAAATTATTTGTATTTTGGGCTATACAAAATAGACAAATCGGGTAAGTTTCAAAATTTTGAAACTGTGTACTGTCACCACCTAGATCCACCCATTTGTGTTTCTGTGCAGCTTAAAATATAAATAATTTGCAGTTAAAAATTTGCACGACAGTAGATCTCAAAAATATCTACATCTGGAATTTTTTTTCATGATTTTTAGAAACTTAAAATATCGATTTTTGAAAAAACGGTCGCCATGAAGATCCGGGCTCCATTTTAGGTTTTCGTGTCACAAACACTTTATTCCCTAGTATATAAAAGTACAACTTTTTCGGCCTCAATTCCAGCATCCACGTCACCCGGAAAACGTCGACCGTCCGATCGGCGCGTCCGACGGTCCAGATCGCGCTAAAAACCGCGGTGCTACAGTAATACTGTAGCAGTCGAATATCTACCAATCACGTCGTGCCACGTAGCGCTCCAGCGTACCTTTTGCAAAAAACCGCCCGCAAAAGGACTGGTTTGCAAATTTCAGAAAATCCAGGGTCCTACATGTAAAAAAGGCAGCGCAACTCGGGTCCTCTCCTTCCTCTCCTCGCGCGACCGCGACGTCGCCGCCGCCGCCGGCGCGCTCCGCCGCCGCTACGGGCCTCCCCGCTCAAATCTGAGCAAACGGGGAGGTGCGCCGCCGCGCCCTCTCCCTTCTCGCCCAAGATCACGGGCCGAGACGACTCGAGTCCATAAAAGTACAACATTTTCACCCTCCATTCTGCCCTCCACGTCGCCCTTAGAACCACGGTCGTCTGATCCTTTCATCCGACGGCAAAAAACGCACCACAAACCCGCGCAACACTGTAGATGCTACAGTAACACTGTAGCAGTGCAATTTTTGCCAATCGGCTGTTGACACGTCGCCCTCGCACGATTTTCGTCGCACACCTTTGCAGAGAGCCCCCGCCACTTTGCAGAAAACACCCCCCGGAAGGACCCAATCGAAAATCTCGCAAACCTCAGGGGCCTCCCAGCAAAACCGTCTTCACTCTCCCCCTCCCCCTCCTCTCTCTCTCCCGCGCGCCCGGAGGCCGCCGCCGCGCCGCCGCGCCCCGCCGCCGGGCCGCACCTCCTCCTACAGATCCAACAACTCCGGCCGCTCCGCCGTCGCCGGATGTCCCTCCTCGCCGCAGATTACGCGCCGGGACGGCCGAGCCGCGCGGAAATCGCCGCCGCCGCGCCTGCGGGATCCCGCCGCGTCCAGCCGCTGCCAGGCACGATCCGGTGACCTAGGCGCGGCGGCGCCGCCAGTCGCTTTCCTATCTCCCACGTGTCATATCTCAGTACCCCCACGTCACCGTCCTTGACTTCTCGTAAAGATCCGGCGGTCTACTCTACAAGATGTCCATGGGCGTCGGGCCTGGAGAACGTTTGCCCTTTAGAATTTTTTTGAGTCTCCGCACTTGTACGGGCGACCAGTAGTTGTTTCCAGTAGAGTGGCCGACTGGCCGTCAGCACAGGATCTGGCTTTTTTTACTCCATCGATTTGCCACAAATCGGTAGCGCTACGTGCAGGACCCGGACAGATGACACTGCACGAAAGCCATGTCTAATTGCTGGTGCTTTCTCTCATCCCTTTCCCCTAACTATGAAATGTCGTTACGTTCCGTAAGTTGTACTCTGAAAACTTAGCCGTCGCCACCACCTCCGCCTCTACCATATGTGCGTTCCCCTCTTTCGGCCCGGCTTGTAGGTTCGGGATAGATGGGAACCCGATATATAAGTGAAATTCTTAAATAAAGTAGTGTTTCAATAAATTGGTTAGGTCTTCTTCATCTATTGAGATGGCATCGTATACAATAATTAATCTTTTGGACTTCTTTTGATGACGAGATCTCCTTCCCGACGTCAACGGTGGTTTTGAAAAATTAAATTTGTGTAGGTATGATTCTTCAAATCTTGCTTCGCCAGATCGATATTTAGATTTTCTTTTCTCACGGTTGTTGCGATGAGGATCATCCTCGCAGCAACCATCCTAGCTGCTACGTACTCGAAATACTGAATCGTACTCTCGGCTCCTATCAATATCGACCAGCCTAGTCGGGTCGGTTGTTTTTCCCTGAAATACCGATATTGATATCTTGCCGATGTTGGTTGGTTACTTTAGTGGTTGCGTCCGTGCACGTAGTTTTGTCATTGCGACTCAAAATTAAAATTATGGAAGAATTCTCGTTGGTATTTACATATCTATGGTTTGGTATCGTTGTCAACAGTTGATTTCAGAATAGTACAAGATTGTATCATGAAAAAGAAATGGTTTGAAAATTTCTAAAGTTTTCTCTTTTTATATATTTTTTATAATCGATGTAGTCAGCTTATATATCTCTATCATATATCTCTGTCATATATATGGTATTGATTGAAAATAAATGTCGGAAATGTCATTGTACTCAAGGATTTCGGCAGGCGCGCGCCAGGGCTCGACAAAGTTTGTTTGGCCTTTCTGCTCGCGGTGTGCGTGCAGGGCTGTAGAAACGTGCCACGCCGGCGGAGTCACGGATTTCGAGAGCCCGCCACAGAGTCAGCCGCACCGGCCAAGGCTACCAACCTTTCAGGCCGCCTGGTCACTACTTATAGAGAGAGGCATAGCCAGCCCGCTACCTCGACACACATCATCAGCAGCAAGTAAAATCACACACTCGCTCTGCATTTCCAAGAGAGGCTGCCACATTAGAACACCTCTCCTCTCCTCCCCCTTGCCCTGCCTCCTCCATCGGGGGAAGAAGAAGAAGAGATCAGCACCAGCTGGGCGCCACCATGTCTCGGCTCACTCATCTTCTCAACCTCGACCTCTCGGACTGCACCGGGAAGATCATCGCCGAGTACATGTGGTAAGATTGGTCCTCCATTTCCTCCATCTTCCCGTCCCAACTCCCAAGCTTTACGTTTCTTCTGAAGAAAAATCTGGTGTTCCAAGTTCATTCCCTCGTGGGTTTTCCTTTGCCTCTGAATCGAGGCAAAATGTTCTGTTTCAGTGTTTTATCAAAGGGCGTCTTTTTTCTGTTGTAGCAGTCGGCATGGTACTTTTATTTAGGCCCTACTGATCTGTTTCCGTTGGCACTTTGCGTATGTAATCCAGGGTCGGCGGTACTGGAATGGATGTGAGGAGCAAAGCCAGAGTACGCCCACTTCCACCCTGCCTGATCACTCTATAAATCCTACCCCTCTTCTTTGCTGCTGATGGCTAAAATCATTACTGTCTCGGTTTCCTGTTCTGGAGCGGTAGCTTTGCTAGCTCTTTTTCTTTCCAACTGTGACGACATTGCAAGTTCCTGAAATTCTTGAGCTGTGAATGCCTTCGTTGATCATCAGACGTTGCCTGGACCCGTGGATGACCCGAGCAAGCTTCCAAAGTGGAATTTTGACGGCTCCAGCACCGGCCAAGCCCCGGGTGACGACAGCGAAGTCATCCTCTAGTATGGCTCTTGGTTCTAGTCATGCCTTGATTTGCGTGCCTTGAGGTTGCGGTTGAACTAATTTGTCTTCACATTTTGCTTCTGTCAGTCCTCAAGCCATCTTCAGGGATCCATTCAGGAAGGGGAAGAACATCCTGGTAAGATCAAGATTATCCTCTCTTTGATTCATAAGACACAAAGTTTATGACATGCATATTGTATTATAATTTATTTACTTACAAGGAATTTTGCAATCTGTTCATGCATACCAGATCTGCACCTAATTTTGAACCCTGTGGCCTGTATAGGTAATCTGTGACTGCTACACACCTGCCGGAGAGCCGATTCCGACCAACAAGCGATACAACGCAGAAAGGATATTCAGCCATCCTGATGTGAAGGCTGAAGAACCATGGTCAGTACTCAGTATCACAGGCAATGCACACCAGAAACAATGAACCTCTGTTGTTGAAACTAATCTTGTGCTGCCTCTCATATCGTGTGAAATATAAGGTATGGGATTGAGCAGGAGTACACCCTTCTTCAGAAGGACACCAATTGGCCTATTGGCTGGCCACTAGGGGGCTACCCTGGTCCTCAGGTAATTAACTTAGCATGTTCCAAATCGCAGCAATCTTAACCAAGATCCGTCCCGTAAGCAAAGGCAGGAAATTTTGGTGCAAATGCTTGATTTTAGCTCAGCACTTGCTGATAACCAGTTCAAATAATGCTGGGCTGGTAGTGACACTCACAGAGTAAACCATGCTTGCTGATAATGCTTTAGCAAACCCCTATGAACGATGAAATGGTGTGGCAGGGACCTTACTACTGCGCCGCGGGTGCGGAGAAATCCTACGGGCGCGACATCGTCGACGCGCACTACAAGGCCTGCCTCTATGCCGGCGTCAACATCGGTGGCATCAATGCAGAGGTCATGCCAGGGCAGGTAATTCCAGTCACAAGAACCTTCACATAAACCTTAACTGTTATTTATTCAGACGCCCCTTTTTTCATCAAATCGTTCTTGGACTAAATTGTCTGAACTCTGCACAGTGGGAGTTCCAAGTCGGCCCTTCCGTCGGCATCTCGGCTGGCGACCAGCTCTGGGTGGCTCGCTACATTCTGGAGGTAAAACTGACCTTATGCCCTCATCTACTCGAATCAGATGAAACTTTTGCTTATAGGAACTTTTTTGTATTTAACCTGTGTGTCTAACAGAGGATCACTGAGATTGCTGGTGTCGTCGTCTCATTCGACCCCAAACCGATTCCGGTGAACATTTCTTCTTGCTCTTCTTCTACCAAACACCCTCAACTTGATCTGCTGTTGCATCGGCCACCTGGTCCTGCATCTCAGGCGTCAACTGTAATTATGTATGTGTTTGACTGCAGGGAGAATGGAATGGCGCTGGTGCTCACACTAACTACAGGTAAAGAAAAAAAGAGAGCCACTGAGCAAATGCATCGATCATCGTCTAGGAGGACTCCTTGTGTTCTGACAACATGTCGCTCACGTGGTTTTTCGGTTCATTCAGCACCAAGTCGATGAGGAGCGAGGGCGGGTACGAGGTGATCGAGAAGGCGATCAAGAAGCTGGGCGAGCGGCACATGGAGCACATCGCCGCCTACGGCGAAGGCAACGAGCGCCGCCTCACCGGCCGCCACGAGACCGCTGACATCAACACCTTCGTTTGGGTAAGACTGAACCCCGACGGCCGGCGTGCTCAGGCTTCAGAGTTCCCCGGTTGATCGCGCTCCTCTTTACTTACTTCCGGCTGGGCTTCAGAGTTCCCCGGTTGATCGCGCTCCTCTTTACTTACTTCCGGCTGCGTTGTCTCCATTGCAGGGCGTCGCGGACCGTGGCGCGTCGGTGCGGGTCGGCCGCGACACCGAGAAGGAAGGCAAAGGTGAGACTCAGAGACTGATTGATCGCCTCTTGCCGGCGATGAGGCGGATGGGGTTGTGCTTCGTATGTTGTGTTGATTGGATTTTTGGTTTACAGGTTACTTCGAGGACCGGAGGCCGTCGTCCAACATGGATCCCTACATCGTCACCTCCATGATCGCGGAGACCACCATCCTCTGGAACACCAGCCTCTCCAATGGCAGCAAGTAGAATTAATCTCTTGATGGTTGGTTCCGCGTTCTGTACTGCCAATGTGTCCCCCTGGGTCAGACACTTCGAATAACAAATGCAATGTTCTACCTTGTGGTTTGTACATTCCCTCGAACTTGTGGTTTCTAAACCTCTTGTATTTAGCCTTGTTCATCTACTGACGTAAACGGATAAGATAGTTTCTGCGCTGAATCTGCTTTCGAATCCAAAAGAATTTGTATCCGGTTCAAAAGAATTCAATAGATAAGTATATCCGAAATTCCAAGTATGTCAATAGCATCCGAATATATATTATCGAAGAATCAATTAGGATTATCCGATAGATTTAAACCAAATAATCTGATTTTCAACCAAAAAGAGTAAGCAACCACAGTTAGTAGTTAGTGAGTTACCCAAATTAGCCCGTTAAAGGACAACTACTTTTTAGTCATGTGTCCACTATGTAGGAGTACAACTTTGTTACTCCTAGATTACTAGCCTGTTGAACAAAAAGAAGTATGGTTTTTTTAGGGCTCCTTTGATTTGAAGGAAAAATGGAGGAAACACATAGGGTTAGGAAAATTTCCATACTTGCTACTATTCATCCATTTGATTTGTAGGAACGGTGCATAGGAAAAGTAGAGGAAAATTTCCTTTGTAGGTCAGTTTCAAGGCAGAACGTACAGGAAATAAAAAATTCAGTCACAGCTCATTTTTGCAATCCTGTGCACAGGGAACAAGAAAGGAATACACTTGCCACCCTTTGCTATTCCTATCCTCTTCCTATTCCTTTGATTTTCCATTCCTTTGAATCAAAGAGGGCCTTAGCTTTATTGATTAGAAAACATTGTTACATCGTTCACAAGAGCGTTCAGGATAAAACTAGGGGTTCAACTACCCAAATACAAGAAGACTTTGAAATAATAGCATTCCTATCTAGCTCATGTAAAAAAAAAGTATGGTTTGTCTATGATCTAATAAATCCACAACCAAATCCGATAGGAAACATGTAGTACGGCAGTACAGAGTATATAGTAATGGAAAATTCCAATCTGATTAGATCCTTTTACATCCCAAGCTTCATCGCTCTGAGTCTGGCCAGGAGAGGATCTCGTCCGGTTTATATCACAGGATGTTAATCAACAGCTAACTAACCGCTACTAGTGCCATCCCATCCCATGCATGTTTTTCGAGATAAGACAGGTAAATACTTGACCAAAAAGAAACACGTCAATATATCGCTTGAAGAAATTCACTCTCGGTTACATCACTGTGACAAGCCTCATACTGTACCAGCAGCAGAGTATGCAGTATAGGCAACACAACGGGAACGGTCTGGTACATACATTTATTCATGTGTAAGATGTAAACAAAGCTACGAAACAGGATAAGTGGCCTGAGCACATATCTACTTCAAAATTTATGTGATCACAGTTGGCGCAGATCGGCCGGTGTACTCCTGAATTTTCGAAAGCTTCAGGGCCACATCAACCTGGATAGAGAAGAAGAATCAGAACTGCAAACTTTGCAAAAAAATGTGCAGCAATTTGTAAAAAACATTTACGCGTGATTTAATCCTACCAGTGGGGAAAGAGCATCCGAAGACTCCCTCCCGGTCTTGGAAGAGTCCTTCTCATACTGCTCAATGTACATGCGAATAGTAGCACCAACTGAACCAGTTCCAGACAGGCGGAACACCTGGAATAGCAAGAGCTAGAGTTAGTTCACCAGCATTTGCTGCAACCGATACAATCTGGCCTAAAGAGGACCAATTCGACCACTGTAATGCATTACATTGCAACATCATATATGTGCATGCGCACCAAGTATTTGTGCTACTTCATTTGCTTTGGTTCAAGAAACATAATGGCGAATATTTGAAGAGAGCAGGTCGGCCAATTAATAACCAAGAGGTATCGTACCAGTCGGGAACCATCTCCGAAAAGATATCTGATACCCTGATGCTTGGAGACAGAGCCATCAACAGGATCCTTGTACTCGAACTCATCTGCCGAGACAACTTCCGCTACATCAGGCTGGATTTCCTTGATCAACCTGCGGAAATGGAATACAATTTAGATCTACCATCTTCTAATGCATACGCTTTGTAGGACATGAACTAACAAGCTTCCAAAGCTGAGGAAAGTATGCATCAATTTTGCAGAGAATTGAACAGTCATAAATAAAATTGTGCATAAGACTCTGCATAAGTAGATTTCATATCAAGTTCATTTGCGTGTGTGAGAATTTTCATATAGGTGTTCACTGTAAATTATTGACTAGTGCGTTAAATAACAGGGTAACCAGCGTACTTGTTAACATCAGACAGGGTCGACTGCATCTTGACTAGGTTTGCCATAAGTTCCTTAGCAGCTTCTGCATCAACGTTCTTCAATAATAAACAGTAATATTAGAACGTGGCATTTTATCGGATGTGTGGTATACGCATACATGTCGGGCTGAATGAAGTACCTCATAATCATATCGTGTATAATAATGGCGACCGTACGTAGCCCAGTGCTGAAGAACAATATCTTCAACAGAAACAAGCTTATCTCCTCCAAGGTTGTCTTTGTTCTTGTAAGCTATAATAGATAGCCATGCTAGAACAGCCCAAATACCATCCTTTTCGCGAATGTGGTCAGAACCTAAAACAAAGTAGAGAACGTATAATGTCTAGTTAGTGTCGTGAATATTGACAAGCCAACGACTTGACTTTGATTAGTTCATGACAAGTTATCTAAAATAATAAAAATGTATTTATCTGATACGTCAAATCTCCTGTCCCTGTTCCGTAAAATATAAGAAACCGAAGTTTATGGAGTATTCAAAGAAGAGAGGTGCTACATGCCACAGTCCATTTTACCAGGAGGGAAAACCAATGTGTTCAATTAATTCGGGTGCCTACTTTTGTGATCAAACATACATACATTAAGGTAAGCTAGATGAATTTCCGAGCATTACCAGTGCCAAAGCTTTCTTCACCACAAACTGAGCACATTCCAGCATCCATCAGGTTCCCGAAAAATTTCCACCCAGTAGGCACCTGAAACATGGCCTTCTTCATATATATTTGTCCTATATTTGAAACTAGTGACTGATGATCATAACACTTTACCTCGAAGAACTTGAGATTCAAATTCTTTGCAACTACATCAAGGGCAGCTGATGTCGGCATGCTCCTGCAATTTCAGCAATGGATCAGCTTACTGAAGCACAACAACACATTTTAAATGATGGGTGGCATGACAATTATAATCCCAGACAGGTCAGACATGACAACTTAGATACATATTATAAGATGGTATTTTACCTATCTAAATACCAAGTAGAAAAAACTGGAACCGGATCAGTTAAGACAGACAGCTGACCATTTAAGCGATATGGATGCAATTCTAATCAATATTGCTGCAAATTTTATGGGAAATTCACGCCTTAGATGAGTGAATGTTGCATTATTTTTCGACGTTACCACCTTATCGGAACAGCAAGAGAGTGGTCTTGTCACCATTTTCCCAATCAGAATAAAACAGCCAAGACTAGATGAAACTTGGCCAGTTTCTGTCCCAGCAGCTGGCTGATCCTAAACTTTATAAGTTCTATTTTTTCAGTGACAAGCTGGCAGCGGCATGTTAGCCAGCTTTCCAGTTAAGTATTTAGCTAGTTAAATTTTCAATCCTCTTGATCCAATGTTTTTTTTCTCAAACAGTAGCAGGTCTAGCAACGATCCATAGCTTCAGACTGGTGTTTTAGATTCTGGACTATCAACGGGCTAAGAGTTCTGTAACTAGCTGTAACTGACCAGTTACCATCAGGAAATGGAGAGCTACCACAATATCATGCCTAGTGCCCAGCGTTAGGACAGCATGACTATTAACGTCTATCAATGGCATGCTTATTCGGATGCAGAACTGCATAAGGAAATATGCATGGTTACTGCAGGCAGCAGTGCTATCTGCAATTTAAAGCCTTGATTAAACTATAGGTGGAAGTTTTAACCAGAAAAAGCAGGTCCTTATTCTAGAAGATCAATATGCAGAACTTTTTACCTGGCAACTCCCTTCAGGCCAGAAGCGAAGTAAGGAATCGATTGAACAGCATTGGCTGCAATAATGGCAACTGAATCCGATGGCGTCACGAAGAATCTATAAAAGGACAAAGGATTCATCATCAACTGCTTCAAGTGCTCTTCTAGATTTTCAAAATGTAGTCTAACTAATACCTTTTACCCAGAACCATGTTCCGGTCAGCATCTCCATCAGCCGCAGCACCAAATTCAGGGGGCTCAACATTTGAGCTTGACTTCCCAAGACCCATCCGATCAACCAGTTCTTTTGCATAGGTGAGGTTAGGATCCGGATGACCACCTCCAAAGTCCTCCTGTAAGAACAGAAATGACAAATTAACACTAACCAAATTCTATTTTTAACTTGAGATGACACAAGAAGTCAAGAACACATTACCTTTGGAACACAGTTCAACAGTGAGCTTTCACTAGCACCAAGCTCATCCACAAACATGCGCTTTGCGTAAGCTCCAGCAACACCGTGAAGGCCATCAAAACTAAAATCACAAACCAAGAGTTCAGATATGCTACAGGTTGTTAATAAGAGGATTGTAGCAACATTTGGGCTATAGATGAGTACCAGAACGAGAACTTTGGAGATGCCAGAAGCTTTTTAATTGACTCGAAGTCAAAGATTGTCCTGGAATTGAATGGAGACAGTTAATATTTTCTTAAAAAATATAGGATCAGATAATAATTGAAATAAAAATATTTAATGTATCCAAATGGAAGTTACATACTTCATTAGCTTTATGTAATCTGTAGCAGAGTCGAAGACATCGACATCAAAAGGGCCTTCGGGTCCAGTGAAGGTAGTGACACCTAACGAAGAAACATCAACCTACATAGAGGGGAAATACAGGAATAAACAGGGGTTCCAATATCCTGCGAGCAAAAGGAACAGAAAGAAAAAAGGCTGGAAATAAATAATACATCTGGAAGGTCCTCAGCAATGAGGTATTCAGTAATTGTCTTTGTATTAGAGAAAATCTTATCAGTAACAGATTCAGGGGCAGGTCCACCATTCCCCATGTTGTATTTGATACCAAAGTCCTGGTAAGTCCAACAAAAGGTGTTAATTTACACAGAACATCAGTCGTACTTGATTCGCAAGGCAGATAGTCATAGTGAACATCGTAAGTATGTTACCTCGGTCGGACCACCTGGGTTGTGACTTGCTGTTAAAATGAAGGAACCAGTTGCCTTTGATCCCTGTTGTTCATTGTGTTAATAATAGTAGTTTGTTGTAATAGAAAAGAATGATCAAGCAATTAATGTTTATATGTTTTTACATTAACATGCTGTTTAGTGGTAATGGTTCATCTGGCATCACACACCATTACCGACAAAAGGGACCAATTGGAAAAATTGGTAACAAACAGCTAAATATAAATTGCTGGTCAAGAGGTTCGAATTCAAGACCTCTTCATTGGGACATACAGATAGTGTCACAACCGTATTCTTATTTATGTTATTTTTTAGTTACGTGAATCCACTTATATGCAGCTACTGCAATGGTTCATGCAACATGTGAATACTTTGGAAAAACAAAACTTACATCAGCAGCAATTCTTTCCCGGATGATAGCAGATACAGCTGGAGTAGACAAGAGAGTGTCTTGTCCAACCCAAACACGTCTCACTCCATTAGCAGCAGCCATTTTTGTGATGATCTATAACAAAAAAAACTCAAATTTCTCAGCATAATTCACTGGAAATGAAGATGTGCTAATACAATACAAGTCACACATATAGAAGAGTTGCATAAAATAGTGATATAGTTTTAATAGAAAATAAGCTAAATATTGGCAAACATTATTTTAAAAATGTGAGTGCCAAGACAAAAATGTGTAAATGGAGGTCTGCAAAGCATTTTTTAAACTATACATTTTCACCAAGAGAGGATAAAAAGACAATAGGCTTATAGACCTTATAAAACAACAAGACAATTGCAAATCACCTGAACAGCATCCTTTGAGAAATAACGGCCATCACCGGAGACAACAATGGTAGCGCCTATAAGGAAAGACAGGATAGCAGATATGAGAAAGCACAGTGGAGACAAGACAAGGAACATGATGGAATATCTCAATTGTATTAACTGGTAATATCATTTACAGTGCAAACAGCAAAGAAATGTGTAAAAGTAGCTCAATCATAATTTATATAACCCCTTCTGATATCTTAAAAACTAGACAGATCTGGCATTTTCTCCTTACTAGACAGTTACAGACAACACCTGGAAATGGAATAATGACTACAATCATAATTATTTGAATGCTTGACAGCACTAGATTATTTTCCAAGAACAGGCAATGTGCAGTCAGATGTTTTAGGCAGGACGCAGGTTCATCTGATAAGCAACTAACCTTTTACTTGGTCAGCTGGAAGGGCATTAAATGTTGACTGGACAAAATTCGCGAGGTAATGAGGCTGCTGGAACACTGTAACCTGATAACAGAAAGTAGAAACAGTCAATTACAAATAAGCAAATACGATAAATGAATTGTGCAGGGTTACTAACAGAAGATATAACTGGAGAAGAGTTACATCATAAGCCATCAGTGACCATCATTCATAAATATCCGATCCTTTTTTATAGATTCAAAAATTACGCCAGTTAAACTATCAACCCTTTTATCTTACCTAAATACAATGCTAGCTGGCTAGGAACAGATAATTATCTTAGATCAATTAAAACTAGATATCCCTATAAACTTAAAGGCCAAAGACACCAGAAAATACAGATCAAATTGAGTTGTCTGCCTGAACATTAGCAACCATTTATTGCTGCATAACTCATTAAACAACAAAAATCTATTTTCTGTTTACTTGTTTTGAAAAGGGCCTCTACCACCTCAAAATTGCACCCAAACATAAATTAAGCCGCATCCGATATGGACAGTCATCATGACAACAGAGACACATGAAACAAGAACAATAGTTGAGCAAATATATGCCATAAAAAATAAGCAGGTCAGTCTTGGAGCATTGTGCCACATGTCACTTTCAGAGCTTAGAAATTAAAATTGCTTTCCTCAACGACTGGCACCTTTATGGCGTGCTAACATAAACGCATATTTTAGCAATGGTTAACAAAGTGTCAAGATCTTCTGCTTTATTCTATTTCCAAAACCACGAAAGTGTTCCTGAATTAAATATGGGGCAGAATCCAAAAGTGATCAGAACAACCATGACACCGCTACGCTAGATGCCAGATCCCAAACGCAACGAGAACATTCAAGTATAGCTGTCAGAATAACAAATCCTCACAATGAGTAACGACTAGCATACCCGCAACATTAACACCCAGTGTGCACTCATAAGGCAACAACCGTACTCAGCGAGATCCAGTGATCCTTAACAAAGCCGACCTGTGCTACTCTAAATCTCCCAGATCAAAGCCCATAATTCGCGTCACGCTACTCATGCTTCGATCCGACGTTCAGAACGGAACAGCGGATCCCATTGAAACGCGAGGAACCGAACCAATATGATCACTCAAGGGAAAGCAAGCAAGCACGCGCGCGCAGATCACAGTAAGCCAATGGAGCTCGAAGCTGATCAACCATTCAACCCAATTGCCCGAACGGCGAATCGAGCACCCGCGCACGTGGCAGCGATCAGTGATCATCATTCATAAACATCCGATCCTATTTTTATGGATTCAAAAACTACGCCAGTTAAACTATCGTTTCTATTGTCTTACTTAAAGACAAGGATAGCTGGCTAGGAACAGATAATCATCTTAAATCAATTAAAACTAGATATCCCTAAAAACTTAAAGGTCAAAGACATCAGAAAATACAGATCGCATGGAGTTATCTGCCTGAACATTATCAACCATTTATTGCTCTATAACTCATTAAACAACAAAAAACTATTTTTTTTTACTTGTTTTGAAAAAGGCCTCTACCACCTCAAAATTGCACCCCACACATAAATTAAGTGACAACAGAGACACATGAAACCAGAACAGCAGTTGAGCAAATATATGCCATAAAAAATTACACAGGCCAGTCTTGGAGCATTGTGCCGCATGTCACATTCAGAGCTTATACGAATTAAAATTGCTTTACTCAACGATTGCCACCTTTACAGCATGCCAACATAAACAGCATATTTTAGCAATGGTTAACAAGGTGTCAAGATCTTCTACTTCATTCTATTTTCAAAACCACGAAAGCACTCCTGAATTAAATATGGGGCAGAATCCAAAAGTGATCAGAACAACCATGACACCGCTACGCTACATGCCATATCCCAAACGCAACGAGACATTCCAGTACAGCTGTCATGGTAACAAATCCTCGCAATGAGTAACGACTAATAGACCAACAGCCAGTGTGCACTCCTAAGGCATGAACCGTACTCCGCGAGATCCAGTGATCCTTAACAAAGCCGACCCGTGCTACTGCAAATCTCCCGGATCAAAGCCCATAATTCGAATCACGCTAGTACTGCTTCGATCCAGCGTTCAGAACGGAAGCGAACCAATTCGATCACTCAAGCGAAAGCAAGCACGCGGGCGCAGATAACAGTTAGTGAGCCATTGGAGAAGGAAGCGGAACAACCCAATTGCCCGAACGGGGAATCGAGCAGCGGCCGGCATCCCGCAGCGAGCGAGATCCGTCCGCAGCCCGGAATCGGGAAACCGAGAGGAGCGGTTATCGCGGATCGGGACACCCAAACCTAGCTACGGTTCCACGGCGCATTGAGATCCGGATCGGAAAGGCGGTAATGGGAGCAGGGGAGCGGACCTTCTTCCGGAGGCCGGAGGTGCCGGGCTTCTGGCCGTCGAAGGGCGTGGTGTCCTTCTTCGTCACCGTGAACACCATGTCTGCTGCCTGGGGGGCGAGCAGCCGCGTCCGCTGCGCGCGCGCGAGGAGGCGAGGAGGGGATGAGGACGCGAAGAGCTGGCGGTGGAGAGATCGGAAGTGAGGTAGGGAGGGAGTGGCGGTGCGTGGCGCTATTATAGCGGGTGCGGATGCGGATGCGCACAAGCGGAGGATCATTCTTTTTCTTTTTCTCCTTTCTTTCTATGAAAGAAATTCGGTGGGTTTATTTTGATCTTTGTCAGTCGTTTGTTTACTGATGATGTTAAAATCGATGGGGTGAAACAGGGGGCTGTAATTTATAGCGTTCCTACTCCTAGCATCCTAGGGGCGCGGTGAAATTTTCAGCTTGTATCTTGTGGTTTTACCTTTTTTACATTTATTTATTTATTTATTATTCATGAATGGTTTTTTTTTTGCGGAAAGGACCCCAGATCTATTTATTTATTATTTGTGAATGGTTCTTAACGTGTTAATTTTATGTCTGGTCAGCTTTAACTTTGACACAAAATTTGTAGTGTCCATTTTAGGCTTACAAATTTTTGTGGAGTACAACAGTAACATGAATGCACATTTGAACTTAGGCACTGAACAAGGTTTCAAAAAGTAACTTAGGCAAGGACCACAAATCCGTTAAGCGACTATGATAGAGAGATCAGGCAATTTTTCCACACCACCGTAGTTGGGTACTTGGATTTTTTTCGCCGCCTTTTCTTATATCCGTTGCATCTGTTACTACCAATGATCGAACCAATGACATGGAAAATTATCCTACCATCGACCAAACTAGCAAATCCTACTTACGATGACATGAAAGCAAAAAACCCACTAAAAATAGCAAGCTATTGCATGCTCGAAATTGTCTCGCAATGTCTCGCTATAGCAAACTATAGGACGACATAACACGCTAATAGCGAATTTTAAGGCTGGCGCTATTTTAATATTGTGCTCTATTTTTTCCTTGTAAAAACACCACCTGCAATGAGGCTAGGACTTGGTGTAACTTGTAAGAAACAATTAATAGCACCGAGACGAGGTGGCGACAAGGATAGGCAATTTGTCTACGGTGGATTGATTGTCGATAGCGCGGCGTCGAGGAGAAGAAAAGGCAATGAGAGAAGATGACTCACTGTGAGTCAGGTAGGATATTGATAAGGGGGTGTTGTCTTGGAGCAATCGTGAATCTTTTGATGAACAAAGTTCATAATTTGTAATAATTATGTTGAATCTATCACAACATAATGATAATGGATGTTGTGACTGTACAATCTTTCATACTAGCTTTGGAATAATTCATGTGCTATTTATGAGTTTTACATGTGCTAACATTTAATATATTACTAAATTTACTAGGAGCTAGTTCAATTATGGTTGTCCTGCTTAGGATGAAATAAAAAAATTATTTACTAGGAGGCCGTCCGAGGATTATCCATCTCAAAAGAATAATGTAAATAGCTGAAATATATTTAACAATCATAGCAAAAATTTATCTTAAATCTCGCGAGGTACCAGATTCTAATATAGGATGCAACACAATTGATTTTTTTCACTAGTTGATCTTTAGTTCGGCATCGACGAGTTATGAAATTGTAATGTTTCAGCAATTTATAATTCGCGATTTAATCACGAAACAGGCTACTTCTAATGTCATGATTGCTAAATGGAAAATTTGGGAAAAGGAACCCATTGTATGGGAAATACTTCAAGAAGTTATGCGGGGACATCATGTACTGTTACGAATATTGCCGTTAACCAGATTTGTTCAATGCGCTCAATCTCATCATGTATCGCGGTCAAGATACTCAAGGTCAAAATTTTGACTGATATCAAATTAATAATCAGCTAGATACAAACAATTGTCACACATAGCCACGCCCAACTAAGCATATCTAGCAACAAAATAAAGAGAAGACTTTCTCAAGAACATGCAAGATTGCATGTCATGTCATTAAAATAAGAGAAGACTGAGCAGGTTTGTTTAATGGACCTTATCCTCATGCTTCAATACGAGAAATGATAAGTGCCCGTTAAAAAAACCCGTTTCAAAAAAGAAATGAAAAGTGAGATCGCATTCTTCGTCTACAACTAAATACTTCCTCATAAGTGTACATCTAACTTTTTGGGTAAGTCAAACTTATTAGTTTTTTACCAACTTTATAGGGAAAAGTATCCGTATTTATGACATTAAATTAGTGTCACTAGATTCACCTTGAAATCAAGTTTCAAAATATACCAATGTCATGTCATGCATGTTGATACTTTTTTTATATAATTTTGGTCAAATTTATAAAAAATGTTTTAATAATAAAGTTAGAAGTACACTTATTCAAGAAGGGATGAATTACATCTAGTGGTGCTTCTTTACCATGTGCACCGGGGAAAGAAGGAAGGAAACGTGTGACTGAATTGTTTTCCACTTTTGGTTTGAGTTAAATGCAGTAACAGTCCATGTACTTGTCCAGCCGGTTCGATTTAGTCCTCGCACTCGTAATTTGTAGAATTTTACCCGCGTACTTGTTAATTGGACTCGATTTAGTCCAATTCCATATTTGCCGTCTAATTTGAACTGACACGGACGACACGTAGACGCGGCTCCCAGTTGCAGTACAGCAGCTGGCCTAGAAACTTGTATTTTAGCCCCTCATGTGTGATTCCATTACGGTAGTTAGCCTCCTGCGAGTGTAAATATGCGAACCCCCTCCCCCGTTTTGTACTTCACCAAATTCCCCACTTCTATAACCCTAGTTCATCCCTTGTCCTCCGCCCCGATCTCCTCTATCGCGACTGACTCCCGTTGTTTGAGCTAGAGAATGGCGAGTGGCTTCTCCCGTGGTTCGAGCTCAGGGACGAAGAAGGATTACCGTGTTCCCACGAGGTTCCTGCCCATCATCAAGTGCGATCGATGCAAAATTCGATGTGTGACGAAGTGGACCTCCCAGACCGACATCCATGGCAATCAGGACAGGGATTTCTACAAGTGTCCTAATCACAAGGTAAGTTCCAATGAACTCAATTTTATTTGCATCGAATTTTATCCCGGTTTCCTTTCTTTCATAGTGAACATATCTTTGTTTCAACCTAAATCAAATATGCAGAAAACACTCTATTATTTGGTGACCAAAAACCCTAACTTTTTGCACAATGAGATCATGGGTCGACCGAATAAGCACGCATACATGATTACTACTCTACAGAAACGATCATAAAGACAAAATCTTTGCAAAAAAAAGGCCAGCGGATTGTTTGAGGTGAGGGTCATCCGTACCGAAACAGCGGATCAGATGGCGAGGGGGCTAGGTGCAAAATCCTGGCAGCGGAAAATAATGTTATGGATGCGGGAGGGTGTTCGTGCAAAATTGCAGCAGACGTGTCGTCCGCGTCAGCTCAAGTTGGACGACAAACATGGAATTGGACTAAATCGAGTCCAATTAACGAGTACACGGGTAAAATTCTGCAAATTCCGAGTACGAGGACTAAATCGAGCCAGCTGGACTAGTACAGGACTGTTACTGTATTTAACTCTTTTGGTTAAGGTGCCGAACCTTCTTCTACCAGCATGATCGTCGGTTCCTACCGTTCCCGGTTCATGGCCCGCCAGCCAACTGTTCGCTGGGCATGCCGCGGAGGAGCTTTTCGTGCCATTTCTCGCATGACTTGGTCGGTGGCAGAAGCACCTAGTTAAGCTGTCCAAAACCAGCAGCGGTTGCTGCTACACAATCAAGCTGATCTTCGTTCCCCCATCCTAGTATATCTACATATTTATTTCGCTCCGAAATTTTTACAGCATCTCAGCATTAGTACACGTGGAAGTAAAGATCCCCGGGTCGACAGCACTTTTTCCAGTAAGTTACTCCCTCCGTTTCAAAATAGATGACTTCCATTTGTCTAGATACAGATGTATCTAAACTTGTTACACATCTAGATACATCCGCATCCGCATGTAGACAAACGAAAGTCATCTAATTTGGAACGGAGTGAGTACCTTTTTCTATGCTTGTTTTCGAATCCGCATGACCATGTTGATTTGGACGTTCCATTGTCGACGTACGTATCAGATTCGATTACTACCACGTGTCCCTGAACCGACGTCCTGGCTGCCCATCATCGGCGGATACGGCGCTCTGAGAGGGACGTGGAACGTATCTGGATTAATTAGCAGAGATTACGACGGATTACAGTGGAAACATCCAAACACGGGACAGCTGTCCCCTTTTGTAGAAAACATCCCAAAGAAAAAGAAAACAACGCACGCGTCCCTGGGATTCCTGCATCTCCATGTCCGCCGCCGTCCATGACCTCTCCGTCGCACCGCCGCAGAGGAGGACCAGAATGAGCAAGAAGGCCGCTGAGTCGCCTGCACAAACCGATTGGGAATCAAATCCCGTTGAAGTCGCCGCATGAGCCGCTCGCCAAAAGCGGCGAGACCTTGGCGTCGAAGATGGAGCATCGGCGGGGGGCACGCCCCAACCTGAGCAGGAGGTCGAGCCGGACTCGGCGTGGAGCGCCAGCATCGCAGCTCGCAAGAAATCCAACAGAGGGGTATAGCAGCCAAAATCTCCACTTTCACACCATCTCCTTCCCCACCTCGGAGATCTGAAGAGGCCAGACGTGGAGCACGATACGCATCGAGCTTATTGAAGGGAGACACCGGCTCCGGCCACTCCGGCCTCGCGCGGCACCACGCCGCCATCGCCAGAGGACGCGTCGCCGCTAACCACGAGACACCGCTCGGAGGCGTTCGCAGCATGCTCCTGGTCCACCAAATCCACCATACGCCCAACCCGCGCCTTTTTCCCCTAGATGGATCCAGTTATGTCTGCACAAATATCGCAGGATTATTATTGACACAAGTGACCAACCCGTAAAACTCAACCTACAATCTCCGCTAAGGAACAGCAGACAAAAAAAAACAGATTAATTAGCAGTGCGTGTTAGGCCCGTTCGTGCTAGATAGCCTCCTCAATATTCCGGTCGAAATAAACTGAATTTGTACAGATGCACACGGCGCAATAGGATACAGCTTCCAACGATTGCCTAATAAGATCAAATGACCGTCACAAGACAAAACAATATATTGTTAAAAAAAATTGTTCAAACAAAGGCTACATGAAAGAAAATATAAAGATCAAATGGTGATTCCTAGATGAAACCAAAACAAACACGAAGATAACATTTATTTGGTCCGTTATTCAACTGATTTGTGATCAACCCTGTCCTAGCTAGCCACTGATCTTTGAGAAGTTCTGATCGGGAAACTCTCCGGTCATGCAGGGCGTCAATGGGAATGCCCCACGAATGCCCACGCATGGAGTGTCGTTGTAGCGCTTTGGGCGCAGGTCGCCCAAACACTGGACCTTGCCGGTATTCAGATGATAGGCAACACCTCCGAACGTCGAGCAGAAGTACACGATCTCCTTTAAAGGATGGAACCCGAGGATGTAGATGCCACCAAGATACTTTTCATCCCCTTCTTCGATGTCAACGAAGTCTTCCTCATCAGTATTCCACCAGTAATATTCCTCCTCGGGCGGTGGCTCTTGGTCGTCGTGGTTGCCATCTTCGTGGACCTCCTCCGCTTGTGGCTCTTGCTCGCCGTTGTTGCCATCTTCGTTGACGTTATTGTCCTGCTCCACCGGTGGTTCTTGCTTGTCGTTGTTTCCATGTTCGTTGATGATATTGCTCCTCCACCGGTGGCTCTTGCTCGTCGTTGATGCCATTGTCCTCCTCCACTGGTGGCTCGATGTTGCCATCTTCGTTGATGCCATTGTCCTCCTCCAACGGTGGCTCATTGTTGCCATCTTCGTTGATGTCGTCGTCCTCCTCTAGAACCCAAGGCCCGTCGATCTGCTTACGGTAGCTCATACGTGACACAGCTAGCAGACCGGTGGTCTTCTGATCATTTTCGTGCTTCAACACCCACGTTGCCCGACCATACGAGATGTTAAGGATCCAAACGTGAAGATCGTACCATTCGCGCATTGCTGCAAAGTAGACTCCCTTCTCCGATTTCCCGAGATAGCACCGTGTAAGTAGCCCATCTGCGGGCGTTTTGATCACTTGGTAGATATTGTGTTGCAGAGACAACCTGCAAATTGGGCACCAATCACAACACACATGAGTGGCGTTCAGTTAACAGCTTGCAGCTCGAAGACTTTATGTAGAAATGCATCGAACAACATAGAAAACTGGATTCACAATCCACACAAAAACTAATCTTAAGAGGAACACTAAAGCATCTAGAGTTAACAAGATAGATCTTCTTTTCCGAATGAACCGGGTTCCTCTATCAGATATCATAACGGAAGAGCACAAAGTGTGCAACTATCCATAGAAAGCAGAAAACAAACGTAATCGATCATGGATTGTCCAACTATCTAGAATAAGCAGAAAATAAACATGATCAATCATGGATCACTCAAAAACTAGGTGCGGTCGAGTGAAATGCATGCAGTAAATACCTCATGATGTAGGCGCCTCGGCAGTGCACGTACAGATCTCCTTGCCAGTACGTGGCGAGGCGGTGTACCGCACCGAAGTGCTCCGGATCCTCGGGATCCAGACGCAGGTCGGCCACCGTTCCGGCGGCGTCTCCAATCCGAACAAGAGCACGTTCCTCCCATTGCCAGGTCCTCGACGAGAACACGTGCACCATGCACTGCGACGGTGGCCACTCCGTCGAGCCATACGGGTCTTCAGCCTCAGCTGGATCTCGCCTGGACCTCAACAGCGGCGATGGTCTGGGAGTGCCGGCGGGCTTCGGCATCTCTGGCATGGAGGGGATGAGGACCACCTCGTAGTGGCGCGACACGACAGGTTCGAAGACGAGGTGCACTAGGGATTAGGGAATCCTTGGCCCGCGCGTGCTGCGGCAGGCGCGCCCACCGCCGCGTGGCCGGGTTGACGACGTGGAAGTCAAGGCCGTCGCCGTAGAGCACGAGGCCGTTGCAGTGGTCGCGCACGGCGCTCCACCTGCCGCGGCCGTCGACGGGCACCGCGTCGAAGAGGAAACTGAGGTGGTCGCCGACGGGGCTCCTCCACTGGCCTGGGTTGTCGCGTGGCAGGAAGTCGAGGCTCCCGCCGAGGATGTTGCAGCCGGGGCGGACGAGAAGGTGCTGGCGGCAGTAGTCGATGTAGTTGACGAAGATGCCGGTCACCCCGATCGGGTTGACGTACGGGTGAAGAAGCCACAGTAGGAGTCGACGGCGGCGCGCCACCCGCTGCTCACGCACCTCGCCGCCGCGAGGTCACATGGCAGGAGGCGCCAGAGGACGTTGGCGAGCAGGTCGTTGGGCAGCGCCGCCTCCGCCGTTTCCTCCGTCTCCATCCTGGAATGCGCGTGCGCCGGCGCGGCCGCGGCGCTCGGTTGGTTAAGATCGTCTTTTCCGTGCGAATGCGACCCGCTTGAATTGCTTCAGTTTAAATAGGCCAGTTGCAGATTGGATCAGACGCGTGATTTCAGCGATCGAATTGGGCTGGCGAAGACTTGATCTGGCAGGTCCAACAAGATATGCTTCTCTTTTCCCTTTTCAGTTTTTTTTCTCCATCAATACTTATCTTTTTATCTATACCTAATAATAAAGGAAGGGCTTCTTGTGGTACGTCATTAATATTACCCATGAAGTTGAAGTAAATTACCCACCTCTGCCACCCATAAATCACCTTACGGTTTGTCTGCATTTTTTCCCTTTTTTTTTCCGTCGGCTCCACCTGCCTCTCTCTGCGCGGCAGACCCTCGCCTCCTCTTCGCTAGCGCCGCAACAGGCCGTACCCATCCGACGCGCCTCCCTCGCGTACGGGGACCCCCGACGACCGGCGCCACAGACCTCCTCCGGCGGTAGGAACGGGACACCCAACCCAGACTTCAACGTCTCCACTTGATCGGCGCAAATTTTCCCAAGCCCTCTGCCCAACGCGCGATCTGAGACCACCGGCTGGAGAAGATGTATCCATGGTTGAAGCGCCCAATTTATTCCCAAGTCCTCTGCCCTGATCTTTTACGCGATCTGAGAGCTGCAAGGATTGGTTGAAGGCGACGTCGTTGCGGGCAGAGCTGCAAGGTTTGGTCGCGGCTCAGCTCAAGATGCAGGAATCTGTGCAGTGATTGATGGAGCGTGTTGGGGGCTAGCTGGAGCGGGCTGAGGCTGCTCTCGAGAGACTGTCACTGCTGCTGGCTGTGGTGCAGGTGGATCCAACACCATCTCTGTGTACTGGGGACAATGCTGATTGTGCAGACGGTGGGGTTGAGCGCTTTGGTTGCTACTCTCCTAGGGTGTGAGCCTTTCTGTGTCGGCGCTTGCCCTGGAAGCCACCTCCACGCCTTTTGTTGCTTCAGAGCATGTCTCCCCGATGATGCAGGGGCCCCCGATGAAGGATCTTGGAGTGGAGATGATTTTGGCATTGGAGGAGTTGGGGGTTCTGATACCCCTAGCCCGGAGGAGAAGATCGCGAAGGTGGCTCAGTATGACGCGGTTGAGCCATAGGAGAAGACCTTGCCTTCTTTGATGATGGAGCTCTGTCGTGAGATTGCTGACATGCCCAAGGACAATTAGCTTCGGATGGATTTTTCCTCTTTGGCCGAGCGACGAAGCATCCGGTTGGACAAGAAGAATAAAGATTGTGTCATTCCTGCAGCCAAGCGCGCCGAGTTTAGGCGGGCGGAGGCTTTTGGGGAAATCCCAAAACTCAGGGGCAAAGAGAAAGCCACCGACGAAGCCATCGAGGAGAAGATGCAAGTTTATTTGCAGTTGTACAAGAATCAGCGCACACCGCAGGTGATGGAGGCGGTTCGAGAGTTAGTGGTGAGTAATGCTTGATCTCTTCTGTGTGGAGGATGCACACCGGTGCATCTCTAGCGGTGAGAGGTTGTATGTGTTTGGAGAGTTTCTCTTAGTTGGATATGAGGTGTGGCCTGTTAGTTTGGGTCTAGGTTCTCTTGTCTCAGGCACAGACGATGTTCCATGAGTTAGAGTGTGCGGTTATTTTAACCGCGCTTTGTATGGTTTTTTGGTCCGGTTTCCCTGATTAACTGGATCAATTCTTCTTCTAGTAATGCATAGACAGAGCTCCTACTATTTACCGTAAAAAAAACAGCCAGAATGATAGAGCAGGACACGCATAAGCTTTCCTTACGCCTTGTTCGATTAATCCACTGCCATAAATGGATTGGGGGTGGATTGGAGGGGATTTTGACTTGTTAGGGATTTAATCCACCCCAATCCCTGCTACCCCCCTCAGATTTAAGCAAACCGAATAGCCTTAGTGATCTGCAGAAAAATGTAACATCAAGTAGGTTTTATTTACTTTGCACAGAGTGTTTTGAAGCACAAGGTGGAGAAGACGGTAAATGTTAATTTCCACAATGCTTGTCTTTCTCTCAATTTTTTGTTAAATTACATGTGTATCTTGATGCCATTGTCTGATTAGAGAGCATTTTGTTGGTTGTTGAGTCTCATTTACCCGAAAATTTGCCATTACCTAAATTTCAATCCACTTATATTCCACAAGAAGCGCATTGGAATGCACATTATTCATTGTACAAACGATTCTGCAGTGTTTCTAGCTGTGTCGGCCAATAGGAACAATTATTCTATTATGACTGCTGAATTGGACCATGCATGCAAATAAGGGCGCCCTTCCGGATTTTGGTCATTTTTATGGACGATGACCTATATAAGATCGTAATTTTTGCATACGGCGGCCCATAGCGATTCAGAATTATTTTATCATTGTTCAAAAGATTTCTTGACCTGCAGGCTTGTACTCTACACGGCTACACCTTGTTGACGTCATCAATAGGGGGTGAGTGTAAGGTACTTCACATAATAAAACTATAAGGTGAAATCTAGAGTGAACAAATTAATGTTGTAATCCCTCCTCGAGTGATGTTCTGTTTCTACAGATGACAGAGTATTCCTCTGCCAGCGCCAACTACAATGTTGTAAGAAACAGGGGCGGAGGCAGGATTGCTTAATCTTGACTGTTAAGGGGCCGGTTAGCTAACAAAAATTCAAAATCAACATTGTTTATATATTTTTAGCAGCAAATCATTGGTGTTAGGAGGGGGCCAGGCCCCTGCTGGTCCCCCCTTTTCTCTGCCACTGGTAAGAAACGTCACTTCCCCTTTCCTTCGGGTGCTACAATTTGTCGGTGCCGTCTCCAGTGGACGACCTCCGGGTCCTTGACAAGAGTGAGGCGTGTAGAGTAGTAGTTTTAAGATAGGTTTTCTAACAGTCAACCGTAGCAACGCACTGACATGTTTCCTATCCTATCCTATCCTATCCTATCGGGAGGAGTGTTTCCTCCTTGGTCCGTGCGGTTTCTTGTCATACGTCGTGGGATTCGTATCCCCGATTGGCATCGTTTCTACTCCCTCCGTTTCAATTTAATTGACTTGTTATCCACCACATGTGGATTTTTTTTTACGGTAAATAGCAGGAGCTCTGCCTATGCATTATTAGAAGAAGAGTTGATCCAGTTAATCAGGGAAACCGGACCCAAAAACCATACAAAGCGCGGTTAAAAAAACCACACACTCTAACTTATGGAACGTCGTCTGTGCCTGAGACAAGGGAACCTAATCCCAAACTAACAGGCCACACCTCATACCCAACTAAGAGAAACTCTCCAAACACACACAACCTCTCACCATTAGAGGTGCACCGGAGTGCAACCTTTACACAGAAGAGATCAAGCATTACTCACCACTAACTCTCGAAACGCCTCCAACATCTGCGGTGTGCGCCGCTTCTTGTACATCTGCAAATAAACTTGCATCTTCTCCTCGATGACTTCGTCGGTGGCTTTCTCTTTGCTCTTGAGTTTTGAGATTTCCCAAAAGATTCCGCCCGCCTAAACTCGGCGCGCTTGGCTGTTGGAATGACACAATCTTTATTCTTCTTGTTCAACCGGATGCTTCGTCTCTCAGGCAAAGAGGGAACATCCAACCGAAGCTGCTTGTCCTTGGGCATGTCAGCAATCTCACGGCAGAGCTCCATCATCAAAGAAGGCAAGGTCTTCTCCTGTGACTCAATCGCGTCATACTGAGCCATCACTTTTGCGATCTTCTCCTCCGGGCTAGGGGTATCAGAACGACCCCCCAACTCCTCCAATGCCAAAGTCATCTCCACTCCAAGATCCTTCATCGGGGGCCCCTGCATCACCGGGGAGACATGCTCCGAAGCAGCAAAAGGCGTTGGGGTGGAGTCCAGGGCAAGCGGCGACGCTGAAAGGCTTACACTCCTGGGAGAGTAGCAACCAAAGCGCTCGATCCCTCCGTCTGCGCAATCAACATTGTCCCCGGTGCTCAGAGATGGTGTTGGCTCCATCTGCACCACAGCCGGCGGCAGGGACAGCCTATCGAGAGCGGCCTCGGCCCGCTCCAGCAAGCTCCCAACACGCTCCATCAATCCCTGCACAAATTCCTGCATCTTGAGCTGAGACGCAACCAAGCCTCGCAGCTCTGCCCGCATCAGCTTCGCCTGCTCCTGCTCAGCCCGCAACATCGCCGCCTGCACCTCGAGGTTGTGCAGCATGTCGGAAGGAGCTGCCGGCTAGCAGGCGCATGGCAGTCCATCTCCGGGGTTGCAGACGCTGAGATCGCCGCTGGCTGCGCACGAGATGGGGACCCCTTGTCCCCAAGCTTGGGAGGGGGGGGGGGGCGGCAACAGCGGCCTAGGAGCGGTCCAAAGGACGGCGAGGACCGGAAGCCGGCAACATGGAGGCGGGGGGTGCGTGGCTGTTCTTCTTGCGCTGCTCGAAGTCGTGCTCACGGTGGCCAGAGCAGCGGCAGGCGAGGCAACGGATGTCGCCTTCGTAGCCGGCCACGCGATGGCCGGCTCAAGGCAACGGAAGCACCGACCCTGCACCCGTCGCCTGAAAGCCATGACGCGGTCTTCACGCTCGCGAAGAGGACAGGGCAGCGGCAAGTTCCGCGCAAGCGCTTCTTGTTGCGAACCACCTGCCAGGCATCACCCTCCACCTCTGGCGCGACCGACACTGGCATCCCCAGCTCCTGGTGTGTTATCTCGAGCGGCAACTGAACAGGAGAAAGTGGCAGGTGGGGAGGGAGATCGACATGCACGGGAGCCTCCATCTCCGATGGATCCAGCTGCGACACGAGCACGGGCGCCTCCTCCAGCTGCACCTCCGACACGACGACCCCGACGGGCATGGCGTCGAGGTCGCCGACGACCACGGGACTGGGGCAGTGCGCGGCGAATCCGGGGAGAGCAGCAACACGATGGGTGTGAAGCCGACCGGGACGACGGCCGGCGGAGGTGGGGGATCTGGTGAGGTCGCAAGGACAGGGTGGACGACGGAGTTGGAGTGGCCGCCGCCGGGAGGGCCGATGGTGGTTGGGGACGAGCGCTGGCAGGCCAGAAGAGCTTGGGGTCGAGGGCAGCGGTGGCGGGCGGAAGGGTGGAGGGAGGGTGGAAGCCAGGGCGGAGCTAGGCAGCGGCGGCGGCGGCCGCGGGTGCGCCATCGCGGGAGCTAGGTCATGGGTCCTTGGGCTGAAAGAGCCGGGCTTGGAGTTCCATGTGGATGTATCTATACATGTAACATGTCTAGATATATCTACATTCGGTGGATAGCAAATCAATTAAAATGGAACAGAGTGAGTACGTGATTAGTTTCCCGGTCGATCGTTGGGTATGGGCCGGCGCGACTACGCACGCCACCGTGTAATACTCATACTCAAATCAGGCAAGATTCATCGCCCACAGAAAATTACTTCAGGTCACCGCGTCGGTTTAGGCTCGTCGAATAAAACAACTCTAGGCCTTTAAACTGGGAGCGATCGATTGCCTTGCATCAAATCTTACCATCGGAATCGAGCGCTCCAAACTATCAGGCGAAAGAGCTTCGAGATCAAGCAAAAAGCATGGCAGCGATGGATAGAAGCAAAGTCGACCAGATGATTCGTACATGTGGCTTCTAGAGAGGAAGAAGGGTCTCGCACTCCATTGTCTGTCTCCTGCACCCCGGTTCTTAACGCTGATACTCCTCTCGCTGGCAGCTGTTGGTGTGCCTCAGGATAATGTTTGCTCGTGTGTCCATGAACTTGTGGCAAAGGACGCATTGCGAAGCTCCTCCCTGATGATGTTTTGCACAATCTGCAAAGTTGCTCACTCTGCTTCTGATGCAGTTTCGGCCGCAGTGGCAAGAAAACACCTCAAAGAATCAGGTTATAGAGGCAGAAATCCATTGGAGTACTCCGTACAAATCAAGACATATCTGAGCAACTAGCTATTAGAGTTAGTTCAAAACAATTGTCGTCATGTGCTTTTGTGCCTTAGTTTTTCTAAAACTTATTGATGTCTGACGTGCTTAATATCCTGCGGTATATGATACGGGCGTCCATTGATTGGTTGGGCCGATTTCTATTTAGAAAATCCTTTAGTAATTCGGGAGTATAATCAAATATCTTTGATGGAAGACTAACTATGTGGATCATCATCTTTTCTGCAGCTTCACCGTGGTACATCATCGGCAAAGGTTTCGTCTGTATTCTCTGCAGCTCCCCAGAGGATCGAAGTCAATGCGTTGTGTTCTGTCCTGCTCACAACAAGGAAAGCTCCCTTTACCTACCGTTTCCTCTGCATAATACTTTTCCTTACAGTTGGGCAATGAACTGATGTTTGATGAACAGACAACTTGCCAAGGCTTCAAGGCAACGGAAGGATTTTTTTGGTCAATATGCAAGTTTCTGAGCTATGAAGAGCTCACATAAGTGGTCGGAGTGGTCAACTGATTAGATAAATCGTGGTATGAAAATGACAGATCCAGTGCATAGAGGCTCCCACAAAAGGTGGGGTCTGGGGAGAGATTATAGGAACCTAGTCTTTCCCCTGCAAAGTGCAATGCAGAGAGGCTGGTTCGAACCCAGGACCTCTTGGTACAAGTGGAGAGACCTCACCATTGCACCAAGGCCTGCCCTCTTTGGGATAGATCTCCGCTGAAATATGAACATTATTGGCCCAAAGCTACAACACTGCTATAATTAATTGTCAGCCACATGGTTTTAATGATAGTTGTTCTATCATGAACTTTTGCTTCAGCTAGCATTCCATCAGCAATATCAGTTGTAGTTATATGGGGTACATCTTAATCATTTAGTGCGATATGTTCAGCAAGATCCCGACCACTCTATTTTTTATGACATTAACCGTACGTTCTTTAACCGTTTAAGTGGAAGCTCTCTAGTGTTTCATTCTCAGACAAATTTTGCCTTCTATTGGTAATTTATATAGTAGAACCTGCAAGAGTTGGCTGCCATCCGTAGGTCTTGGAGCAGGAGCCAAGCCACTATTTTCCATTCAACTTATCATCAAACTGTGAATCAATCATGATGTTACTTTGTTTTCTTACACCTGCGTGGATGACGTCCAAGCGACCGGAAATACTTCTTGATTTGCTTTGTGGACGACCAATTTATTATCCGCTTGTCTAGGTCTGCCGTAGCAACGCACGGGCAATTTTGCTAGTTTACTATTATGTTTATATAAAATACGTGAACGCTTTCTGAACAATAAATTTTGTTATAAACCTTGAACTTATAGGTGGTAGCGAATTCGAATCTTAAATTCGAAATCCCAGAACTTAGCACACCAAACTTGTTGATCCAGATCAATCTGAACCCTGAACCTCTTTGGCGGACAAGAAAAGCGTGGACGGGATAGATCCCTAATAAATCTCTCGCTTGGAAACTAGGGCCCGCATCCAAGAAAAATGGCAAGTAATTGGAGACACCAACTACATATTTTTACATGGGGCTGGGATCGCATGATCGCTCCTAGCAGAAATCATTTCACATAACCAACTTTAATAACTCATAGCAAAAACTTAATCGTCAATAATCATTGCTATGGTAGTGATACCACCAAATTATTGCTGTCACTGTCAGGTCATCAGTAATCCACCTTCTTGTTCAGAACTTCATACTCCAAACCCTGCTTATCGTCTGTAGCTTCAATGAGGATTGTTGAGCCTTCACTGGCTTCTCCTTTGACCAACATCTTTGAAAGCATCGTCATCACATTCTTCTGCACCCACCTCCTTATGGGCCTTGCACCGTACATCTACAAGAGAGGCAGCAATGCATGGTTGGCAAACATACAAACTTGCAGAGAAGAAACATCTTGTTATAAGAAAACGGAAGGCTTTAATCATGTGATGGTAATTTTGAACAGAAGCTATACTTACTGGATTATATGATTCCGATAAAATAATGTCTAACGCAGCATCACTCACAGAAAGAGAGATGCCCTTGCTAGCTACTCTGGCCATAACACTCTTCATCTGGATTTTCGTGATATCCTTTAGTTTGTCGCGCGAAAGCGGCTCAAAAATAATGATCTCACTCAATCTGTTAAGAAGCTCAGGCCTGAAGTGCTTCTGAACCTATGCAAACAAATGTATATGATAAGTAGCAGCGGCTGCTGCAGTTTTCACAGGGGCAGTTTAAGATTCACAAACCTGTTTCATGAGAAAGCCTCGTGCAGCTTCCGTTGTGTTTCCCTAGCCATCCTTGATGTTAGGATATCTGATCCAATATTTGAGGTCATAATGATGATGGTATTCTTAAAATCTACAGTCTCGCCTTTGCCATCAGTCAACCTGCCCTCATCAAAGATTTGAAGAAAAATATTGAACACTGAGGGATCTGCTTTCTCCACCTCGTCAAAAAGGATGACACTGTATGGGTGTCTCCTAACTTTCTCAGTCAGTTGTCCACCATCTTCATAGCCAACAAAGCTTTAAGAAGTTAAAGACCAGTCAAACAAAAGACTATAGTATAATAAGACAACGTAATGATAAAAATTAAAAAGATAACACACAGTACATGAATTAAACCTTGGAGGTGCTCCAACGAGACGCAACACAGAACCAATCGAAACATATTCAGACATGTCAAAGCGAATCAACATCTTCTCACTATCGAATAGCTGTTCTGCAAGAGCTTTTGCAAGTTCTGTCTTTCCAACACCAGTTGAGCCCAAGAAGAGGAAAGAGCCTATAGGCTGGCCAGGCTGATCAAGGCCAGCCCTGGAACGTAACACGGCTTCTGCAACTAAATTGACCGCTTCATCCTGGCCAACAACTCGCTCATGTAGTTTGTCAGCTAGGCAGATTAACTTATCCTTCTCCTCTTGATTAAGCGCAGTGACAGGAATTCCAGTCCATCTGCTCACAACCTTCAAATAACAACGTTGGAATAAGCATGTCAAGCATGTTTCATCGAATGCAACATTAGACACACATATCATCAAGAAAAGAATGCCTACTTGTGCAACATGATCTGGGCTAACAACTGCTTTCTTCACTGTATTTGCGGTCCTACTTTGCGCGTTGTTCACTTCGTCTTCTTGGTTCTCAATCTGCCTCCGTTTTTTGGTTGCAGTGACGCATGCTTCATCGATCAGATCAATTGCCTTATCAGGGAATTGACGACCTACGGTACGGATAACAATAGATTCCATCAATTTTCTCCAACACATATACACTTTTGAAACTACTAGATGCAACTTTGTAAAGAATAAATGCATCATGCTCAATTAATTCGCCTAACAATGTTCTCGTGAGTCTTTGGACCCTCTCCAACATGATCTATATACTACTTTCACTTGTATCGAATGAACAAGGATACCCCACAGGGCTCCAATGTGACGCTCTTGAATTGTGCATCATAATCTTTACATAAATAGTTTTAAATAAGCAAGTGACCCTTAACAAAGATGAAACTATCTGACCATAACAAATTACTGTAAGATCATATATACTCCACTTGATACGTTTTTCATTTCGCCAGTAAGTGAGTAGATGAGTACGTGGTAATCATCATAGTAAAATTAGTGGGTCCTTACCAGTAATGTAGCGGTCAGCAAGCTGTGCGGCAGCAACAAGAGCTGCCTCCTGGATTTTGATGCCATGGTGCTTTTCATACCTCTTCTTTAACCCCTGTAGCATCGCAATGGTTGCGTCTGTGCTCGGCTCCTCGACCTGCACCTTTTGGAACCGCCGCTCCAGTGCGGAATCCTTCTCAATGTAACTACGGTACTCATCGAAAGTTGTGGCACCTATGCAGCGGATACGACCACGGGCCAACGCTGGCTTCAGCATGTTGGCGGCATTCGTGCGAGACCCCTTGCGACGCCCGGCACCAAGAAGCATGTGCATCTCATCGATGAATAGAATCACCTTGCTGCCTGCAGCCTCCACCTGCTTTATTACATCCTTCATGCGCCTCTCAAACATGCCCCGATATTTAGTCCCAGCCAGCAACCCCGCGACGTCAAGCTCCACGACGCGCGCGCCGATGAGAGCGTCAGGGACCGTCCCGGCGGCGATCCGCTGTGCGAGGCCCTCGCGATAGCCGTCTTGCCTACCCCTGCAGCGCCAACAAGCGCAACACAATTCTTGTTCCGGCGGCAGAGGATGTCAACGACATGATCAATCTCGCCGTCGCGGCCGATCACTGGATCCGTTTTGCCAGCCGCCGCCGTCATGTCCCGGCCGTACGTGCGCAAAGATGCACGACGACGGTAGTGCCTCCATGCTACCCAACACAAACCAGCAGCTGCTCCAAGGCAGAGAAAAGTTTTAGTGTCCCTAGAGATATCTCCGCCGGAGCGCGACACAGAGGCCGTCAGCTGATCGTAGACTTTAGGCTCTGCCATGGACCCATCAAAATCCATAGCCCCCAGCCGATCGTAGACTGTACTCCTTGCCATGACCCCATCAAAATCCATAACCTGAACAAGGCAAAACAGCGGATTGCTTCATACATACATACAGAGCACAAGCTTCGTATACGCGGTGGAGTTCTGACATTAGGGCATCAGCTAACTAGAAGTCCTGGGATATCACGACATCTGGCTAACAAGATTTAGCAAACCGTGGGACAAAAAATTACCCTTTTTCAGAAAAACTGATGAGAATTCACGACTATATTGAGCGTAGCTGCTTCGATGATCCCCGCCGCTGCGCTGGCTGCTCCGCCAAGTCCGCCGTTGCTTGCCCCACGCCCAGGAGCTCTCGCCGCCTCCACCTGGTCAGATGCGCGCAGGCGCCGATGAACCTTCTTTCCGCGTACCCCTGGTTGCTGGGCTTGGCCCATGTTAGGCCCTCTTCGGATGAAGGAAATGCAAAGGAATTGTGCAGGTTTCATTTCTTATGGATTTTTTTTCCTTTGGTGATGTTCGGTACAAAGGAAAGTGCGGTACCCATTCCATTCCAGAAGGAAAGGTTTCTGTTCCTACATTTCCTGCATATTTCACAGGAATTGTAACATCCACCTCGAGCTCTTGGTTTCGCGAACGGCCGAGGCAACATGCTCTGTCCGTTGGCTCACTCCGTTTTTTTTAATATATAAGATGTTTTATCCGTTACACATATTGTCTGGATGCATACTAAAAGGAGTGAACGTACCTATTAAAACGTGTCTGCGTACATTTATATATCTATAAATATAGATAAATGCTAAAACATCTTATATTTAAAAACAGAGAGAGTAGCCAATTGAAAAAGCCTCTAAGATACTATTGGAATATCGGCCTGTCAGTTTAATGCACAGCGTGTCTAAGATACTACCTAAGCTGCTTGCAAATAGGCTTGCACCTGAGCTTCCTAAACTGGTGTCTCAAAGCCAGAGTGCGTTCATTAGAGGACGATCTATTCAAGATAATCACCTGTATGTGAAGAACATCATCCGCTTCGCACACTCCAAGAAAAAGCCGCTGATTTTCCTCAAGTTGGATCTGGCCAAGGCCTTTGACGGTGTGAGTTGGTCGTTCCTATTGGATGTGCTCCAGCAAATGGGTTTTGGATCAAAGTGGAGGGATATGATCTCCATTATCTTGGCTACTGCCTCTTCGAGGGTCCTTCTTAATGGTTTGCCTGGTCGGCCTTTCCGACACCGTAGAGGTCTCAGGCAAGGAGACCCTCTGTCTCCATTGTTGTTCATCCTGATATTGGAACCGCTGCAGAGGCTATTGGAGTTGGCCACTGCTCATGAGGTTCTCTCCCCACTCCAAATCCAGGCTGCAAGATTGAGGACAAGCTTCTATGCAGATGATGCTGCAATCTTTATAAACCCTGTGTCAAGTGATGTGTTAGCTGTTCAGCGGATCCTGTAGCTGTTTGGGGACGTTTCTGGGCTGAGGACAAATATTCAGAAGTGTGTCGCCTTGTGTCGCTTTCCCCATCAGTTGTGCTGGACTCAATGTTGATGATATCTTGGCTGACTTTGGTGGTTCTGCTGGTTCCTTCCCATGTAAGTACTTGGGGCTGCCGCTAGGGATCAGAAAACCAACAAGAGCTGAGCTACAACCAATTCTGGACAGCATTGCAGGGACACTAAAGGTGTGGAAGGGCAAGTTAATGGATAGATCGACAAGGTTGAGGCTGGTGAACTATGTCATCACGGCAAAAGCAACTTATCACCTAACGGTGTTTCCTGCGGACAAATGGTTAATAAAGAAGATCTATAAGCTAAGAAGAGGCTTTGTTTGGAGTGCTGAGGAGGAGGCAAAAGGGAGCCAATGTTTGGTCAACTGGAAACGTGTTTGTGCCCCTACAAGGTATGGTGGCCTGGGCATTAAGGATATTTCGGTCTTCAGTCGAGCATTGAGGGCTCGTTGGATGTGGCATAGTTGGGATGATGTGGATCGCCCTTGGAAGGGGATGGATATACCCTGTGACTCGAAGGACCGTGCGTTGTTTGCTGCTTGCACGGTGCTCACAATTGGTAACGGCCAAACTGCTAGGTAATGGTCTGATCATTGGTTAGATGGTGAAGCTCCGGCGGCCTTCGCACCAAATCTTTTCAAGCTGGCATACCGCAAAAAAATCTCTGTGATGGAGGCCTTACATGATGGACGTTGGATGAGAGGGCTGCTCCGAATTGACAATGCCACTGATCTGGAAACTTTTGTTGCTCTTTGGAGCAAAATCCAACTTGTGCAGCTGAACCAGGATGGGGACTCGGCAACCTGGAGCTTTTCTGCTGCCAAGAAATATTCAGCAAGATCAGCCTATGAGGCTCAATTTCTCGGAAGGTTGGAGATGCCAGATTTGGGCCTGGTTTGGAAGGTCAAAGCGGAGGAAAAAATCAAGTTCTTCATCTGGTTGCTTTTGCAAAACCGTTTATGGACTGCTGATCGACTTCAGAAACAAGGATGGGATCACGACGACAAGTGCAGTCTTTGTGACCAGGTGCTTGAGGATGCCGGCCACCTGTTCTTGCAATGCCCTTTCTCCAAGCAGGTTTGGCACAGCTTCATAGTTCAGGAGCCAAGATTGGTGCAGATTGCCTTGGGATCAAACAGCTTGAACGAGTGGTGGATGAATCTGACCAACATGTTCAGACAAGGAACCAATAGCCAAACCACCACCGCTTTCTATATAATCTGGAATATCTGGAATGAACGCAACAAACGCATCTTCCAAAAAGTTCAATCAAGCCTCTCGGTTGTGGTTGCTCTGACAAAGCTCGAGCTTAGTACTTATAGGAGTGCCCTACGCCTAGGGTAGATCGACTGGTCCTTAAGTTTGTCAGAGTGTGTGTTTTTCTGTGGGGTTGCCAATGGATCAGGTTGTTGATCGTTCTTTGGCATGATTGTATGATTCTTTCTTTCCCTTCTGTAATGCAAAGGCAGAGCTCCTGCCGTACAGTTTCAAAGAAAAAGCCTCTATGCACGATGGACCAGGTGATGAGTACGAGAGTGGCGCTTGTGTCCGAATAAAATAATGTTAATCAACACTTCATTAGTGCTCCTAGTTTACAACCGAACAAGAATTCTCCTTTGTTCCGAACACCTCAGTATGTTTCCGTTCCTCTGTTTTAGAAGCATGTAGTTTCACATTTGACACTCCACCATATTTCTATACAGTTTTATATTCCCATGTTTTGGATTCCCACGTTCTAAACAGGATCTTAATGTTCAAGTTGTATCTGTGGACACTGTGTTTTGGCTTAGGTAAACGCTAACTATCACCTAGTTGTAGCTACAGCCGGTCGTTCAACGACCCACACACTCGTTCCATGAAACACCGGTATTTGTCTTTTTTTATACATGTCACATTAATTATTTTTTGTAGAGAAACTTTTTGTGCATACATAAAATGTCTATATGTATACCTAATTTTTTTGTTTAAATTCTTTGAAATTTTAAAATATGATTTCAAATAATGGTTGCATTTACACTTACGAGCCGAAAAAGATTTCCCTTTGTTTCGCTTCTTCTTACTCAGGGAAATCTATTTCAACCTTTCTGTACGATGTACTTTTCTGCTTCGTATTTATTTCTCTGCTGGGTTTCGTGGTGCTCTTTCGAGCGACTTTGTTATCGTGATGGCAACAACATCTCGTCCTTTCACATTCTTCCACTAATTTTCAAAATCTAGTACTAGTCTATATAGTGCTCATCCTAGTGCCAAAAATAATAATATCTGGCGGTGTAAATTCTATAATTAAAGCAAAAAAAAATGAATTGTTTTCCAGGCTCTTAATTGTAAATGTCGTCTCGGGGGGTGAGGGTTGGGGGTCAAGGAGAGGCGAGGAAGGAGGAGACAGGAGACGCGATCGTGCAAAGGCATCCCGAAACGGAAAGGTGAGTGGACATGCATATGCCGCGGTGTGCACCAAAGCGGCATTTCCCGCTCCGCAAGCGAAGGAAAGCAGGCGCACCCGCCGATTCGTACCTCACCTGCACCGTGATTTCAAGCCCTATCGACCCACACCCTACGTTGCCATCTCATTATCACTGGACCTCTTTGCCTGCCGCTGCTGATTCTGCCTGGTAATTATAGAACCTGTTTCTAGCATATTGATCTATCATCGCATACTCACAGTACAATATAGTAACAATCAACGTCTCCAAACCTTTTTTTACGGTGGCAAAAACTACAGTGCTGAACTGCAGATGAGGTCAGGTCTAGGTTCAAGTAGAGGGACCATGCATGAGAAGTCCGGGATGTGCAACGCAAGCGCTAAGAATTACGGAAACCCACAACGGAGCTCGGGCACCGGTGCTCCCGCTTGTTCAAAAAAAATTGAAAAAAATTTGACGATTTCAAAAAAATCCAAAAAAATACTAGCTGATGTATATGCATATCCTCTACGCACGGTACAAATCATTTGAGGAAAACAAATCGTATTACGAGCTACATAAAAATAACAAATTTCTGACAGACAATAGTATGGATTTTCCGTCAGAAATTTATCTTTTTCTGTAGGCCACAAATTTTATTATTTTCTTACGAAATTTCTTGCGCACCTTCATAACATGTATATCTTGCTGTGTAAATAATTTCAGATTTTTTTGAAGCAAAAAAGTATGATTTTCAAAAAATTCAAAAAAAGGGCAGCAATATGGCCGAGAGCCAAACTAGCCTCTAGAGCTTGAGTCTTCGCGGTAGCTCTCCATCACTTTCCTTTCCAGAAGACATTCGACAGCATCTCAGTAGGCAGTAGCCGTCGCCTTTGCGAGACCATCCCATCCAAACGAAAATTCACCACCAACTAGTAACACTCACTACAGGAAGCACTGGCTGTGCCGACGGCCTTTTGGCGTCGGCACAGGCTGGTTTGCCGTCGGGACACCCCTATGCCGACGGCCGCCGTCGGCACAGGGTCGTCGGGGTAGGTCCCGGTAGGCACAGGCCACCTGGCCGTCGGCACAGGTAAAAACCGTCGGCACAGGCTTGGCCGACGGCCAAAAGGGACCGTCGGCACAATGTACGTCGGCACAGTGCAGGTGGGTCCCACGGCGGCCGAGCGCGATGGCGGCACCTATGGCGACGGCAATGCCGTCGGCACAGGGTGGACACGTGTTGTAAAAAAAATCCCCGCCGTCCCTCGCTGGGGACAGGCTAGGGACAGGCCGCGACTGGGGGTCGACGCCGACGAGCAGGGGCTGGGGCGCCGCCGCTGTGGAGCGCTGCGAAGACGGCGTCGACCGAGTCCGGGCGTGGCGAGGACGGCCGACGCAAGGCAGAGGGCGGCCGGGGACGGAGCTCGTTGTTGGCGAGGCGGAGGTCGACGGCAGGGCGGCCATGGCGACGCGGGATCCCCGGCCGCTCCCCGGAGCTGTTGCCGTCCCAGGAGTCGCCGCAGCGGCGCGGGCGGCCGCGCCAGGCTCGCCGTGCTGTACGCGCGGCTGCGGGAGTGCCTCGGTAGAGTAGAGGGCGCCGTGCAGGCCGTCGTGGTCTTCCGCGCGGCGGCGCAGGACTTGACGCTCTGCTCGAGCTCGCGGAGCTCGCGCAGCAGGCCGGAGAAGCCGGGCGTGGTGGCGGAGCTGGCCCGCTTGCACTCAACTTGATCGGGCATGCGCGCGACGCGGTCCCGCAAGCTCGATGGAGGCGCGCGCATCGTTTTAAAAAAAACCGATGCACGCCGGCGCCGGCGAGCAAGCTGGCCGAGCCGCCTTGGTCCCGTCGTGTGGAGCGGTGAGGTCGCCATGGGAGCGGGAGGTCTTGGCGGCGATCCGGTCGAGGCCGGAGGCGGGCATGGAGGAGGCGTTGGCGGCCTCGAGCACGGCGAGCGTGCGCGTGGATGGCGGACGAGGCGCAGAGGCGGCGGCCTGAGCAGAACGGAGCGACCATGTGCGTGTGCGGAAAGGGGATAAGGAGCGAGCATGTGCGTGGCTACAGAAAGCTACTCCTATCAGCTAGCGTGTGCTTTTCTCTTTTTCTCTCAGCCAATCAGCGTCATTCACACGGATCGTGTGTTTGTTTAGGGATGATGGCGGCTGTTGGATCTGTAACGAACGGTGATCCTGCATGTCTCCTTATCACTCCAAAATCTGATATAGCTACTGGATTTATATTCTAGCAACTAGTACACATAAAAAGACTCCATGCCAAAGGATTTCATTTTTTGATTATTTTTATTCACTTTCTTTATTTTGTTAAAAAAAATGTCAGAATGGTCGTCGAGCCTATTCATCCAAAGGGTCGCATTTTTCAAAACTATCGATGGTTCTGTGATACAACCACTACTGGTGTATCTTAAAATGATTTTTGTAAAAATTTCAGAGCAAACTATCACACACTTGTAATTCAAAATTGAATTACTTTCGAAAAATAGGCATAAAGTCATTTAAATAGGCGAAATTAGGTAGAAACCGAGAAAATTCATAATATTGCTGGATTATTGATAAAATATGGCCTACTTTGTGTAATAATTGGATGGGTGCCATTTTGCACCATATTTGTTGTACTTGTTTCACAAAAAATGACATTTTTTACAATAAAAAATAAAAATGATATTTATAAACATAATTTGAAAAAACTTAGTTCTGCAACATTGTTTGCCATAACAAGACACACATATGTGTCAATATGGGCATATCATCACAAACTATGCCACGAGGATGATCATAACTAGGTAATTTGACTCGAAACTTACACATGTTTATAGATGATTGACCTTTTGTGAAGAACTTTTGTGAAAACTTTGTCAAAACTCATGTTTATCATTTATTTTATCAACTAGTACACATAAAAGGACTCCATGCCAAAGGATTTAACTTTTTGAGTATTTTTTCACTTTCTTTTATTTTGTTAAAAAAAAGTCAGAATGGTCGTCGAGCCTATTCATCCAAAGAGGTCGCATTTTTCAAAACTATCGATGGTTCTGTGATACAACCACTACTGATGTATCTTAAAATGTTTTTTTGTAAAATTTTCAGAGCAAACTATCACACACTTGTAGTTCAAAATTGAATTACTTTCGAAAAATAGGCATAAAGTCATTTAAATCGCGAAATTAGGTACAAACCGAGAAAAATCATAATATTGCTGGATTATTGATAAATATGGCCTACTTTGTGTGATAATTGGATGGGTGCCATTTTGCACCATATTTGTTGTACTTGTTTCACAAAAAATGTCATTTTTGACAATAAAAAATGATATTTATAAACATAAATTGAAAAAACTTAATTCTGCAACATTGTTTGTCATAACAAGACATACCTATGTGTCAAATATGGGAACATCATCACAAACTATGGTACGGGTATGATCATAACTAAGTCATTTGATTTGAAACTTACACATGTTTATAGATGATTGATCTTTTTGTGAAGAAGTTTTGTAGAAATTTTGTCAAAACTCATGTTTATCATTTATTCTAGCAACTAGTACACATAAAAGGACTCCATGCCAAAGGATTTTATTTTTGAATATTTTTCACTTTATTTTATTTTGTTGAAAAAATGTCAGAATGGCCGTCGAGCCTATTCATCCAAAGGGGTCGCATTTTCAAAAATATCGATGGTTCTGTGATATAACCACTACTGGTGTATCTTAAAATGATTTTTTGTAAAATTTTCAGAGCAAACTATTACACACTTGTAGTTCAAAATTGAATTACATTCGAAAAATAGGCATAAAGTCATTTAAATAGGCGAAATTAGGTAGAAACCGAGAAAATTCCTAATATTGCTGGATTATCGATAAAATATGGCCTACTTTGTGTGATAATTGGATGGGTGCCATTTGCACCATATTTGTTGTACTTGTTTCACAAAAAATGTCATTTTTTACAATAAAAATATAAAAATGATATTTATAAACATAATCTGAAAAAACTTAGTTATGCAACATTGTTTGTCATAACAAGACACACCTATGTGTCAAATATGGGCACATCATCACAAACTATGGCACGTGGATGATCATAAGTAGGTCATTTGATTCGAAACTTACACATATTTATAGATGATTGACCTATTTGTGAAGAAGTTTTGTGAAAACTTTGTCAAAACTCATGTTTATCATTTATTCTAGCAACTATACACATAAAAGGATTTCACTTTTTGAGTATTTTTCACTTTTTTAAAAAAAAAATTGGTCAAAATGGACCCGTGCCATAATTTGTGATAATGTGCCCATATTTGACACATAGGTGTGTCTTGGTATGGCAAACATTGTTGCCAAAAACATTTTTTAAAATATTATTATAAATATCATTTTTTTTTTAAGTGCCAAAAATGACTTTTTTTTTGTAAGAAAGTACCGCAAATATGTTGCAAAAAGTCATATATATGATGAAAAATATGAAATGGATGTCATATTTAGATTTCTCTAATTTTTGTAATCGATTTAGATATTTTATTTGTTAAATTTCGATTTACGAATTTAAACATATGAATTATTTCATATTACATGAAAAATAGGAAAAAACAGAGTTGTGCCGACGGTAGCCCCTGTCTCTTATCTGTGCCGACGGCATATCCTATGCCGACGAGCTGGCCTCGTCGGGACCTATGCCGACGGCCCCGACAAAAAGCTGTCAGCACAGGTTATGGCCGTCGGCATAGATCCCCTTTCCTGTAGTGACTGTTCTTCTGTCGATAATTGGAGTGCTGCACATTTATTGGTTTCCCGGGAGAGGACTTTGACACAGGCCATAAATGGCATGCTGGAAAAGTCAGGGGCGGTCACTCTCAGGTTCACCTACGAGAGGCAAGGTCGCTCTTGGGATATGCTGGGGCCCAGAGACACATGTGACGAGACGACGTATGTGATAATCCACAAATTTGACCCTAAGATGAAACTTTACCACAAAATAAACTTATATTAAAAATATTCTTAAATCTAACCCTTTTGTATTGCATCCAACAAGGTGGCGCTACCCTCTACGGGATAGCGTCGTGTGTCAGGGCACTACTATACTGAGGTCAGTGTGACATGGTGGGGCTCGCAACGCGAAGTGTAACGTCGTCGAATGTGGCCCGATGGTTTGGAGTGAGTCGTCGCTACCCTCCTACCAAACTCCATCCATCATCATCGATCGATTCGATTAGCTCCTCCTACTCGCATTGCGTACTTTTGATTAAGCCAATTAATAAGTCACGTCCATGTGTGACGAGCTAGGATCGTTCTCTTCTTGTCTTGAAAGAACGATACGAGCATGCACGTTCCAGGAATTTTCCAGTCCAATCTTCGCATAAAAAATAGAACAATATTAGTTCTACAGTAACTTGTGGCACGGTAAAAGCACAAGATGAACTTACTCGTGAAGCCCCAACTCCGCGTCGTTCCACTTCGGTGGTGTAGTCTGATATAACCCAAATTGGGTCATCACTCTATACCACTCGATACAGCAAGTGGCACTCAACTGCATACAAGCATATCATTTGGGTCATCAACAGTCGAAAATGTTGTTCCATCATGCAGATAGGGATCAACATGAACTCCATATTGTATCCCAGTTTCGACGAAACAACAAGTCAACGATATGATCAGAACTATTACCTGCTCGGGGTTAGCAATGTCGAACTCGTTGGTGTACCGCACGTTACTCCTGAACCACACGTCCCAATTGTACGCCAAGTAGGCCTACGCAGCACTGCACACTACAATGATCGTCCCAAGACTGAGACTGGATTTTTTTTCGGCCGTCCAACCACGCGCTCTCCCACATCCAGACAGATAGTAGGAGCAACGGACCACCTATTCCGGACTGATCTTCACCCCCTGGACACGCATCGTCCAGCTAAAAATATAGGCAAACACATTACAATAAGAAACTTGTTGGATACGCTATATGCATAGAAATGGTAAATGTATTATCTAACGGTACTAGTATGCCATTGCCGTTGAACCCCAACTCAGATTTGTCTCCCAACCACATAAGAGCATCTGTAACAGCGCCCATAAACCACGAAACATTAAACGCGATTTACGGTTCGCGTTTTAGGCGTTTTTGCTCACAAAAACGCGTGACGCAGAATAGAAACCGTATCTAGAACTCGTCGGAGGTGGCGGAGGGCTAGCTCGATTTCTCATCGGCGGCGGTGGGGAGAAACGCGTTGCGAACTGGGAACCGCCCTCTGGCCGTCATAAGGGGCTGGCGACTGGGATTCACGGGCGCCCGTAAACGGTTTACGGGTTGTGCGTCTTTACCAGCGCTGTTCTAGCCCAAAAAACGGCCTCATCCTGTAAAGCCGCCGGAGTTTAAAGGTTTTGGCCCGTTTACGAGCGCTGTTAGAGATGCTCTAAGGGCTTCAGCCACATCCACGGGGCGGTCCTATCACTACCGTCATCAAACCCAGAATGCATGATCATGTACCACACGTATGCGCATGTATATTGCTGAATCACCTCGTCACTGGCACCAACGGGGCATTGGCCAAAAGTCTCACTAATCCAATGAAAAGTCGTACAGGCGAGGTTATGTTCTTTTTCGTGTCCTCATTCAATGGAGGTGAAGCCCTGATCATGGCTTCCATATTAGCTCGCCATCCATCTAATTTGTGCTAAAACATACAGCTGTACCCTCGTTAGTGAGTGCCAAGATCATCGACATGTCATGGAGTCACGGTGATCTCCCCGGTGCGGAGGTGAAAAGTGTGTGTCTCCAGCCTCCACCGGTCAACTAGAGCGGTGATGGTGGCAGGGTTCATGTTTACTGTTGACCTGAAGACAAGCTAGATGAATGGAAGGAATCTGAACATCTCAATGTACTGGGTGTACCTCTCGTCGTATGGCATCTTCTCGGGATCTGAGATACCTCGTGAGACCTAAGATAAAGGGGTTGAAACACCTACAAAAATCACAATTTCAAACAATAATATATTCCATGCCAACTAAATGTATGAACAAACATTGCCAATATTAATTACCATGTTCTCTTCCGCAATAAACCGTGCAAGGTGCTCACGATCATATGAATCATCGAGTAGTTCCATATTACATATTGCAAAAATAAAACTAATAAGATGTAGCACACATATTTTTGCAAACACTCAACTTAGCAAAAATAGAGGAAATGTGACACCAACATACATACACCAACACATATTTTTGCAAATCCATGTGCCAACTAAATAAACTACTCCCTCTGTTCATAAAAGGATGTCTCAAGTTTGCTCAAAGGTGGATGTATCTAAACATGTTTCATGTCTAGATACATCCACTTTTGGACAAAGTTGAGACATCCTTTTATGAACGGAGGGAGTACAACATCTAGACTCCACAAGTGCTATGCAATTGCTAAAACATAAAAAAACTATCATAAATACAAATTGAAGAAGTAATTCATCTATAATTTGCTAAATACAAATAAAAGTAGCAATATCACCTATTGGGGAAGGATTTGACGTACACAAATTGCTAAGGATTTCACCTATACTACCTAAATTTTGATAGCATGAACTAGGGTTTCACCTATACTAGCAAAAATATAGCAAACGTGACACCTTTTATGGATGAAATTGAGGGGGAGGAGGACAATACCTTGGGGAAGGAGTTGGGGACGAAATCCACGAAGTTCCCCTTCAACCTCAGTCCTGTGGGCCCTGCTATGCCATGCTGGCACCAGTGTAGCGACCCGCCCACGGCACTACCATGTAGAGGGTAGCGTCCATCGTTGCGCGTGACCAAAAAGGGTTAGTTTTTAAAAAATCAAATTAGGTTTATTTTGTGTTGAAGTTTCACCACATGGTTATTTTTGTCCATTTTCACAACATGTACTGCTTCGGTGCTGGGAAAATATCTAGTGGTACCATGTCTTAAATGATACCATAATACCACTCTTCAATAGTCAAATCTATAAGTGACAAAAAAAATTCCGAAACAAAGTATATTTGTTCACAAGATGTGTGTTTACATTCTCTGTAAAATTTAGAACCAAATTCGAAATATACACCGGGAAACAAAAGAAAAATTCCTAAGTGGATAGTGCCATTTTGTGTTTCTGTCTTCTTGTGACAGTGTTCATGTTGCTTTTTCTTCTCTGCGTGTATTTTGAATTGGATCCACAAATTCTAGGAGTCGTAAACTTGCAGATTGTGAACAAAGAACGCCCAAGAAATTATCACATGTTTTAAAACTTGTAAATTTGAAAAGTGGTATATAAGGGTGCGGTATCACTAGATATGCACTTCTTCGGTGCTATAGGGGTAGGAAAGTGTAACTGGGCAGGACATCACGAATATCCAACAGGTGTTAGATGGCTGAGATAAGACGGCAACACGTGAGGCCAGTTGAAATTACCGCGTTGTTTAAAATGGAGATAATGTGAAGGAACACAAAAAAATTCCAATCCGTCGGGATAGTACTAGTTTTTTTTGTCTTCAACCATTTGCTTGGAATTCAAGAAACGTGCGAGACCAAAAGTTTGTCTGACAAGTGGACCAAATTTCCTAGCTGTCCTTGCGTCCATGATTTTACATTGGCTGACAAGCTGGTCCTACCTGTGACGCCCCCACAGATCAGAAATAGGTGGACAATTCAGGCTCGGAGATCTTCATTTAACTAACCAAAATTGTTATAACTTCACTTCCTGACACGCGCGTCCCACCACACACACGGCTTACTTTTCAGTGACTCGGAAGCAGGAAATGCAATGACACGGATTTGAATTCGGCTGCGATGCGGAGACGGGCGCTCTGGTGTCTGTCATGATCTCTTTTAAATAAAAGGCCATGGGATTTCGTTCACTCTCAGTACCTTTTCCTTGCCCTTCCGTCCCTCTCCTCTGCAATCTGCACAGGAGCATTTGATCACCGTACAATGCTGCCTCCACGCCCGTGGCGAAGGTACGTGCTGCTGCTCCCCCCCCCCCCCCCCCCCCCCCCCCCCCCCTTCCATCCCCACTAACTTTCCACACATTGCGGTTCACGTGTCTGCTCTTCATGTTGGAGTGACTCGGACGAGGCGATGAAACGTGTTTCGGGTCTCTGCCCATTTGTTTTCGATTTCTAAATTGGGATCCTAGGGTTCTATTGTGGTTTCATGTAGTCGCGTGCGTGCGTTTTTGCACGATAGAATCTGTGCGCCGATTGTAGTAATTTATTTTGTGGATTTTTGTTTTGCTCAAGTGATTCCAGTTTAGGGATGCAATCCATGGGCATGAGCATTGTTCCACTTCCGTACCGAAGATTTTTTTTATTCCCTTGTGATTTAGTATCTGAATGCGGGCAATGGAATCATTTAGATTGCACAACCACAATGAATTGATGCGCATCCCGTTGGACCGCGTGATGATGTACGCGGCGTGTTGAGCCTTCTGCCCATCCACAACACGGCTCAGATCTTTGCGGCCCTCAACGATTTAAACTTAATATAATTATTCTAAAATCTTATACGTATTTATATTTATTTATTTTCATATTTTGTTTTTAACAAATATGGTTGTATATTACATACTTATTATTGTTAACCATTCAATCATGTTTCTCAATATTTTTATTGTGTTTTACTCCATGTAATTGCAAAGTATGTCAATAAGAATATACTTGAGTTGGGCAATATAGTTTTTCCAAGGTATTGCCTCAACATGATCTATAAACGCCTCAAATGTGGAAAACTGAATACGTCTTATACAAAAATTAATTGTATATTGCATATATTAATATGTGAATGTTCTTCTCTATTTTTTAAATTATTATGTATGTTTGTAGAGATTAAAAAGTATATGACCTAACAAATACTCCATTTGTCGCATGATACAAGATGGATATTACGATAAATATAATATTAACATGTTATATTATGGTACATATGGAGTATGTTAATAGAGATGTGTAGTGTATGGTTGGTTAAGAAATATACCTAGAAACTTCTAGATCATAAATTAAACAGTTGGCATGATCATTTTTCTTGTGGGCTGGGTAATAAGTTAATATTATGTTAATAATCTATACATGTTATTTAAATAGTATGGCTTGTAGTAGTCACCGATGAACGCAATTTTTTATGAGTTATACTAATTTTACACACAAAAAAACTCATTTATTTATATGATCACCACAGTGTGCCTCTGTATACATGGTGTATACAAGTGCTATATTAATTTCTTTTGAAATAAGTTATGCATGAAATCAAAGTATATCTAGAAAAAGAAATTAATACAAATATGTGTAGGGTCACTATAAGGAATATTAGTGGCCAAATTAAACATGGCACTGATGATCTAATTGGTTGTCATTACGTGGTACTTCTATTGGTCCGTAGTTCGCAATAGTTCATGTAAACTAGCCGACTCTGTATTGTTTATAATAGTCAATATTCTACTAATACTGTATAATAGTACAAGTATTACAAATATAGTTTAGTATTTGAGTCCCTTCTACTCTTGGAGCTCCATCAGATCTGTTCTCCTCGTCACTGGCCACCACGGTTCTGTAATCTGTAGCATTGGCCGCCACAAACACCTGTTCCGTCGTGGGTGTGTGTCGACTTGATTGCCATGGTCGCACGACACTAGCACATATGCCTCTTCCCCGCATGCAGCGTCGCGGATTCGGGGGCTGTAGTCCAAAACCTTCACGGGATCCCTACACCACCTCCCAGGTCCCCCGCATCGACGAACATGTAATTCCATAATCGGTCTCCATGGGGAGGGGGGGGGGGGAGACGGTGCTTACCAGTGATGCAGTGATTGATGGAGGTCAGAACACCAAATGGAAATGAGTGAGACCAATAACTCCAAACTGAAGTTATTGGCATTTTTTGGAGGTGTTGCTTGGACAAAAATGTGTGCATTTTGATCAATGTTCAAGATATCGCTTATCGTTTACTGCTCGGTTGGCCTCAGATTAGAGATTAATCGCTTATCGGCCGATTAATCGATTTTATCGGTCGCCTATTTATCGGCTAGTTTTTTTTTAAATGTCAACATTTTACACTAGAATTCTAAAATATACTATGCTGAAAAATTACATTGGAGTATTGGATATAAGTGCAACAATTATTCCTTTCCTTTGAATCAACAAAATGGGCAATATTCGTGGTAATGTAAAGTTCTACAAAACTATCGTCCTATAAATCGGCTGTCAGGCCAATAAATCGCCGATAAGTGCCAAAATCGGCCGAAACTCGGCTGTCAGGCCGAAAAATCGCGCCAGCGATAAACTCGGCCGATATGCTATAATCTTATCGGTCACCCCACGATTCACGATAAATCGGCCGATTTTTTTAACATTGATTTTGATATAAAAAAAGTTGTTTACTGATATTTTGAGATGTTGTAATTTTGCACCGTGCTATAAGGTGGGTTATGTCCTCCCTTTCCTATTGGCATATATTCTCTTCACCTCTCAGTTGCACTCACTTACTCAATTAATTATTTGGCTAGTGATTATCTTTTATGTTAGCTCTTGTTTTTTCCCAGAAGTGATGAAGGAAAAATCTGTAAACTTGACTAGCTCATTATGAAGGTAATATGTTCTTTATTCGTCAAGTTAATACTTAGGCAAGCTATTGTTTGTTGCCCATAACCCATGTGTACTACCTTTACCTTACCTATAGGTATTGGGAACATCTAAAAGTCATTGTAATCCATCGGCTGTCTGGCATCGTGAACGGTCCATGTACACCTTGTTATGGCCTGCTCTACATCTTTGTTACGGCCTGCCCATTCCCGGAGAATAATTCTCCGGGATTTCGTCCAGCTGTTTACTACTAGCACCTGGATGATTATGTTTTCTTCCGGCGAGCTACTCATTAGCAGAGTCAAGTCATCAAGTGCATCTTTATTAGTCCCGCTAAGGGCATCTCTAACCGATCCCCTAAAATCCGTTAGAGGAGTAAAAATAGGGAGGTGCGGCATCTGACCGATCCCCAAAACGGTTAGAGGAGTAAAATTTTACTCATCGGAGGAGTAAACTTGGCCACCGATGAGTAAATATAGGAGTCGAGAGCCAAGTTAGAGAAAAACTCCGGCCCTCCTCCCCGCAGCAACCATTTCCGCCGGCGTTGCCGCCGGTGACCGCCAGATCGCGCCGCCCCAATACCGGTCCCTGCGCCGCCCTCCAGGCCACCTCGCCGTCGCTCGGCGCATCTCGCCGTCGTGGAAATCGACTAGGAGATGGAGATTTCGCGGGGCGCCGCCCCGGTTTGTTGCAAATCGGCCTCGATTAATCGCAAAATGGAGCGGCTCGGTTCTCCATGGCTTCGCTTGGGTGCGCACCGCCACCTCCGCTCCTGTCTGCGACGGGAAGCTGCTGCATCCCCCCTGCCGCGCCCGCCACCGGAAGGGAGGAGGAGGGCCAGGTCCGGTGCCGTAATGGATGATGGGACGAACTCGACGAACTCCTACAGCTCCGGCCTCTAGTTATTGGCGAGGATGAAGTAGACGACGCGGGCGTTCAATTCCTGCGCTCGGCTCAGCTTGGGAACAACCATGGTGAGGACACCATCAACGGGCGGCGGCGACTTTCCTTCGGCGGTTCTCGCTGTAGGGAATTTTTCAGAAATAGGCAAATCGGAGGAGAAGGGGAGAGAGACCAAGGAGAAGCCTGATAGGTGTGTGGGATTACCGAGAACTTGAAGACGACGCTGCCTGGGCCGGAGCAGGACGGGCGGCGGCGGAATCGACTATCTGGGCGAGCTCGCCAAGTGGGATCGACCCGTGCTGCAAGGATTCGCAGCGCCGGCGCAAGGCCCCGTCATGCTCATGCGCGCTGGTCGGCGCCGCTGTGCTGCAACCGGTCATCAGCTGTCACAACTCGATCGACTGAATCACCGTTGATTTTCAGGTAATGTCCAGCTCTTTGCCGAGGCATCTTCAGCTTGTACTGTACATTACTGCTAGCACAGGATTTGGCTAAATCGATTCGGCTGAGTCGTCAATTTTGCTATATGTACTGATATGCATAGCTCAGTTCAAAGATGCATCGCAAGTGTTCGACAAAATGTGTGAGTCAAATTCCGTTGAATTGGAGTTTTACTCCTCTAAGTATTTGGGATCGGTTCTGCGCCGCTTGTGTTTAGAGGAGTATTTTTACTCCTCTAAGTTTTAGGAGTCGGTTTACTCCTCTAAAGTTTAGGGGATCGGTTAGAGATGCCCTAACAAGGAGAAAAATACTTAAAGGAGTTGAAACTCATCTATGAGAAACGGCCACGGATTTCTGCTTAGAAATGGACACGACCTTTTCATATCACTAGTGTGCACGTGCAACGCACGTCTCTCTTGAAAATAACAAATCAGTATGTTGTCCACAAGTTTTCCAAATCTACATTATCACTACAAGATCACTTTTTTTTTGTTCTCTGTCTCGCTCGAGATTGCTCCAAATTCAAAATTACATTTGTTAGTGTGAAATTTTACTAATTTTGAAAGACATTTCAAGATAAAACCAATTGTATCCTAACAGCCTAGAACAAATATTACCACAACGTACCTTAACAAAACCAATCAACAAAATAATCAGCAATGACACGTACTTCTCTTCTCACATTGGAGATACATGAAAAACTAATTTTATGATTACTTATCATCTCCTTGTTACTTCTTTCATTTTGTACTACATCAACACTGGGACAGTACTATGAAAAAGTGTACGTTGCAAAGATCAAAAGATTAATCTAGTGCGTCCTTTCTCCCAAACAACCATTGCATATGGAAGAAATGAACTTGACAAGAACTCAACATTAGTGTTGGCAACTTATTGCGAGAAGGAATTAGATGGCGCTGTCGTGCACGCGCAGGACATCCAAGAAGGAAACAGATATAGCTGAAGGAATCAGAAATCGAACACGCCAAAGAGGGCTTCATCCCCGAAGTTTTCGCCGGCGTCGTGGTCGTGGTCGTCGTCCGTCATGCCATGGGAAGGAAGTGGAAGTGGTGCTTGCGGACATGATTGTCTTGCACGCACGTGTCGCCTGTTAGATTTTGGGCCCATTTTGGGCAGCCCAATAAAATTCCTGAAAATCTCAAATTGGCCCATGTGCATGGCAGAATTTTGGAGGTGCAAAGTGGTGCTAAAGTTTAGTCCCACATTGCTAGTTGGAGGAGACAAACACCACCTTATAAGGTGGAGTGTTGTACCACTTGGTAAGCTTGTGAGAACAAGAGGCTCTCTCGTGCGCACTCCTCCTCCTCCTCCTCCGCCGCCGCTCGCACGCACCGCACCGCCCGCCCGTCTCGTCACGACGCGCCGCGGGTTGCGGGAATCTCGCCGAGCCGAGCTTTATTTTTGCAGTCCGGGAAAACGGTTTGGACGGACGCGTCACAGTTAGTCGGTTCGGGTCGCTCCCGGATCGTGGGCTACTGTAACCGACCTAAAACGTGCGCGACGTGGACTTGGCCCACGTTGTACCCGTTAGGGTTTTCCCGAGCCGCACTATATAAAGTCGTGCGCTGCAAAACCGAACCAATCTAGGTTTTGCCAATCTCGTGCCTTGCGCCGCCACCGTAGTCTACTCCATCCCGTGCGCCGGCGTGCACCGGCGAACGGGACAGCAGGTCTCCGGAACCGCTCGTCCTTGTGATCCTGTACGGGAGAGGGCGAATAAGGTTTTTGGGAAGCGCTCCGCGCGACTGCTTTCAAGTTCTTCATCACGGCTCGACTTCCTGGACGATCTCCGGGTCCGCGGGCGACTCGTCTCCAACGTCGTCTCCTTCGAGCTGCTACCGTCGCCGCTCAAGCTGCTGCCGTCGCTGCTCCAACGACTACTTCCTCTACAACCGTTCGGTACGTGCGGCGTGTTCTGAACTGTTTTGCTATGGATCTGTTGGCGTATGTGTTGCTGCTGTTCATGTTGATTAGTACATCTAGTATGTTCGTATTCTACATGTTAGTAGCTGGTGTAGTTATGTTTAATATTCTGGAATTAATCATGGAATTATTGCCTAATTATCCAACAATCCAAAAACCTTATATGTGTTATAGGCAATTTCCTGAGTTAAACATGGGACATCTATCTGATGCGCTGAGGCCGGACAAGTTTACCGGTGTGGACTTTAAGAGATGGCAGTACAAGACCACACTGTGGTTGCGATCTCTGAAAGTGTTCGAGGCTAGTGAGGGTTTACCTGAAGGAACTATATCTGACGAGGATCAGAACAAGTTCAAGGAAACCAATACTGCCTTTGTGGGACTCGTTCTGAGTGCTCTTAGCAACAAGCTGTTTGATGTGTACATGCACATTACAGATGCCAAAGAGCTCTGGGAGGCACTGAACGCTAAGTTCGGTGTAGCAGATGCTGGCAGTGAACTGTACATCATGGAGAGCTTCCATGACTTCAGGATGGCTAACAACCGTTCTGTAGTCGAACAGGCTCATGAGATACAGTGCATTGCTAAGGAGCTTGAGCACGCTAAGTGTGCCTTACCTGACAAGTTTGTGGCTGGATGCATTATTGCAAAGTTGCCCTCTTCATGGAGGAACTTCGCCACAACTCTCAAACACAAGAGACAGGAGATTTCGGTTGAAAACCTGATAGCGTCTCTTGATGTTGAGGAGAAGGCTCGGGCTAAGGACACTGCTGAGAGAGGTGGTGAAGGTCAGTCTAGCGCCAACATGGTGCAGAAGAACTTTCACCATGGCAAGAGCAAGGCAAAGAGCAAGTCTTCCTTCAACATGCCTACCAAGACTACTTCTTTCAAGAAGAAGAAGAAGATGCTGAACAAATCTGAGCTAAAGTGCTACACTTGTGGAGAGCCCGGACACTTCTCTGTGGACTGCCCAGATCGTGCAGACAAGAAAGGGAAGAAGCATGTCAACGTCGTGACCGCTAGCAATGCTGATGGGTACGGTAATTTACCGACTGTGCTTTCAGTATTTCAATCTCCATGTTGGTGGATTGATACGGGTGCTAATGTTCATGTATGTGCTGACATCTCTATGTTCACTTCTTATCAGGTCGCAGATTCAAGCGTCTTAATGGGGAATGGATCACATGCTTCTGTTCGTGGTGTTGGCACGGTAGATCTGAAGTTTACTTCGGGGAAGATCGTGCAGCTGAGGAACGTGCAGCATGTCCCTACTATGAACAAGAATCTTGTTAGCGGCTCCCTTCTATGCAGAGATGGGTTTAAATTAGTCTTGGAGTCCAATAAAGTAGTTGTGTCAAAGTTTGGACAATTTATTGGTAAAGGGTATGAGTGCGGAGGCTTGTTCCGCTTTTCATTATCGGATTTTTGTAATAAGTCAGTAAACCATATTTGTGGCAGTGTGGATTCGGATGCTAATGTTTGGCACTCTCGTTTATGTCATGTTAATTTTGGTTTAATGAGTAGACTTTCCAGTTTGAGTTTAATTCCTACTTTCACCATTGCCAAAGGTTCTAAGTGCCATAGCTGTGTGCAATCTAAGCAACCTCGAAAGCCTCACAAGGCGGCCGAGGAGAGAAACTTGGCACCTCTAGAACTCGTACATTCGGATCTATGTGAGATGAATGGCGTGTTGACAAAAGGTGATAAGAGATATTTCATGACTTTAATCGATGACGCTACTAGGTTCTGTTATGTATATTTGTTGCACACTAAAGATGAAGCTTTAGACTACTTTAAAATTTATAAAGCTGAAGTTGAAAATCAATTAGAGAGAAAGATCAAACGTCTTAGGTCAGATCGTGGTGGCGAGTATTTCTCCAACGTATTTGATGAATTCTGTGAGGAACATGGTATTATTCATGAGAGGACGCCTCCCTATTCGCCCCAATCAAACGGGGTTGCCGAGAGGAAAAACCGCACGCTGACCGACTTGGTGAACGCCATGTTGGACACTGCTGGTTTATCTAAGGCATGGTGGGGGGAGGCTTTGTTGACTTCGTGTCATGTCCTGAATAGAGTTCCTAACAAGGATAAAGAGAAGACACCTTACGAGGAGTGGTCTGGGAGAAAACCATCACTTTCTTATTTTCGTACTTGGGGATGTTTGGCGAAAGTCAATGTTCCAATTCCTAAGAAACGAAAACTTGGACCGAAGACAGTGGATTGTGTCTTTCTAGGTTATGCTCAGCGGAGCATTTGCTATAGATTTTTAGTGGTTAAATCTGAGATACCTGATATGCATGTTGATACTATTTTGGAATCTCGTGATGCAACATTTTTTGAGAACATGTTTCCTATGAAGGATATGCATAGCATTGCTAGAATTTCTTCTGAGATATTTGCTGAACCTAGTACATCTGTTGATCATTCTGAACAACCACTTGTTGAGGAAGTCCTTGAGAAGGATGACAATGAATCAGCTCCCAAGAGGAGCAAGAGACAGAGGACTGAAAAATCCTTTGGTGATGATTTCATTGTGTACCTTGTGGACAATACTCCCACGTCCATTGCAGAGGCATTTGCATCTCCTGATGCTGATGACTGGAAAGAAGCTGTCCATAATGAGATGGACTCGATTCTTTCTAATGGAACTTGGGAATTATCTGAACGACCCTACGGCTGCAAACCTGTGGGTTGTAAGTGGGTGTTCAAGAAGAAGCTAAGGCCTGATGGTACTATTGAGAAGTACAAGGCACGGCTTGTAGCCAAGGGCTACACCCAGCGCGAAGGCGAAGATTACTTTGACACCTATTCACCTGTTGCTAGACTCACCACCATTCGAGTACTACTTTCCCTGGCTGCCTCCTATGGTCTTATCGTTCATCAAATGGACGTAAAGACAGCTTTCCTTAACGGAGAGTTGGAAGAGGAAATCTATATGGATCAGCCTGATGGGTTTGTAGTAAAAGGTGAAGAGAGAAAGGTGTGCAAATTGTTAAAATCTTTGTATGGGCTGAAGCAAGCACCTAAGCAATGGCATGAGAAGTTTGACAGAACTTTAACTTCTGCAGGCTTTGCCATCAATGAGGCTGATAGGTGTGTATATTATCGCCATGGTGGGGGCGATAGTGTTATATTATGCTTGTATGTTGATGACATACTGATTTTCGGTACAAGCATGATAGTGATAAATGAGGTCAAGTCTTTCCTGTCAAAGAGCTTTGATATGAAAGATCTGGGACAAGCTGATGTGATCCTGAACATTAAGCTGATTAGGGATGAGAGTGGGATTACGTTAACGCAATCACACTATGTTGAGAAGGTCTTGAGCCGCTTTGGTTATATAGACAGCAAGCCTTCTCCAACACCCTATGATCCCAGTGTGACACTCAGAAAGAACAAAAAGGAAACGAGAGATCAATTAAGATATTCTCAAGTGATCGGTTCACTCATGTACCTTGCGAGCGCGACAAGACCTGATATCTCTTTTGCTGTGAGCAAGTTGAGCAGGTTCATGTCTAACCCGGGTATTGATCATTGGCATGCACTTGAAAGGGTCATGCGCTATCTGAACGGTACAATGAGTTATGGGATTCACTATTCAGGGCACCCTGCGGTGCTTGAGGGATATGTGATGCGAACTGGATCTCAGATGTTGATGAGCTCTACGCCACAAGTGGATATGCATTTATTCTTGGAGGTGGCGCAGTGTCATGGAGGTCTTGCAAACAGACCATTTTGACGAGGTCAACCATGGAAGCAGAACTTGCTGCTTTAGATACAGCTTCTGTTGAGGCAGAATGGCTGCGTGAGCTCTTGATGGACTTGCCGGTGGTTGAGAAACCATTACCGGCCATCCTTATGAACTGTGACAACCAAACGGTTATTACGAAAGTGAACAGTGCTAAGGATAATGCGAAGTCATCAAGACACGTCAAGAGACGCTTGAAGTCTGTCAGGAAAATGAGAAACTCCGGAGTAATAACTGTTAGTTATATTCAAACAGACAAAAACCTGGCAGATCCCTTTACGAAGGGACTATCACGTAATGTGATAGATAGTGCATCGAGGGAGATGGGGTTGAGACCCGTGAGTGTTACACCATAGTGGTAACCCAACCTATGTGATCGGAGATCCCGTGAATTAGGACCTGGGAAGAACAAGCTAGTGGTTTAACTGAGGAGAGTTATTTTATAACCCTCTCCGTGGGAAGATGCATAACTCTCACATTCTGTAAGGCAGGTTGGCAATATGCCTTAATGTGTTTTTGTTGGCTATTCGTAGCAAAGGTGCTGTCCTACAGAGCGACCTTGAAAGAACACACCTATATGAGTCCGACTGTTAAACGTCGCAGTCTATGAGATTTGGGTGATCTCTAGTAAGCTCATGAAGAGACCAGGGAGTATGACGCATATGCTCCACCCGCGGGGTAGGCTACTGGCAGCCACGTACTGGTTATGACTTTGAGTGAAGTCTATTGGCACCAAACTTGCAATTCAAGGTTCGTCCATTGTTCAAGTTGCTGGTAGATGTAGCTTGAAGCTCTAGGCGGAAGTTCAACTTAACAGTCTCTGCTGAAACACTGGTATATAAACAAGAAACGAGGTTTGGCAAAATCTCTAAATGGGAATTTGAGATCTGGTGGGGGATTGTTAGATTTTGGGCCCATTTTGGGCAGCCCAATAAAATTCCTGAAAATCTCAAATTGGCCCATGTGCATGGCAGAATTTTGGAGGTGCAAAGTGGTGCTAAAGTTTAGTCCCACATTGCTAGTTGGAGGAGACAAACACCACCTTATAAGGTGGAGTGTTGTACCACTTGGTAAGCTTGTGAGAACAAGAGGCTCTCTCGTGCGCACTCCTCCTCCTCCTCCTCCGCCGCCGCACGCACGCACCGCACCGCCCGCCCGTCTCGTCACGACGCGCCGCGGGTTGCGGGAATCTCGCCGAGCCGAGCTTTATTTTTGCAGTCCGGGAAAACGGTTTGGACGGACGCGTCACAGTTAGTCGGTTCGGGTCGCTCCCGGATCGTGGGCTACTGTAACCGACCTAAAACGTGCGCGACGTGGACTTGGCCCACGTTGTACCCGTTAGGGTTTTCCCGAGCCGCACTATATAAAGTCGTGCACTGCGTGCGCTGCAAAACCGAACCAATCTAGGTTTTGCCAATCTCGTGCCTTGCGCCGCCACCGTAGTCTACTCCATCCCGTGCGCCGGCGTGCACCGGCGAACGGGACAGCAGGTCTCCGGAACCGCTCGTCCTTGTGATCCTGTACGGGAGAGGGCGAATAAGGTTTTTGGGAAGCGCTCCGCGCGACTGCTTTCAAGTTCTTCATCACGGCTCGACTTCCTGGACGATCTCCGGGTCCGCGGGCGACTCGTCTCCAACGTCGTCTCCTTCGAGCTGCTACCGTCGCCGCTCAAGCTGCTGCCGTCGCTGCTCCAACGACTACTTCCTCTACAACCGTTCGGTACGTGCGGCGTGTTCTGAACTGTTTTGCTATGGATCTGTTGGCGTATGTGTTGCTGCTGTTCATGTTGATTAGTACATCTAGTATGTTCGTATTCTACATGTTAGTAGCTGGTGTAGTTATGTTTAATATTCTGGAATTAATCATGAAATTATTGCCTAATTATCCAACATCGCCTGTATCGGAGGCCGTGAGTCCGTGACACAACGATGTCCGAGCGACCGACGGCGGCCGATTGGAGCTACCTTTCATCCTCGTCTTTGTACATCGGGATAAACTGGATCCCGAGGCACCAGCCAAATCACTACAAAACTAAAATTCTATTTGGACTGTCAAACTCTATAAACCTGATCGAGGCTCTCAACACCGCCTTGATCAGTCAAGAGAAAAATCCCAAGGCAGGTTTTACTGCAGCTAAAATCTAATTAAAGAAAGCAAAATAATGAGGTATGGATGCATGCATTAGTGTGTGGATGAGGTATGGAGGCATGAATTACGTATGGAGACTGTCTTCAGCTTGGTTGGACTGCAACAACACATGATAGAGTTAAAATAAAGAAAACGTAGTATGAATTCAGAAATACTCCTAGAAAAGAAGGATTCAGTAGGCAGACTCCTAGGCATACCTGCTATGTTGTTTCAATCTTGTCACTTCCACAGTTCCACCCTGTTGAAAAGGAAAAAAAATTAAAATGCATCACCACCGTATAACAGCTGAAACATTGTGAAGGGAGCCTTATGATCAACAGTAGCAAGCAGGCGGGAGGTGAGGGACCTGTTTCATCTGTTTCCTTCAACGACTTAGGGCATCTCCAGTCGTCCCCCCAGCCCGAGAAATAGCGCCGTTTTGGCCCAAATAGCGCCGTTTTCTCCCAGTCGCCCCCCAGGAGCCCAAATAGCGCCGTTTAGCGCCGTTTTTGCGCCGGCGCACCCATGCCAAACCCAGCGCGTCGGGTTGCGCCTGGGGGGGGGGGGGTCGGCGGAAGGGAAAACACGCGTGGGCCAGCACTGTCGGGGAGACAGCGCATTTCCCACTCCTCGCCTCGCCCTTTCCTCTATCCCGCCCCGTCACCGCCATCTCGCCGCCGGCACCACCCCTCCCCCTCCGCCGGACGCAAGCAGCTAAGAACCCCACCATCTCGCCCCAATCCACGCCGCTGGCGCCGCCCCTCCCCCTCCGTCGTGATCTAGCCGGAAGGAAGGCTCTCGGGAAGGCTCGCGCCCACCTCGCCTGCTAGGTGTTCCGCGGTTTGTCCGCCCAGGCATGGACTCCGACGACGAGGAGCTGCTCGCCGAACTGCTCGACGAGGAAGCCTAGGCCGACGTCGACAACGAAGAACACTTGCTGATCCTCGTGTGCCTCGCCGGCCTGATCGCGAACAACACGTGGCCGCGGCGTGGTGGCTCGGCGCCCGGCCGCCGCAAGAGCAAGCCGAGGCAGCGCTACGAAGGGTACTGCATCCTCTACTCCGACTACTTCGCCGATCATCCCATGCAGGATGAGGCCGTGTTTCGGCGCCGTTTCCGGATGAACCGCAAGCTCTTCCTCGACATCATGCATGCCATCTGAGAGTTCGACACCTACTTCAAATTGAAGAAGGATTGCACCGGTACGGTAGGCTTTACCTCAATTCAGAAGTGCACGATGGCCATGAGGTTGGTTGTATATGGTGCTCCCTGCAGCACATACACAACTGCAGGATGATCTGGTGCAGCACTTGTGGGAGCGCAAAGGCAATGGAAATGCCAATGCGGGCAATGCCAATGCCTAGTTTGATTTGTTCTATTTGCTTGCATTGTTGAACTATTTGTGTGTAGATTTGTATGTTGAACTATTCTTATGTGTGAATTTGTATGTCGAACTATTTTAATTGTGTTAGCCTTTGTTTATACGAAATATGGCCCAAACTCGTCGGCTGGGGGGTGGCCTGGGTTCGGCGACTGGGAATCGGTGCCCCCCAGCGCGTGAAATAGCGTCGTTGCCCCCCAGGCGGGCCAAAATAGCGCCGTTTTTCGTCCTGGGGGTGCACAACGACTGGAGATGCCGTTACAGGCCGGAGGTGAGCGAGCGGGGTACGCAGTGAGTGTGTGCCACGGCAGGCGTGATGTTGGACGGGTGCAATCTGTCAGATACTCAGATGGCCTCCAAACGGACGCCCGCGCTTCGGCTGAACCGAGCGGGCAGGCGAGGGGGCCGAGATCGAAATAGTCACGGTGGCTTCTCGTCCTTTGTTTTCGGCTAGGGCAGGTTCAGCGCGGTGTACCTCGCGTCGTTCATCTCCTCCAGCCTTGGTGCCAGTGCATCGAAGCAGCGGCGCCTCGGTGAAACGCGAATGAAATCCTACTGTGTGGCTGGGTGAAACAAGGAGGAGGCGCTCCCGTTGCCGGTGGAAGCGGAGCGCACGCCGGTATAGGGACGTCTGCGTGGCCAGAGGCATCCGTCCGCTTGACGGCGGGTGCGTGAAGCTAGACTGCTGGAGGCACCGCGAGAGTGGGCGGCCGGGGACGCTCGTGGGGCGGTAGCTTCGCCGAGGCTGTGAGCGACGCGTTGGTGAGGAGGCGGCGTGCTGGCGGGCCGGGAGAGGAGGCGGCGGGGCAGGGGTATTTGCGTGGATCCGGATTGTGAGGCTGGATTTTCGTTTTACTAGTTTCTTTCTTTCTTTTTCCCGTCCGGACGGTCACCGCGTGCTGATCTGGATGGTAGTATCCTCCGCATGAATTTCGGGGTCGAGGGAGGGGAGAACGGATGAATCTAGACCACGGGATAGATGCGTGTGGACGGTTAAGATTTGATTTTCCTGCCAAGTTTGCTTATTTATTAGTAGTGGAGAGGAGATGAACGCGACACCATTTTGCATCTGAAATCTGGCAGCCACTAGGCCACAACGGATGCGCGTAAAAAGAGATGTTAATCACACGCCCGGCCGTCATTTGGTGGAAGCGTCAGAAAGGTCTGTCTAAAAGTCATTCCTAATCTCCTCGATCGCTTGTTGGCATAGAATCTGTTTTCTTGCTTGGAGACGGAACCTCGGTTCAGAAAGGCTACGCGCATAAAGCAAGTAGGTCATCGTTTTCTTCCTTTTTCAATGTCGTGCCGTAAGCCTGTAATGCCGTTCCACGCGGTGATACAGTTTCGTTGAAATAACCAGCGGGGAGTTTAATATGGCCCTTTGGAGGAGAATTTTCAGCGTTGGAACTAGAAATGGACAGGTACGTATTGCTACTAGAAAAGAGGTAGCTAAGTATAACACTTATTCCGAAAATAGCATGCGCGTACTTATTCAATTCCAATCTTATTCAAGGTCTACCTTTATTTTTAAATAAAAGTTAGCTAAGTTTGACCAAGTCTCTAAGAGTATGGTACTAGCATATGTATATACGACCATCAAAAGTATTTTGTAATGGATCTGATAAAACTAAATTTATCGTACACGTTAATATATTTTTTATACGCTTGGCCCGCTATGTTGGAGGCTTGTAAATATAAAGCAGAGACGAGAAACAACATGTACTGGTTGGATGGTGTGGTTATGAGTATAACAAGTATATCTTCCTGGCACATCGATCCCATACAAAGTCTCACATTGCACCAAATTTGGTTTTCCTCGGCTTGGTTCTTCCTTTTATATTAAAAAGAATATTAACTTGCAATAGAGTTACAATCAGTTTCAGTTGTCTCAACAATTTCAAGGTAAATATTCCAAAGTCATACAATCTGCAGCACCGGCTATGGACGGCTGACAGGCTAGCGCGGCGAGGGCTGCAGCACCCTCCACATTGCCCTTTGTGCTGCCAGGAACCTGAGGATGGTGACCATCTTATGGCACGGTGCGTGTATGCAAGGGAGGTTTGGTTCATCACGCTTCGGCGGTGGGCCTGCACAGGTTCACGCCAACTGCGGACACAGAGCCCTCGACATGGTGGTGTTCTGTCTCCACGGCTGTGCCAGCCAGGGATAGGAAGAAGATCAACGCCTTGATCATACTCACGGCGCGGGCGATCTGGCTGGAGCGGAATAGCAGGGTGTTTGACAACGTCGCCTCGCTACCGAGGGTGGTCTGCGATCGTATCAAACATGATTTTAGCTTGTGGAGGCTGGCAGGCCTAGGTGGGAGAGCACGAGAGATCGAGTGATCGTGTGCGTGTGTATGTGGGCGAGCCATGCCGCTTGTGGCAGTGGTTCGGGTGTCTTGTTTGTAAACAATTTCTTCTCTATCTTAATAACAAAGACACGCGATTCTCGCGCGTGTTCTTGGAAAGTCATACAATCGTTCTCGTGCTCTTCATAGCTTTGATAGCTTGTTGATTTACTCGCTCCCAATAGCGACGCTCGCAATCGACTGTGGATAACCACGTGATCCAAGCTCATGTTGTCTCTTCCCGCCACCGCTCATTCTACCATGGCTATCAGCAACGCTCGTTTGATTCCAACGCCACGCCATATTCCCCTCCGAGTTTGAGGTCCAGTTGTCATCGCGCCATGAGCAGCTTTGCCCACGTGCCCCTTAGGCTAGAGCCCCATAAGATGCCACTGCCAATCATACTAGAGGTGGGGAGGATGGAATTTGAATTAGGTGGCGACGCGGAGGGCGACGCGGGGGCGACGCCGGGAGTGCCGCACGCTCTCCCCACCCCCACTCGCCGGCGACGCCCTCGACGCTGGGGCTGTGCTCGCGCCCGTCGCTGAACGGTGGGGGGCTGCGCGGCCGGTTCTGGGAGGCGGAGCCATGGCTGCCGGAGGAGGGGCTACGCGAGTCCAGCGAGGAGGAAGACAGGGAGGACGTGCCCAGGAGCCCGGCGACGCTGGGAGACTTCTTGGCCTCGGCGCAACACCGACGCTCGCCGAGGTCGAGACGGCAAACTTTCGCTCCGGGGGGCCGGGGGTCGCGCTTCCGCTCTGGAGGCGGCGGCGGCGCCTCGCCGGCGCGGCGGCCGGTGGGTCCCCTGCCACGGCCATCGACGTCGTCTTCCCCTCCATCGCAGGTACGGCCCTCTTCCCCTTCCCCGTCTCGCCCCTTTCCTTCGCAGACGGCATCCTCGCCTGGGCCGCCGGATCCTGCGCCGCCGTCGCCGACGGTGAGGGAGACGAGGCCGAACCTAGGGTTCGCCTCCGATCCTACCTGGGCCACTGGTGGGCTTCCGTGCTGGCTTGGGCCGGCCGAGGGGCCGCTGCTGGGCCCGGTCATGGCCGAGGTCACCTGGCCCACTTTGGGTGAGCCGGAGGTGGAGGCCCAGCCCACCAGTAGCCTGCCTGTGCGGTGCCAGGCTGATGGGCCGCCGGCCCAGTACCAGAAGTGGTTCTGGGTTCGGCGCGACGGCCCAGACCCGAGGCTAGGGTTCCCTGCCTCTAAGGAGGACGTGCGACGGCGCCGCCGACGCCAAAATCTCATTCGCTTCGTTCGACCTCCTCCTCCCCTGTCGCGGACCTTTGCTCAAGTCGTCGCCATGGCCTCCTCCGGCTCCGGCAAGCGACGCCACGAAGAGACGGCCATCCCCGGCGGCGACGCAGCGGGAGGCTGACCTCCGCGCCAAGGCGTTGGCGACGAAGGGGAAGCGCAACTCGGCGTCCGGCGCGGCGTCCGGCGCGGCGGCCGGCGCGGCGGCCGGCGGGGCTTCGGATCCCCAGCTGCAGACGGAGGGGAGCGCACCCAGTCGGACTGGTACCTCCGACACGAGAAGAAACGCGCCGTCAAGGCGGCGCAGCTTGCCGCCGAGGAGGCTCGGCTGGCTGGCCTCCCTCCACCGCCACCGCCCCAAGCCGGCCGTGGCCGTGACCGCAGACGTGACCGCAGCCAGGGCAAGAAACCGGCGGCGGCGGACTCGTCGGCACCAAATCCGGCAAGGGTTGCCTCGGCACCCAAGGCCGTGTCCGTCCCGAAAGGGCGTGCCCCTGTCCTACGCACCCTCGGCAACGCCATTGCCGGGGAGGGGTTCTTCGAACTCGATTTCGAGGAGGATACCCTTGACGCGGACGTGGAGACAAACGAGGCTGTCATCTCCTTCAAGGAGAAGGCCTTCTCGGCCCGCGACCTAGACCGGGAGCTCCACCACCTCATCGAGGTGGAGTGGGACTGGCAGGTTGTGGCGACATCACCCTCGGAGTTTGCGGTCGTTTTCCCGTCTCGGGACACCCTGCGCATGTGTGCCAGGAGCGGCCGCTTGTTCCTCCCTCTCAGCCGTGTGGACGCGGACATCCGTCTTGCCGACGCCGACTCGGCGCCGACCGCGGTGCTCAAGGAGGTGTGGGTGAAACTCACCGGAGTCCCGAGGAAGTTCCGACGCGCTGACCGCCTACTTGTTGGGCTGGCATGCTCGGTCGCACCTTGGAGGTCGACTTGGATTCCATCCGCCGTAAATAGCCGGTGCGCTTGAGGCTGGCGTGCAGGAACCCCGACAAGCTCCGTGGCTCTATCCAGATCTTCCACAAGGGGAGAGGGTATGTGGAGGGTCGCACTTCTGTGCCACCATCACTTCCGCCCCCCCCCCCCCAGCTCCTCGTTGTGATGATGCCGACGATAATGACGAATACATGGATGATCTCAGCCCCACTCGGGAGGAGAGCGAGACGGCGAGGAGGCGTGCCCAGGGCCAGCAGGCCGCTGCGACGGCGCCGTCTTCCTCGGATGCACCGACGGGCATAGCGGCGGGGGGGCTCCTTCCCAGTCCGCCTCCGTGGTGCCGCTGGCGGCCGTCCCACAGCCGGGAGGCGCACCTCAGCCTTCCGCGTCCGGTCCGGAGGCTCCTGCTGTGCTCGACGAGTACGGTAGTTACCTCAAGTCACCGGGTTCCTGGCCCATGCCGCTGGCCGCGCTGGAGCGTCTTCGGGCTTTCGAGCGTGGTTTCGAGCTTGACATGGCCAAGCTGCTCTCCCCCAGGCCCCTTCCTCGCCGCTGGGAGATTCATCGACCCTGGGTTCGGTGGAGGATGGTTCCAAGGACATGGAGGTGTCCTCGGTGGGTGATGAAGACTCCGACGGACGTGTCGTGCCGTCGGCGCGGGTGGACAGGGTGGAGGAGGAACCTGCAGAGCCACGCCGCCGCCGCACCAAGCTGGTGGCGTCCGGCCCTCCTCGCAAGAGCGCGCGTTTCCAGGGGCCTGCTGCCTCGGTCCCCGTGGCAGAGCGTACGGAGATGCGGACAGCGGCAAAGAACCTCGACATGCCCGGTAAGAATCCTTTCGCAGTCCTTACTGATCTTCCTGATTCGCACCTTGTGTCCGTTTTACACGATGTGGGTCTTGCGTTTACGATCGAGGCGGGTGAGGCGAGTGAGGTCCTTTCGCTTATTCGAGCGAAGGAGGCAGCGCAGGCGGCTCATGCCGCGGCGGCAGCCCGGAAAGCCCCGGTTTCGGCTGAGGCGGCTGCCGCCAACCCTCCGGACGCATCGGTGGCAGGGGCTACTGATGACTCCCAAGTGCAGGAGATCAATTGTAGTACCTTTCGATTAGAAAAGGTTATCGAACCCACGAGTAGCTGAAGGTATTGGTTAGCAAGATTGATAAATAAAACAATGAAAGATGCAAGTGTTTTTGGTATTTTTGGTTGTATGGATGCAATGCTGAAAATAAATAGTAGCAAGTGACAGCTCTCAAGGAGAGAAAGCCCAATCCTCTTATATGCAAGAGGACAAGCTCAAGTGATGTGTAACTTATAAGTGAAAAACGTTCCCGAGGCGGCATGGATATTACTAGGCATAGAGATTTATTAAACAACACGTTGAATATCTTGTCAAGTTTTAATCTTCTTTGGACGGAACCATTGTTAGGTAAAGCTAAATAAATAAACTAAACCCCTTATGATGGATCATGTGGCCAAGCAAATGACTGCACAAGAATTATTAAGACAAAAAGTCCCACCATAGCATTACACTCTAAGGTCCCCGATACTAATACCCTCATAATGCAACTTCATGACTCGGTCAAGGGTTCACATGTCCTCCCAAGTCTCCCTCAATTCATTACACTACGGTGTTCTCCTATGAGCCCATAAAGGTGAAGTGTTATGCAGTCGACGTTCGCACAACACCATCATAGAATCACATAAAAGATAAACAGTTGACAAAATACCAACACATGTCATATATAAATCATTGCCAATTCATCCTATGCCCTCAGGAACATACGGGAACTACTCACAACGTGCAAATATGATGATATTCAGTGGCATAAGAGGTACAACGCAATCTGAAAATATGACTTCACCTCCAAATAATGACAAGTACTCAATCACAAACATGAATAGTAGCACAAGACAAGTATCTAGGGTATAGCAACTCTCAAACTACGAGGGGAACGAGGTGGATCACGGAGATGATGATGGAGATGGTGCTGGTCTTGGTGGTGGTGATGATGTAGAGACCTCCTCCCACGCCAAGGAGGAGAATGATGACGATGACGGTGATTTCCCCCTCCTCCGGAACTCCGGAGCAGCAGAGTCTGATTCCCCCTCGGAGAGAATCAGGAGTTTCGCCGCCGCCACGGCCTCGGATGGACTTGGAAAAATTAGGGCGTAACTTTTTGGGGAGGACGAAGGCGTGCATAAAAAGCCCCAGGCGAGGAAGTGCTCGAGGCGCCATCTGGTGGGTCCCACGTGGCCAGGTACTGTGGCCGCGTGGGCCCACCCTTCTTGGGCCTCGAGGCTTCCCTCTCTTCGGTCTTCTTCCCACTGCCTTGTTCTCGATGAAAAAATGGCTGTGCAATTTTCCTTTTATTATTTGGATCCCTGTAGCTCCTGAAACATTAAAAACAAGAAAAAGGAGGTTTTCTGCCTCCCAGAAATTAAATACCAAAAATAGGGACTTTGTAAGAAAGTCCCATAAATAGTCTAAAACATGTAAAAATAATGGTATTACAATGCAAATAACATTCTAATATGATGCTAAAAGTTGTATAAATGATGATATAAAATGCACGTATCAACTCCCCCAAGCTTTAACCTTACTCGTCCTCGAGTAAGCAAGGACATAGATCATTATATGCATCAATGGACTTGTGGTTGATAAATAAATACGAGCATTGTATCATCATCATATTCAATTGTAATGTAAGATTAATGAACTAAAACTCATACACATGAGGGCAACATAAGTAAAAGCTCTAGCAACCACCCCTTACTTTTGAAAGCAAATAACCATGTATGTTGGACGATTGAATCATACTCCTTTTCACATGCTTTTGATCTTAGCATGTTGCATGATTAAGTTCAAAGCGAAAGCAAATATGAGTAATGTGCTTGACAAAGTATGGGTTGAAAGTCTCATGCCCCTTGAATACGAGTGCCTACTCCATGTGTTACTCAACTCGGAAAACAAAGCAAGTTCAATTTAAATATCATTGTAAGTAAAAATAATATCATCAAGAGCGTCAACTGGGGTACCTCTTGTCCCAGGATATGGAACAAGCCCATATCAAAATGACAAGACAAACGAACATAATGAACAATCTTAACACCCTTTCTTATTTACCATTGGATAGCTTTTTATTGTAAGGCGTATCACAGACGGTTCACCATAGCATGTAAGTAAATTTCCACCATGAATGATGCATGGCTTATATTAGCGCCCAGACGTCTCTCTAACCATTATACAAACTCATTTAAACCTACTCCATTTCACCATTTATTTCACCATGATAAGCATCCATAAACAAAAGTGTATGACATCAACTAGATATAATGAAGTGCAATGTTGAAAGCTTGCCATGTGACAGCACATTTGGGCTAACTCTCCACCAAAGACATTTGTCAAGCTCATAACATCATAATTTTAATCACAATGGTTCATATTTATTTAAGTGCAACATCTCTTTATATATTCCTCTTTTTTTTGTAATGAGATCATTCTACAATTGTCCAACATACTCAAGTTAATTAAATTCAAGGCAAGATGTGATTGAAAACTTCTAAATATGCCACGCTCATTTGCATGAGTGTTACCCATAAATCTCCAGAACAAGAGAATCATGGATGACACCATACTTATATATTAATTGTAAACCATAAGATAGGATACATGATAAGCTCCATGAGCTCACACAAGCCTAAAAGAGATTGATAACTAAACGATAAAAGTAAACTAAACCATGACTAGATAGATATGATAAACTAGTAAAGATAAAGGCTAGACTGAACTCCCCAAGCTTGACGTTTTGTAGAGCCTTCCTCTTGACCTCCTCTTTCTCATATTCCTCCTTCCATTCCGCCATCTTCCATGGGAAAGGCTTCCATCACGGAAGGATGTAGGTGGATTATTATACCTGAGGGTAGCTGCTGCAATTTTCTTGAAGCGTTCTTCATACTCGCAGTTCTGGTTCTCTACATCCCACATAAAGCATTGGATCTTCTCATCTTCTCGATGACGTCCTTGTATCTTTCCTCTAGTTCTTCAAGCCTCCTTGTACTCTTCGACCTTCTTCTCCAGCTCCAGGTTCATGAAGTGATGAGCATCAAGGCTGCGGTAAACCACAGTGCCATACCTGAAGGTCTTGTCTTCCAGATCATCCAGCCTTTCTTCCACCGTACCGGTGGCCTTGGGAGCCTTACCTCCTCCACGAGCAGCACACCCTCCTTGAAGATCACGGCCTTCGGTGGAGCCATCACGGAGTTGAGGTAGCGGTTCACGACACCTCCATTGGGACGCTCTCCCTCATGGTTGGATCCGGAGCAAGACATGGCTAAACCCTGATAGACAGAAACAGCAAAAGCAAAGATCGCTCGAGAACTCTCGGTGCGAGATTAGATCAACGAAAAGGGGTATATATTGACGGTTTTTAGGTCAAGACGAAGAGTCGGAGACGAAAACGAGACGAAACGGGACTCCGAGGGGCAAAAGGAGTGGGCCCACGCGGCCTGGTACTGTAGCCGCGTGGGACCCCCTCTTTTTTCTCGGGGCTCCGTTCCTTCCAAGTTTCTTGTCCTATATGCTAATTTCCATAAAAAATACTCGTAAAATTTTACGCAATTCCGAGAAACTTTCCAATACAAAAGTTACCTATTATTAATTTTGGGATTCTGAAACTGCAGAATTCTTCGCAATTACCTCCTCCGGTGTCTGTAAATTCAACTCCTCCACCTTTCCGATGAACTCTTTCCTGCAATATAATGTTTAAGGCGTTGTCCATTGACTACATGAGGTTTACCTTTCATGTCACCGTGAAGACGGATAGCTCCTGAACGGTACACCTCCTGTATCACTAATGGTCCCTGCCATTTGAAGCCAACTTCCCTGCAGAAAACTTGAAACGAGAGTTGTATAATAGAACTTGATCACCTACTTTAAATTCTTTCTTTTTAATTTTCTTGTCATGCCAAATCTTAACTTTCTCTTTAAATAATTTGGCACTTTCATAAGCTTCATTTCTCCATTCATCTAGTAGGTTCAATCAAGAATTCTCTTCTCTCCGCAGTTTTAAAATCAAAGTTCAATTGTTTAATAGCCCATCTAGCTTTATGTTCTAGTTCCACAGGTAAATGACAAGCTTTTCCATAAACCATTTTATAAGGAGACATTCCCATTGGATTCTTAAAAGCAGTTCTATAAGCCCACAAGCATCATTAATTTTAAGTGGCCTCAGACCTAGACTTATTCACTGTCTTTTCCAAAATGAGTTTAATTTCCCTATTACTTATTCAACTTGTCCACTGTTTGAGGGTGATAAGGAGATGCAACTCTATGGTTAACATTATATTTTGCCAATGTTTTCCTAAGAACACCATGCAAGAAATGAGAACCACCATCAGTAATTAAAAACCTAGGAACACCAAACCTGGGGAAAATGATGTCCTTGAGCATCTTCATTGCTGTGGCATGATCTGCACTTTGGTTGGAATTGCTTCCACCCACTTTGTAACATAATCCACTGCAACCAAAATATGAGTATGCTTTGTCTTTGATGCTGGGAAAGGTCCCATAAAGTCAAAACCCCACACATCAAATGGTTCAAGTGGTAAAGAGTAATTCATAGGCATTTCATTTCTCCTACAATATTTCCTACTCTTTGACATTTATCACAAGATTTAACATATTCAGCACAATCCTTAAATAAAGTAGGCCAATAAAAACCAGATTGTAATACCTTTGCACCTGTACGATCTCCTGCATGATGCCCTCCATAGGGACTGTCATGACAATCTCTTATAATAGCCTGTTGTTCATGCTCAGGTACACAACGTCTAATAATACCATCCACACTTTCTTATAAAGAAAGGATCATCCCAAAAATAATGTCTAAGATCATAAAAGAATTTCTTTCTTTGTTGAAAAGTGAAGTGTGGTGGCAAAACTTTACCAACAATAAAATTTGCATAGTTAGCAAACCATGGAGATGCAACTTTAGCACTAGAAACATTAACATTGCAAGTTGTTCATTAGCAAAACTATCATTAATAGGAATAGGATCATCAGGTATATTTTCCATTCTAGAAAGATGATCAGCTACTTGATTATCTTCCCCTTTCCTATCAACAATGTGTAAATCAAATTCTTGCAATAAAAGAACCCATCTATTAATCTAGGCTTAGCATCTTTCTTATTCATCAAATATTTAATAGCAGAATGATCAGTATGTATTGTGACTTTGGAATCAGTAATATAAGGTCTAAACTTGTCACAAGCAAATAGCACTGCTAAAAATTCTTTTCAGTTGTGCATAATTCCTTTGAGCAGCATCAAGTGTTCTACTAGCATAATAAATAACATTCAGTTTCTTATCAACACGTTGGCCCAAAACAGCCCCAACTGCATAATCACTAGCATCACACATAATTTCAAAAGGCAATTCCAATCAGGAGGTTGAATAATAGGAGCACTTATTAAAGCATTCTTCAAAATATTAAAGGACAATACAATCATCATTAAAAGAGAAAGGAACATCCTTTTGCAAAAGATTGGTTAGAGGTTTTGATATTTTGGAGAAATCTTTAATAAACCTACGGTAAAAACCTGCATGCCCAAGAAACTTCTTATACCTTTGATGTCCCTTGGGTATGGCAGCTTTTCAATAGCTTCTATCTTTGCTGGGTCAACTTCTATTCCTTCCAGAAATCGATGCCCAAGACAATACCTTCAGTAACCATGAAGTGACACTTCTCCCAATTAAGAACTAAGTTGGTCTTCACATCGCTGCAAAACTTTGTTAAGGTTGAACAAGCAATTATCGAAGGAAGTACCATACACAGAAAAATCATCCATAAAACTTCCATTATCTTTTCAATATAATCAGCAAATATAGCATTCATGCATCTTTGAAAAGTAGCAGGAGCATTACATAAACCGAATGGCATTCTCCTATAAGCAAATGTACCATATGGGCAAGTAAAAGTGGTCTTTTCTTGATCATCCTTATGGACAGGAATTTGTGAGAAACCTGAATAACCATCTAAATAGCAAAAGTGAGAGTGTTTAGATAACCTTTCTAACATTTGATCAATAAATGGCAATGGGTAATGATCTTTACGAGTTGCTTTATTTAACTTCCTGAAATCAATACACATCCTATAACCAACAACAGTACGTTGAGCCACAAGTTCATCCTCATCATTTGGAACAACAGTCATTCCACCCTTTTTAGGAACACAATGAACAGGACTAACCCACTTACTATCAGCTATGGGATAAATGATACCAGCTTCAATAAGTCTTATTACCTCTTTCCTTACCACTTCTTCATTTTTGGATGGAGACGGCGTTGATAATCAACAACAGGTTTTGCATCCTCCTCCAAATTAATTTTATGCATACATAGAGCTGGGCTTATACCTTTAAGATCATCAAGAGAGTATCCAATGGCTGGTCGGTGAGCTTTAAGCACATCAAGTAATTTTCTTCTTCTTCAGCTGAAAGGTTAGCACTAATAATGACAGGATATATGCTCTTCTCATCCAAATATGCATATTTCAGATTTTAGGCAAAGGTTTTAATTCAAAACTAGGATCCCCTTTAGGTGGTGGTAGCACTCCTAAATTATCAGGTGGGATATGCAATTGTAATTGTGGTGGTTGTTGCCATAATATTTGTTCTAAAGCATCTTTTTCCTCATCATTAAATGGTTCATCTTGATTAAGCATATAACGTTCTACAACATCTGTTGAAGCTACAGCTATATGAGCAAGAGTTTCAATTATATCTTCAGAAATTGGCTCTTTCACAACATGTTTATCAGCAAATTTGGAAAATTGAACTCAAGTTTCTCACCAGCACATTTAATAAACACTTTCTCTTTAGGCAAATTAATTTCAGCACCAACAGTGTTTAAGAAAGGTCTACCAAAAATGATAGGACAAAAGAATCTTGAGGACAACCAAGCACAATAAAATCAGCAGGATATTTTATTTTGCCAACCAATACTTCAACATCTCTAACAATTCCAAATGGACTAATATAATCTTTATTAGCAAGTTGAATTGTCATACCTGTCTCTTCCATAATGATAGGATCAATATCAGGCTTGATTTCAAGATAAAGAGAATATGGAATGACACTAATACTTGCTCCAATATCACATAGACCATGATAACTTGAAGTCCCAATAGAGCATGATATAACAGGTTTACCAACTTTGGCCGAATTACCTTTGATGACCTTAGTAGCATCTTCACATAAATAAACATCAACAGGGTCTTCTTCATTTAATTGTTTGATAATTGAAATTTGACTGTTGACTTCTGCTCATAAGGCTGAGAGCTTTTTTTACTCTTGTTAGTAACAGCAATAAGTAAATTCTCTTAACTTGGTTTGGATATGGAAGTGGTTCAACATACTCCTCAATTGTCACAGATGACACTGGTTCTACCTGTTTAATAACTTTAGGAACAACAATAGATTGTTTAACAGGTTCAACATAAACTTCAAAACCACTTTGAGGAACACATAGATGCTTAGCAAAACCTTTAGCTATCTCAATATAACATAAGGATCAAGATTAAAAGTATCACTCAGATTTTTAAATAACAAAGAAGTAGAGAAGTTCTCTACACATGAATATCCATAATCAAAATAGGGCTCATTACCTTTATCAAGATCCCAATTACAGTATTTTCAGAAATAGTCTCCAATAAATTCCATGCTTCTTGTTCAGTATTATTAGTAAAACTTCCACCAGATGAATTATCCAGAATTTCCTTGTGCCTCATGGTAGCCTCACAAAAATTTATCAATATAAGTTTCCTTGTGATCATGACAAGGATTCTTGCGAAGGAGTTCCTTTAACCTCCCCCAAGCTTGAGTAATACTCTCTCCCAGATGTGGCCAGAAATTAAATATATAACAGCGGTTCTCATAAGCTTCTTTAGGAGTAAAATATTTAAGAAAGAAAACCTTCCTCAAGATATTCCATTCAATAACAACTTCTTCATCAAAGACTGTACCAATCACGAGCATTACCAGATAAAGACAAATATAATAGCTTCCTTTTTACCTCATCTTCAGAAATACCAGGAAGTCTAAATAAACCACATATGTCTTCAATTAATTCCATGCTCACGTGCAGACTTAGTTCCATCACCTGTAAATGGATTTTTCATAACTCTTTTAACATGACCTACGGGAATTTTATCCCACTTTAGGTACCTCAGCACAGTAGTTTCAACCACTTTAGGAGCATTGGCATAAGCACTTTCATATAAGCAAGATGCAGCGAGGCACGATTCATAAATGCCATAGTAACAATGAGATAAAACAGCTTTCAAGTTTCCTTACCAATAGCGCTACGCTCCCCGGCAACGGCGCCAGAAAAGTATCTTGATGACTCCCAAGTGCAGGAGATCAATTGTAGTACCTTTCGATTAGAAAAGGTTGTCGAACCCACGAGGAGCTGAAGGTATTGGTTAGCAAGATTGATAAATAAAACAATGAAAGATGCAAGTGTTTTTGGTATTTTTGGTTGTATATGCAATGCTGAAAATAAATAGTAGCAAGTGAAGCTCTCAAGAGAGAAAGCCCAATCCTCTATGTGGCAAGAGGACAAGCTCAAGTGATGTGTAACTTATATGTGGAAAACGTTCCCGAGGGCGGCATGGATATTGCTAGGCATAGAGATTTATTAAACAACACGTTGAATATCTTGTCAAGTTTTAATCTTCTTTGGACGGAGCCATTTAGGTAAGCTAAATAAATAAACTAAACCCCTTATGATGGATCATGTGGCCAAGTAAATGACTGCACAAGAATTATTAAGACAAAAGTCCCACCATAGCATTACACTCTAAGGTCCCCGATACTAATACCCTCATAATGCAACTTCATGACTCGGTCAAGGGTTTACATGTCCTCCCAAGTCTCCCTCAATTCATTACACTACGGTGTTCTCCTATGAGCCCATAAAGGTGAAGTGTTGTGCAGTCGACGTTCGCACAACACCATCATAGAATCACATAAAAGATAAACTTGACAAAATACCAACACATGTCATATATAAATCATTGCCAATTCATCCTATGCCCTCAGGAACATACGGGAACTACTCACAACGTGCAAACATGATGATATTCAGTGGCATAAGTGGTACAACGCAATCTGAAAATATAACTTCACCTCCAAATAATGACAAGTACTCAATCACAAACATGAATAGTAGCACAAGACAAGTATCTAGGGTATAGCAACTCTCAAACTACGAGGGGAACGAGTGGATCACGGAGATGATGATGGAGATGGTGCTGGTCTTGGTGGTGGTGATGATGTAGAGGCCTCCTCCCACGCCAAGGAGGAGAAGTGATGACGATGACGGTGATTTCCCCCTCCGACTCCGGAGCAGCAGATCTGATTCCCCCTCGGAGAAATCAGGAGTTTCTCCGCCGCCACGGCCTCGGATGGACTTGGAAAAATTAGGGCGTAACTTTTTGGGGAGGACGAAGGCGTGCATAAAAAGCCCCAGGCGAGGAAGTGCTCGAGGCCATCTGGTGGGTCCCACGTGGCCAGGTACTGTGGCCGCGTGGGCCCACCCTTCTTGGGCCTCGAGGCTTCCCTCTCTTCGGTCTTCTTCCCACTGCCTTGTTCTCGATGAAAAAATGGCTGTGCAATTTTCCTTTTATTATTTGGATCTGTAGCTCCTGAAACATTAAAAACAAGAAAAAGGAGGTTTTCTGCCTCCCAAAATTAAATACCAAAAATAGGGACTTTGTAAGAAAGTCCCATAAATCTAAAACATGTAAAAATAATGGTATTACAATGCAAATAACATTCTAATATGATGTTAAAAGTTGTATAATGATGATATAAATGCACGTATCAGCTACTGATGCGGCGGAGGAGGGCAAACAGCCCTCTAAGACAGCTTCGGTTGCTTCTCGTCCCAACAAAAGGGGCTCTCGCCCCAATACGTTGGGCTCCCGTCGTGGACGGAGAAGAATCCCGGCTGCGTAGATGCGGGCTGGGTTTTATAACATCCGGGGGTTGGGCATCCGGGACGCCATACCCAGATCCGAGATCTTATTCCCGAGAACAGCTTGATTTTGTTGGTCTCCAGGAAACCATCAAAAAAGCTTTTACCCCAGCAGAGCTGCTGAGCATTGACCCCCGTGGGAAGTTCGCCTGGCACTCCACACCAGCGAACGGCCATTCCGGGGGAATGCTTCTGGGGGTAAACGAGGACGGCTTTGAGGTAAAAGAGTGGAGCAGTGGTTCCTTCCATATCCGAGTTGATGTCTTTCAACTCGATACCTCTCAGGTGTGGTCTCTGTTTGTTGTCTATGGCCCCCCTGATCACCGACGTCCTGAGGAGTTCCTTATGGAACTCTCGGCGGCGGTGCGGGCCTGTCCTTTCCCACTCGTTGTAGGTGGTGATTTTAATCTGATTAGGGGATCAGAGGACAAGAATAACGACAACATTAACTAGCCCAGTGTGCATAGGTTCAATGATTGTATCGCTGACCTCGCCTTGGAGAAATCCGCAGGACAGGCGCTCGCTACACGTGGACCAACCGTCAACTCAATCCAGTGCGGTGTGTGCTGGATCGGGTCCTGAGGTCCATGGACTGGGAGGCCCTGTTTCCCCTCTGCTCCCTCGTGGCGGAGACCATTATTGGCTCGGACCACGCGGCTCTGATCTTATATTCTGGAGAGGAGTCCCGTAGAAGAAGCAACCGCTTCTTCTTCGAGAAGAGCTGGTTGGAGCACCCGGAGTTTGGTGACCTGGTTCTGCGCAAGTGGCGAGAACTGGAGGCGCAGGGAGATGCCTCCCCTGACTTAATCACCGCCTGGCAGAATGTGTCCAACAAGCTTAGACAATTCCTGAAGGGTTGGGGGGCCAACCTGGGCCGGGCCACTAAAGACATCAAAGAGGATCTCCTGACTCGTATCAGGGCTATTGATGGTCGGGCGGACCGGGCCGACCTACGTGAGCACCATCTTATCCATCTTCACTTACAAAGCAATTTATTTGTTTTGTTAGTGTCATTGCATATCATATCATATTTATTTCAGTTTTGCATAAAAAATTAAAAATACCAAAAAAAACTTGCTAAAATGAATCCTAGTGCTGAAATGAACAACTTTGGTCAATACTATGGAGAGTCATTGATGGATGCTTGGTATAGAATTAAGGACACTAGTAAAAATGGTGTCATTAAATATACTCCTGCCACTGTGATAAGAAACTTCTATAAAGGTATAGATGGTTGTTCTAAATGTTTTCTAGACTCATTGACTAGTGGAAAATTTGCTTCTGGAAATCCCTCACATGCTAATAATTTGATGGAAAATTTATTTGGGAATTCTATAGAATCCAAATATGAAACTGGGATCAAACAACTAAAAGCTTCTATGGATAGGTCAACTTTATGTCTACAAACTTATGTGGAGGACTATCCTACTAAAAATGATTTGCATTCATTTATCCTTCATACCAAGTCTAGGATGAAAAAGACAAATAACACTCTTTCTGGAATCTCTTTGAAAATGGAAACAATATTGAATTATGCCAAGTCTAAAAAGAAGTTGACTAGGGAATTGAATGAAAGAATATCTTCTATGCTGGAACCTTTAGATAGGGATATTAAGAATCATGTTGAAGGGGAGGATGACCTCCTAATAGCCTTGAATCTTGCTTTAAAGAAAAGGAATGAGAATCTTGCTTGGGAAGAAGTTGAGGAAGTTAAAATGCTTAATGAAGTCAAGGATCCTTTGCTTGACTTAGAAAATTGTAGCTTGCATGAATTAATATCTATCTTACAAAAATTTGCAAGTGATCCTTCCATCAACACTAACCAAGCAGGTTTTGGTTCTTATATTGCTAATCATGTCTTGAAAGAAAAGATTGCTAGGTACAACCAAGAGGCTATGATACCACCTAAGCTTGGGGATATGTGGATACCTAAGGTACTAGTAACTATTGGAAAAGAGACACACCATGCCATACTTGATCTAGGATCTAGTGTCTCTGTTTTATCTAAAGAACTATATGAAGTGCTTGAATTGAAAAATCTTGAAAAATGCTCTATTGAACTAGCACTTGCTGATGACTCTATTAAACATGCTTTGGGAAAAGTAAGTGATGTTATGGTAGAGTTACATATGACTTTTGTGCCTGTGGATTTTCTAATCATGGATATGGGGAATAAAACCTCTAGTCCTATTATTCTTGGAAGACCTTTTCTTCGTACCACAGGTGCTATCATTGATTCAAAGGAAGGGAATGTAAAGTTTCAGTTTCCACACAAGAAGTGCATGGAACACTTTCCAAGGAAGAGGGAACCATCAAAGTTCAAGCTCCCTCATGAGCTTCGTCCACAATAAAACAACAAGTAAGAAGCCTAGCTATATGGCTATAAAGAAAGCGCTTTGCGGGAGGCAACCCGGTTATTTTTGTGTGTGATTTTTCTTTGTGTCCTCTTGCTGTAACAAGAGATTTTGTGTCTAGTTAGGTTCTGGAGTTTTTAATAAAGTGCCAAGTTTTACCCTTTTTGGTTTGAAAAGTTGCTTATAGCGTTCGGAGATTTTATTCCTGCACGAGTCAGTGCACGGTATGATTTTTAATTCTTATTCTGTAACTCCGAATGAGCTCATATTTGAACTGTAGTTGCAACTTTTCATCCTCTGTATGCATGAATTTTTTCGGAATTTTTCGAGAAAGTTTGGTAGGGTAGAAAAATACGTTTTGCTGCTGCTGTTTTTCTGGACAGATTCTGTCCCATTTTGTTTGATGCATGCTTTGAGCTTTTAAGTTGAATCTTTTTGATCCAATTGAGTTTATGAGTAGGCATACAACATTATACACTTTCTGGACATGTCATATGAATTTTTGTTCAAGGATTATATGCAGCAAGGAACCTATTTGTTTATCACTATTAATGCACCCCACAGAAAAGAGATGGGAGAAACGGTGTTTTGAAGTTTTTTCACAGGGATTGGAGGAGATGCACCAAGAGCTATCCAAGGATGGTGAAGACCATAAGCTTGGGGATGTGAAGACAACCCCGCTGGACCTACACACTCTCGGTTTGCACACGTCCAACTTCTGTTTTTCGATCGAAACACTTTATCGCATAAACTTGGAGCGTCGTTTTTTGTTTTTGTTTGAGTCTTGAGAGACCACCACACTATCAATTATATATGAGAGAGCTACTGGAAATATGGGTTGAAATATGTTGGATGCTTTTATAAGATTGGGAAAAGGGATGTTTGACTTGATTTTTAATGATACATATAGTTGCATGATTCATGAGCTTGTTTATGAGTAATAGTTTGCAAATTCTTTTTGTAGAGCTATCACTTATTCATGTTTTGGTGCTGATTGTTATTTCACTTGGTTTAACATGGATTAGTTAGTTCTATGGACACTCATGCATGCATCTAGATGGTCAACTTTCTCCCTTTTGCTAGCCCAAAAACTCCAACAAGCAAAAACTTGTTTCCAACACCTTCAACCAAAGTTATTCCAGTGAGTCCACCATATCTACCTATTGGCTTTATGCTATTCCGAGTATGTTTAACATGTTGTTTGTGTTATCTTACCTCTGAATGAAAATGTTTATGTTATTGATTGCAATGGAAAAATTGGTTATATAGCTCTCACGAACTTGATGCACATTTTACTATCATTGCAATAAATAAAACATGACCCATTGTGATTAAGATTATGATGCTAGTGGCTTGATAAATGTTCGAGGTTGGGAGTTAGCCCATATGTGCTGTCATCTCATTTAGTTGATATCATGTACTTTTGTTTATGGATGCCTATCATGGTGAAATGAGGTGGAAATGAAGTAGTTCAAATGAGTTTGTATAAATGGTTAGAGAGACGCCTGGGCCGCTAATCTAAGCCATGCATTATTCATGGTGGAAATTTACTTACATACTATGGTGAATTATCTATGACACCTTACAATAAAAACTATTCCAAATGGTAAATAAAAAGGGTGTTGAGGTTTTCATTTGTTTGTTTGTCTTGTCATTTTGATATGGGCTTGTTCCATATCCTGGGACAAGAGGTACCCCAGTTGACGCTCTTGATGATACTATTATTACTTACAATGATATAACTTGAACTTGCTTTGTTTCCTAAGTTGAGTAATCATGGTGTAGGTACTTGTATTCAAGGGGCATGAGACATCCAACCTTTACTTTATCAAGCACACTACTCATATTTGCTTTCACTTTAACCTTAATCATTCAAGATGCTATGATAGGGGCAATGAGAGCTTGACACCAATGAATACCTTATTGCAATCATTAACTTAAGTAGAAGAGTTTGGAAGTTGGATGAAACTTATGCATGCTTTACCTCTACTCACATATACATCTTTCCAAAGTGTACACCTATCATATTCAGATTTTCATCTACACTCTATGACCATTGTAGGATGTTCTACTTATCATTATGCATACATATTACTTGCTACTATGTTACACTTTGTGAACTATCAATGAACATCCTTGTCTTGAATACTTGATATCACTTCATAAACTATTTGCATATTGCTACTCCTTTGAAGAATGAATCATTTGACTATATGTAGCAATAGTAATCATCTTTGATATCCATTGTTAAGTATTAAATTGCAAAGTCCATGTTAGTTTTATCATCTTCATACTCGAGGACGAGCATGGATTAAGCTTGGGGATGTTGATGCATGTAAAATGCATACATGAACTTTGCACTTTAATTGCTTATATTCCAATCATATTTGCATCATATAAGGGTTATATCAATGTTTTATCATGATTTTGGGAATACTTCATAGTTTTCCCATTTATTTGGAATTAACCCTGCACAGGCAGAAAACCCTAGTTTTGTATTTTAATGTTTCAGGGACCCAAACGTCAACGAAATCACCTGGAAATTTACGGGCGTCAATATTTGGAAGGAAGAAGGACTACGGAAAAAGGAAGCAAGCAAACGGAGCCCGAGGGCCAAACGGCATGGCCCACGCGGCCACAGTACCAGGCCGCGTGGGACCCACCCGTTCGGGCCTCGTGGCTCCGTTGCCGTCGATCTCTTCTCCACCGCCTTCGTCTTGACCTAAAAACGCCTATAAAAAAGGTCCCCCGACGTTCTCTGGAAGGAGCGCCGCACAAACACAGAAACACCGAAACGGAGATCAGGAGCTGCAGATTGGAGGGGGAAAACTCCGGCGGGGCGCTGCCGGCGTGGTCTCCACCTTCTCCATCGACTTCTCCACCGTCTCCATGATGAAGAGGGAGTAGTCCACCTCTGGACTATGGGTTTGTGGAAGTAACTTATGTATCTCTCCTCTCTTGAGCTTCACTAATTAGCACCGTATGAGCTGCTGAACATGATTACGGTCACCGTTGTAATACCTTTGTGGTGGATCTTTATGAGTTAATATATGTTTGAGATTGCAATGTTTGTTTCAGTTATGAGTATAGATGCATATTATGTACCCCGTTCTTGTCTACTTGTTTTGATCAAGCATGTTTATGAGAGCGTGTGAGGGGGAACGTGTGCATTAGTTGGAGTAACGGGGGTGGCTAGTGCAGTGAACGTGAGAGAAAGTTCTGCGATCCACTTTGGTATCTTTACCTTACTTTGTTACCTCACTAGGGATAAACTAAAATACCATGCTACCGGGGATGTGGGCGTGACCATTGCCACTACTCCATGACTAGATCTAGCATGTTCTTATTTTCACTTCATGTCATGATACTTAATGCTATACTCTGAGTTATCTTAATTACTGAGGTGTTATGATTTAGTTCGCATCTTGGTGGAGTATAAGAGAGGTTAATAACCAAAAGATCTCTATGTTAGGACGTGATGCCCATATATCTAAGTAACTTGTTATCAAACCCTGTGTTGCAATCTCATATGTTAACTGTGTGTGTTCCATTGTCTACCACTTTATAAAGAGAGAGTGCATTTGTGAAACCATGAACCCCAGTCCATTTTTAATCATAAGAAACACCTTTCCAACACCATATACCACTTTTTATTTTCAGCCATCATTAAATCCGAAAATACAAAAATACTTTTCATCTTGCATACATCATTCAAAAACCCAAAAATATCATTTATCATTGCATCCACCATCATTGCATATTTATTTCTTGTTTGCATTGCATAACTATCCTGATATCATTCTTACACCTTGTGCTTGACAACCACAGGTGAGGTTGAGGACCAAAACATCTAACCTTGTTTTGTAGGTAACCAAAAGAAGGATAAGAAGATAAATCTACCACTGCAGATTCCCCGAGAGTTCGATATTAAACCCTCGAGTCACCCCTCGTGGGGAAAACTGTCTTCCACTATACTATACACTCTGCACTTGGAGTCTCAACCTAAATCCCGTTATTTGTGCAGGCATCAAGACTTGCTCTTCGGGACCATCAGTATCCCGCCACTATTTTTTCTGTGGCGCACCACCACCGTGCGCCACAGAAATATTTCTGTGGCGCATGGAGGTGGGTGCGCCATAGATTTTTTTTTTGAATTTCAAAAAAAGGGCGGCCAGATTTAGATCTAGATCTAGATCCGCCGGAATTTCGCCGGAATTTCATCGGAGGCCATGTTGCCGTGACCATGGCCGTAGGTGGCTTGGCCGGAGATGGGTGGAGGAGTGGGTCGCCGGAGGTGGGTGGGTGGAGGATGGGGGTCACCGGAGAAGGTGGAGGAGGAGAAGGATGTCGTCGGAGTAGGTCGCCGGGGTGGAGGAGGAGGTCGCCGGAGGTGGAGGTCGCCGTCGCCGGAGGTGGAGGTGAAGGTCGCCGTCGCCGGAGGTGGAGGTGGTGGAGGAGGTCGTCGTCGCCGGAGGTGGTGGAGGAGGTAGCCGGGGTGGTGGAGAAGGTCACCGGAGGTGGAGGTGGAGGTGGAGGAGGAGAGAAGAAGTGGAGGAGAGGAGATGAGAAGTGGAGGAGAAGTGGAGGAGGGAGGAGAAAGGGAGAGGAGAAGTGGAGGAGAGGAGAAGTGGAGGAGAGAAGGAGAGAATGGGAAAATAGAGAGAGAAGGAGGGCTTGGGCGGGATTCAAATTCGAATCCCGCCCAACAATTCTATGGCGCATCCCTAGTCATGCGCCACAGAATTGTCTTTTCCAATTTTTTTATTTTTTTTATTTTGTAGAAAAAAAATCTTCTTTTTGAAATAACTTTTTACTCTTTTTCGAATTTCCCAAATCTGAGAAAAGTTCACCGGGTAAACCCAGGTGAAATTGAACTCCTTTTTTCTCACGATTTTTTTGACATATTAAACGCATTTTTTCGACGTCGTATGCAAAAGTTATGGCCGTGTCAATATTTTTTTTCGTTTTTTGCAAAAAGGTCAAAATTCATATTTCAAAATTTCTATACCAACTAGGCACTAAAACCTAAATACATGTCAAAGGATTTTATTTTTTGAATTTTTTATCATTTTCTTTTCTTGTCTGCAAAACTGAAAAGGCGGTCCGGGGTGGGATTTGAGTGAAAAAATTCTGTGGCGCATGGGACCCCCATTTCTGTGGCGCATGGGAACCCCATGCGCCAAAGAAATGTGTCTTTCTGTGGCGCACTCTACCCATGCGCCACATAAATGTGTCTTTCTGTGGCGCATGTGGATTTCGTGCGCCACAGAATTTCAAAATTTTGTGGCGCATGCAAAACTATGCACCACAGAAATTTTCTGTGGCGCACGTCTATTTGGTGCGACACAGAATGTGGATCCACCTATAGCTAGTTTTCTAGTAGTGATATTCACATAACTACTCCCTCCGTTCCAATTTAGTTGACTTGTTATGCATCAAATGTGGATGTATGTAGACATGTTACATGCCTAGATACGTCCACATGTGGTGCATAGCAAGTCAATTAAATTGGAACGGATGGAGTAACCAGAATCACATGAGTTCATTCCTGACACACGCGTCCCACCACACACATGGACCACTTTATAGTGAAACAGAAGAAGGAAATGGTACGACAAAGGGTTCGACTGCAATGCGGCGCGACGGGGGTACCGGCTGTCACACTCGATGATAAATACAAGGCAAGGGCATGGGATTTCGACGCTCATCACCTTTCCTTGCCTTCCGTCCTCTCCTCCATAAATTCATCATTGTACAGTTTTCTTGGGGCGGAGCGCCTCCACGCATGTGGAGCAGGTACGAGTTGTTGCTGGCCTGTTGCGCCCACCCCCTCTCTCATGTCTTCATCCTGGATTTACTTTGCGCGCATTTGTTTCATCTGCCTTCCATTTTTGTTCATCCTGGATTCCCGTCCGGAGATCAGCTTGATCTTTCGCTTGATTTGTTACGAGTGACTCCAACGAGGAGATGAAACAGGTTTCATGTCTGCTTTCAATGTTTTTTTTCTTGAGATCCATCAGCACGAGTTGTTGTTAATTAGTGTGTTCTTCCGTTCATGAGTTGTGTTCTTCCGCCTCAGTAGTAGCATGCTCTCGTCAGATCCGTAAAGTTTATTTTCCTCCCGCCGTCATCGTTCAGTCGATTTCCATGACTTCGCATTTGCTTCGTTCCTGTTTTCTGAAGCGTATTGTTTCAAGTAGGGATATGTGAATGAGATATACCAATTTCACCCACCCGCCTGGTTATCTCATTAGATAACCTTTGCGGCATGAGATATGACAACAAGATGTGGGAGGCCATCACCAAAGGCACCTACTTTGTACGTGTTATACAAGGCCATGTGTTTTCAGACTTGTAACCGTAATATATGATTGTGACGAAAGAGAACTACAAAAACCATAGTGTAAAAATTTCTTATTTAATTAAACATTTGTACCTATTACTAGATAACTTAAAATGTCCATGTTTATGATAATATAACATGCCGGTAGATTTATGTTAAAGTGGCAATGTAGTTGGTTGTCTAAATTTTTGCTAATTTATTGAAGTTTAGTTTAAAACATCTACAACAATAGCTCAACAAACTGAACTGGGAACTTCTAAATCTAAGCAAGCAAAAAACTTGACAATACCGCATTTCTCAAGATGGTGCCACTTAGATGTATCATACGGTGTGAGTATATGCTTGTTTTCTATTTTAGTGTATATTGGTAGAGACTTCTACAACACCAACTGTTGAAGTTATTTGAAAAGGGACCCTAGGATAGAAATGTGTAGCTTAATTGTAAATTAGTAACCCTCTAAGCCCAAAAAATACACATAACACGAAAATATGTACCAACGTATGCAACATGAATGATCATGAAGAAGTCTATGGCGACGACTTCGAGGAGGAGGCTCCGCTGATTAGAAATTGTTGGACCCCCCCCCCCCCCCCCCCCCAAGCGGAAGGGATCATGTAACCCTGCAGTAAGTATTTCCGTTAGTTGAGAATTATGATGCATCGAACTAGTAGGAATTATCAAGATGTCAACAAAGTTAACACTACATGCACACAAATCAAAACACGGTTTGTCCCAATGTTTCAGGAAGGTTGTCAAGCTTCATGTAGTGCCAGGTTACAAGTATTAACCATATAATGCCATAGGAAGTGATGAATGAAAGTAAATGAACAAGTGGACCAGCGTGTAGAGTGGTGCTAAAACAAGGACGTAAAAATATTAGAAATGGAATGGGGGCCATAGGTGCACTAGAGTAATCTCTCCAATTAAACATAGCATTGTTGGGCGAGCAAATTACAGTGACAACGATTAAATTGTATTCTCTACTTATTACATTTATGATTATGGTTATTCACGTCATGGTTCATATAGGCATTACTTTCAAAATGTATAGACCGTTAATCCAATAACATCTATAATTAATATTCCACTTCGAGAGCGCTATCTAGCATGCATCTCTAAGAATTAAGTTTATACAAACATAGCATTGCCTTAAATGAGATGACATACATAGTGTAGACAGTAAAAACACCATCCAACAGTGCGACCGAATAACCGTAGTTTTACCCTTACCGATAACAGTACATTGCATGGCTCGTCCCTTATATCACGAGATATAACGGTAATTGACATTGGAGCCCGGGCTTATCTGCTCCCGATGAATAGTAATTCAAAAGCAATGTCAAACAAATTCAGAAAAAACTGATTTTTTTTTTTGTTATGCAAGATGCTTGGGTGCGCATGGTTCGTGCAAATTTTTGAGGTGTTTGGACATTCGAGGAGCGCGTGGCAAAAAAACGGCTTTCAATAGTGCACTTTTTCAAAGTTACTCAAAGACCCGAAATTTATCTTTTTGCCGAGAGCTTTTCGAATGTCCAAACATCATGAAAATTTGCACGAACCTTGCGCACTCAAGTATCTTGCACATAAAAAAGTTCAGATTTTCTTGAAATGTTTTCCTACTTTTACCAGGTACTGTTCATGCGCGGGAGCATGTGAGCCCGCGCTACTCCCGAGATATAAAGCAATGCAAGGTTGAACCGGAATTCAAATTGGCTCTCGAGCTCATATGCCCCTGGTCGATTTTTTTTTAAATAGTAAAACATTTTTTAAATTCCAAAAACATCGTTTTTGTTTACAAATGGACACGACTTTTCAGTTTTCATATCATGAAAGCTGCGAACCGTGAAATGTTAATCAGACATGTTCACCTTAAAGATGTATGACAGTCGAAACACAATTGATGCGCGTAACTAGAAATTTTAATCACTCACCCGGTCGTAATCCGGTGAAAACGCCAGACATGCTTACCTTACGAAACAATGACGCTGGATTTGCCCGAAAAAAGCAGTGCGCGGTGATGAGGTGGGACTCAGCTTCAGTGACTTGTAGTGCACAAGTCACCAAGCGACTTGGGTCCATCTTATCCCTCCGTTTTGAATCCGGCGGGCAAGATTCATTCAGATCCGAAACTAAAAAATAAAACTTTTCAGAAAAATTTAAAAAAATTCCAATAAATCATAAATGGTTTGTTTTGTATTCTCCGAAAGTTTAACCCTTTTTCGACTGATGGTTTGCGTATAAATAGCGTTTTTTATGTTTTAATCTTAAAAAGCTATGTATTCACAAACCATTACTCCAAATCAGACAACATTTTCTCAAAATAATCAGCGAAGCATTTATGTTGTACTAGAATTTTTTCCGAACTGTTTTGTTTTTGAGATTCAGATTTGGGTGAATCTTGTCCGTCGGATCTAAAACGGAGGGGCAAGATTCACCCAAGTCTCTCAGTGACTTGTGCACTACAAGTCACTCAAGCCGATGAGGTGAAAGGTACAAAGACACGTGCATGCAAACGGCGATCATTCGCCCATCCACGTCGGAGGTCAACCAAAGTGCGACCACGTGCCGGCCGGGCAAAATGTTTTGAGTTTTGACGATGATGAGCGTTCGTAATCTACTGGCCGGCCGGCACGTGAGCATAGAATCTGTTGGAATACTAGGCATAATTTCCATGATTAATTCCAGAATACAAAGCATGACAACCACAGCTACTAACATGTTAAACACAAACATACTAGATGTACTAATTAACATGAACAGCAGCAAGACATACGCCAACACATCCATAGTAAAACAGTTCGGTTTATGTCGCACGTACCGAACAGTCGTTGAAGCAGCGACGGCAGCAGCTTGAGCGGCTTCGGTGGCGGCAACAGCTCGAAGAAGACGGCGTTGGAGACGAGCCGCCTGCGGATCCGGCGATCGTCCAGGGAGGCGAGCCGTGATGAAGAACTTGAAAGCAGTCGCGTGAAGCGCTTCCCAAAAACTTTATTCGCCCTCTCCCGTACAGGATCACAAGGACGAGCGGTTCCGGAGACCTGCTGTCCCGTTCGCCGGTGCACGCCGGCGCACGGGATGGAGTAGAATATGGTGGCGGCGCAAGGCACGAGATTGGGAAAACCTAGATTGGTTCGGTGTGTGACGGCGCACGCAGTGCACGGCAATATATAGTGCGGTTCGGAAAACCCTAACGGGTACAACGTGGGCCGGCAACACGACTCGTTTTTCCTGAACTGCAAAAATATAAGCATCGGCTCGGCTCATTCCCGCAACCCGCGGCGTGTCGTGACGGACGGCGGCGGAGGAGGAGGAGTGCGCACGAGAGAGCCTTCTATTCTCAGCCAGCACACCAAGTGATAGAACACTCCACTATATAAAGTGGTGCAGCTCTCTCTAAGCTAGCAGTATGGGACTAAACTTTAGTCATGTACATGCACCTCCAAAATTCTGCCATGCACATGGGTCAATTTGAGATTTTCAGAATTGCTTATATGGGCTGCCCATAATGGGCCCAATATTCTAACAGAATCTGTTTATCTTGCTTGGAGACGGAACCTCGCTTCACGAAGACGCAATGCAAGATGCAAGTAGGTCATCGTTTTTTTTTTTTTTCTTTTGCAATGTCGTACCGTTCGCCGCGGCTATACAGTTTCGTTGAAAGAAATAGACAGGCACTGGTACTGGAAAAGATATCCAAGTATAACATGTATAGTACTCCTACTCCTACTCCTACTCATTCAATTCCAAACTTATTCACGTTCTAGCTTTATTTAAAATAAAAGTCAGCTAAGCTTGACCAAGTCTATAAAAGTTAACATATACACATCAAAAATATGTCCCAACGGATCCAATAAAACTAATTTTCTATCATATACGTTAATGTATTTTCGACGCACTTGGCCCGCTGCCCTGGACTAGGCATGTAGATATAAGGCAGACTGGTAGAGGATTTCCTTACAACAAATTGGATCGCAAAAGATGTAGAAAGATTTGAAAAAGTGCTCGAGCTATAAGAAGTGCATCTTTCTGGGACATGGATCCCATAAAACGTTTCACATTGCTGCAAATTTGGTTTCCGTGGGTTTGCTTCTTCCTTTTAGGAAAAGAAAGAATTACATTGACTAGCAATAGAGTTACAATCAGTTCTAGTTGCCTCGATAATTTCAAGGGAACATTATGAAGCCATAGTTTTGATTTCTTGTAGCTTTAGTCGCTCCCAATAGCGACGCTTGCAATCGACTATGGAGGATCCAGTGGTCCAATTATTGTCCATCACGTTGTCTCTTCCCGCCACCGCTCATTCCGCCATGGCTATTAGCAACACTCCTTTGATCCGTTGCCACACCGTCGTCTCCTCCGAGTTTGAGGCCTAGGATGGACTCTCTGCGCCCCGAGGAGCAGTGCCCACATGGCTCCACCTCTGGCATGGTTTCGTGGATCACCGAGAACGAGGACAACGAGCCCCTCGGTGTAGTTTTGGGAACTACAAAAACTCATTAGACGAGATAATTCTTTCTAAGGTGTTGGTCAAGTGGAGATTTTCGTAAAGACGACCAATTCGATGTTCGGCATTTTTCGTAGGAGTCCTCATGTACCTGTAGTGTGCGATTCCAGTTTAAAATATAAAATATTTTAGATACTGCACTATAGACTTTCCAAGGTTTAAAATTAGTGAATCTACACACTAAAACGTGGCTAAATAAATCTGAAATCGAAAGAAACTATCACATATTTTATTTTGGAACGGAGGTAATATCCTTTTTCCGCCGAGCTGCTTTCGCAGCAGCGTCAAGTCGCCAAGTGCATCTTAACAAGGAGAAAATGCAGAAAAGAGTCGAAACGCATCTATGAGAAACGGCCACGGATTTCTGCTTAGAAATGCACACGACCATTTCATTTCATATCATGAACACGACACCATTCTATACCCCAAATCTGCCAACCGTACATGAACCACTACGCCACAACAACGGATACGCGTAACTAATCAGAAATGTTAATCACGCACCCAGCCGTAATCTGGTGGAAACGTCAGAAAGATCTCTACCTTCTTCTTACGAGGACGATGCAGGATTGACCAAGAAAAGCAGTGTGCGGTGATGAGGTTAAGGTACAAGGGGGCGATGATTCACCCACTCAAAGACGTCAACGGTCAACCAAAGCAGAACCACGCGCCGGCCGGACAAGCAGTGTTTTGACGATGATGAGATGATGATCATCGTCTAAAAGTCATTCGTAATCTACCGGCCGGCGGCACGTGAATGGTCCTCACTCGATCGCTTGCTGGGCATAGAATCTGTTTTCTTGCTTGGAAGACGGAACCTCGATTCAGAAAGGCTACTATACACGCACAAAGCAAGAAAACTATCTTTTCTTTTCTTTTTTCAATGTCTTGCCGTTCCACGCGGCTATACAGTTTCGTTGAAAGTATTTCCTAAAATAGCACGCTCGTACTCATTCAATTCCAAAATAATCCAAGTTAGACCTTTATTTTAAATAAATGGTGGCTAAGTTTGACCAAGTCTATAAAAGTATGGTGACATATACGCCACCAAAAATATTTTCTAATGGATCAAATACAACTAATTTTGTACCGTATACGTTAATATATTTTTCTATACACAGCGGGGGTCTGTAGATGTAATGCAGTGACGTATTTTTCAGCAAATCGGATCGGAAAAGAGGTAGAGATGTTGCGAAAGTGCTTGAACCGTAAAAGGTAGTACACTTTTAGCATAAGATCATCACATTGCAGCAAAAGAAATTTTCGTGGGCACGGTTTTTCCTTTTAGGGGGGCAAAAGAACATATTAACTAGCAATAGAGATACAATAGGTTTCAATTGAGCATTTCGAAGCCATACAATTGTTCGTTCTCATACACTTCATAGCTTTGATAGCGAGTGGCTTTACTCGCTCCATGTAGACACGCTCGAACTCGACTGTGGAGTTCACGCGTTCCCACTCCTAGCCCCCTACCCCCCCCCCCCCCCCCCCCCACGTTATCTCTTCCCGCAACCGCTCATTCCGCCATGGCTACCGCGACACTCCTTTGATTCCGCCGCCACACCCTTGTGTCCTCTGAGTTTGAGGCCTGGGAGGGACTCCCGCAACCTCCAGCCGTCTGTGGCCCAAGCAACATTGCCCATGTGACACCCCCTTCGGCTAGAGCCCCGGGTGATGCCGCCGCTCGTCGACTCGTATCCTCTGTTGTCATGGTTTTTGAACTGAGAACGAGGACATCGAGCCCCTCGACGTAGTCAAAACTACACAGACTCATTAGACGAGGTAATTCCTTGTACAAACATATTAAATAGCAATAGAGCTATAGTCAATTTCAATTGCCTCGACTATTTCAAGGGAGCATTTCGAAGTCATACGATTCTTCCTTTGCCATACCCTTCATAGCTTTGATAGCTCGTGGCTTTGTCCTCATACTTGAGAACAAGAACAAAGTTGAGGAAAGAAGAATTAGGGGCAAATAGATTGTAGAGCTAGCGCATGAGACTAATAGGAAGATGGAGGAAGAAAAAGACACTTATAAGAAGAAAATCAAGTCAGCCCGCCGGATACTGCATCGTATGAAAATCGTACAAGCAAATGTCGTACGCACAGTACTTCCGTAAGAAGAAAATACACGCATGAAGCTGAGTGGCAAATATCGTTGAACATACGAGGAAGCAAATGCACCAAATAAAAGATAAAGAGGACCAAAAAAATTACTGGGAAGAAACTCTGTCTGCATATGTATCGACTACTTTTGTAATCCTAGTCGCTTTACAATCCTAGTTTTAGGATTTTCAAAATGCGCGTCGTTCTTGTCTGAAAGTTTACACAAGTTTGAAATATTGTGAGTTTATGAGTGATGTTCTGCATGCTCACAAATAAAAATAAATGCAGAAAACAGAAACATTCACATTGCTCATTCTGTGATAAGATGAACATCGTGTCCAAGAAAGTGACCCGTAATCCACCGTTCGGCACGTGAACGGTTCTGGCATGCCGGTGCCGCCGTGCCGGGGGCATAGAATCTGCTGTCTCGCTCGGAGACGGAACTAAACCCCGGTGTACGAATGCTACACGCACAATCCAGGTTCCGGAGAACTATTCCGTACCATACTCCGGTCAACACGGCGACGCAGTTTCACCGAAACAATAGTACTGTCAAGTCAAAAAAAAAACAATAGTACTGTACTCAGGCAAGAAGCCAGCGCAGGAGTCAAATATTGACATTTCCAGCGAACTTTCACCGCTGGATAACCGGCAACAATACGCAGGCAACGGCGGTAAAGACGGGCAGTAGTTCCTAAAATGGCAGGCAGTTAAAAGTAAAACCCGAAGGGAGTGAAACTGACGCGCCTGCTCCAGCTCAGAATAGTCCAAGTGGCGGCCCATCTGCACGCGCATTTGTTGGCCACTGCCCGGCGCGCGCCCCGAGGCGTGTGAACAGCGCGCGCGCGCGAGACTTGTGCTGTGCGGCGTCGCGATCCCATTCCCACTCCCGTCTCCGTTCCGTTCCTGATTCTCCTCCGCCGAACGAACGAAACCTCAACTCCTTTTTTGACATCTAGGAACGAAACCTCAACTCAACTGAACGCCCGGAATAAAACCTGGCCCCGTCCCGCGAGATCCGCACGGGAGTTTTTAGGGTTTTTCCGCCCAACCCATTGCTGTTCTCTTCTGTTCTGTTCAGCCCCCAAATCGGAACAAACACCCAGCAGAACCCCACATTCCTGTTCCTCCTCTCCGCCTCGCCTCCCCCTCCCCCGCCGCAGCGATGCGGTCGCCGCCGCCGCCCTCCTGGCGGCCGCAGGCCCTCCTCACCCTCACCCTCACCCTCACCCTCACCCTCACCCTCACCCTCGCCCTCCTCGCCTCCATCCCCGCCTCCGCCGACCTCGCCGCCGACGCTTCCGCCCTAGCCGCCTTCCGCGCCGCCGTAGCCCCCCGCGTCGCCTGGAACGTCACCAACCCATCCACCGTCTGCACCTGGACGGGGGTCACCTGCGAGAGCAACCGCGTCACAACCCTCCGCCTCCCGGGGCAGCCCTCGCGGGGACCATCCCGCCCGGCTCCCTCGGCAACCTCACCGCCCTCCACACCCTCAGCCTCCGCTACAACGCGCTCGCGGGGGCCCTCCCCGCCGACCTCGCCTCCGCCGCCGCGCTCCGCAGCGTCTTCCTCAACGACAACCGGCTCTCGGGGGACTTCCCGCCCGCGCTCCTCGCGCTCCCGGGCCTCGCCCACCTCACGCTCGGCCGGAACGACCTGTCGGGCCCCATCCCGCCGGGCCTCGCCAACCTCACGCGCCTCAGGGTCCTGCTGCTCGAGAGTAACCGCTTCGTCGGCCAGATTCCCGACCTTCCCAGCCGTCGCTGCAGGAGTTCAACGTCTCGTTTAACCAGCTGAATGGATCCATCCCGGCCTCCCTCCGCTCCAGGCCCGCTTCGGCCTTCCTCGGGATGTCCTCGCTCTGTGGTGGGCCCCTGGGGCCTTGCCCTGGCGAGCCCTCTCCTTCTCCAGCTCCGGCGGCTCAGCCGTCCTCGCCAACGCCGGGCACCAACGGCGAGAACGGCGGGACCAGCGGCAGCAACAAGGGCAACAAGCTCTCTGGCGGCGCGATTGCCGGAATCGCCATCGGCTCTGTTGTGGGCGCCGCGCTTCTCCTCTTCCTCCTCATCTGCCTCTGCCGCAGGTCGGGGCGCACCAAGACACGGTCTCTGGAGATGCCGCCCTCATCTCAATCGCCTGCTCTTATCCCAGGCGGCGGCCGAAAACCGCCAGAGTTGACCAGCGGCGCCGCCGTAGCGCCTATAGGCACCGTCGGCCATCCTCATGCCCCCCTCGGTCAGTCGACATCAGGGAAGAAGCTGGTCTTCTTCGGGTCAGCGGCTACCGTGGCACCCTTCGATTTGGAGGACCTGCTGCGCGCGTCGGCTGAGGTTCTTGGGAAAGGTGCCATCGGGACGACGTACAAGGCTGTGCTTGAATCCGGGGCTACCGTGGCCGTGAAGCGGCTCAAGGACGTGACTATGACTGAGCCTGAGTTCCGTGAGCGCATCGCCGACATTGGCGACCTTCAGCACGAGTTCATTGTGCCTCTCCGTGCTTACTACTACAGCAAAGATGAGAAGCTGCTTGTATCCGACTTCATGCCCATGGGGAGCCTCTCTGCACTCTTGCACGGTGAGAATTTCACATCTCAGGTTCTTCGCAGTTCTGTACTATACTCTGTGATCACGGTATTATTACTCTTCTGACTATATCATGCAAGTGCTTGTGTGTATCTTTTATAATTCTGCATTGTTCTTGGGTGGTGATGGTAGAGTGGTACTTGATTTTTCTCACAAATATTTGAGAATTAAGATTGCAGTTCCAATAGCTATTACATCTGTTATGGCTTGAGTATCTATAACTCTACATTTTGTCTTTAATAAAGTGACACATCAAGCTAGTTTTGAGGCAGACCCCTTGATATCCAAATTATATTTGGATTTCAAATTTTATTTATCGGGTGTTCTTATTGAAATCATATTCTGATTTACTCTCTGTACTTCTGCTTGTGGTTGGGACCTAGAGTGATCATGTTTGTCCTTAGAATATTTGTATTCCAGTGAATAGCCCCCTTTCTGGTTAAGGGTTTCCAATTATCTCCAAATTTTCAGAAGGCTGGACAGAATTGTTGATTGCTTTTCGTAGGCATATATTCCTTCTTTATGTGTGGTTAGGTCTCCTCTTTATTTTGTTAACTTACCTTGATTAGAGTAAACAAAATCCCTGGAAGCCTTTGTAGTTGGTTGGGCGTTAGGTGTTTCATTGATTTAGGTGGTATTGGATCTCTTGATAAAATGTCTCAAACAATGGTCAATGTTCATAACTTGATTTTTTCACTTGACCATGAACATAGACATACCTAAAACTGCAATCTCACATGATCTTAATCGTTTTTGTTTAAACAGGCAACAGGGGTTCTGGTCGTACACCTCTGAATTGGGCGACAAGATCAAGCATTGCCCTTGCTGCAGCTCGTGGGATTGAGTACATCCACTCTACAAGCTCAACGACTTCCCACGGCAATATCAAGTCATCTAATATCCTCCTGGCCAAGTCATATGAAGCACGTGTGTCAGACAACGGCCTTGCTACTCTTGTTGGTTCATCATCGGCACCATCTCGCGCCACTGGATACCGTGCTCCAGAGGTTACGGATCCCCGGAGGGTATCCCAGAAGGCTGACGTATACAGCTTTGGTGTTCTCTTGCTGGAGCTGCTCACAGGCAAGGCTCCCAGTCAAGCCGCTCTTAACGACGAGGGCGTTGACCTGCCCAGGTGGGTGCAGTCCGTTGTACAGTCAGAGTGGACTGCTGAGGTGTTCGATATGGAGCTCCTGAGACATCAGAATGTGGAGGAGCAGATGGTTCAGCTCCTACAGCTTGCCATAGACTGTGTTGCGCAAGTCCCAGATGTGCGGCCGACGATGTCACACGTTGTTGTGCGGATCAACGAGATCAAGAGGTCGAGCGAAACCGCCGAAGGAACCGATGAGCAGCAGGATGCCTTGAATCAGGTAGAGGACGGCGATCAGGTTGAAACCGTCGAGGGGCCCACTCATACGGCGCCATGATCTTGAATATGATCTGGGAGAGGAGTCGGCTAATTGCGGTAGCCCACACTCGGTTCATAGATTTGATGAATCATCGTATCTCCGATTGAGTCTTGGCTGTTTTTCATCTTCTTTTTAGCAAATATTGATTGAATTCGGCAGCTCGTGTTTTAACTGATTGTGTGCTCGGTGATTCGTGGTGTTTTAGGGAATATATGTCCAACTCTGTGATTGCTCTAGCTATTCTTCTACTGGCTGATTAGATTGGTTTTTAGCTATCCATGTAAATACTCGACCCAGTCTATCATTGTCTGGAACTCCTGGGCGAAAGAATTCACGAGTTTGCTTTGCTGAATGTGTTGTTTGGTGGAGTTGTTGCCGACCAATGTGGCAGTGTGGGTCATGTGCTTTGGTGATAAGTGGCATCTGATTGATTGCTCCAGTTCTTGATCCGGTGCCGCGGCTTTTTTGCTTTCGGTGACGGTGATGGTTTTGAACTGGAGCAGAACTAGGGAAACTGAATTGAATTGCGTGGTACTAACGTGCCTGCTGCTGCTGCTGCTGATCATTACGTCTCATTGTTCATTAATGGACTGCGTGGTACGAATGGTGGGCTCGGGAGACAGGAAAACAGTGAGCGTGCTGGTTGACGATTCAGAGATTTATCTGATTGCTGTTTCAATCCGGTGATCCAATCGGCATGTAGCAGCAAGATCCAAATCCAATGCGATCTGTAGGTGCTGGTAGATCGCAATCGCCCAACAAACTATACCGGGTTCTGCAGTATTTGTGCTGTGCACGGAACTGACCCGGCCGGGGCTTCGTTCCAACCGTGCTGACTGGTAGGTCGGGCCACCTAGTACAATGCTGGCCGCGCCCTCCAAATCACAGGTTCGCAGGTAGACGACGATGGCGCCTCACTCACATGTTTGTCTCTGGCTGGACCCCCACCATGTCCATGTGATCGGGGGAAATCGCGGGAGGGACCGGCTGCTGCTGCTCTGCCACAGTCACCGTCTCCACTCTGAATCAGTTGCGTAGCGAGCTGCAGGACGACGCCTCCAGATTTGCAGGTTGCAGCAGCGTCTTCACTTTGTTTCAGTGAGACTCGCAGCCGCCCGGGTTCAGCATGACGTCCTCCCGTCGGCATTGTTCATGGGAGTGGAAAGGCTTGTGAAAAAGCAATGGAAACGTAGGTAGGCAGCGGAGTCGTGATTTGACTGAATCATTCAGGCTTAGTACAGATTAAAGACCCTGATGTTGATCCCTCCTTTCCCTTGTCTACATTGGCCAGAACCATTTCCGTCAGCGCCGCTTCTTCAATAAAAGAACAATTCCGCTAGTCGTCAGAGTGGAAAAGTACCGCTGTTTCGACGCTTGACCTCACAACAGAATTAATTAACCAAGTCGGAAACAGGCCAAGACATTCCTCCTGCATTAACAAAGCACGCCACAGAAAAATCAACCGGGAACGTATCAGCATCTTCTAGGCCTCCTTCTTGAAAGAAAAGTAAGTGTAGACAGGACTTGCCACAACCTGTGAAGTTCAGTCGATTAGAATACGATGTACACATCATCCTAATTATCTCCTCGTCACGGCCATGTTTTTGAACCTTCAGAGTTTGACCAAAGTGAACGAGAAGCAAGAAAAGCACCTGGATCTTTAGTTGAGACTTTGACGCTGGGGCCCGTCCTGGACCGGACACGTGTGTGCTGTCTTCCTGTCCGAGGGCCACCGAACTGTCAAGGTCAAGGTTGCTGCCGCCCAAGAGCGACCTTGCCTCTCGTTTCTCGTAGGTGAAGGAACCTGAGAGTGACCTTGTCTGACTGACTTCTCCAGCATGCCATTTTGGCCCGTGTCAAAGTCTTCTCTCTGCAGACCAATAAATCTGCAGCACCCCAATTATAGATAGATGTTGGTGGTGAATTTTCGTCTGGATGGGATGGTCTCGCAAAGGCTACAGCCTACTGAGATGCTGTCGAATGTCTTCTGGAAAGGACAGCGATGGAGAGCTACCGCCAAGACTCGGGTTCACTCCTACTGCTAATTTTCAGTGCTTGCGTTGCAAATCTCGGACTTCCCATGGTTCTTCTTTACTTGGACCTCACTGTTGTGACTTACAGGGTCGTTAGCTTAAGCTTAAGCCACTCGATTAAACAATAAGATGAACATACCTTTATATGTTGGCTTTGAACTTGATCTATCATCCTTCTTTTACACTTCATCTTGATGTCCTCCATGCGTAGGTCTGCTCCTAGAGCTTGTGTGGAGCATGTCATGGTCCTTCCTGGTGTTTCAGCACTAGGTTTGACCGGGAAACCATAGGGAGAGATAAGTGTGTATGAGTGAGAGGGTAGGAAGTCCAGAGTAGTCTCAACCCTTCTCCATAAGTTTCTCCCTATTTATACATGTACTGCACACCAGGGGGACCGACACATGTGTGGATGAAAATTGCCCCCGATCAGTGCATGTTAATCTTCTGCTACTGTAGCACCGACTTACTGTAGCGGTACAGTAGGAGCCGCAATTATTGACCCCATGTTTGACTTTAGCCTGAGATCACAAATTATCCAACATTCTCCCCATTGATCGTAAGGCTAAACTTATAAGCCCACTTATCAATGAAATGGCATACGAGATAAAAAGATTACTGCGGTCAGTTGTTTAGTACCGCAGAACCCAGTTACTACAATACACCACCTCATATCAAAATGGAACTTCTTTAACTTAGGAGCTCCATGAACTTAAACTTTAGTGGAAAGCTTATGAGTTTGTTCCTTTGTCGGAACTTATACAAAGACAATAAATTACAACGGTCAATTAAGTACCGCTGAACTAATTGACTACAGTACATCATTCCAGCGAAGAGACAAACCCTTCTTAGTGTTTGGGGAGATGTGTCATAATGGTCCCAAGAGTGCAGTTGGTTCTCTTATATACGAATGTACTTGACCTTATGCGCGCGCTTAATGAGAGAATACAAATATGTTTTCAGAGTCATAATTAGTCCCTTAATAATAGGCTGCCACATAAACTTAATGCCGGCAACGTTAGAAGGCAAGCCTCTTAAATATGGTGCTTAGAACTTAATATCTTATGTAATGCTTACATACAAACACCCAAAATTTACTTTATATGTGTTCAACCCTTATGTCGTAAATCTAATACTTATTTGTTGAACACCAAAACTTAATTCATCAAGGCCTTAAACATAATTGACTCTGTATTCAATCTTTCACAATGTCTTAGGTCTGGCAGGAACCTTTTGACATGTTACTCGAATAGACTGCACTCTTATAATATGTCCCGGGATAAATTTCTTAATAAAATTCCTTATTCTTGAATTTATATGGATCAGGGACACAAATCCATATCTTAAAACATAGGGATCGAAACATGCCACAATTTAATTTGCATCTTAACGATGCCTTTAAGAATTTGGGTGAAGCCATTCCACAATATGGCTCCCCCTGCAAGAGTGAAACTTTTGTGGATAGAACTTAAAAGGATTTTCACTCCTTGCAGAATACTTTAAAGATCCACAACTTGGTGGTCATTCTTGTTTCTTGAATGTGAGCATGTAATCCCTTGATGTGATATATTATCACACAATTACTTTAGTGCTTGTGCCAACTAGGCAAAGATTTTCTTAAGTATTTTCCAGGAGGTCCAAACCCGGACTTATGTCTGCCAAGATATCCCGGACACAAGATCTTTAGGGCACATAATGACTTAAGCATTCGTGGCAACATGAGGAAAAACTTAATGCCCTTGAGGGAGTAATCATAAACTTTAGAAATGAACATAATACTCCCCTTTAATGGACCAATCTTAGTGAGTCTTAATAACTTAAAGAACATCACCAAGATGAACTTATCAACCCTGCGAGAAAACTCCCGGGTCTTACGCAATATCCCTATTAACATAAGACTTATTCATCAAAAAATATTATTGAACTTTGTACCATTATAAGATGCTTATTGTCTCAAGGACAATTGATCATCATCATCATTAATTCTTTATTTCATAAAGGAAGGTTTCCATCTCCAAAACTTAAGTTTGGTGATCATGTGTCGACTTTCTTTCAAACTCCCAATCTATTACATATCAACAAGTCTTTTGATGAGACCCTTAACTCTGTCAGGTGATCCTTGACGATCTGGGAGTTAGAAATAGCTCTTGTCATGATGTCCATGATGGAGCTCTTAATTGCCATGCAACATTTGACCGCTTTCTCTTAATTTCCAACTTCATACTCCATTTCAGAGTATCATAATTTTATTATCCTCCTTAAGTGATTTAGGAGAACTATTGTAGAGAGCAGAACCAAAAACTTGTATCTTACTTAAGAAACATGGCACAACCATTTAGCATTGAAGGCCAATCTAATAATTGTTAGTCATAATGATGCCCTTAGGAGATGGAGTCTTTAATAAATCTGACTAAAAGTGGTACTCAGTTCAACTTAGGCTTGCTTAAAAAAGCCAACTTAAGATCAAACTTAAATACCTTATTGGTGGAATCTAAACATACCTGATAAAATACTTCTTCCTAAGTTGAAATTCATGGAGAAGTTCAATGCTCCCCCTCGAAATGTGGACTGAGCCATAGCTTAACATTTCGACGAACTTCCATAATAAATATTCCACCTTTAGTAGAGAAGTCAATAAAATTTGTAGCACGAATCACATTATTGGAATGGAGGATGAAGAACTTAATTTATGCTAATGGATATCTTCCAGTAGCTTTCAAACATTAGCATCTAGTCCTTCTTTAAGACTTCTCTGTGAAACTTTCTTATTTATGAGGCCATAATAATATTATGCATATAGCATCTTTATAAAAAAATGTTTACACACTTTCTTATGGATATAAATCCTTTGAGCTTAATCACAGTCCACTTTTGTGCTTTATTGTAGATGACATAATAAAGTGAACTCAAAAGCTCCATAATTAAAATCATGAGAATTTTTCATGATCAACATAATTTTATAGAATTTTGAGAAGATTCTTCAAACTACTTCTCCATTAATGCCAGATAAACTATATTGTGAATGTACTAGGAAATTATTTTCCTAGATCCTTACTAGCACACTCTCCCAGATTCTTACTGGGTCTTGCTCCCAATAAACATTAATAGACAAGAAATCCATTGGATTCTCGTCAATACTCTAATAATCAAAAAAAAAATGAGAGCTCATTATTTTTTGTATATACTTCATTACTTATGACCTCATGAAACAATAATATGTACATAAGCTTAACTCATTTCTCATAAGAAGCATTAAATCAGCCGAAAACATTATGGCTGAATTGAAAAAGGTTAGCAATAGGGATAAAATTCATGATCACAAATATTTTATAGTGATCATGTAGAACATAATTCCTCATGTAAACATTAATCTTTAGGGAATGACACATGTATCCAATCAACTTTGGTCAGAATGAATTCACGTGCCACAACCTATCCCAAAATAATCATTAAATCTCCAACCAAAAAATCCCTTTGGTTCCATCATAATTGGAGATTACTTAATTAGGGATAACTTAATGATCATAAATGTTGAAAATTTCATCAGTTGTTTGATCTGGGAATAAATCAGAGGCACTTAATAGCAGAAGCGTATTTAAGACAATTGATGTCTTTTTACCTTAATTCCCCGAAGGTACATAAATATTTGTAGCATATTGCATTATGTCCATAAGCCTTATGCATGAAAATCTTTCCCAAATCATAAACTTATTTTGTCGATCAGATCCACATCAGCTTTGGCCAGAAATGAACCAGAACAACAAACTTTTGTGAGCAAGTATTTATTAATCAGCTTTGGCCAGAATAATAAATGCATGTCACACTTTATAGCCTCTTAAACTTCTTTCACCGGTCTAGCCCACATCAGCTTTGGCCAAAAATGGACAAGACCAGCAAAATATTGTGATTAGATACTTATCAATCAGATTTGGCCAGAATGACAAATATTAGTCACACTTAATTAAATCATGTCTCTATATACTTCTTTTATTGAACTAGTCCGTGAACCAGAACAATAAAATTTTGTAGTCATGTGTTCATCAATCAGCTTTGGCCAGAATGACAAACACAAACCACGCTTTACTTAAATTAGAGACACATCATCGAAACAACTTTATTGAACATGCATGGCTTAAGGACAAAAACCTTATTGATGGGCAATTAAACATGGCAATCCATAGTTTAATGAATATAACCATGAAAAATCAACTTTAGGTATATTTATGCCCAAAACTTAAGTATAGCTCAGACAATAGGCCACTTAATTTGAATCCTACCGCTTAGTTTTCTCACATCATCATAATCCCTTTTCAGGGCATCATATTTTCAGTACCTTCTGTCGGTACTATTAGGAGGATCATGAAGGAGAACATAATCAATATTTGAGGAAACTTTGAGTGATCATAAACTTTCTCCTTCCATGAAACATAATTGCTATCATTTAATTGCCTTACGCCATTGATTATTCCGTCAATAAGAGAGACATTAGGTGCTGCAAAAAAGAATTGGATGCTTCTATAAGCATTAACATTATGAACTTTATTTACTGATCGAACCCAAAACAGATTTAGCCAGAGATGGGTAAGAATCAATAAAAAATTGTGGTCAAAATTAACCACACTTAACTACATCCTCACATAAAAATACCTTTTCATCAATCTGGCTCGCATCAGCTTTGGCCAGAAGCGAACCAGACAAACAAAAAAATCATGGTCGAAATGCCCGCCAATCAGCTTTAGCCAGAATGACGGACATAAGCCATACTTAATTAGAGGATTTATAAATTTAATTTTGCAGCAGAAACATTATGACATCATGATAGCAATAATCATCATGCATGATAATTCTAATGCCATAAAAGAATTTACTAAGCATAATTAAAATGCATTAAAAGTAACTTAATATTGACACATAATTGCATGATGACATAACAAAACAACAAAGAATAACTTGGCACTAAAAAACATAATATTTCAAAACATAAACATTATCCTTAAAGCCTTTTCAATTTAGCCCTCAAACTTAATTATTGCTTAAAAATTAATCATTATCAAAAACTATTTATTATTTCCCTGAAATAATTCTGCCATAACAGAAAATTTAAGCCCCAAAAAACATATTTCGCTGTACTGGGCCGAAACCTAGTCCAGCCCAGCCCAGCCCAGCTCCCCCTGATCCCCACCTGGGCCACAGCCCATTTGACTGCGGCAACCACCGCGAACCGTCGGATCGGGTACCGATCCGACGGCTGGGATCGCGCGTGCCTGGTCAACACCAGCACGCCGCCACGGCCCCGCGAACCCTAACATCATTTGCTCCTTCCCCTTTCCTCTCTTGCTCCCGACGGCGACAAGCGCTGGAGAGAAAGGACGGTGACGAGCACCGCGCGACGGGAAGAAGATGACGGCGCCGTCTGGGTCCACTCGCCGGAGCTGCGTGCAGCTTTGGCCAGCGCGTAGCTCTGTCGAGCGGTTTCGGGCGGTGCCCATTTGCGAGGCGACGGCGCGCGAGCGGGCGTCCCCGTGTCGGCGTCGACGACCAGCGCCAGGTCCGGCACCGCGGTGGGCTTCAACGGCAACGAGTGTGCGAGGAACCACCGCCACGGTCCGGTGCAGCGGACGGCGAGGTGGCTCGGGTGCAAGCCCGAGCACTCCTGCCAGCATAATGAGATGGCTCCGACACCACCGTGGCCAGCGACGGCGACGAGGCCCATAAGGTGAAATCCGCCACCATCATAATCATTAGTTCATTAACATTAGGGTTAGGATTCCTCATAATTTGGGGAATTTCATAACTTGGGGTTTCGAATTGGGGAGAATCATCTTAGGAAGCCACATAATTGATTTTCCCCTTTAAAACATTAACATAAACCGAAACCACAAGATTAAACATAAGGGAATCATGTAATTGCTTGAGTTAGGGTCTCGGATTTGGGAAAAGCATCAAGATTCATGCATAATTTCCTTCTTTCCCCATCAATTCGTTATATAAACCGAAACTCTTGATCCAAATTAGGGGATAAAACAGAGGAATTTATGTTCTAGGGTTTCTAGAAATTGGGGATTTACTTTAGGGTTTGCATGATAACATTAATCCCCTCAGCATAATTGCTTAAATTGAAACCCCAGATTCACTCTAGTGCTGTAAGGGCTAGGACTCAAGAGATTTTTTTAGGGCTAAAATAAAGCTTACTTATTGTAACAGGAAGAACAATATATCTTCATACATGGGCATCATTAGAACTTTAAGCATGAAGTTGACAGTAGCAGCATGCTTGCATAAACAATTTAATGGAGCACATGCTAGATCACATAACAAGCTTGAGCGCATATTAGCTCACAGAAACATAAGGAAAAATATGTGCTCTAAAAAATAACAACATAAGGATAATAAAAACTTAATCTTTTAGCAAGAACAAGAACAGATCAAGCATGATCTGATTAAAAAGGGCTCAAGCTTAAAGCTAACCGCTCTGATACCATTGTTGTGACCTACAGGGTCGTTAGCTTAAGCTTAAGCCACTCGATTAAACAATAAGATGAACATACCTTTATATGTTGGCCTTGAACTTGATCTATCATCCTTCTTTTACACTTCATCTTGATGTCCTCCATGCGTAGGTCTGCTCCTAGAGCTTGTGTGGAGCATGTCATGTTCCTTCCTGGTGTTTCAGCACTAGGTTTGATCGGGAAACCATAGGGAGAGATAAGTGTGTATGAGTGAGAGGGTAGGAAGTCCAGAGTAGTCTCAACCCTTCTCCATAAGTTTCTCCCTATTTATACATGTGCTGCACACCAGGGGGACCGACACATGTGTGGATGAAAATTGCCCCTGATCAGTGCATGTTAATCTTCTGCTACTGTAGCACCGACTTACTGTAGCGGTACAGTAGGAGCCGCAATTGTTGACCCCATGTTTAACTTTAGCCTGAGATCACAAATTATCCAACACTCACCTGATGTGCAGTTCAGCTCTGTAGTTTCTGCCACCTTAAAGAAGGTTTGGTCGTCTGGAGACGTTGATTGGTGCTGCAATCATATATATAGCGGTATCAACTATGCTAGAAAAAAGTTGTATAATTACCAGCCAGAATCAGCAGCATCAGGCAAAGAGGTCTGGTTATAATGGGATGGCATAGTATGGTGTGGGTCGCTAGGTCTGGAAATCACGGTGCAGTTGAGGTAGGAATCGGCGGGCCGGTGCGGCTGCTTTCGTTCGCTTGCGGAGCCGGATATGCCGCTTTGGTGCACACAGCGGCATGTTCACTCGCCTTTCGGTTTCGGGATTCCTTTGGACGGCCTGTCCTTTCTCATCTCATCTCAACTCTGCTCTCACTGTCGATCCTCCCCTTTCTTCATGAGATGAATTCTTCAAGGTCAAGTGTCAAGAATCTCCAGATCGACATGGACAACCTGAATATGTGAACGCAGTTTTAGCGTGCACCATCCTTTCATAGTGTAGTTTGTAATTGTTTTGGAATAGAGTCCGCTTCCTAACTTTGTGAAAACATCCACTGTGGTTCAGGACGTGCTAGACTGGTGCACTGACCAAGTGACATGTCCAGTTGACTTATCTTAGTAAGCTGAGCTCAGCCCTCCCTGTGTGCCACACTGCTGCTCAGGCTGCATCGCACCATTGCTATGAGACCCTGTGCCCGCATGGCTTTAGTAACGCTGAAGGATGCGGCTGTGCTCCTTCGGAGCTGTGGCGCTGAGAGGAAGAGAGCAAGTGGACCGAAGCAGAGGACATGTTTCAGATAGTTGTTTAAGTCTTGCTCAAATCCTTGATCGATGCACACGGAAGTCACATAATCGAAGCAAAATATACCTCAAGAGTGTACTAGGAGCTTGGAAGATTGACCATTGACTAACAGGAAAACACTAATGCGTGTCGTGAATTTAAGCCATTTTCAGCTTTTGACGAATAAAAAACATGGCTAATCAGTACAAATCACATCAGCAAAATTTATGTCGTGATTTAAAGCCTTCTTTTTGAGTGTAAAGAGCCAACAGTTGAAGAAACTTGGCTAATTTGTACTGTATAAACTACTCCTTGCTACGTCGGACGTGCAAAAAGCTGTGCAAGTGCAACACCAACACACGACCAAATCATCGAATACTTTCTCATGTTGTCAGCATACAGTTAGTTATCTGAACCTGTGTTGAGGTATTCGGACAAGGCACAGGGTATCATACCCGCAAAAAAAAAGGCACAGGGTATCATATACTCTGTTCCGTAACGCATATGCATCTTCTGCTACCTTCTTGCTCATGTCAATGCTGACGGTCCAGCCCCTTTGGTCCATGTAGTCGACCTTGCAACTGCACATGAAGTAGACAACATCACTGTCATCTGGCTCCGAGTGGTCATCACTGAGGTAGTTGCTCCAATTATGCAGATTATGCTCGGGCTGCAGGAGCTATGTGGGGAGCCATCTGCAGTGCTCTCCATGGAGACTGGCTCTCTAGGGGCCTTGGCGGCGCCCATGACGCCCTCACCACCGCCGTTGGAGCCCTGTCAGCCACCTGACTTTGTGGACTGTGGAGGTGCGTCGGCACCTAACTCCGAGGCTCTTTTTGGAGAAGAGCTTTGTGACTTACTGCTCAGTTTGAAGGTGGCTATCCCTGGATCTGGCAAGGAAATTGCTTGCCTTTTGATGGGAGAGGATTCGAGTGGCAAAATCAAGAAGGTGGAGAAATATCTCAAGAAAGCAAGAAGAGTGACGCTACAGTGAAGATGTCCACAGCTGATTGATGGTTGATTATGGTGATGTTCATGTGTTCGCGATGTGATGATCCATGTGTGTGCAAGCGGTTGTAGCAGGTTAGAAGAGTTTGTTGGTCTGCCTAGCAGACGGAGAGTTTCATGGCTTGTTAGTAGTCTGTTTTGGTCTTGTGACGGTTTTCGCCTGGTTTTCCGTTAATTAACTAGACAATTCTCTTCTTCTTAATTAATAGATTGGGGTAAGACTTTTGCCCCGTTTCAAAAAAAAACTGTCATCCATGCGCAAGGTCTGGTAGCCTCACGAGGTCCTTCGGTGTCAAAATTTGAGCACTCTTGTCCCCAAACTGATCAGAAAACAGGATACAACTACTTGGGCTGATGTTGGAAAGGATGTCATGGACATGAGCCTAGCACTCCTTGCGCCAAAAGTTGGATGGGATCGGCCCGCCTATCCCACACGGTGATCCTCTAGCTGAGGTACTCGTACTCCTCTTTCTCTTTAAGGCTTTGATCGGTTGCAGGGGACTGATTCCCTAGTGGATCTAACCCCTGCAGGTATTGGGTCAACTCAATTCTCACAAATCCCTCTCCTCATATTTCCTGTTTATTCGGTTATCCCTGTGGTTGTTGCCCATTTCGTTAATCCTTGGAGCACACACGGCAAGCACGCGATAGCAACACCAATCTACAAGCATTCTTCTCAAATAGCAGCAGTGCAAGCAACAGGAAAGAAAATTGCAACTTCGAATCCAAATACTAATCCACTCAACTCCATCATCCATCAACAACAAACAAATAATCAACTCAATCAGTACAAGCATTCATCTCAAATAGCAGGATGAGTACAACATCTGTTGCTTTACTTTGTTCCTAAAACTAGTTTATCTGTCAATTATATTACAGTTGGTACATCCATATGAAAGACCGTAAAAATCACTAAAAGTTTGAACATGTACATCTGTCTGTCAAACCGTTGGTTAGCTCATGTATTTTGTTTCATACGAATCAATCTTCTCTATATGTTTTTTTCTGTTGTCCACAAAACATGCTTAGTTTCGGTTGTCACAACAACAAAAAATCATCCAGGCCATTTAAATCGCCAAGGTGGAGAGAGCTTTCGGTGACCTTTTGGGAGATTTTTTTCCAAATAAGATGCAAATGGTCTGAATAATTTTCGTGATTACAGGATGTGGTCGTCCTCTAAGCAGTACAAGAAGTATTCAAGACACGGTTACAAAACTCAAAATCCCGATTGTGCTCATGACACGCGAGGGGCTACTGGGATGAGTTGAAATAAAGACAATTTGTAGTAAACTTTTATACTTTTTCAAAACATAATTTTAGCATGATAAACCTCTAATTTTATGTTACTTATTTGGCATAGTTACATCTATGTATTAGTTGTAGTTTTTTTGATACTCGGTTGTAATATCTCATAAAATGCATATTTATATTGTGCTAAATTTCAATGCATTTTGTAAAAAAGGTTCAGTATAAATTATTTAAACAAATTACAACCTTTATAATGTATATGTATTTATGGTAAATATCTCCAAAGTGTATTATATAGCAAATATCTTGATATCGTAAGATGAACTTGACAACAGTTTCTAGCAAATATCTTGATAGCGGTAAATAATAATAATGTCATGTGCAATGTCCTTGGTATCATCTAGTATTATCATGTTTAAATTTGCTCACGGTAGTTTTCGTAAAGAAGAGTCTTACTTGAAATTGAACATGGAAATCTAGTTACCGCGGATTTGTGTACAACTTTAGAACTTTTATCCAGAAACACTACCGGGATAAGATTATCGATGTCGATTAGGTTGGCTTATTTCTGCGTGGTACATAGTCTGTCATGTGAACTTGCTCTTGTAAATTGAAGCCTAACCTTCAAAGGCACCCACAAGACGCTACTAGAGATGAGAGAGAAACTTGGGGAGGGAGCCCATGATGACGCGACAACAGTCGGCATGGCCGAAGCATCTACGGATATATATTTGTTTAACTTGGACATAAAATCGCACATGTAGCCTGCGAAAAACATTGAATGTTGAAGTAATGGAATTTTTTCAGCCAGCCCTCCACCGGGCCGTGTACTGAGGAGCACAGCAGGGTCAATGCTTATGCATTTAAGTAGAGCAATAGTCTGCTGCAAAATGCACTTGCAATCTTTCAGGTTGCACGTTTAGCTTCCTAAACTTTGTAGAAGCGTCCACTGTGGCTCAAAACGTGCTAAACTAGCACTGACCCAGTGACATGTCCAATGCCCTTTTTCATAGTTCCTCTTATAGTGGAAAACACTAATGACTGTCCTGTTTTAAGCCTATCTTTTCCTAGTGCCAGCACCTGAAGAAACGTGGCCAATCAGCATCACAAACTATGTATTCTCAAAAAACGTTGTACCTGCATCAGCAAACTGTCTGTCAATGAAGCCTTGCTTATTAGTGTCAGCGCCAAACAGTTGAAGAAACTTGGCTAATCTGTATAAACTATACGTAATACGCACAAAAAGGCTGTACAACACATGAGCAAATAAATTCCCCGTTACTTTCACCATGGTGTCAGCATATAGTTAGTTATCTGAACCTGGTGAACAAGGCCTGCATCCTTCTGAAGAAAGTGCCAGCTCTTCTGCTACCTTCTTCGTGTTAGTGCTGACGGCCAAGCCCGTTTAACAGGACGATCCAACCACAGTTCTGAATCGTGGAGCACCTGCACCTCTGCGCTCGAGACGTCCGGGATCTGATGGCGAACGAACAATGCGTCTCCCACAGACTTCCCTCTCGACGCACCTGATCACGCCGTCCACGCACACGACGATCGCGGGACGGCTCGTGCGAGGAAGTGGTTGGAGTCGACCTTGTTGGCTAGGAGCTAGGGAAGGTATGCAACTAAGAAGTGACAAAAAATATCGGTTTCCGGTGAAACAACTTCACAATCACATAGAAAGCCGAGATGTACATGTGAATTTTTTATCAGATTCTTTTGAAATTTTAAAATACGTTTAAACACATTTAAAAAAAGCAGGAGCATATGCACCCTGGTGGCAAAACGTCCCCGGTGCCTACACACAGAAGTAAGCGAACGGTTCTGTAGTTGTGTGCGTCAAACCGCTGCATTTGTTCCGTGATGAGGCGCATGTAACTAATGCAGAAAGAGACAGGGGCACCTTGCTCCCGAACTTGCTGAACGAGGGGCAAAGCGCTACACCATTGTGCAGACAAACTAGCGAAGTAACTTTATTTCCAGCAATACGGCAGTTTAGATCGAATGTTGCGACTAAGCGACCACCAAATTACATGATCTCCTGGGGTTTTCTCAGCCTTTGCGTCTGATGCTACTCAGTGTAACGCTGTACATTCCGATGCGTGTATCTTACATAATGACACACCGAGCTGCTCCTTTCTGGTCCACTCTTTGATCATCACTACCTGCAGAAAAAATCGGAGTAGGTTTAGAATTGGTAGTGATAAGCACGAAACAGTCACCACACTGAAAAAACGATGAACGTATTTATATTATGTAACTTCCGTCTTGTATATCTCAAAAGTACTCCCTCCGTTCCTAAATATAAGATGTTTTAGGTGCTACACATGTTGTCTACATACATACTAAAATGAGTGAACCTACACATGAAATATGTCTAGATACACTTGTGTGCATATGAATGTGGACAAAAGCTAAAACATCTTATATTTGGGAACGGAGGGAGTAACTTATACTGATTCCAGCACGTAATAAAGTAGATCACTGATGGGAATTCTAGCATGTGGTTTGTAGAAAGTCCATGCAGCAAAAGCTGCATTATTAGCTTCTGGAAAATACAAATTCCTTGCAGCTAGCATCACTTCACATGAGAGAATGGAGTTGTGGGTTGACAAGTTACTATTGGCAAGAACTTCGCAAAGAACCAAGATTGGTTCCTTCAAGTAGATCTCAGGCACTGGAACAGTGTGAAGAGGGCACTTACCTTCATGAGGCTGGTGGAGCCTGCGGTTCTGAGGGGCTGACATCTCCTTTTTTAAGCTGATCAGGATGTCCTCCATTGTATGTTCCCTCTGCCAGTTTCCAAGCATGGGAAATCGGCTTGGATCAACCTAGCAAAGTAGCCCACTGTGAGTACTAAAACAAACATCACGTCAATAACTTCAACCACAAATGGGGTTAGTTTTTTGCACACGTACCACTCCAGTTTCTGGATTCACACATGTCATATTGACCCTAGCCTGGAATCGGACAGTAGGTGGTTTATCTGGATAATCTGTATCACAGAATAACTTCAATTGATAGATTCGTCCCTCATGAACAGTCTGCAAAACAAATCGTAAATGCAGTAATCAGTAGGGTTGAGCGTATGGAAGCAAATACAGTTAACATCTGCTATGGGTATTTTACAACATACATTGGGCGGACCAATAATAGTTCCTGTCCAGGAACGCATGTATATGTCATCAGCATCATCCATCCCATAGCTCACAGCTCCATCACCAATGCCCTTCTCACCTCGCTCAAGCTCCTCTAACAGTCTAAAATTTCTAGGAACTGCAGAAGTGCAGATAACAGTCAGTACAACAGAACATGCAATAAATTATTGCAAGTAGCTCATTCAAGAAGAGTAAACACGTTCTAATGAATGAAAATAAATAAAAACACAATTCAGTAATTTACTACGTAGCATTTTGTTGTAGACGCTTCTAATTCCCAAAACATCTCATGCATTTTTTAAGGACTGAGCAAAGTGGCTATCAGGTTACAAGTGAATGCTAGTTGTTAAGGTTTTCACTATTGCCTTCACAGGGCTGATTGTCCTAGCTGAAGCATCTAAAATAAACTGACTTATCAAGGGTTTTAGTGGACAGGGCCCTTCAGTCTATCGATAAGCACTTAAGTCTTTATTTCTTCAATGGTGGGACATACTATTACTGGATGAATATCAGCCGGCTGTTTGCTCCTTCCCACCTTGTCACATCCTAGGGTTGGTTATGGTTCACGAATTGAGGAACAAGGGCAGGCCGGCCACATTACCGAGGAAGAGAGGGACTAAGATTAGACCTTTGCTAGTTAATAGTTCGCATTGATTAGATAATAATGAAGTGTATGGCATCTCTGTCTATACAGATGGATTTCTAAGTCCTTAAGCAGAGATATCTCATCTGGAGATATATATGATCTCTAGGAAAATTAATCTTATCTATCCTAACCTTCCTTATCTCTAATTGGTTTAACATCCAGGTTTTATTTTATTTTTTGGCTAGGGGGTGGACCTACACAGCTACGACTTGACACAGCTGGACACAAGGAGCAAATCGAGTATAACAGCTTAGTGGAAATCGACATGAAAAGAATTGCCGTTGCCAGGTAGGAAAGAAATCCATGATATGATCATATAGTTGGAACTTATTTAAGGAATGAAACTGAATAATTTTATGAACAACGCTTTCGTGTTAAGCAGTTGACTATCGCATTAAATGCCATAGTTAGGCACACTGTCCTTGAAGCTTGAGCATCAAATGCCTTCCTTAGATTTGTTGTTGGTGTTTTGAGTTTTGTTGTGGTTTGTGCTACAAACCAAGTTCTGTTTGAGTTTTTTAAATGAACACGAGAAAGTGGTACAGGAGAGTCATCAAAGCGACAAACTAGCAGGGAAAGCTTAACTGATTTTGCAATCAGACATCATTGTGGCCAAGCGCCTTAGGTACAACGGTTAGGAGTTTTAAGTGATGAGACATGCTTATAATTGGAGAGAAAGGGCAATTATACTTTCCATCCCATATAACTCGTAGGAGCAATCACATTTTATTTCCTTCAAAACTTGCAAACCTTTCTTTAGGTTTTGCACATGAAGCACTTCCCTTGTTTACTTTTAATTGCTTGTGGTATCCCAAACACAAAAACTGATAGGCGGTGGATTTCAGAAATAAACACAACTTCATGTTTGTTTTCTAAAACCATTAGTTTAGCTACATGTAGAGATAAAAAATCGTAATATTGTTCTATCCAAACATGCCCTAAGACTAGAGTGGGTTGTGATTCTAAATGGGCAGCACTAGAGACTAGAGTATTAGTGGGAGTTTTTGATAAGAGATAATGACATAACAATGCTAGGTGCAAGTGCCCAGATCACGGAAATGGCTGGATTGTCATGAAGTTGCCATAAAATTCCAATCCAAGATAAATCAAAAATATGAACCAAAACCACGTGCAATATTCCCAAGGAAAGATAGCTGTGACCGGCCAATAAGTCCAGCTGGTCCACCTAAATTCCTACTGGTCCATCCATCTAAAACGGCACCAATAATAGAGGTCTTTAGCATTTCCTAGGTTAGGAATAACAAAGCAAACCTCTCAACCAAACTTCACACCAGCAAACGGTGAATTCCGCCTCACTAACAGCCCTAGACAGTAACTAGGATCGGCTTCTAGTTCAGCGACCTGATAACCCTATCCGAAATTAACCCAACATAGCAACATTCCACATTTTCGACAATCCCATCATGGAATGATTCTAATTCCTAGGAAACCTGCCTTTGCTCGAGAGTTTCTCGAATGAATGCCCATATTGCACGACAGTTTCTGATATCTAAAGTTAAATTTCACAGAGCATCATTCTTAGGCTACGTAGTTCTTAGGTATTTGGGATCACCAGCAAGCCCCAACCCATAGGAGCAGTAATCCTACACTTACGGACAACCCTACGGGCTGCTCTTACAGACTGACGTGGATCCATGCAGTTGGTGCTAATCCTTTTCCTTCCGTGAAATGTGGAGCGTGCTGTCGGTGTTTTTTTTCAATCTGTTGTACAACTGGCTGCCCGTAAGATTTGTTTTGTGAAACTTGTCCGTAGATGTAGCATTGCTCCCCTAGGAGTCAGACCACCAGACACCGAGCCCAATCCAGCAATTTCCTCTGCTCCGTTCCTTTCCCGCCCCAAAATCTCACCAAGCATCACAAGAACTCTCACTTCATGGCTAGGAAGATCACACACCTAGACAACCGAATCTGCATCAACGAAAACAAGTTCTACGAGAAGCAGTGCGTAAGAATAGATGGTGGACAGGGCGAGAGACTCACCAACAACTCCTGCCGATCCCTCAGACCCCATTACAGAATGCAAGAAAGCTATAAGGGACCCATTAAAAGGGAAAAATGAGCAGGCGAACGCGAAGCTAACTGATTTTGCAATTGGGCATCACTGGGCCAAGCACCTTAGGTACATGGTTACGAGTTTTTAAGAGGAATCATGTTTCCAGTTGGAGAGAAAGGACAAACATATCATTCATCCAATATAACTCCTAGGAGTAATCTTCACAAACTATTCGCTTCGAAATTCGCAAAGCATTCTTTAGCCTCTGTGCAGAAACATTTCTCTTGTTTGTTTTTGGCTGCTCGTGCCATGCTGGTCACAAACAACTAACGCCAGTGGATTACAGAAATAAATACACGTTCATGCTTGTTTTCTAAATCCAATAGTAGGCTGCACAAAGAGGTAAAATTCGCAAAATGCAAACATGTCCTAAGAGCGGGTTGCGATTCTAAATACTGGGCAGCACAAGAGTACTAACGGGATTTCTTGATAGAGAAAATGACAGGTAAAAATATTAGGCGCAAGCGCCCAGATCATAGAAATAGCTCAAATATTATTAAGTCGTCCTAAAAAATCCGATTGAAGATTACTAATCAGAGTGTGAACCTAATCCACGTGCGAAAATTCGCAAGGAAAGATAACTGTGACCGGCCAACAAATCCAGCTGGTCCCCCTAAATTCATACTTGTCCATCCATCTAAAACTGCACCAATAATTGAGGACTTTTCATCAAGTCCTGGGTTAGGCATAACAGAACAAACCCCTCAACCAAACTTCATAGTACCAGTGAACGGTGAACTGGGCCTCGCCAACATCCACACACGGTTACTCGGACCCACCTCTAGTACATCGAACTGATAAGCCTATGAGAAATTAGCCTCAACATAGCAACATTCCACATTTGCTACAACCTACGGGATGATGCTAATCCTAACGGTACCTGCGTTTACTCGAGAGTTTCTTGAACTCAGTAGAAGGGATTGGGGATTTGGGATCAGCAGCGAATCACCGAGCCTAACCCAGCCAATAGCCCCGCTCCCTCCACAGTCACTTACAAGAATCGGCCCCAAAATCCCACCGAGAACTCTTAATCCACGGCTATGAAGATCCGAGACACACATAGCCACCCGAATCCGCATCAACAAACAGAAGTTCTACAGGATGCGGTTCGTGAGAACAGCAGGCGCACAGGGCGAGAGACTCACCGACGACCGGGGCCGATCCCTCGGACCCCATGGCGAACCCCGCCTCCCCCTCCTCCAGCTGCAACCGCCCTGCAGTCCCCGAGCTGCGCTGGACGGCGGCGGTGGCTGAGCCGCGTGGAGAACGAATATTCGAAGCCCCGCCGTGAAGTCTTTCGGGTTCAGGCTGGGGGAGAAAGAGAAGAGAGAGCCAGCAAGGATGAGATATAGCTGGGCCGAGGAGCGAAAGGGGGAGACCTCCCCCATTTGTTCGTGAGAGGGACTGTTTGAGGACAATTTGGCTGCCGGTACGCAGTTGGCAAATTTGGTTAAAACCCAAATTATGCAAAGATTTTCTTGCTAAAATGTGGCGATTCACGGAATATGCTGAAGACGAATTAGTCGCTGTTTTTCTGGCAGCGCTGAGGCAACCGGTAGTTTGATACTTTTTGTTCATAAACCAAACATCTCGGAAGTTGCTTTTGTGACTAATTTTTTTTATATAAAACACGATGCTCACATTCACACATGTACACTTGTTTCTAAGATTTTATGAACAACTGCGAGAGGTTAAACCGCTTAAGATTGATGAAACCCGACAAGCGCTTCGTAGTCGACGGCTACACCGTCTCCCACCGAAAGGATATACCCCAAAACTTTGGAATAGTTCAGAAAAATGTGAGCACATGTGCCGAGTTTAGGACTTAATCTGGACAGGCGGCTCCACCACACTGAATCTAAACAAGTGAGGTACGCTCAGTTTGTCTTTTGTGACTTTGTACGAAGCATCGATTGAGCCTTTGTGCATGTCATGGTTATTCGTTTATCATGGAATCCATGGAATATGATTTCCAAACTGGGCCCTAGAGATAATTTTCTTAAGAAAATTTGTAAGAAAGGGCATGTCCAATCAACTGATTACTCAATTATAGCAAGAGCAACTGGTGAATAACCTCCACAAAAGTACGCGCCCTCTCTCTGTCACTGAAAGCTTAAACAGAACATTAAACATGACAAGGGTGCAGAGAAAACAATTGTATGTGTATTTCATATTCGTCAGACAATTATACCCGTGTAGGTCATATCTTCTCCACTTATTTCGTTTTCAAGGTTGGTGATCAGTCCTAACTGTGCAGATATGCTTGTTGCCATTCATCAATTCCGTGACGAAATCTTCAATCGGGTACCTAGTCCCTACAAAAGGATATTATGGGACTACTTGTACAGGTGATGGGCGCAGCAGAGAAATTATATATTCTTACAGAAGTTACTGGTGAAAACTGAAAACAACAATAGTAAAGAAACATCATCTTTGACTGAATTTTGTACCTCTGAACAAGGGTAGATTTTACATTCGAAATTTCACATATTACCGTTAGATACAAAACTTTGATTATGACTTTTTCAGGTTTCTATTACTACAACTACCAGAAAACCATGATGAAATCTCGTCGTCGTCATCAGATTCAAGCATCTCCATGCTTCTGGGAAGACAAAAGGAAGAACGATTACTTTCTTCCGATGCCTCAGTTCGAAGCCGTTGGTTTCCCCTGGACATTTCTTCCTTCCATTTTTCCCTTTCAAGAGGTTCTTGGGAAATAGCAGTCTTGCCTCCAACAATGGGAAAACTGTCTAGGAATTTGTAGTCCTTATGTATTGGGAGCATGCTGTTCTCGTTGTCATCCTCCCCTTCCGAGCTCCAGAAATCTGAATCTTCATCAGATAGTGTGGCCTTCTTCTGCAGAATTTGCCGCTTTCTCGACTGCGTGCCATCTTCAACAAATGAAATAGCGGGATGCTTATTCTGCTCCAGATCACGGTGTGGTTCAATGGTGTCTGGGTTGTTTAATGATTTTGGTCTTTTCCAACCACATCTCAAGCAGAGTGCGTTCCTCTTGAAGTTCAGATAATTACACCTACCATCAATCACTCAGTACATTATTGTAATGATTCTATGAGTAGGAAACTACAAAGTAATATCACAATGTGGAAAGGTTAGCCATATCGTTAATACCATTCCCCCATGTTCTGCCCCATATTGACATTAGACATCAAAACAATGCAATGAATATGCAGATTCAATGTTATACAGCAGAAGTAGTCACTCACGAGACACACTCCCATTCTCCTGGACTGAGTAAACGGTTTGTTGGTTTGTCGTGACACTGCAAGCATCGTGTATTCTTTGCGAAATTCAAGAAATTGCACCTGAAAATGTAAGATCAGTACAAGAAAGCTCCAGACCATCTCAGATATAAACTAGAGTTTATTGGCAGCCTCACCTTTTGCATATCCAATCACCCTTTTTCAGGGGTAGATGATCTTGGTCCTCGTGCATTAACTGGTATCTTTCTTGAAATTCACCATCGCAGCGTAAACATTTGATGTTCTTTGCAAAGTTAAGGAAGTTGCATCTGGAAATAAACACATTATATTATTCTTTTTGAAGAAAAATAGATCCATTATGTAGATAGGTGATACAAGGTAAATATAATTTGTTCTCGACATACTTGGGACAATTCCAATCACCCTGCTTCATGGGTACAACAGATTGACCTTTTGGCAAACGTTGTGCAGCTTTCTCATTTTCAGAACCAGGTCCCTTGGAATCGAGCTCGACAGCCTCGTTCAGTAGCTTCTTAACGGAATCTTTAACTGTTTTGTTTAGGCATGCTTTGTTCCCCATATTACCAGTAATGATATCAAGACCATAAGTCAGGAGGATGCGCATAACATCCACAGTTCTGCCCACTTCCTCTTTCCGAGCCCGTACATATGCCCTCTCACAACTTCCCCTTAAATTGCATTGGCTGCAAACCTGTCACTCTGTCAGCATAAGGTGATGCAGGAGACAGATATATACTGCATAGATTTATGTCACGGACTTAAAGCTATTAAACTGTCACATGTACGTGAAATTACTATAACTACGAGGATCCAGCATAGGAGAATAAGATTGCGCCATCAGCATGACAAGTCAGTGACTGAAGGCACAGTTCAAGGCAAACATGCCAGCATGACAACTGAAGGTGCAGTTCATTGCATGCAAACTGAACATTGTCTTTTCCATTGGTATTTTGAATGGATTCGTTGAAGCATAGTGTCAAAATTTAATGTTAATTACTAGTTATAGGAAATGGCAATAACTCCAAATATTTCCTAGTTTGCAGCACAACATGTTTGAGCCTTTAGCTTGAATTCTAAATTATAATTTGCCAACACATGGTTTCTCAGGCTCATACACAACATACTGATTTAGTAAAACAACGCTAATAATGAGGATAAAAGGTTGGCTCGCCATGTAATTTTAGTCAAATTTTTGCATGGTGCATTTACAGGAACCAGATTAAAATATACACTATTATATGAGTTATATATTATCTGATATCCGGTATATCATGAACTTCACTAAGCCTAAGAGGTAAGATAGTTTGCACAAACATAGCTTTCCCATATTCTCCTGTGTTTAGCAGTTTGAGTATCTGATTCCCTTGATTCAAGTTTTCGCCAGAACATTTGTACAAATAGGTAAGTTCAAAACTGAAGTGAAATGGCAAAATAAGGTAAATAAAGAGAAATTCATGTCGACATGTTTTCATTTACTTACCTCTCCTTCATCAAGTCCTACATGAGCACGCAATCGCTTCCCAGAATTAACAACTTTCCTGTCAATGCTGGGGCACCCACTACTCAGAGCAACCTTAATATCCCATCTTGATAGATGCCTGAAACAGGAGAGTTTTGAATTTATACGCATGCCACGGGATATCGTATACAATGCATCCATTTAGGGCCCTCGTAGCTGAGTCAAGCCAATAATAGCACTGCTGCTGTACAAGTAGAAGCCATGTCCTGAAACTGCTCATATTGATTGACACGTTTTTCCACAGTTCTAAAATATGTTGAGCACGCTGTATTTGCATTGGCTCAGCATTATTTTCAATTTCTTTGAAATTACCTAGTAATACTTTGCTCAACTTTATACATAATCATGGTAATTTGCACTGGTTATCACCCCAAAACAAAATACACTATTAGGTAGCTGTGCTCTGGAAGCTTTCTATCAAGATATACGAGTGCACATCAGCAATTTGACACAGTTGGGCATATAAACAGCATTGCATTTGCCAGGGAGACTTCTACTACAATAGCAAATATTGTTTCCTCCGTTACATGGGCAACCACCTTGCCTGCATTGCAGTGCCAACAAAGAAGGCAAACCAATGTGCTGGCACATTTCATCAAACATCTCGCGTGCAGCTAAACAATGGCCCCAGACAGTGACATCGACATCCACATCGAGTAACACAATCCCACTATCCCAGTGCAAGAACACACAGGCACACAAGCATGATCCTCCCAGATCAGCCACCTCACCTGATAAGCTCGGGGCGCTCGCGGCCGAAGCGGAGGCAGGCGGTGCGGATAAGGTTCGAGTCCTTGGACGGCGCGCCGCCGGCGAAGGCGGAGGGGTCAAGGTGGCCCTTCTGGAGGAGGAGCTCCATCAGCGCCACCCACTCCGGCCACGGGTGGGCGATGTCCACGGCCACCGCTTTGTCCCCCGTGCGAGCGCCGCCACTTCCTGGCTCTTCGTTTACTTGCCATTGCTCTCGTGGTGGTGGTTGTGTTGGTGGGGGGAAAAGGTCGAGGTCGTCGAGCTCGGAGCGGAGGAAGGCGAGCCTCGGGTCCGGTGGGTGAGGCGGGCGGAGGCTGGAGAACCGCCGGAGTGCAGTGGCAGCGGCCGCGGCGGTGAGGCGGCGGTGCATCTCTTGCAAGGCCGGTTTCAGTCTGCCCAACTGAACCCGCTAGCCTCCTTTTGAAGCGGCCAGGCCCAAACTGATACAGCTTGTTCGGCCCAGCTAGAGCAGATACCACTACTGGAATTTCAACTTGTAATATGTTTCAAACCCTAAAACAACTTATAATATGTTCCAAATTCTCAAAAAAAAAACTGCAATATGTTCCCATGAACTTCTTTTCATTTTAAGAATATCTTCTCGTAATAAATATGGAATTGATATGAGTATATTTTACAATATCATTGACTATTTCGAACGCTGTTGTGTTATGCGAAAGGATATAATAGCTTAATATTATGGAAGCTTACTCATGACATTTTTATAAGTTATCACACGTTATAAGGCATCACATTTTTTTGCTTAACTGAAGGCATTCTTGACTGAAGCAAGTACATAACAAAGCATTTGATTCTGATCCACAAGTGCACATAACTGACGTTTACAGGCCATGAACGCTAGCAGCAGACACACACCTCGCTACATTTAACAGCTGACATAGTTAAGCTCAAAAGCTCACCCACTACATTTAACAGGGCATCAGTGGCACGGAAACCTTGCTTCAATCTTCAGCGAAGGTTGACCTTGTGAGGACATCTGAGATGAAGGTTTTGGTAGCTCCACATTTTTCGGCAATCGAAGTGGTGCCAGAATTTCTCCTAAGATGCTTCATTGTCTACCATCTAAACACAACTAACGAAACAGAAGATCCAGAGAAACCACCAATCATCACTAGAACAACTGAAGAAGTGAGCATGTGTGAAGCAGTCCTAGTCCTCAGAATGATCCGCAGCTCTTCAGCTGGTCCATGAGAAGGTGAGCGACCGAGGCATATCCTTGCTCACGCGCTGTTGCGATGCCGGATGAAGTGAAAAAAGACGTCAGATCAACAACAGGTAGCATCATAAAAAACAGCCTACTGGAGTTGAATCCTGAGACGGTAACTAATTACCTTGGAATATGGCGATCCCGGTTGGTGCTATCTTCCTCTTTTTCAAGCAGAATGAGCTGCATCATTTTTCATGACAAATTGAGTATGCAAGAGAGCGTATAAATTGCGATATGTATAAACATTCTTACAGTACAAGGTTGAATTTGGGGTAAAATATTACACGTTTTCTCCACATTTTGGCAGTGCCTTTTGTCCCACTTGCATTTGCCGTTGCTAGAACCAAAGATGAAACTTGCAAGTTCACTCACCTGTTGCATATCCAGTATTTCTTGATGCCCTTCTCCTCAATGCAGTGAGGGCACATCCAGTTCTTGTTCTTCCGAACGTCATCCATCTCTGCCACCACGTTTCAAATTCAGTATCTTACTGAGTATTATCCAGCAAGAACAATGGCATTTCTTGACACGATTGAGCTTACCTTCTCCGTACCTAACTTTAAGGCAAGCACGGCAGAGTATCCCGTTTGTAGAATGGCAGGAGGAGCACTCCGTCTTCCCTGTCAAAGAAGAAAGATCAAGCATATCAATATAAATTTGTGATATTGGACTAGCTGCTGAAAACTGGCAACAGGATGATACGGCTTCTTGTACCTAAGCATGGCTGGTCAAAGTCTCCTTCCCCGCAGCGCTTGCAGCCCTCCTCGCCGCACAGTTTCTTCTGCCTGCGACCACACGACAACGGCTATACTTAGTGAACTCGTCAAGAACGCAATTTTATGTGCTGACAAAGATGCGAATCTACCTGCAGAAATGGCAGCAGATCCCAAGAACAGGGTCGTACACGGCACCCCTCCCCTTGCTGTCGCACCGCGTCTCCTGCAGCACCCGCAACCTCTCCTTGTCGATATAAACCGCCGCCTTCTCCTCGTCCTCCTCTTCCTCGTCCACCTTTCCTACGGGAACGGGACGCCAAGAGAAACACATTTCTCACCTCGGTCAGTGCCAGCCCGGACCATGGAAAAGCAGGGTGTGTGGAGACAAGAGAAAGGGCCAACCCCTATAAGGCAGCGCCTTGTGCTCCACGGAGCCCCCGTTCAGCCGGGGGGAGCAGCGGCGGCCGGCCGGCGTCGCGGCGGGGGTCAGGCGGCCCGAGCGGCGGAGCGGGGTGAGGACCCGCGGCGGCTTGGGGGTCTTCCTCGGGGTGACGCTCCCGGCGCGACGCGCGGGGGAGGTGGCGATGGCACTGAGCTCCCCGGCGCAGCGGAGCAGGCCGAGCATCTCCATACGGGCCTGCGAATCCCAAGGTTCCAAGAATCGGGGGAGGTCAGGGCTGCGAGAAATGGTGAATCTTGGGGAAATTCAAGATTTGGGAGATCGGTCGACGCTTGCGCGTACCTTGTTCTCGGAGATGCGCGCCTCCCGGATGCTCTCGTAGTCGGACTTGTCGCCCAGCCTTCCCATGGCGGCAGCGGCGGCGGCGGCGGTGGGTTTCGGGGATTGGCTGCGGTCGGCGGCGCTGTTCGGAGTGGTTTGGACGTTTGGTTTGGGGCAAAGGGTGGGCGCTCGCGAGGGCTTCGTTTGAAATTTGAGTGCGAGGGCAACAGCAATATTTTGTGTGTCAGCAGCGTGTCTGGTGGTAGAGTGGAGGATAAGATAATTTTACTGGTCCGTAAATCTGAATCTTTTTGGTAATAGGAAATTCACAGTGGGGTCATAAGAAAAGTGGAAAGTGATGAGCTACGGACGGATCGAGTTTTGAATGCCGAACAGAGATGATGATGCACTGAAAATGGCAACGAAATGAAATCTACCGATGAGTTCTTGAATTTATTTCCATTACCTGTGCCAGAGACATGCCAATTATAGTTTCGAATCATACACTTGCTAATTCATGTATTTTGTCCATCAACGATGTTGTTTACAACGACGAGCCACACAATATACGATGACATTACGCATGTTCGCCACCCACCTTTTCCTTCTACTAATAGCTTATTGCCCATCTCTCTCTAGAATTACTTAGATTTTTTTGTCATTAGGACCGGGGACGGAGCTAAAAAAAATTGAACCAGTGTGAACCCAATTATCTTTGTCTCCCTACTTCTGCCATGGCTAAATTCGTTGTAAATGTTGTAAACCGATCCATCCAAACATAAGTTTAGCATAGCATACAGATCTATTCGGTTAGTAAGTGTGCTTGTGCAAGTCACTGGCCTTCACTATCTTATGATTGTTACACTCTCTATTTAAATTAATTTGGTTACAACTTCCATGTTCAACTGGCCAAAACAACCACAACACAGGCTGACAACCCAAACCAACTGCCATCATCACGCCACGGATCCAACGGCTGCCGACGTGAGTGAGCTCTAAGTTAATTCTCACCTGATTGAGAAATAGCAAACCTTAAATTAGGACTCCGGAAAAAGTGCACATGCTAATTAACCCAAAAGATAAATTTAATGTTTCGTAGTATCAATTGTGATGATATTCTTAGTTGTACTAACATGCAAAGAAACTATCTTTGTTATAGCTCATATTTAAGATAAATGCACTGTGTGTTACCGTTAACAATACAATCTTCTGAATCATGAGCAAAAAGGGGACACGACATGCACAATCAATTCACGTCTTGGCAATTGCAAATGTAGATGCAAGTTTAATGGATTTAGGATGCCAACCAGGTTCATAGAGGTGATAAAAGTAGTTGAAGAGCATCCTGAACTGATGTAGCTAGTACTAGCTAGTAAAGCAAGACTGAACTGATGTAACAATGTCGATGCGCTGAAACTGTATGTGAAGTTAAATTTCGTAGCATTTACATAAAGTGCTTATTCTGAAGTTATAACTGATGTAGCTAGTGCATCTACTCTAGGCAAAATGGACACGAATGACCTCTAGACGAAAAAATAACATAAATGAACTCTGGGCAAAACAATTTCATGCCTCTAACCCTTTCGAGTAGCACCCAACGATCGGGCGCTACACTATACGGGGTAGCGCCCAAAGATCAGGCGCTACACATCCGGTTGTGTGGCGTCCGAGCATAAGGCGCTATACTCATGTCTATTTTCACACTGTATTACAAAGAGTACTCATATATGGACAAACAAATCGAGCAGCTCAGATGGTCACGGCAGTGCTTGCGGGATTGCTTGGTCGTGGGTTAAAGTTCGAGGCCCCTCCGTCGCACAGTTTTACGTTTTTTTTACTTTTTTTTACAGTGGCGCCGGGCGGACTGGGGACGGACGGGCGGCAGCGGCCGGCGGCCTCGGACAGGCCTGGCCGGTGACGGTTAAGTTAGTCTTGGGGCAGAGGAAAAAAACAGTACAAAAGAAAGAAAATAATGCATAGGGACTCGAACTCGCAACCAAGGCAACCCGCGCGCACAACCGTGACCATCTGAGCTGCTCGATTCATATGTCCATATAGGAGAACTGCTTATAATAAAGTGTGAAACTAAATATGAGTATAGCGCCTTACGCTCGGACGCTACACAACCGGGTGTGTAGCGCCTGATCTTTGGGCGCTACCCCGTGTAGTATAGCGCCCGATCGTTGGGCGCTAACCGAAAGGGTTAGATGCGTGAAATAATTTCGCTGAATGTTCATTTTGTGTTATTGTTTTGCCATGAGGTCAACATTGTCCAATTTGCCTCTACTCTAGCCTGAACTGAATGCAAAGTGTACGTTTGTGGGTAAGTCACGTGACATAATACGAACTTGCCAATCGTGCAGGTGAATTCGTGTTGGCTTCCATTTATAAATATTTGTTTACATCAAGTATTCAAGTATAAAGGTTATGCGCTGGTCAAGTCAATTGTGTGTATCGCTAAGCTGAACTTATCTATGCGCTGTGCTCAAGTGCTCAAAGTTACCTATTCCTGACATCTTGCACGGCTGCAGTACGGTCAACAACGCCCTGCCACTGTAGTGTCATTGTTCACATCATAATCTCGGGAAACAGTCCTTGTGTACCCAACAAAAGGAGCAAAAAATTGGTAGTTGAAAGAACACATCTACAGAAGTAAAATTTTGGCTAGTTGATTCAAAAATACACTGCGACTAGCACATGAGTTGATTTTTTTATTGCACTGCAGCCCAGTTCTGAACATAACAAACACTGTCCTCATTTCTCACCATGTTGTTTTATGTACAACATATTATACTTACCGTGCAAACTGGATAAATTTGTTATGCTCTCCATCCAAGCGAAAATTAGTTTATACCGTGAGATGTGAGTACAAGTAATTTAAGTGAGCAAGCGAGCTCGGACCGCTTCCCCTCTCTTGTCTACTGTAGAGGCGATTTTCTTGGAGACACCGCGCCAGCAGCTCGCGACCGGAGATCTCCCAGATCCCTCATCTCCGGCGGCCGCTTCGGCGGCGGGAGGCGGGGGATCGACGGATCCAGGTATCTACATAGCTAGGTGTGCGTGGTGGTGTGCCTGCCGGCGGCGCTGGGAGGAAGCGGTGGCGCCGGTGCGGCTTTTGGTGGCGGTGGACTTCTCCTCTGTCGGCGCGGCTCCGCGGAGCTCCGCCGCAGATCTGCTGCCCTGGCCTTGCTCGCGGCTCCCCGGAGTTCTCGAGAAGGCATCCCCTTCACCGGAGTTCGAGAGACGGCGGATCCGGTGGTTGACATCGAAGTTGCAGATGCGGAAGGCCGAGGTGGCGCAGCTGTTCTTCTTGCAGGGTGGAGGTGTCCAGTGGGCACCGAGGAGCGTCGACTTCCCAGTCGCTTGGGGAGGCCTCCCAGTCCAAGGTCATGGAGGTTCGGCGGCGGGTTTCGCCGGCGCAGCGGTCTGCCTGAAGACGACGACGCCAGAGTTCAGAAGGTCCTTGTTGTAATTTCCTTTGTTTTCTGGACTTTTCTGTAAGAATCTTGGCTGGGTGTATTTGTAATTTCCTCACAAAAAAAAGTAATTTAAGTGAGCATGCGCAGCATGAATTTAAGTGCTCTCCATCCACTCGCCCGGTCGGGAAAAAAACCTCGAATACTCGCCGCCCATGAGCATGCATGCGCAGCAGAAAAGCAGTTGATGCCGGCGTGGCTCCGCTGTTTGGTTCCGTAGCCGAGGAATAAGGTCATGGCAGCACGTGCTTCCCCCTCTGTAGCAACGACGGTGACCCTTTGTAGCAGCGGCGATGGCGTTCTGCAGCAACGCCAGGGTGGCTTTGTAGCAACCGTGATGGAGATTTGTAGCAATGGTGACGACGCTCTTAGCAACGCTGGTGTGGCTTTGTAGCAACGGCGACGACGCTCTGTAGCAACGTCGGTGCGAATTTGTAGCAACGGTGATGACGCTTTGTAGCAGCGATGACGGCGATCTGCAACAACTCGGTGGTGCTTTGTAGCAAAGACGCCAGACCATCAGACGGGCGCTCGCACCGGCTGTCGCCCATGGAAGCACTCACCTTACGAGGAAGGTTAGGACGAGGAGAGGTGCGACACCTCTGGCTGGCCCTGTTGGACGAGCGGCGACGCTTCTGGCTGGCCTACCAGGGGCGTATTACGTGGGGTGCCATGGGTGCCATTTAGTACTAATATTTGGACCAATTCTTACTAATTGCTACAGGTATTTGGACTAATTATTGCTAAATGGTAAGTAAAATAGGGAAGTTTTTAACCTTGGCACCCCCACCAATTTCATCCTAGATCCGCCACTGTGGCCTACATTGTAACAGCCCAAAGCTGAGAACCTAAAAACCTATGTAGTTTTTTCACTTTTGAGCTAATTGCATCATGGCATCTATGCATAAACATGCCTCTTTTGAGTTAACACAACATTGGTATCGAAATGATATGAAGTTGCTAAACCAAATGCCAAAGTGCTATAACAAAACTTTCCCACAATGTTGGCACTCAATCTTGCAAATTAAATTACTTTGACATCCCCTATCTGTCAAGAAAGTTCCAAGAGCTCCAAACTAATATTTTGCTTTTGCTCCAAATTGCTAAAGGAGCAACATCTTTGAATTTAGCAAAAATGCCCTATTCACCTTTCTAAACAAAAGTGGTCCAAACTAATTTATTTTGAGACACCAAAATTTGTGGAGTTCCTCCAGGTTAAGGGGAGCATCCCCAAATTTTTCCATAATTTTTTGAGCAGTGCAAGTGCCCTAATTAAAACTATTTAAGAAACAGGTTTTAAAGTTAAAAACTGAAAAAGGGAGAACCGGATTATCCGGTCCGAACGACCACCGGATTTTCCGGTTGAGGTCATCTTCTTCCTGTAGAGACCACGCGCGTCGTTCCCGCCGGACCAGCTTGACTCTGAGCTCGCCATGGGGCCCCCGCGCCCCCTGCCGCACGTGAGGAGAAGAGGAGCACCTCGAGGCCCCTGGCTACCCTATCCCCTCACCCACCACTTGCTCCTCTCTCTCTCTCCTTGCTCCCCACCGAGCCGCTATGGACGCCGAGCTCCACCACCGCCACGCCGTCGATTGAGGTCACCCCGAGCAAATCGCCACCAACCAAAAGCTCTGCTGTCCTGCCCTTCTCCTCTCCTCCGAAGGAATCGAGCCGGGAAGCTGCACATTGCCCGGGATTCGAGTTCTTCTCCGACGAACTCTGCCGCACGCCGAGCTCGATTGACGCCGTTCCCGTACATCCCCGGCCTAGCTGAGCACCACCACGAGTTCGTGGTGAGCACTACACCCTTGCTGACCCCTTTCCCTCTCCCCTTTTGCTCTAGTTCGAGTTTTGGCAGTAGCCCATGAATTTTCAGCTGGAACTCGCAGATCCAGGCCGGATATTCCGGCCTAAATGTCCGGCCTCTGCGCGCACAATTTTTCCTTAGCCAAATTTCCTGACTAGTGGAGGAAGCAACTGGATATTCCGGCCCCGGACTAAATGTCCGGCTTGAATTTTCCGGCCGAGTCCAGTGGCTCGCGCCTTGAGTCCTTAGCCGTTTTTCGTGTGGCCAAGTCTTGAGGCCGGATATTCCGGTCTGGCATGACCCGGATTATCCGGCCTCTGGGAACTTTTCGCCTATTTTGGCTAAGTTGCACATGGTCTCCTCACAACTTAAAACTTGCATCTTCTGATGAGCATGACATTCATATGCAAGTTAACCCTAGGGTTCATCGATCTTGATCAACTAGTAAATTTGTTGTAACCCTTAAACCCCACGGTATAGTCGCGATGCACCGTGATGCATCCAACCTCCGTTTAAATTGTTTAGTTGAATCATCCTCGTCTCGGGGATTTAAAATGTCATGTCATCATATGTTTGCGCATTGCATTTGTTAAGAATATGTGTGGTGATTGATTGTTCTCTCCCGATGTTTGTTTTTCGTTAGATCAAGCAACCGGGGTTCCACCTCAATACCCCGAAGACCCGTACTACCAGCACGTTGAGCAAGGCAAGCGTAATCCCCCCTCTGAGCATGTCTTATCCTATTTTCCGCAAATATTTTCTCCACTATAATATTGCATGCGGTTCCAAATGTCAATTTGCTTGGATTAGAGTATCCTATAGTTGCATTAAGATTCCGATGCCAATTACCTGTTTCCCCTCCTATTATCCATAGGATTGTACTGTTGGCCTGAAATAATTAACTATGCAGTGTTGTTGCTTAGCCATGCTTAGTTAAAATGCTTAGCAGTTCGGTGGATGTTTCATGGTTGGAAACAGGTGATGAGATGTACAGATGATGGTGGAGAATTTGTGGTGACAGGTAATAAGATGCTTAAAGGTGGGGATGAGAGGCCACTTCGGTATGGTGGTGTTTTGTCTCACTCTCGCCGCCTAGGTGCGAGTTCTTTACCTCTTGAACCAAGAATGAGCGCGCTTCCTTTCGGTGGGGTATATGGAGCCCTCGTCGACCGACTAACTTGAGCGGGACTAGCCAGGGTCCTCTAGTTTGAGCTTCCATTTGCGCGTGCGTGATGATGGTGGTATGAACGGGGATGAGGATGTGGTGTCTAGGAAAATGAGTGGCCACGGGGCAGGGTGTTGACGATCGCTGCTCTGTCCTCACTGATGATCCTGGGTTAGTCTTTAACAAGGTAAAGGTTGTAACCGTTCCCACTCAGCCGGCTTTCCCCGGAAGAGAGCTACGTGTAGGCAATGAGCCGGGCGGTACCGAAGGTAAACACAGTGCACCCCTGCAGGGTTAAATCTTTTCGAAAAGCCGTGTCCACGGTTACGGACAACTTGGGAAAGGACGATAAGACCATAGAATAACTTTAACGGAATGATTAAAAACTGGGTACTAGAGGTACCACTCAAGATTGTAAGGTGAGCTTCCTCGAGGGTGATTCGGGGAGGTGCCTTTGATGAACAGGTACAATGGTGATGATGGTGAGAAATGTGATTCAAGAGAAAAGAGTCACTTCTTCCCTCTTTTTAAAATACTCTGAATAGTCGATGCCATTGAGTTATGTTTTTCATAAATAAAATCAGCTTTATGCAAAACAGCCATATAACTTTGAAAGCCTCATCGAGCTAAAGCTCTATATATAATCTTGCGAGTTCGTCGAACTCAACGTCGTTTGTTTTGTTTCAGAGGAGGACTTCACCGACCTCGAAGGTGGGTTCTTTGTGGACGTCGACGAGTAGTCTGGGGTTCCCAGGTGGCAGCTTGGGACATCCCGGAACAGCTGGCGCTGTGATGTTTATCTGTAGGCCTCTTAGGCCATATTTGGATCTTGTTGTTTAGAACAACCTAATTTGCTTCCGCTTGATGTAATGTTGGGTCTGTGACCTCTGGTGTCATTTGCTATCTTTCTCTATTATAAGAGTTGAACTATAATGATTTGTGTCGTAGAGTCTGTGATGTGCCAGTTGTTCCACAAGTCTTGATCTCTCTATTATACATTGAGGGTTGTGCCTGTGTTAAGGCATCAATCGGGGTGTTGCGTTGCCGATGATCCATTCCGAGCAACGCCTGCCAAAGGTTTTGGCCGGGGATTGGTAAACCCGTAACCTCCGGTTGTATCGCTTAACCGGTGACACACAGCATCACTGTATAGCAGTCGGGTCGGGGCGCCACAAGTTGGTATCAGAGCAGTACTGCCTGTAGGAAACCCTTCTACTGGTCGATGTTGAGTCTAGTGTTTGTGAAAATATTTTTAACCTAAAAATGAGTTGTGAAAACCATCTTAGGATTCTTTTTACTCCTTATCTGGTTACCCTCTAATCTCGGAGCAATCTTACCTCGATTTGAGTTTAAAGGTTTTACTCCTCGTCTGTTACTTCAAAATGATTAGAAACGTGGGTGGGTTCGACCTTTAGTGTTATGTGTCACGTTGCTCCCGCTGCGTTGCAATCCCAAATCAACTCAGATGTTTCTACCGAGTTAATCAATTGCTTCTTTCTTTGGGTTTTAACCCAAGGACTTGAACATAAGGTCCCGGATTGTGTCCAACTAGAGTGTGTTAAGTTGTGATTTCTTAACTCTCACTAGTAGCACATGATGCTGATCTTTGACCCAAGTTCTATCTTGTTGATTCCTTGTCCATTGTTGTACAATGTATTATCGTCCCTAGTCTGTGTACTTGTGTAGACGCTAATGCTATTGTTCGACCATTCGGAGAAAGATACTAACCGTGTCATTGTCAAATCTCCAGAATGGCTCGAGGAGGCCGTGGAGGCCGTGGTGGTCGCGGTAACCACAATGATGATGAGGATGATCTGCCGCCACCACCCTCGATGGCTGAGGTCTTGATGGCCATTGAGGAGAACCGTGGGCGCAATGAGCGCTTGCTGGAACAGTTGGTGCAGCAGAATGCACGGAGGAACGAGTGCAACACTCTCACCGAGTTCCTGCGTTCCCAGCCACCCACCTTTGCTGATGCTAAGGAGCCACTGGAAGCTGATGATTGGCTTCGTGCTTTGGAGCGCAAGTTCTCCGCGCTTCATGTCCCAGTGGCTGAGCAAGTCAACTTTGCCACCTATCTCTTGGTTGGTGCTGCTGGCTGTTGGTGGGAGAGCCATGTGGCTTTGTTTCCAGCCAACCATGTCTTCACCTGGGCGGATTTTCGCACTGCCTTCCGTGCGGAGTACATTCCCCAGCCATCATGGATCTGAAGAGGAGGGAGTTCCTGGACTTGCAACAGGGACGGATGGACCTCCGCACTTATGGTCGTGAGTTCAACCATCTCTCTCGTTACGCCCCAAGGGACGTGACAAATGATGCTGACAAGCAAGAGCTGTTCCGCAAGGGTCTGACTCCGCAGCTCCGCTATGAGCTATTGCCCTTCAGGTTCCAGACCTATCAGGAGCTGTTCAACCAGGCTTTCACTCTTGAGCAAGGAAGAAAGGAACTTGAAGCTTCCAAGAGGCCCGCACATGGGGACCACCAGAGTTCCTCGGGTTCTGAGAGCAAGAAGCGCAGGGTGTTTGTTCCCTACAGCGCTGTGCCCGTGCTCCATTCATGCCGAGAGCCGCAGGGTACAGGCCACCTCCTCCGCACCCCACTACTTCGACACTTGGGATAGGCGGAAGTGGGTACCGTCCTATGCTACCTGCTCCACCTGGAGTCACTTGCTACACCTGTGGCCAGGCTGGTCACTACTCCAGGGAGTGCCCCCAGAAGGCACCTCTCGCGATAACTCCTGCACGAGCCCCTGCCACTCCAACTGGCAAGGCTGGACCTATTGTGCGTGGTCGCCTGAACCACGTCTCTATTGAAGAAGCTGAAGATGACCCCGGCGTTCTTATGGGTGAGTTACGAATCAACGGCAATACAGCTACAGTTTTGTTTGACTCTGGAGCATCGCATTCATTCATATCCATAGCTTTTGCAAAAGACCAAACATACCGTTCGAGAAAATGAGACGTCCTTGGAGATCTCCACACCTGGCTCAAATGGCAAACCGATGGTGTTACTCCTGAGGTCCAGATTAATATAGGTTCCTTGTCTTTTCCTTATGCCTTGGTAGCTCTGAAGTCCAAAGGCATTGATGTCATACTGGGCATGAACTGGCTAGCCAAATACCAGGCTAATCTCGACTGTGCTGCCAAGACCATTACTGTGACCGCTCCTTCCGGTGACATTGTGAAGTATTGGCCTGCAACATCAAGACCTCCGTCCGCCGTCGTACCCAACTCACCTGAGATTCTCCTTTGCTTTATGGAAGGCGAATCCCCTCCTGAAATCCAGGACATACACGTGGTGTGTGACTTCCCGGAAGAATTGCCTGGCATGCCTCCTGACCGAAGTGTGGAGTTTGTCATAGAGCTACTTCCCGGTACTGCTCCAATTTCCAAGAAGCCCTACCGTATGCCGGTGGAAGAGTTGGCTCTGTTGAAAGAGCAAATTGATCAGCTGTTAGCTAAGGAGTTCATCCAGCCTAGCAGTTCACCTGGGGTTGTCCGGTACTCTTTGTCAAGAAGAGGGATTCTACCGTGCCTCGTCTAGTCTCTGACTATCGACCGTTGAATGCGGTGACAATCAAGAACAAGTATCCTATTCCTCGCATCAATGATCTGTTGGATCAGTTAGCTGGTGCAACGGTATTCTCCAAGATGGATCTGAGGTCAGGATACCATCAGATAAAAATCAGAAAGGAGGATATTCCAAAGACGGCATTTGTTACTCGTTATGGCTCATATGAGTATACCGTCATGTCCTTTGGTCTCACAATGCCCAGCTACTTTCATGAGGCTCATGAACTCTGTCTTCATGGATTATCTTGACAAGTTTGTCGTCATTTACATTGATGACATTCTCATCTATTCCAAAACCAATGAAGAGCATGAGGAACATCTTCGTTTGGTTCTGACAAGACTTCGAGAACACCGCCTCTATGCCAAGTTCTCCAAGTGTGAGTTTTGGTTGGATAATCTCATCTTCCTTGGTCATGTGATATCCGCTATGGTGTGGCTGTCATTCCTGACAAGATTCAGTCCATTCTGGATTGGAAAACTCCAATGTCAGTCAAGGACATTCGTAGCTTTCTCGGATTGGCGGGTTACTACCGCCGATTCATCGAAGGTTTCTCCAAGATAGCCAAGGCCCTGACTGACCTTCTCAAGAAGGATAAAAAGTTTGTATGGTCGGCCGAAGCTGAAGAGAGTTTCCAAACACTGAAAGCCAAGCTCACGTCCGCTCCTGTGCTTGTCCTGCCGGACACAAGCAAGGATTTCGTCGTCTTCTGTGACGCCTCTCTACAAGGCTTGGGTTGTGTATTAATGCAAGATGGCCATGTGGTGGCGTATGCTTCTCGCCAATTGAAGCCGCATGAGCACAACTACCCAACTCATGATCTAGAACTTGCCGCGGTGGTCTATGCTTTGAAGCAATGGAGACCATACCTGTTTGGTAACCGTTGCGAGATCTTCTCGGATCACAAGAGTCTGAAGTACCTCTTCACCCAGCCGGATTTAAATCTCAGGCAAAGGCGTTGGTTGGAGTTAATCACGGACTACAATGTGAGTCTGAACTATCAACCCGGCAAAGCAAACGTCGTGGCTGACGCGCTAAGTCGGAAGTCCTATTGCAACAATCTGATGATTGAAGAGGCCCAACCTGCCCTCATGAAGAGTTTGCCCGTTTGAACCTGGAAATTGTTCCTCTGGCTACCTTGCAAATCTGGAGATCAAAGCTACTCTTGTAGACCAGATTAAGGATGCTCAGAAGCTGGATGAGGGTATCCTGAATATCAAGAGAACATTGCTAGTGGCAAGGCCAAATGTTTCTTGGAAGATGAATCCGGGTTGTTTATTTTGGTGACCGTCTAGTGGTGCCAAAGAACCGGAATTTGAGGGAGCTCATCTCCAAGAAGCTCATGAATCTCCTCTCTCTATTCATCCCGGTAGTACCAAAATGTACCAAGACCTTCGCCACAATTCTGGTGGACTCGTATGAAACGAGAAATTGCCAAGTATGTTGCTGAATGTGACACATGTCGACGGGTAAAGGCTGAACATCAAAGACCTGCCGGCACTCTCCGCCCTATTGCGTTCCCGAGTGGAAATGGGATGAAATTGGTATGGACTTCATCACCGGGTTTCCCCGATCTCAAAAGGGCAACAATGCAATATGGGTAATCATTGATCGTCTTTCCAAGGTTGCTCACTTCCTACCAGTCCGTGATGATATACGGGCAAGTCAACTTGCTGACTTATATTTGGCTCGTATTGTTCCATTGCATGGGGTCCCTCTGAGGATCATATCGGACCGTGGAAGTATCTTTGTCTCCAATTTGGCAGAGTTTCCAAACTGCTATGGGGTCCCGTCTCAACTTCAGTACCGCCTACCATCCCCAAACTGATGGTCAGACTGAAAGAGTGAACCAAGTTTGGAAGACATGCTTAGGGCATGTGTCATCTCTTTTGGCCAAGGTTGGGAAAAGTATCTCCCTTTCGCGGAGTTCTCCTACAACAATAGCTATCAAGCTAGTCTGGGCATGGCTCCATTCGAGGCTTTATATGGAAGAAAATGCCGCACTCCTCTAAATTGGTCCGAGACCGGAGAGAGGGCACTCTTTGGTCCGGATGTGATCAATGAAGCTGAGGAGAAGGTTCAGAATCATAAGGAGAATCTGAAGATTGCTCAGTCTAGGCAAAAGAGCTACTATGATAAGCACCATCAGGAAATTCACTATGAAATTGGTGATAAAGCTTATCTCCGTGTCTCTCCCCTTCGTGGCGTTCGCCGCTTCGGAATCAAAGGAAAATTGGCCCCTCGCTATGTTGGTCCTTTCACCGTTCTGGCAAGCGAGGAGATCTTTCTTATCAATTGGAGTTACCGGTCAAATTCCCAAATGTACATGATGTGTTTCATGTCTCCCAACTTCGCCGGTGTTTCAAGGATCCTATCCATGGGGTCAATCATGAAGAGCTAGACCTCCAGGAAGACCTCACTTATCGCGAGCATCCTATCCGTGTCTTGGATGAAGCTGAAAGAAAGACCCGAAACAAGACTACCAAGTTCCTCAAAGTTCAATGGTCTCACCATTCCGAGGAAGAAGCAACTTGGGAACGAGAATCTAGTCTTCGTGAGGAGTATCCCGACTTCTCCGCAACCTTAGAATCTCGGGACGAGATTCCTGTAAGGAGGGTAGAGTTGTAACAGCCCAAAGCTGAGAACCTAAAAACCTGTGTAGTTTTTCCACTTTTGAGCTAATTGCATCATGGCATCCATGCATAAACATGCCTCTTTTGAGTTAACACAACATTGGTATCGAAATGATATGAAGTTGCTAAACCAAAATGCCAAAGTGCTCTAACAAAACTTTCCCACAATGTTGGCACTCAATCTTGCAAATTAAATTACTTTGACATCCCCTATCTGTCAAGGAAGTTCCAAGAGCTCCAAACTAATATTTTGCTTTTGCTCCCAATTGCTAAAGGAGCAACATCTTTGAATTTAGCAAAAATGCCCTATTCACCTTTCTAAACAAAAGTGGTCCAAACTAATTTATTTTGAGACACCAAAATTTGTGGAGTTCCTCCAGGTTAAGGGGAGCATCCCCAAATTTTTCCATAATTTTTGGAGCAGTGCAAGTGCCCTAATTAAAACTATTTAAGAAACAGGTTTTAAAGTTAAAAACAGAAAAAGGGAGAACCGGATTATCCGGTCCGAACGACAACCGGATTTTCCGGTCGAGGTCATCTTCTTCCTGTAGCGACCACGCGCGTCGTTCCCGCCGGACCAGCTCGACTCCGAGCTCGCCATGGGGCCCCCGCGCCCCCTGCCGCACGTGAGGAGAAGAGGAGCACCTCGAGGCCCCTGGCTACCCTATCCCCTCACCCACCACTTGCTCCTCTCTCTCTCCTTGCTCCCCACCGAGCTGCTATGGACGCCGAGCTCCACCACCGCCACGCCGTCGATTGAGGTCACCCCGAGCAAATCGCCGCCAACCAAAAGCTCCGCCGTGCTGCCCTCCTCCTCTCCTCCGAAGGAATCGAGTCGGGAAGCTGCACATTGCCCGGATTTGAGTTCTTCTCCGACGAACTCCGCCGCACGCCGAGCTCGATTGACGCCGTTCCTGTCCATCCCCGGCCTAGCTGAGCACCACCACGAGTTCGTGGTGAGCACTACACCCTTGCTGACCCCTTTCCCTCTCCCCTTTTGCTCTAGTTCGAGTTTTGGCAGTAGCCCATGAATTTTCAGCTGGAACTCGCAGATCCAGGCCGGATATTCCGGCCTAAATGTCCGGCCTGTGCGCGCACAATTTTTCCTTAGCCAAATTTCCTGACTAGTGGAGGAAGCAACCGGATATTCCGGCCCCGGACTAAATGTCCGGCTTGAATTTTTCGGCCGAGTCCAGTGGCTCGCGCCTTGAGTCCTTAGCCGTTTTTCGTGTGGCCAAGTCTTGAGACCGGATATTCCGGTCTGGCACGACCCGGATTATCCGGCCTCTGGGAACTTTTCGCCTATTTTGGCTAAGTTGCACATGGTCTCCTCACAACTTAAAACTTGCATCTTCTCATGAGCATGACATTCATATGCAAGTTAACCCTAGGGTTCATCGATCTTGATCAACTAGTAAAGTTGTTGTAACCCTTAAACCCCACGGTATAGTCGCGATGCACCGTGATGCATCCAACCTCCGTTTAAATTGTTTAGTTGAATCATCCTCGTCTCGGGGATTTAAAATGTCATGTCATCATATGTTTGCGCATTGCATTTGTTAAGCATATGTGTGGTGATTGATTGTTCTCTCCCGATGTTTGTTTTTCGTTAGATCAAGCAACCGGGGTTCCACCTCAATACCCCGAAGACCCGTACTACCAGCACGTTGAGCAAGGCAAGCGTAATCCCCCCTCTGAGCATGTCTTATCCTATTTTTCGCAAATATTTTCTCCACTATAATATTGCATGCGGTTCCAAATGTCAATTTGCTTGGATTAGAGTATCCTATAGTTGCATTAAGATTCCGATGCCAATTACCCGTTTCCCCTCCTATTATCCATAGGATTGTACTGTTGGCCTGAAATAATTAACTATGCAGTGTTGTTGCTTAGCCATGCTTAGTTAAAATGCTTAGCAGTCCGGTGGACGTTTCATGGTTGGAAACAGGTGATGAGATGTACAGATGATGGTGGAGAATTTGTGGTGACAGGTAATAAGATGCTTAAAGGTGGGGATGAGAGGCCACTTCGGTATGGTGGTGTTTTGTCTCACTCTCGCCGCCTAGGTGCGAGTTCTTTACCTCTTGAACCAAGAATGAGCGCGCTTCCTTTCGGTGGGGTATATGGAGCCCTCGTCGACCGACTAACTTGAGCGGGACTAGCCAGGGTCCTCTAGTTTGAGCTTCCATTTGCGCGTGCGTGATGATGGTGGTATGAACGGGGATGAGGATGTGGTGTCTAGGAGAATGAGTGGCCACGGGGCCGGGTGTTGACGATCGCTGCTCCGTCCTCACTGATGATCCTGGGTTAGTCTTTAACAAGGTAAAGGTTGTAACCGTTCCCACTCAGCCGGCTTTCCCCGGAAGAGAGCTACGTGTAGGCAATGAGCCGGGCGGTACCGAAGGTAAACACAGTGCACCCCTGCAGGGTTAAATCTTTTCGAAAAGCCGTGTCCACGGTTACGGACAACTTGGGAAAGGACGATAAGACCATAGAATAACTTTAACAGAATGATTAAAAACTGGGTACTAGAGGTACCACTCAAGATTGTAAGGTGAGCTTCCTCGAGGGTGATTCGGGGAGGTGCCTTTGATGAACAGGTACAATGGTGATGAATGGTGAGAAATGTGATTCAAGAGAAAAGAGTCACTTCTTCCCTCTTTTTAAAATACTCTGAATAGTCGATGCCATTGAGTTATGTTTTTCATAAATAAAATCAGCTTTATGCAAAACAGCCATATAACTTTGAAAGCCTCATCGAGCTAAAGCTCTATATATAATCTTGCGAGTTCGTCGAACTCAACGTCGTTTGTTTTGTTTTAGAGGAGGACTTCACCGACCTCGAAGGTGGGTTCTTTGTGGACGTCGACGAGTAGTCTGGGGTTCCCAGGTGGCAGCTTGGGACATCCCGGAGCAGCTGGCGCTGTGATGTTTATCTGTAGGCCTCTTAGGCTATATTTGGATCTTGTTGTTTAGAACAACCTATTTCGGTTCCGCTTGATGTAATGTTGGGTCTGTGACCTCTGAATGTCATTTGCTATCTTTCTCTATTATAAGAGTTGAAATATAATGCTTTGTGTCGTAGAGTCTGTGATGTGCTAGTTGTTCCACAAGTCTTGATCTCTCTATTATACATTGAGGGTTGTGCCTGTGTTAAGGCATCAATCGGGGAGTTGCGTTGCCGATGATCCATTCCGAGCAACGCCTGCCAAAGGTTTTGGCCGGGGATTGGTAAACCCGTAACCTCCGGTTGTATCGCTTAACCGGTGACACACAGCATCACTGTATAGCAGTCGGGTCGGGGCGCCACATACATATGGTAGAATGGTGTCTGGCGGCAGCAGGATGGAAGCGGTGGCTGTGCTTGCCGGTGCACGCTGAGGCGGCTCGACGGAAGTTGGCCTATAGAGGCGGCGTTGGTGGTCATTGGAACAGAGCGAGGTGATGGCCTGCTCGTCCCCGATGCAGGGAGGACATCGGAGAGAGAGGACGAGCTCGGGAGGAGGGCGTGGTTGATGGCGGTAGCACGAGGAATGAGCCGACACGACATGGCCGCGACTCGCCGTCCTGCCCATGTGGCGAAGAGCTGGTCGATGGGAAGGAGGCAGCCGCCGCCACGCGCTGCGGACAGGAGGAATGAGTGGAGGAGGAGCGAGCCGAGGACGTCGAAGCCACCTACCGCCACCGGCCAATGAGGTTCAATTTGTACATAAGGTGTTTGACAATTTTTGTCAAAGGTAATTTCTACCTTCTTTTTAAATTTATTTTGTTGTTGTGATGTAGTATGAATACTATTTTCTAAAGGGCTGAGATCGAAGGCACAACCGGTTGGTGCCCAACTATTTTGTGTAGAATCCGGTGTATCTCGAGCGATACTTCTGTTGTTGGATAGGATGGGTAACCGAGTTGTTCAAACACATTGCGAACTCTGTGATGTTGCATGACCGGTTCTTCGAGCAGACGAGGAATTGTGCTGAAAATTTTGAACATAACCCCTTCCAGAAGGTCACTGCCGGATTGCGCATGATGGCATACGGAATTACGACGGATCTTGTTGATGATGACCACTTGGCAATCGGTGAGAGCCAAGCCATCAAGTGTGTCAAGCGCTTTGCAGTTGCTATTGTTCGTTTGTTTGGTCCTGATCCGTGTGTCAAGCGCCTTCTAGAGCGATCTCGTCGAGTATTGTGGACATGGTTTGGGCAACAAAATCTTGTTGTATGTGGTGAACTATTTGTTATATGTCAAACTATTTTGTGTTTATGTGTTAATAATTTGTGTAAAACTTGACCATGAACTATTTGCAGCCACGTAGCGTATGATTAGTAACTTCTGGACCCCAAAGCCAAGCGGGCGGGTGGGCGTCGGCCTGAGCCGGTGGCCGGAGATCGAAGAGATGAAGGGAGGAGAAGAGGTCATGGCGGCGGCAGGTGACGCGAGTGGAATTGGGGATAGGAATCGCTAACACCTCATGCTCGCGCACTCGCTACCTGAAAGGCTGGGTGGGCTTGGGCTGCGTTGATTTTGCTAGTTGGGCTTGTCTAGACAAGCCAACTCCATATTTTCCGATTTTAAGCGAGCTAAACAAGTTACTCGGTAACTCGGCTTGAAAAGCTCGAACTCATTTAGCAATAAAAGTGAAAACTCAGCTCGACTAATTTAATTTCGTGTTCAAGTCAAGTCAAGTCACGAGTTACTCGTTTAACTCGCGAGCATCGAGTTTTATTTGCATGGCGTAGTCGACGCTCATCTTTTTTTTTTGCGATTAAAGAATTTCATTGATTAAATAGTGGGATTACAATCCTTCAGTAGGACTTGCTCTAAGAAGGGTGGCTTATAATTTATCCACAAACACCTTCTCCTAGCACTACTAGCCTTCTTAGCACAAAGATGTGCTGCCTCGTTGGCAGATCTACCAACAAATAAGAACTTAATGCTAGACACAAATCCACTGATCTCCTTAATTTCCTGACAAACCGAAGCGATCTCCGATCTACCTCCGCCAGGATCCTCCAGCAATTTCAAGACTACTTGCGCATCCGTTTCAATTTCGACCGATGGAAAGCCACGTTCCAGGGCCAGTCGAACTCCATCTCTGACTGCCATTGCCTCCATAATCAAAGGACTGGCTACATGAGCATACCAAAGAGCCTGTCCTGCAATAAAAATGCCATTGTAATCACGTACCACCACCCCCGTTGTTCCTTGTCTGTCCCGTTCCGCAAAACCAGCATCGACGTTAATCTTTATAGTACCTACACCCGGTTTCCTCCACACCGGTTTCATATTCGGAGCTTTTGGTGGTTTCAGCTTCCCTAGCTGAGCTAGATCATACGTAGTTTCCATTGCCCATTTTACTGATGCAGAAACCGATCTTGTACTATCCCCGTGCCAGACCGCATTTCTCTCGGTCCAAATCGCCCAGCAGCCACATAAGACAACACATGCACTCTCCATACTAACTCTTGATCCTTCAACTAAATCAATGGCCCAAGAATCTGGATGTAGCTCGGGGATCTTAATCGAAGAAACTTCCTTCAACATCCTCCAGAAAAGCTTCGCCCAGGTGCATTGGAAGAACGCATGGAAGATTGATTCCTCCTCAACACCACAAGTCTTACAGAATGCCAGCTCCTCCATATGTCTCCTGTTTAAAACTTGCCGACATGGAATGAAGCCATTGATCACTCTCCACCAAAAATTACGTATTTTAGGTGGTACCTCTAACTTCCAGAGCTTGTTCCAATATCTGCTTCATCGACTCCTGAAGTGGAGAAATTATTTGTTGAACTCCGAGACTTCACGAGCGCCCGATAGCATGAATGAACAGTAAACTGGCCAGATCTTTCCAGTGTCCATGACCAGAAATCCTCCCCAAATCTTCCTATAGGTATAGCTTGTATCGCATCTATATCTGTGGGTATAAAAGATTGTTCCAACTTCTCTATATTCCAGCCTAGATGTTGATCATCTAGTAGTTCACTAACCATAGTGACTTCCACATTTGGTGCACGAGCAAGAGGCTTTTTATGGTAATTACTCGGGATCCAAGGATCATCCCATACCCGAATTGTAGAACCATCACCTGGTCTCTTAATGAGGCCACCCTTCAAAGCTTCTCTTCCATGCAGAATAGCATTCCATACATGAGAGGAGTTCCTCTTTTTCTTAGCATTCATAAAGTCGGAATTTGGATAGTATTTTCTTTTCAGCACTCGTGCACATAATGAATCAGGTTTAGAAAGGAGTCTCCAACCTTGTTTGGCCAGCATAGCTTGGTTAAAGAGTTGGAAATCTCGGAAACCCAGTCCACCATGACACTTTGGAATGGCAATGTCCTGCCACTTCCTCCAATGAATCTTCCTCTTCTTCTCATCACCGCCCCAGAAAAACCGAACAACAATGCTAGTGATTTTTTTGCATAATTTCTTCGACAACTTGAAACAGCTCATCGAATAAGTAGGAATAGCTTCACAGATAGCTTTCACCAGTGTTTCTCTAGCCGCCGTACTGAGGGTTTTCGGCGCCCAGCCTTTCACTAGTTTCCTAATCCTTGTAATAATGTGCTCAAACTCCTCATCCTTAGATCTACCTAGGGCTGTTGGAAGCCCTAGATACTTTTCTATTTTGGCTTCTGTTGCGATCCCAGACGCAGCATGCACAATAACCTTCTGCTCATCTGTACAGTTGCCACTAAAGAAGATCGCAGATTTATTTTTATTAACCATCTGTCCTGATCCTCTATGATATGCCTCGAGAATCGCCTGCAGTCTAGTGGCTCCCAAAGCCGATGCCTGAGTGAAAATCAAGAAGTCATCAGCAAATAAGAGGTGTGATACCCACGGCGCATGTATCCCCACTCGGATTCCTTTAGACAAAAATTGTTGACCGCTCGATTTCAACATAGAACTCAGTCCTTCACCACAAAGTAAGAAAAGGTAGGGTGATAATGGGTCTCCCTGCCTAATTCCTCTACTTGGTTTGAAAGTCTCAGAATAATGCCCATTCACTTTGATCGAGAATGAGACTGACTCCACACACTTCATAATCAGATTTATCCAGTGATCCGAAAAACCCAATTTTGCCATAATAGCTCGCAGATAACTCCATTCCACTCTATCATATGCCTTTGCCATATCAAGTTTAATGGCACAAGCTCCGCTCTTCCCTTTTTTCCTCTTCAGATAATGAATATTTTCATAAGCTGTGATAACATTATCCGTAATAAGCCTTCCCGGAACAAAAGCACTTTGCTCTTCAGACACGATCTCATCCAGGATAGGCCGCAACCTCAATGCCAAGACTTTTGATGCTATCTTGTAAAGCACATTGCAAAGTGCTATTGGCCTGTATTGAGTTAGATCTTGCGGCTGTTTTACTTTTGGAATAAGTACTATAATCGTATTATTCACCACCTCAGGCATATGACCTCCATTCAGAAAATTTCGAACTGCCGCACAGACATCCTCCTTAATCAAGTCCCAATGCTTGATATAAAAGCCTGCCGTAAAACCATCAGGGCCGGGCGATTTATTTGGATGCATCATGAATAATGCGTTCTCAATCTCCAAATCTGAGAACGGTGCATCCAATCTCTCATTCATATGAACCGATACTTTTGGTTGTACGAACTATGTGATCATCTCCGGGGAGGTGCGATCTTGAGCAGTAAACAACCTCGTACAAAAATCAATCGCCATGCTCTCAACCTCCATTTGGGAGGAGGCAAAGGAACCGTCCTCTCTTTGAATCGCCTTGATTTTATTAGTCCTTGCCCTTTCCCTAGCTCTGGCATGGAAAAAACCAGTATTACGGTCTCCTTCCTTCAACCATTGAATTCGAGACCGTTGCTTCATCATTGATTCCTCTCTAGCAAGAAGATCCGACAACTTCTTCATTAAGTCACATTCTTCTCTCGTCGGACCCGATAAAAGGGAATCCTTTCTACTGTTCTCCAATTTCCCTCTCATTACTTTCAGTTGTTTCCTCACTGATCCGAATTGTTCTCTGCTCCAATTTTGTAACGACGATTGCATACGGCCCAGAGTCCCATTTAAATCCTCCAGGCTCCGGGCTCCCCCCACCCAACTTTTCTCCACTAATGGCATATATTGTTCGTGCTTTGTCCACATATTTTCAAAACGGAAGGGCTTCGGTCCACCCAAGTCCTGCAGCCATTCAGATTTATTAACAGTAATCAAAAGAGCACAATGGTCCGACTCCGTGGTCTGAATATGACGAACAGTCGTGCTGTCAAATTTTTCCAGGAACTGATCATCTCCCAAACCCCTGTCCAACCTAACCTTGATGTTATTCAGTCCTTGTTGTTTATTATTCCAAGTGTATGGCAAACCAGTGTAGCCCAGATCCGAAAACCTGCAACTGTCCACCACATTCCTGAAGCCCTCCATCATCCATTATTGTCTTTCATTTCCCCCTATCTGTTCTGATGCATTAAGAACTTCATTGAAATCCCCCGCACACAACCACGGATTATCAAACTCACTCCTTAAAAACCCCAGCAACTCCCAACTCCTGGTCCTTCTCGCTCTCACAGGATCTCCGTAGAACCCTGTGAACCTCCATTCCACCTCTCCCATTGCATCATTTGGATCAAAACATCAATGTGAGAATGACTGAAGGATTTCATACTCACAACCGAGTCACTGTTCCAGAACAACACTAAGCCTCCGCTCAAACCCTCGCTTTTCACGCCAAAAGCATGATCAAAGCCCAGACTCCACCTCAAATCCTGCGCTTTCTTTTGAGAAAGTTTAGTCTCCGATAGAAAGACCAACTCTGGGCGAAACCGATCCACCAAACTGCTAATTTCTTGCACTGTCTCAGACCTCCCACACCCTCGACAGTTCAGACTGAAAATATTCATTGTGACCGACTGATGATCGTTGCAGCCTTGTTGCAACTCTCGTCTCCAGACACAGCCAATCCCACGGCCAAGTCCAAAACTCACAGGGACCAAACAAAGAGCTGATCACGCTACCTCTCAACTGAGCCTTCAAAACCAAACCGGGACAGAAAACTCACCGCTGAGAGACCCGGCGGGAGGACAGAGAACCCTTAACGGGGACAAACCAACGGTACCAAACAGTGCACCGGACAAAACTCCGCCGCCGCCGGCGGCGGTCGAAACCCTAGATCGCTTTTCTTATCGCCATAGCAAAAAAAAAAGGAGTCTAAACCTTTTTGAAAGCCCTACGTAATCAACAAAGTACCACATACAACGTACGCAGTACAAATACAGAAAGAAAAGTACAATACGAAGGGGCAACAGATCTAGAACGGAGCCCAGCAGCTCCACCGGCGTCGGCGACGAAGACCGTCTTCAACCTCCACACCACAGCCTGAGAGCGTCTAGTACCTGAACCGAATACCAACGCACCCGTCGACGCTCATCTCAAAAAGGTCAGTAAACGAGCTGTCACGGCCCGCAGTCCAGCCCACAGCAATTTTCTACTCGTGTGGTCAAACCGGTTGTCACGCGAGCCGAGCGAGGGACGGGGAGGCGACCCGGGGGGCGCGTGGGTCGCTCACCCCCCCCTCCCTACATTTCCTCTCCAGTGTCCCCACTAGCACGCTCTCTCCTTCCTTCCTCCCTTGCTCCGCTCACACTGTGCCCCGGCCCGCCCCACCACCTGTTCGACGGAACTCCCCCCCGCCCCCCGGCGGCGATGGTCTTCAAGGGCCGCTTCTTCTCCTCCCGCCACAAGTCCTCCGAGCCCTCCTCTAGCCCCGACGGCAGCAACAGCCCCCGCACGCCCACCTCCGCGCCGGCCGCCCCCTCGCCCGCGTCTTCCTCGCCGGCCTCCTCCTCCAGATCCGACAAGAAGAAGCCCAAATCCGAGACCCCCAGGAAGCGCGACAAGCTTTTCGGCTCCGCCTCCGTCCCTCTCCCCTCCCCCAGGAGCCCCGCCTCCTCCTCCAGCCCCTCCGCCGATGCCAGGAAGGCCGCGCAGCAGCAGCTCAGGGACTCGTCCGGGGCCGGGGCGTCCTCCGCGGCGGCCCTCTCGCCGATCCTCGCCTCCTCCCTGGGCCTCAACAAGATCAAGACGAGATCCGGCCCGCTGCCGCACGAGGGCCAGCGGATGGCCGCCGCGCTCGGGAGCAGTAACCTCGCAAGGGGCCACTCCCAGACGGGGACCTCCGCCGCCAAGAAGGGCGTGAGCAGCTCGTGGGCTGATTCCAGTGGTGGTGGTGGCAGTGGTAGTAACCTGGGTAAGGGGAAGGCGGCCGAGCGGCCGGTGCGCACTGCGGCGGGGACGGCTGCGGAGGCTGAAGGAAAGAGCGCTGCAAAAGGTAGTAGTAATCATTCCTCCATGCGGACTTTGCTCCAACACTTTGTTTATTTATGGCTTTGCTGCATGGTCCTGTAAGGCTGGGTACTGATTGGAGGAAGCTAGGGCTTAGAGCTCTCACATAGATATAGGCTGTGAAGTGGCGCGCAGTGTGTCTCACATAGGCAGTAAATGGGCGCGCAGTCTGTAGCTATTCATGCCCCCCCCCCCCCCCCCCCTCTCAGCTACTGACTAAGTTTGGCGGTTTCCGAAAAACAGCACACAGTATATAGTTTCACCTTACAATATGTTTAGTTGTCGTGCATAATTCTTCTCCATTAACGTGCCTGCTATCCAGACACCTTGTGCTGACGAAAGAACAGTTATAATTGCTGCCAAATCAACACGGCCAAGAGTGTGTTAGTTATTGCTTACCTGTTTTAGTGCTTGAACGTAAGCCAATTCTAACTAAAGATAAGTGAACTATGCAGTGTGCACCCCTTCTAATTCTTTACCCCCACAATTCATTGTATGACAGCTTGAACGGAGCCTTTTTCTGACACGTGGTTGGCGTTACTCATGGTGTCACTTCCTTCACACTTGTCAATGCGTACATAGTTGTATCAGTTAATTTGTTCGTGCTTCATGTAAATGTAGTTCACAGCATTCAAGCGTTTGGTGTATGCATGTTGCATGGTACTGAATGCTGCTGTAAAGATGCATGCTGTCTGGTTTTATCCTATAATGCACGGTTCAGCTGATTGCACACATCTCATATGAAAATGTATTGTGTAGGCTTGTCTGCAGCACATTGTACTTTGCTGCATTTGTGTGCCCATAGAGCAATATCTAATAATCACAGGATCTCTCTATTCCAATGAGAACCAATTGTGTCTTCATTAACTTGATATCATCTTTGTGTGTTCTGGTGACTTTCTTTTGGTGTTGTTTGTTCTCTTTAATAGACGTTTACATTTGATATGGTACTTTCCTCTGGTGCCCTTTTTTCTTAACACCATACCTGATAATCTATCTAATCTATCTTGTACACAGCTAAGTCTAATGCATTTCGGAACCATTCGGGAGATTTGAGGACTCCGATACCAGCGCCTGTGGTAATGATGTATATGCATGTTCTGTACACACATTACTTATATAAGTAAACAATGAGTAAACCATCTTTTGCTCTTTTGCTTACACCTCTGCATCTACATCTTAATTGACAGTGTGCATACGATACCTGTGAAACACCAAAGGAATCCGAGTCTCCGCGCTTTAAGGCCATTATGCAGGCCACCAGTGCACCAAGGAAGAGAAACCCTTCAGATATAAAAAGTTTTTCACACGAGTTGAACTCCAAAGGGGTCCGACCATTCCCATTTTTGAAACCTCGAGGCATGTACAACTTGAAGGTAATCTCAGTTATTGTTGTGGGTGAGATTAATGATCAATGATGTCTCTACATTTGGCACTTCTGTTTAAGTTTTGCCTGATCTGTTTTCTATCTACCCAATAACTATAATATTGTCCTTTGTTGTATATGCAGGAGGTGTTAAAAGTTATTCAGATGAGATTTGAGAAGGCAAAGGAAGAGGTAAATACAGACCTGGCAGTATTTGCAGGCGACTTGGTTAGTGTAATGGAGAAGTACGCAGACTCTCATCCTGAGTGGAAAGAAACCTTTGAGGATTTGTTAATACTTGCACGCAGCTGCTCTGTAATGACACCAGGGGAACTTTGGCTACAATGTGAAGGTATAGTGCAAGATTTGGATGATCAACGTCAGGAGCTTCCAATGGGTGTGCTGAAGAAGCTTTACACTCGGATGCTTTTTATCCTTACTAGATGTACAAGGCTGCTCCAGTTTCACAAGGAGAGTGGATTTGCCGAGGATGAAGTTGTTATGGATCAGCGAGATAAGATTATACAATCTGCTGATAACAAGATTTTAGCTCAATCAGGTCCATATGGTACAACCGACAGAGGCAGCAAAAGCGATGCAAGAAAATCATACAGTCAAGAGCAGCATAATCTGAAATGGAGGAGAAGCCAGGAGATAAAACCTGTCAAAACTCTTTTGCCCCTTGACACTGATATTAAGAAAGAGGTTGATTCTCCAACCAGAGAACGGATGTCTTCCTGGAAACCTTTTCCATCACTTGTTCCAAAGCCCCCAAAAGAACCTACCCCTATTAAAGAGGAATCACCTACTAAGAAAACAGACACGCTCGCTACGGTTATTAGTGGCATTGAATTAACCAGTCCAGTAGAATCTCGATCACATCAACCGCTTCCTCCCAAGCATCAACACAAAACTTCATGGGGGCACTGGTCTGACCAGCCAAATATTTCTGAAGAGGGTTCCATAATGTGCCGCATATGTGAAGAATATGTCCCTACACATTACGTAGAAAATCATTCAGCAGTCTGTGCAATTGCTGACAGGTGTGACCAAAAAGGTGTAAGCGTTGATGAACGTTTAGTAAGAGTCGCAGAAACACTTGAAAAGTTGGTCGACTCTTATTCACAGAAAGACCTTATCAATGCTGTCAGCAGCCCAGATGCTGCAAAAGTTCCAAATCCAAGCATAAATGAAGAATCTGATGGTCCCTCTCCAAAACTATCTGATTGTTCTAGAAGAGGTTCCGCTGATATGCTTGACTATCTCCAAGAGGCTGATAACACTATTTCGTTGGATGACATAAAAAATCTTCCTTCAATGACATGTAAGACTCGCTTTGGACCGAAATCTGATCATGGAATGGCTACATCATCAGCAGGAAGTATGACTCCTAGATCCCCGCTAACGACTCCAAGATCAAATCATATAGACATGCTTTTAGCTGGTAGAAGTGCAATTAATGAGAGTGATGATCTTCCACAGGTAAGCTATACATGCAGTTTATATCATTATGCATTTTATCTCTCCTTTTGCATTAATAGCTGAACATACTGCTACAAAGTTGTCGGTTACGAAATTACCAGACTGGAAAAAAATAGCTAGTGTCTTTGTTTATATGGGACTATGGGTGTGATTTATTGTTCCATTCTTCTGTTGTTTATAAGTTAAAAAAAAATACATATGTGCAATTTCTGAATATTAACTGTTGAAAATCATTGTGGACATAAATATGGCGAAAAAGATTTGTGGAATTTCTTGATAGTAGGTGAAATGGTTATCGTTCTTGAGCACATAAATATGGCACAGAGCTAATTTTATAAAACAAGAACGAACCATTCCATACTAGGAATGTCGTCGGTTTCATCCATCAAGTTTTCAAGTTGCTAATGTAGTTCCTTTCAATCTGTGCAGATTGTTGAACTTGCTGATATTGCACGATGTATTGCAAATACTCCTCTGGATGAAGAAAGTGCATTATCCCAATTGGTTACGTGCATAGAAGATCTACAAGAAATTGTCAATCGTAGGAAGCATGAAGCCCTCACAGTGCAGACATTTGGCACTCGAATAGAAAAACTCCATCGGTGAGGATCTGCTGAGTTTCACTGCTGTTTTTTACAGTCCACATTATTGCTAAGTAAATTTATTTAAGGATAATTCTTTCTGCCACTTAATTTTTGCTGTTTTTAACAGTATTATTATTTTCCTTTTTTACTCTTTATTTGATTTTCCTTCCTGTTTTCATAAATCCTTCAGGGAAAAGTACCTGCAGCTTTGTGACTCGGTTGATATGGACAAGGTTGACTCGTCGAGTACCATAATGGACGAAGAAGATGATGTTGTCCGTAGCTTAAGAGCCAGTCCTGTTCATCCAGTCAAGGACCGTACGTCAATCGATGACTTTGAAATCATAAAACCTATCAGCCGTGGAGCATTTGGACGTGTTTTCTTGGCCAAAAAAGAACTACAGGAGATCTCTTTGCTATAAAGGTATTTTTTTGTAGATACTCATGTCACATGTCAGTATATATTTTGTATGAATATGCCAACATTACATGGTCAAATAGTTGAATTGAGGCCTACAAGAATGTCCTAACTGAATGAAGTTCTCGTGGGACTTTCGTTTTCAGGGAAGGGAAATCAGAGAGTAGGGACCCACTCATTATAGCTAGTGTTAGTTCTCACTTGTCTGTCTGTTTTCAGTTCTTACGTTTCAATCTGGACTACCATCTTTGTACCTATCCATGTTTAGCATCTTTAAGTTGTTAGCAGGTAAAGTAGGTTTCTAAAAGGATAATATGAATTTTTTTACATGATCACATTCCATAAGACTGTACACGTGTATTGTGATTTTTGATTTTTGATAGGAGATTATTATGCTGATTGCTGAGACACCATAAACAGCAATTCCATGCGATTGATTGTACCACTAAACATTTCTCAGCTTATTTTCATGTGGATGTATGTATAGTAGCAAATTCTGAACTTCCTCTGGTACGACTTACTTCCGTTCATGGCATAGAATACTCTTTTATCGACACTCATGTCCAGGATCCTTGCTTTTAAGCAGGTACTTAGGAAGGCAGATATGATTCGAAAAAATGCTGTAGAGAGTATATTGGCTGAACGTGATATATTGATCACGGTCAGGAATCCCTTTGTGGTGAGTGAACTTACACAACTATGACTATTAACTTGGATATGACTTGATTCTGAAATGGTCATGCTTTTGGAAGGTCCGTTTCTTCTATTCGTTTACCTCTCGGGAAAATTTGTATCTGGTCATGGAGTATCTAAATGGAGGGGATCTTTACTCATTGCTGAGAAATTTAGGGTGCTTGGATGAAGATGTTGCTCGTGTATATCTTGCAGAAGTTGTAAGTTCATTTACCAGTTCGTCTGTGTACACTTCTCATATTCTTCCTGGATTTATATTAAAAAAATTCTGCAGGTGCTAGCTTGGAATATTTGCACTCCATGCAAATTGTTCATAGAGATCTAAAACCTGATAACCTATTGATAGCTCATGATGGGCATGTAAAGGTATGCACGCAGATGGTTGTTAACCTTCGTATCCAAATTATCGTATGTTCCACATTAGATAGGCGATAGAGTAACATACTTGTTGTTGAAACATGGTTCGTGTTTTTTTGTCTGGTTACTGGTTGTCTTTACTACAATCGAACAAAAGTAGATTTGTAACGGGAGATAAATAATCAGCCAACCTACATCTATTGAGTATAATCAACATTGAGTTCATGATACATGATTATAAACTTTACAATGCGATCGTATCGTATCTTCTTTGGAGTTCAGAGGCTTTGAGTTTTTTTTCTTGAAGAAAAACGTAAGAGCAGCACGAGGCAAATAGAATCTTATTTAGATCCATTGGCTTGATTATGAGCTACCATATATAATAAAATAAAATGTTTGTTTCTGAATTCCCATTTTTTGTAGCCTACAATTGTTTCACCACTAATTCCATACTTAATGTCCTAATTTCCCCAATCATTTTATAGACAGGAAAAATACAATTTTCTTTATTGGGATACCATGCTCATTTTCTTTTAATATTATGCTGTTTATTAATCTTGATTGTCTTCAGTTGACAGATTTTGGGTTGTCCAAGGTTGGTCTTATCAACAGCACAGATGATCTATCTGGCCCTGCTGTTAGTGGGGCTTCATTGTATGGAGACGACGAACCTCAGATGAATGAACTTGAGGAAATGGATCACCGAGCACGGAGACAAAAGCGTTCTGCGGTTGGAACCCCTGATTACTTAGCACCGGAAATCCTTTTGGGGACAGGACATGGTAAAATGATAAATAGTGCTGTCTTGTAGGTTCTGTATTTTCTGCTGATCTTGATTATTACTTCGTTGCTGTGTGCATTATCTTCCCAGGTACTAGTGCAGATTGGTGGTCTGTAGGTGTAATTCTTTTCGAATTACTTGTTGGAATACCTCCATTCAATGCAGAGCACCCCCAGGTACTATACTTCACATTTTCTGAACAATTCCTTGCCGTCTATCTGACAACGAATGAAGTTATTTAATCATTTAATACTCTGTACGCATAGAAAAATTTCAACAACTCGACAGTGGGCCATTTGCTCCTGTTTTGTGTTCAAGGATTTTGTAGGTTAGTGCATACGAAGCTTCTGATTTAGTACATAACTATGTGAATATCTTGTAGTATGCACTGTTGTGTGAAATCTTTCCTGTTTCTTTGACATGTTCATAGCATCAGAGTATCAGTTAACCCAGATGAGAAATCAGCCAGGACTTGCTAGAAATCATTCTCTTTGTCCATATAGTAATGCTGGTTCTAAGGATTTGTTTTCTTCAGAGTTCAGACCAGACTGTGATATCTTTGCTAGAACTCAATGTTGGTTTCTGTTATCTGGACGTGTATGTGTAACTTGACATTCTTGTGGTACTTGTTTTTGTAGACAATTTTTGACAATATTCTTAATCGCAAAATACCTTGGCCACATGTCCCAGAAGAGATGAGTTTTGAAGCGAAAGATCTGATTGACAAGTAAGAAATGTTTCAAACCATTTGTGTACTTAATTACTCATGTTTATAGGCTTATACCCTTATAGCCTTACATAATTTTGTGTTATCGCTTCTTGTTAAAATGTTAATTAGGGGCTTAGGGCATTATGGTATGTCATATGCGTACTTTTCTAGCCAGTGTGACCTGGGAGTTGAGGGGCTAATATTAGTGCATGTTTGGGTGCATTCATTTTGATTACTGTCGCAAGCATGGAAATCTCTATATTACAATTAAAGCCTTAAATGTATATTCCATTATTCTTCATTAATATGTTGTCGGGCGTAAACTGACTTATGACCTCAGTTATTTCAGCTGTTAGATCACTGCAGATGTTGCTTCAGGTCTAGTTTATCAGTTGGAAATTTAATTATTAGTTGTATTACACAGCTGGGGTTTCAGGTCAAACTAGACACAAGTACTTTGAATATTCATCTCCTCGCAAACTGATATAGTTGCTCGCTGCATGGCTTTGCAACTGCTATCACTTGTCTGGAAGGACATAAAGCAGGGATTATATTTTGCAGTTTTGGTACATAGGATGATAGTAGCATGTTTCCTATGTGCTATGTTTGTCCCCTGTGTTCTCACTGAAATCTGTAGTCTCTAGTCTGGAATCTTTTTACATTTTAACTTTAAAGTATAATATGCATGCCATTTTTACAAGACTGCTTAGCTACCTCATGCTCAGATTCTAAATGTTTGATCTAGTTAATTTCTGATATTTTTAAGACTAGTGTAATCTTACGACAACTTCCTCCAGATTTTTGACAGAAGATCCCCATCAACGGTTAGGATCAAATGGAATCTCTGAGGTATTTTTGATGGTGCTAGAAATCTTTCATGGAACTTCCTTTCATTGATACTTTATTCAAATATACATGATTTATGTTGCCAATCGTATTTCCTTTAGGTCAAACAACATTCATTCTTTAAGGACGTTAGCTGGGATACCCTTGCTAGGCAGAAGGTGAGATAGGGTCAACGATTACTTTTTGTCAGGCACATACTGCATCTCTTTTGCATAGCATACCAGGGATAACGGGAAAATCATTTGTTTGCAGGCTGCCTTTGTCCCCTCCTCAGATAGTGTATTTGATACCAGCTATTTCACCAGCCGTTACTCTTGGAATCCATCAGATGAAAACATATATGAAGCCTATGAGTGTGAGGATTCCAGTGATAATGGAAGCCTTAGTGGCAGCAGTAGTTGTGTGAGCAATAACCAAGATGACATGGTATGGATCATTTTTGTCTGAGATGGTGATTGAAAATAACATGCTTAGGCATTTTCATACGCGAGCATAGGAAAGCAAAAAAAAAAAACCTGCATTATCGCTGTGAATCGTTAATGTACCTTTATGTTCTTCAATTCCTTTGCTTAATTAATTCTTTTAAAATTTGTGCGAGTTAGGGGGATGAGCGTGGAGAGCCCACTGAGTATGAATCTGGCCCAAATGTCAATTACTCTTTCAGCAACTTCTCGTTCAAGGTAAACTTGCAGCTTCGCAGGCCTTAGCAACACATTGAATGATGATCTGAATCAACCATCTGAGAGTTCCTTATATTTTCTTTTATCAATCCTTGAAATACATCCACACACTATTATTATTAGCCCTCTTGTGCCTATATTATGCACACCATCCTTCTAAATTCTTCTTGCCGCAGAATCTTTCACAACTTGCATCCATCAATTATGATTTGCTGACGAAAGGAATGAAGGACGAGCCACCAACAAAATCTGAAACGTAGCTGTCTGTTTATACCGAGGTTGATTATTTTGAATTAACCAAACAGTTTATAAGGTGCTGGCGTGGTGTAGATCTTGTAAATGTAAGTATACGAGTTCTGGGTGCAGTTAAATGTTGCAAATATGATGATGTTTTATCTAATGGTTCTTATTGGTTTTGCAGATGAAAAGTGAGGCTGTTCTTACATCTCATCCATGCGGTACAGTTTTGCGGTTACCTTGTTTTGAAACCATTGCTGTGTCATCGTCGGTGATAACATCCTTGACCATAAGTTGGCATGAGTCACCTAGGAGCGCTGTTTTTCCCTTTCTTTTCTTTCTTTTTTGTGTCCCATCATCAGCCTTGGGTGCCCAAGATTGGTCAAGGTTTACTGTATTCAGAATACAACCTGTGAAGGTGTAGGTGGTCTCAGAAATTGTCTAGAAATTGTCATAATTGTGGCAGATCATTGGGAATGGAGTAGGTTTCCCTGTACTCAGAACTGTTCACGATAACATTCACTGGATATAAATCTGGTCAAATGCCAATGCTTCAAACTTCTTGATATCAGTATCTGTTTTGTTAATTGCGAGTTTTGTTAGTATATTTTACTGAATTAAGCAGCTCAAGAGTGTTGACAAATATTGCAGTTGGTACCGTGGGATTAAAATTTGTAAAAACTATCCTAATTCCATAGGATATTTGACAAATATACTAATTCCATTAGAGCCCGCCATGCCTTGAAATATGCACTTAGATTTAAACTTCATGTATACGGGCAACTAACATAAAGTAAAATAATCTCGATGTGCAAGTAGCCTAGACTGCCTAGTAGGTATAATTTGGCAGCGGTCAGGCATACTTTGAATGAGCACAATAACCATACACTCAAAATACTTTGAATGAGCACAATAACCATACTCTGAAGACTAAAGTTGTTTTAAACCTTGTATTCATAGATAGCGTCTGAATCAAACCTCTGAACTCTCATTCCTGGTAATCAGCACCCCGAACTCACAGTTCCTTGCTCGAATGTCGTTTTGAGACCGGGATTACTGACGTGGCTACAGTCAACGCAAGGATTGTTGACTAATCTCAAGCTGAGCAAATATGAGATGCCAACATTCGCCCGTTCCGGCTGGCCGCTCCTACCCGCGCTGACAATTTTATCCCAATTTTATCCATAGGTACGGGTACCCACGGGTATCTTATCGGCATAGGTAGGATATGAACATAATTTTATATCAAGAGTATTATCCATACCCTATCCGTTAAGTCATGGGTACGGCGCGAATAACCCTTATACTTGTGGGCATACCCATATCCTACCGGAAACATATATTGGAGGAGCCCGAGCTACATGGCTGCTGCTATTTTTTTAAATTTAAATTCGACATTTTAAAGTTTCAAAAAATTCTGAAAAAATTCTAGATGTGGCCAATGATGTATTCTACCAACGGGGAAAATATCAAGGTGAAATACATTTTATTTTTGGTTACACAAAAATGATAAAATCTGACAAATGTTGAGGTTTCAAAATCTGCACTCTTCACTTTTTCAGATCCACGATTTTGTCAATTTTGCACAGCCCAAAATACGGAGTTTTTCGAATTGGATTTTTGCACACGATTATAATACATCATTATCTACATATACGATTGTTTTTAGAATTTTTTGAAACTTTAAAATGCCGTTTTTGAATTTTGCAAAATCCGGCCTCCATGTAGCTCGAGCTCCAAAAATCCACTCTCCATATCCTACCCGTTATATAGACATGTGAATCTTAATCGTGGAGTTCCAACATACGCAACATGTTATTGAGTTGAGATAATTGTCATGTACTCACCTATTTGTTATTCAATTAAGATAAATATTTTTTATCAAATGTGTTATCGATAAATGTAAAAATATGAATAACTTGTGTATTATTTAATATACCTGTTGGGTAACCGATGGGTATGGGTATGGGTACCCGTCAGGTACGGTTACGGGTAAATTTTCATACCCGCGGGTAGGGGTATGTGTAGAATTTTGTCCTCATTAACTATACGGGTATGGGTATAGTATTGCTCTACCCCGCCCCATACCTTACCCTTTGCCATCCTTATTCTCCCGCAAACAGGCGGTGCTTGCAGCTGCAGATCAGAGAGCGGCACTAAAGGGTTGAACCAGAACGTCGGCGAGATGGTAACTGAAAGGACAAGGATGTCGCCTAGAGGGGGGGGGGGTGAATTGGCGATTAAAACTTTTCCGGTTTAGGCTTCATAAATGCGGAATAAAACTAGGTGTTTTAATTTAACAAGCATATAACCTAAATATACTAGGCTCATCTATGTGCACCAACAACTTATGCTAAGCAAGACAAGCAACAAGGTGATAACAAGATATAATAAGACTTCAAGCACGAAGGTTATCACAAAGTAAAGTGCATAAGTAAAGAGCTCGGGTATAGAAATAACCGAGGCACGTGGAGACGATGATGTATTCCCGAGTTCCTCCTTTTTAGGGGAGTACGTCTCGTTGAAGGGGTGTGAGTTTGCCACCACAGGCTTGCTCAACGCCACAACAGGCTCACCCTATTCTCCGATGAACCGCACCACAAAGAATTGGTTCACTTTCCACTATCGGTTCCCTTCAAGGCGGAAACCGGAGCCTTTACAACAACGATCCGGGGCACACACCCACAACTGAATTGGGGGCTCCCGAACAGCTACCAACAACCGTCTAGGGTCCAACGACATAAGAGTAACAAGCTCACAAACTTTCACTCACACGAATCTTCGTGGAGAGCACAAATCGATGCACAAAAGCAAAGGCAAGAATATAAGAAGTGCTCAAGTCCTTCACTCCCAAATCCCACCAAAAGCAACTAATGCTTGTAGGGGGAGAAGAGAGGAAGAACAAGGAAGAACGCAACAAATGGAACTCCAAGATCTAGATCCAAAGGGTTCCCCTCACTTAGAGTAGAGATGGATTGGTGGAAATGTAGATCTAGATCTCCTCTCAGTTTTCCCTAAAAAAGGAGCAAGAATCATTGGAGAGATTGGGAGAACTCAAACCTTTGGAGGTCAACAATGGAGGAGGAGAGAGAGCACCAAAACATAGGAACCATTGGGGAAGAAGACCCCTTAAATAGGTCCCCACCAAATCCAACCGTTGGGGGCAGTTTCCTGCCAGCGTACGCGAGACCGGCCTTGGAGCTCGGCTAGGCCGACCTAAAAAAGCTGGAGGCCGGCTGACCACCAGAGAGGCCTGGCCTTGGGCCCGGCCTAGGGCCCGGCCTAGGAGCCTAGCCAGGCCGGCCTAAAAAGGCTGGAGGCCGGCTGACCACCAAAGGGGCCCGGCCTAGGCCGGCCAACCAGAAACTTAGAGAGATCTTCTTTAACCTTTAACTTTTGCATCCGGACTCCGTTTTCGATGATCTTGTACTCGTTTCGAAGATAATCACAAGCTCTAGAAGATCATGCAGAGAAAAATCCTAGTCCAACAAGGGAGGATAAAACTAAATATAGAAAGGCAAGTCTCTCTAAAATAGAACAACCGGTAAATCCTCTAACATAAAAAACGCAACAAGATATTCATATGAAATCCTTTTTTGATGAACTAGAGCTTGGTATGGAGATGAACACAAGCTCTAAATTCACACATGGATAAAAGCTAAATAAGAACCAAGAAAGATGATATGCCAAGAATGCAAATGTTTGAGCTCTCCACAAAGATGCGATCAAGTTACTCACTTGAGAGCCCCTCTTGATAGTACGATGTCTATCCTATAACCCGGTCTCCCACTAACACCATGAGACCGGTAAAAATAGAAACCCTATCAAGATCATACTTTTGCCTTGCGCATTCCACTTGAGCTAGATGATGACGATCTTGATTTTTTCAAGTGGACCATCTTTCTTGATTACGCTTCGCTTGGTGAAGATTCACATGTTGCGCCCCCATAATCCACTATAGGAGAGCCTCTCTTAGACACCTCTTCACTTGACCATTATCTGCAAATGGGTTGCAAGCTTCAAGCATATGATATCTTCTAGATGCCCATCTTAAACTTGCACAACATAACCATACCATTGGATCACATGATCCTAGTACATCATTTAGCTTTGTGTGTTGATCAACTTGAATCCACTCTTTACACTTAGTTTTGATCAACCTTGTATCTTTTCTTCTTCTTGATCATATCTAATATGTCTATTATAAACAATGATCTTGATGGCATACAACATTGAATCCAACACATGGAGTTCAAGTGATGCCTATGGACAACCTATAAGAATATCTCAATACAAAAATTAGTCCATAAAGATTGTCATTAATTACCAAAACCACACATGGGGGCACCATGCACTTTCAGTAACCCATACCGCTTCTTGTCGGGCGGGCCTGCTATATAGCGGCAGCAGCGCATGGCGTTCAGAACTCTCGGTCATACCTCCTCTAGCAGCTAGCAACTACTCCCTCCGTTTCTATATAAGATGTTTTAGTCTTTTTTTCAGATTCACATGTATCTAGACATTTTTTAGCGTGTATTTTCACTCATCTCAGTCCGCATCTAATCAACATGTTAAACACATAAAACATCTTGTATTTAGGAACGGAGGTAGTAGCAGGTTACAGAACGGTTGCAAGGACGTCAAGCTCAACGCACTTGTACGGAGGAGTGTGTGCGGGACGGGAGCGCCGCGGCGGCTCGGGGTGGCAGGTAATAGAGTACGTTAAAGACAGGTTCTGTCAAAAAACGTTAAGACACAAAGACATATATTAGGATATCCTAGATAATAACATTCACAATTAGAATACATGCAAAACGCTGCAAGTAGCTTGAACATCAATGGCCGGCTCATCGCAAGAGTAGTTTCTTCTGACAATATGCATAAACTGACAGGAAGACTCTTTCTTACTTCCTCCCTCCCAGTATAGAAGACGTTTTGGTAGGCCAACCTATCTCACTGAATGTGTGCTTGCATTCCTGGTTTGGGCAAAAGTAGAAGGTAGTCATCTCCTCATCCGCTGACCGTAGCTGTAGGTACGTGTCCAGAAAATAGGCAAGAATCAAAACTAGAAAGATAGAAGCAGAAATAAAACATCATCGCATGCTGAAGGATAGCAAATAACCTGCTTCATCAGGTATTCGAGTTTAGGATGCTGGCATTTTGGTCATGTTGCATCTACCTGAGACAGAACAAGATTTCTGAAGTGGTAAGGTATAAAAGGGGTAGCCACTATTAGATTATATATGTAAAAAAAACAATTTAACTTACCACGGGTCTTTGCTCGACTACATTCATGTTTTGTGCTTCCTGTCAATAGCAATCAAGTCAAAATCAAAGGAGCGTTCGTTGAAATATATGGCTTGGTAAAAGAATCTGCACATGGGCAAGCTAGGAGGATCAAAGAACAACATGTGTCTATAGCCGCCGAAATCCTTTGGTAACTACTGCTAATGACGAGTATAACAGTTCTAGAGTAGCTTAGACGTGGTGGGCTAGAAAATCACTAATTCTTAATTTAGTTTTTTAACTTAATTCTTAATTAGCTGTTATACAAGAATTCATTCATGTAGCACTGACATTGTTACATTAATGGAGCTAAAATCATGCATTCCAAAAGAAAGAAGTTTCTCTACAAAGAAAACACAGAGTCGGACGACCAGTCTTCCTTCAAGAAACACACTATTGCAATCTAATTAGGGCAGCATTAGGCACTAAGTAATCAACAGCACTTCGTTTATCTTGTCATCCATCCATTGGTTTGAGCAGTACCTTGGCAGTGATCCCGTACCAAGTCTCTTCCCCTTCGATATCGCCACAAAACAAAGGCCGTCCTGCATTCGCAACGGAGTTACCAAAATTCAGTGATGCTTGATTCCAACTCCGGAGTTGAAGTTCCAAAAGAAACAAGCAGCGGGAGGTCGAGGCCCGGCAGCAATCACGCCAAGAACAGCAGGAGTAAACGAGGAACTAGGTATAGGAAGGGAGGGGAGAGACCTTTGTCCTTGCGCTTGAACCCGCAGAGAGGGCAGGAGGCGTAACGGAAGGAGTCGCAGTCGAGGAGGGTGCCGCAAACGCCGCAGAACAGGGAGTCGCGCGACTGCCAGGAAGCCATTGGCGCCCCCGCTGCTGCGCCGCCGTCGTGTGTGGGAGAGAGGGGGGTTAATTCCGTCTTTTTCTTCCTGTTTCTCTGTCTGAGTTGATCGGTGACTGCGAACGACCGGCTGCCGGTTTAGGGTTTAAGTGGGCCCGATCAGCCTAAGAATTCTTCTCGCGCGCGGAAACGCAACACGACCATTAGAACGGATGTTTAGCAGGCAAAGAAGAAACGGGGATTCCTTGCTCTAGAACAATAGGGTCCTATATGTAAGAAAAGCCGTCTCTTGGACTTGGACGGTTATATATATATCTGACTTAAGTCAAGTGTATGCAATATTGTCGAAATATCAGTTCAAAAAATATTATCAAAATATTTACTTACCCCGAGACACCGGCAAAAACTATGCATATCCGCATTGGTTCGCAACACAACATGAAAAACCAACATATGCAACATAAAAAAACAAATGCACAACATGAGGACAACTATTTGCAATACATTTACCTAAAAACCCATTTGCAATACATTTACCTAAAAAATCATTTGCAATATATACTTGGAGCCATTGCAATGTGTCACTCTTGTGTATGGGGAGCTTCCAACAAGTCGGACAAATCTGTGCCATATCAAAAATTGAAAACCTTTCAACATCATCATTTTGGGGTACCTGATTTAAACGTCTCGGGCTACCCTCGCAGCGTATCCGGCTTACTGGAAGCTAGATATGGCGAGTCGGGATCCATCCACCTTCAAGCACCATCTTGCTTGAGCTACGTGACATGAAGAACTTTTGTTTCAGGCTCCAACCTGAGCTACACTATGAGATCACACATGACAAAGAGCTCTGTGCTCCAAATAAGGCTGAAAATGATGAGGAGAAGCGTGACAAAGATTTCCAAATGAGGATGGGGTAGAAAGAAGGAGACAACGCAACAAAGGAAGCCTCCGTGGAGCATAAGTGTGAGAGGAAGGATGTGCTTTTCATGATTTAGGGGGAACAGAATGAAGAAAGCATATGAGCAACAATATGTGCGGGAGTGAGTGATAACCAGAGTAACATGCATTATAGTAGGATGATGGGGGTAGGACGCTGTATAGATATGAAACAGGAAATGTTTTAAACTAAAAAAAATCATATCTTTTATTTTGTCTATCCAAAATTTTACCTTTCTGAAAACCTTGGGAAGAATGGAATTGAATGACAACCTTACTTTCCAATTTTACTAATTTAAAATCACGAAATTTCAAATGTGTAATTTGCGTAGTTTATCATATCTTCAATGCTATAAATCCTTTTAATTAAGTTATTTTGCAAACCAGCTTTTCGTGGCGGTTTCTTCGTACATAACTACATATACACGAAGTGCAGTTCTCATGTGTACGTAACTATGCTATGTACAACATCTACGGTCTTCCAAGTTTTCGTAAAGTTGCTACTACTCAGTGCATGTTTGAGCTGTCAAATTAGATCGTGCAGAAAAAAAGAAGTAAAATTCTTCAAACCGGCCGGTAAAATTAGCTTGTTCATGCATGCATCGATGCACACGGAGTGCATATGTTTCCGGCTCGTCACGCTAGCTCGTTCATGCATGCATGCAAATATGCAATGCCCCCGTGATGAGTGAAATGCATCAATGGTCCCAAACTTGATTGATCTGTATTTTGCTGACATAACGGCTTATGCGCCTCACGGGTTAGTGAGAGGAGAGAGATGCAAGGGAGGAAAAATATTTAGAGCATCTCTAGCAGAAACCTTAAAATAGGCAAACCCTTATAATTTCGGCGACTTTACGGGATGGGGAGGTTTTTTGTGCTAGAACAGAGCGCGTATTTTCGGCCCAGCCCTTAAACCGTTTAAGGGGGCCGTGAATCTCACCCGTGAGCCCTGATGTATAATGTTTGCGAGGGCATTTGCAGGTCGCAACCCTCTTCTCCCTCTCCCCCTCCGCCGTCTCCGACGAGCGATTCCCTCTCCCCTCCACCGTCTCCGACGAGCGATTCCCCCTCCCCCTACGCCGATCCGGCCCCGCCGAGCTTACATGGCGCCAAAGAAGGAACCCGCCGAGCTCCCCGGCGACGACATGTTCGACGGGGACTACTCCGACGAGCGTCGGGCGCTTGTCGTCTGCAGCAACGGCACGCGGAAACGCTGCGCCCACAAGTGGACGAAGAAGAATCTGCCAGTGCCAGCGTCGCTCTTCGTCCGCGAGGTACCGGAGTTTGACCGGCTCTGGTGGGAGCGCGAGCTGTTCTTCCGCCGTCGCGAGCAGGCCCTCCGTGGCGAGGGCAGCTCCTCCACGCCAGAGGATTACGAAGCCGCAGCGTTTGGCACCTCCTTAGCGGCGGAGGATTTCGTCCCCGACGAGGAGCTCGAGCGCACCATGGCGGCGACGCTTCTGCGGTCAAAGCGGGAGGCGGATGAGCGCGCCGCTAGCAGAAACTCGACGCCGATATCGACGACATCCTCCTGCACCAGGGCCTCGAGCAGGACAGCGCCGTCGCGAAGAAGAAGCTGGAGTGGGAGAAGGACGCGGCGATGGTCATCGACCTCGTCTCCTCCGATGAGGAGTGAATCTCCTCCGCCGCTGCGTCGCCGCCACGCCCGTGGCTCCGGTGATCCGAATTTTGCCTTCTAGGATTAGCGGCGGCGATTTTTAGTTAGCTTATCGGTAGATTTAGTGATATATTTTGTGTAAAATGCCGCCGGGCGATGATCTGTTCTGCGCCGGCGAAGAATATCAAAATATGCTCGCCGTTTGTTCCCGCGAAATCCAAAATGTATGCATTTGCAGTTCCTTTTGAGGTTTATGTTCTGCGCCGCGAGGTTTGGGTATCAGAAACACCAAAAACGCGAACCATAAACCTGTTTTAAGGTTCCGTGTTTTGATGTTTCTGCCATAGATGCTCTTAGGAATTAGAAAATAAAATAAATAACTCAGAATCTCATTTGAAATTTAAATAATTTAAACATATAAAAATGGAAAACTGAGTGTGTCAGTGTATTCAAACCTTCCCCAGGTTTTCGGAAAGGTATAACTTGTAAATTTTGGATAGACATAATAAGAGAGGTGAATTTTTTAAGTTGAAAGCATTTTTAGTTTCAGACCGACACATGAGCAAAATATAGCGTCAATCCAATTTTGGACGTGGACATATTGAGCGAGATTAGAGACCGTACTAGATCATTTTCTGAGTTCAAGAACCCTTTCAGACATAGCCAATAACTTTCAGGATCGTTGATGAATTTCACTCGAATACATTACAGGCAGGTTCCGTCAAAAAGCGTTACATACAAAACATCTATTAGCATATCCCCCATAATAACATTCATAATACATGCGAAAACCTCACGACTAGCTGAACATCAATTGTCGGCTCATGGCAGGAGTAGTTTCTTCTGACCATATCCATAAACTGGTAGGAAGCCTCTTTCTTAGTTCTCATTGAATGTGTGCTTGCAGGTCGGGTTCAGGCATGTGTAGAAGGTAGTCGACCCCTCATCCGCTGACCGCAGCTGTAGTTATGCATCCAGAAGGTAGGCAAGAATCAGAACTAGAAAGACAGAAGCTGAACTAAAACATCATCGAATGCAGAAGGTTAGCAAATAACCTGTCTCTGGTCGTATTCAAGTTTAGGATGCTTGCATTTTGGACATGTTCCATCCACCTGAGACAAAACAAGATTTGTGAAGTGCTAAGGTATAAAGAGATCACTGTTAGATTATATATGTTGGAAACAGACAATTTAACTTACCACGGCTTTTTGCACGGTTACATCCATCTTTAGTGCTGGCTGTCAACAACAATCAATTCAAAATCAAAGGAGCATTCCTAGAAATAGAATATATTGCTGGGTAATAGAATTTGCACATGGGCAAGCTAGGAGGATCTAAAGAACAACAGGTGTCTTTAGCCGCCGAAATCATTTGGTAACTACTGCAAATGACGAGTATAACAGTTCTAGAGTAGCATAGACGTGCCGGGATAGAAAATCACTAATTCTTAATTTAGCAGCTATACAAGAATTAATTATGTAGCAGTCATATTGTTACATTAATGAAGCTAAATTCATGCATTGCAAAAGATTGAAGAAGTTTATTAGCAAAGAAACACATAGTCCAATAGCTTAGGACGATCAGTATTCTTTCAAGAAACACACTATTGTAACTTAATTAGAGCAGCATTAGGCAGTAAGTAATCAACAGCACACCATTGATCTTGTCATTCATCTACTTCTACCATAGAATAATTCATTTTTCTGCAGGCCTGTGCCACATAATCGGAGTGCCCTACATTGCTTATGCCTAGTATTTCGTCTGGTTCTGTTCATTGGTTTGCATTGTATCTCCTTTACCCACGCCCACCCAGGTACCCACAGTCTGCTGGTGTCAAGCTTGGCTGCTGGTGAGATGGGCGCTCCAGGGACAGCAGAATAAAAACACAAGATTTTGCAAGCTAAGGGGAGAGAGACGTGAGCCGTACCTCGAAGGTGATCGCGTACCGAGTCTCTTTCCCTTCGATATCTGCACAAAATAGAGGCCGTCCTGCATTAGCCACGGAATTGCCAAAATACAAGGATGCTCGAGATCAGCAATCCACGATTCCAACTCCGGAGTTGGATTTCCAAAATAACAAGCAGTAGCAGCGGGAGTTCGAGCGGAGGCCCGGCACCAATCACGCCAAGAACAGCAGGAGTAACGAGGAACTGGGAGAAGGGAGGGGAGAGACCTTTGGCCTTGCGCTTGAAGCCGCAGAGAGGGCAGGAGGCGTAGCGGAGGTTGTCGAAGTCGAGAAGGGTGCCGCAGATGCCGCAGAACAGGAAGTCGCGCGCCTGCCAGAAAGCCATTCGCGCCCCCGCTGCTGCCGCCGCCGTCGTCTGAGTGGGAGAGGGAGAGAGAATTTTTCTTTCGGTTCACCGGCGGCGGGTGTAGGGTTTAAGTGGCCCGACCGGCTTGAGGATTCTCTCCGAGAAGCAGCCTGGCCCATTAGAGCATATACAGTTGAGGAAGACCTAAACGAAGCCCGACCCATTAGAATGGGTAGAGTGTTCTAAACAAATACGGAGTAATTAGAATGGGTGGAAGAAAAGAAGAAACGGGACTCCTTGCTCTACAAAAAAAAAAAAGTGGCTCCGCTCAAAAGAAAATACAAAAAACAGGCTTACATCTAAAGAGCGCCGATTTGACTTATATCGGATTTTAGTCCAACAAATTGTTGACAACGATTTGCAACACAACCTAAAATACCAAAATGTGCAACATAAAAAATTCACAACATGAACACAATCAGTTGCAACATATACTTGGAGCAAACCGTACTAGGAGCTTCCAACATGTCGGAAGAATCTATACATTATTAAAAACCGAAAACCTTTCAACATCACTATTTTGAGGCACTTGATTCCAACGTCCTGGGCTACCGCGCGACGTCGCAAGCTAGGTATGGTGAGTCGGGATCCATCCATCCACTAGTCCAGATGGCCGGACAATTTAGGGGACATGATTGCACGTGCATGGACAAATGAGGGTTGAAAGCGGTTCAGACGTGTCCGACAAATGAGGGGTCAAATTAACCTATCCGGTTGAAGATGCTCTTACATGTGTTCATCCGAAAGTCCAAACTTGTATAAATCTTTGTGTCTTGTGTGCGCTAACCCATCGGTCACATAGATTCATATCATTCTACAGATCTATTGGCGTAGCACTGGCAATATATATACATACAACCCATATCGAATTTCCCAAAGAAGACAATAAGAGAATTCTAATAAATAAGATGTGAACAATTTCTCCTTTCTTCGACAAATCAGAAAGGAGAACTGTATTGATGTGTGGTCAATGCAACGATGTTTGTTAGACGAGACGACGAGGGGCTCTTTTGATTTATAGGATAGAAAACTTGTAGGAATAGGAAATGTATAGTATTGGAATGTCATGTCTAACTGAAACAGATGTGAAGAGCAATTTCCTTTGACTGTGGTGAAAAAAAAGAGAGGTTGGAACTCACGTTATTTTCTGAAGTTTATATTACAAGATTCATATGGAACTAGTAGGATTCAATCATGCAAATCAAAGCCAGCCGTTGGAAAACATACTAAGTATTCATATCTAACAAAAATCTTTTTTTTTGCACAAGGGGTGGGGCCCGAAGACCCCAGAGCTGCATATCAATCAAACACGTGGCAGGTACATTTTACAGGAAGGTCCTTTTCATTTAACGGCCTAAGAGACCTACTATTCGAATACAGGACCTTCAAAATTACAAAAAACACCTCAGAGCTAAAAAATAAAAAGCAATTAAGCCCTTCAGTGCCACTGCCACAGCTCGTCGGCGATCTCCAGGTGCCGACGCCGAGATCATTGGAGCATCTTGTGCTCGGAATCTCCCTTCCGGCGAGCAGTCGCAGACGCCAGCAAGCTAGACCCAGCCGGGGACAAACCACTTGGCTAAATCGAGCCACCGAGCACTGGCTTCTGGACGAAGAGGCCTCCAACGAGGAGGTTGAAGAACGGCCACCTTCTTGGCCAGAGATCGCGGCGGCAAACTTGGCCACCGCGTGAGATGCTCGAGGATGCAGCAATAGCCTCCCCACCGAAGCAAAGGTAGCGAAGCAGCTACTCTTCCACCCCTCGCCTCCACGGCCGGCCAGAGGAAGATGCAGCCACCATACACCTCGCCCGAAGAAGAGGCATCAGCGCTTGATAGCGGAGCTTACCTTGAACAACTCCTGCATCTGCTTCCACCATGGAAGCTTGCTGAAGATGTGTCGAAGTCGTCGTCCCACGCCGCGCTCGAACGCCAGGACACACCAGCTCCATAACCACTCCACAGATCCTGAAGTAGAACAGTAGCACATCTTCCTCTCCTCGCCACCACGGCCGGCCAGAGGAAGGCAGCACCACTCCAATTTTCGATCTGCAAAACTCAACTCTTGATCTGTAGAGTGGATGATACGGCAGTCGATTTTATTAGAAAACCTTCGACCATCTTCAGCCTTGCAGCAGATCCGCCATGGATCCGAGCTGCAGAGGGGAAGAGGGCCGCCTCCGGCGTCACTGCGGGTCACCAGAGCACAGGCAAGAAGAAAGAAGAAGAAGCAGAGAAAAGGGGCATCTGCCACGAAAAAGCCTACCCTAACCCTAGTATCTACAACCCAAGCAACGCATCCTTTTCCACCCCGGCCGGCAACGCCGCCGGAGGGGAAGAAGGAGCGTGCCGGGCGCCGGATCTGAAGGGGAAAGTCGACTCTGAAGGGGAGGAGCGAGACGCCACAGGGGACAAAGGCCAGATCACGAGTGGTCACACGGGAGTTGGTTGGCGAGGCAGGGCACTTTGACCTTCGCTATCTAACAAAAACTAGCTAAATGCCCGTGCGTTGCTACGGAGCACACAGATAAATTAAATTTGAATAATACATTCATTGGGAACAACATGTTTGGTGGATGCGTCACTTTTTCATGACACATATTTGTATGCTTGAATTTTTATTACATATTTGCCGCTAGATGTTTCTATAAGCTCCAACAACGAATGTGAGAGAGTTGAATGTTTCTGCGTTGCAACAGAAATAAAAAAGAAGACACATTGATCAAAACAATAGTTTGAGTTCTCAAATATGGGTCAAATATGATGGGATATATTTTCACTTATATGAATCCAAATAACAACTCTCTCACATTAGTTCCCTTGCCAGTCGTCATGTCTCCTTTACGACACTCCGGGAAGAAAACAAGTGACATATTGCTCCATGCATTTCGTCACTTCAAAAGTCAGTCATCTTAACCTTGCCCAGCTGGGCAAGTTTTAAACTCTAGCAAATATATGAAATGTTCCCCACATTATGCGAGATGAAGTAGTGTACGTTTGATATACAAATGAAATGATTCTCACCTACAACGAGAGATAGTTGTGTAAGAAATGTTTTTAATAATGATCCATCCACGTATTGCAATAAAAAATGTATTTGTACTTACTTTTTTATGTCAACAAATATTATGTTTTTCTGAATGCAAGAAACGTGAAACCAAACAAATATATAGCTGATAAAAGAAACTAAACACAAAGACACCACCCTCCTTCCTTAGTCTTCACTCATGTTACCATGATATGCACATTACTATATAGTGCATTAATCCAATACATTGTACTGTTTTAGCTTAATACATTCTTTGTACGAAATCACACTCGCAATCGCTTGCCTGAACAAGAGCTTTCTTCTCTGCTTGGCTACCCCAGTATTCCATGCCGCCTCCTACCTCAGAGTCATCCTTTAGTCCAGCAACGTCACCCTCCGGCTTTGTTTATGTGGCCTTCTCCTACTCCTGTGGCATGTTGCACTGCGTAGTCAGCTCCCTTGGCTCCCACACAAAAACTCATCGCACACGCCACACAAACACAACCCAATTTAGCAACACTGTGCATATACAAGATTGATCTAGTAACAGTAGATATTGCTTATCACATACAATAGATACTTCAAATCCAATCGTTCCGACATGTCGCGCAAAAACACTAAATACAAAAATGGGTTTAGCCTTTTCACTCAAACAATTGTATAATAAAAACTGTAGTTGTAAGCACGCATACATTACAATGATGATCAGACCACACTGTAGTTACGCAGCTACCAAACCCTTGACCTGCTAGTATATATATTGGCATGTCAACTAAACGAGATAGTAGGGAAATAAAGTGACACTTGATATTACACTGGATCTATCCACTTAACCATTGCTCCCTGGTAAGGCTAAAATGGAAGTATTTGAAGGTCTTGTAAAACTAAAATGAATTAGAAGGTCTTGTAAAACACTAAACTAAAATTATAACTCGTCCCTATTAAAACCCTTCCAAATCAAACACAACTATCATCGGTATGGTATGCATTAGCATCCCATATCTGAAGAATCTTGGTGTATGCAGGATAAGGCAGTCGACAAAAATCTAACAACTCTACTTTGCAATCAGCAATCAGCCCTTTGGTTGACATGTAAAAGAAAAATATGAATATGATAATACATTAACAGTCAATCTGCTACTAACAGGGCCTTATAACAGCGTACAGAAACATGAAGTATGACTGCACTCAAAGAAGCCTTAAAATATGCAAAAGATGATTCAAATATGACATTGTAACCTTTTATTTACTTCCAGGTATCAAGATCAACATGTAGAAGACCCTTCCCCATTATTGATTCTAGAATTATTTTACTTACACTTACCTATTACCAGCTTCCAATTTTCCATGACTATGTGGCAATCCTCCCATCAGTGGCGCTGATAGACTCTACTAATCCTCCTTGAGGAAGCAACATGCTTCTCCATCTCCAAAAAAAATACTGTGAGCAATGGCATGCTCTCCATTTCAAATAGTGCCATGCAGAAATGCAACAGTATGATATAATACCTCAATCAAGTAGATTGCCATGCCCCATGATCGACCTCGCATAGTTGTTTCACCTCGAGATATTACCTATTATAGATGAATTGTTTCATTAGCTTTTTACCACCAAGAAATAAAACATATCCATATTAACAACACTGAATCATCACCACGTGGATAGGGTTCAACTTGATTCTTGATGTGCATGATTAGATTCAACTTTCGGAAAGCGGTTTAAAAAATAAACAGAGACCACTAAATCTTCTACATAGAGAAAAAAATAAACGAGGAATGAACATCCACAAATATGAATATGCATCGATGCATAGCTTCATGAGAAAATAATTTACGGACTGAATATGTACGAGAACCGAATATAAACATCCAAAGAACCAGAAACCATCAGCAAAATTCAACTATCAGGTCGTCATGCATCCACGAAATATTTGTACACGCGTACACATACATAAGAGCCAGCATGCAGTTCCCTTTTTGCACCTCCCATTCGCTGGTCTGGTCAGTGTGCCTGGACGCCCGGACGCTGAGATCGCCTCACCTGACGCTGAGTTCACCTCACATCTTCAACGCCACCACTCGACCCAAAGAACCAGAAACCATCAGTGAAGGTTGCCTGCTCCTCTCATCGGCAAGACCGGCGCGACCGTCAAAGGTGTCGTTTCCTTTCCTCCAGAGAGAGAGGGACGGGAACACGGGGTCAACGGCTGGTTGTGGATGTGGGAGCCGCTGAGCAGGGGGCTCAGGCGCCGCCGCGTAGCAGCATGCGTCCGCCGGTGAGGACAACTGGAGGGGAAAGGGTGGACCGGTGGAAGGATGAGACTGGGTAGAGTAGACACCATGCGGAGAGGCTGCCGTCCTGCTCACCTAGACCGCCGGTCGTCCTCCGGATCCGGTGAAGCTTAGTAATATGGGGAAGCTGGGATCGGGAGAGGGAGCGATGGATCGGGAGGGAGAGGGAATCGGAGGAGGCAGCGCTGGATCAGATTGGGGGAGAGATTCGGGAAGGTGGAGATGGAATCGGGGGACGGGAACGGAGCGTGATATCTCGGCGAGTTTGGTCCCACATGTCGGCGCGTTCGAGGAGAGGCAGAAAACGGGGGACGTACCGACGTACGAACTCCCATTTAATAGTAAAGATCTTAGGAAACTCCTTTAAAACAAATGAGGGGATCACTTGCGCGGTGGTGGGAACGGCCAGAGCAGAGCTGCCCACCCGGTGCGCCCGTGCGGTGTGTGGGCACTGGGCAGTGTGCCTGTGCGAGTGAGGACCGAAGCCGACGGTGGCGACCGCGAGGCCGGCCGCCCCGGTACCACCCGACAAGTCTAAACTGTACTTGCATTCCATTTCCGCCCCTCACCCAGCCCCCTCACTCACTCAGATCCGCGTCGCGGCCCCGTGCGCTGCGCCCCCAAATTCCTCTCTCTCTCCATCCATCTCTCACACAGTCCAACGACACCTGCGCTCGCGAGCGAGAGAGACAGTCAGGTCAGCCAGCGCGCGGGCGGGCGGGCATGGCCACTTCCACCTCACGCGGCGACGCGTCGTCGTCCCCCGACCTCGTCGTGCTCCCCTCCTACCCCCAGGCAAGCACCTCCGATCTAAGCCCTAGCTGCCGCTGCTCCAGCTCGCGCTTTTCTCCTCCGTTCCCCAGATCTGCTCCCCTACCGATCTGGGAAAATTGACTTCTTTCTTTGTCCGGTCGGTTTGTCGCAGATGATCGTGGAGGCGATCGCGTCGCTGCGGGAGGACAACGGCTCCAGCCAGGCCGCCATCGCGCGCCGCATCGAGGCGGCCCACGGCGCCGGCGGCGGCCTCCCGCCGTCGCACCCCGCGCTCGTCGCCGCCCACCTCTCCCGCATGTCCTCCGCCGCCGAGCTCGTCGCCGTCGCCGGGGGCAAGTACGCGCTCCCCCCACCGCCCCCGCCCTCGAGCTGCCCCGTCCAAGAGGAGGACGAGGTCGAGTACGACTACGACGACGACGACTCCCCGGACGACGTGCCGCCGCCACCTCCTCCTCCTCCCGCCAAGCGCGGCCGCGGCCGGCCCCCGAAGGTGCGCTCGCCGTTGCCGCCCCCCGCAACGACCATCGGGGCGCCTACCAGCGGCGACGGACTACCCGTCCCTGCCGCAGCTCCCGCCGCGCCGCGCCGGCGCGGCCGCCCGCCCAAGCCGCGGGACCCGCACGCGCCGCCCAAGATCGCGCGCCCGCGCGGCCGGCCGCGCAAGAACCCGCTCCCCGACGGCATGGTGCAGATCCCGCGCCCCGGCTCCACCACGGCCAAGCCGCGCGCGCAGTTCGCCGAGGTCGGCTTCGTGTGAGCGCGAGCCACCGGAGTGAGAGACAGAGCTAACTTTTGCACTTGTTGTTCGGTGTGGTGTGGGAGTCATTTCTCCGTTCGTGTTGTTCTAATCCAGGGTAGAAGAGGCGGCGAGGCAGCATTGCCGGTCCGGTTAGCGTGGGTGGTGTGTCAGTGCGTGGTGTTTTGCTACTGTCGGTCGCCGGAGGTCCTCCGGCGACGGTGTATCCCCTGTATCTCTGTCGCGCGCACGCAATTCAGTGCAGTTAGTTGATTATTTCCGCGTGGGAAGAAGAAACCACCAGCTGGTGTGTTTGCCTGATCATATCTTTATGCTTGGCTGCATCTTCACAGTTCATTTCGAGCGCGGATCACAGTGATCTTTATTGTCGGTGACTTCTGTGTGTTCTTTCTGAGTTACAGTCGTTTGTTCTCGAAGCTTTCTCCAGGGTGGTTTGCTTTCTTTCTTGCTTGCTGTGTTTCAACTTTCAAGCTGGCAATCTGTTGGTGACGTTGTTTCGCAGGATGCAGTTGCTGATCTCTGAAAACGCTGACGACTGATGCTCCACCTCCAAGATGATTCTTTCTAAGAGCTAAATGCACCTGCAGATGTGTGTCCTGGTGCTCGTCCCTTTGCTGTACTGGAGAGAATGGAGTGATCCGCTGACGCGGACAAGCGTTGCTGGAGGAAAACGAATCGGTCGGCGATCCGATGCTGTTGTTCTCTTGACGATGGCGACGCTGAAATGATTGTTCATGCTGCCGGTGATGGTGCACGGACGAGACGACACCGGTAGAGACGACGGCTAGCTGAGCATGACAGCGTTCTAATTTTCATGCTTATCAGCTACGCAACTTGCACGCCGTCGCCGGGCATGGGTGGTTCCGTCTAGCTGGCTCCGAGTTCGAGTAGCTTGCCTAGTTTTCCTCCTTCGTCTACATACTACTGTACATACAGGCAGCCGTGCGATTGCTAGTCTCAGCTCAGTAAAGTGGCCACAGTCTTACCTGCTCTGAAAGGAACGTGAATCAGTTGGGAATGTCGCGGCCTGGCTACATCGCCATGCTCCTGCGATTGTGCATCCCGACGTCCTTTTCTGCTTCCCCACCTTGTGCATTGTGCAGTGTGCGCTGGTTCTTCTGCCTACACGTTAGATGTGATATGAAACCAGAGTAATAAAAAATCACTGCTTCAAGAAAAAACAGAAGGGGACTTAACTTAAATTCACGCATGATTGTATTTTGCTAATTTTGCGGCCTTTTGATCTCAAAATTATAAATTCAAACAGAGCGAGCCCGACAACTCAGAATGCTCACCACGAAATACATGCCCCTTGATGTAACCATGTAAGTTGTAATTGTAAGAACGGACATCATCGGTGACTTCGAGTCACACATGACTGTGTTTTGCTAAATTTACAGAGTTTTGATATCAAAAGAAGAAAGGAAAACAGAAAGAACTCAAATGCTCACCAGGAAATACATGCCTTGGATGTAACTTGTAAGAACAAACATCATTGGTGACCAAGACATGTTGGTGTTGAATATAAATATATTATCTAGCCCTTTACATCAGTTCGTACTTTTGAATTAATTCGCTAGCATCAATTTAATAGTTGGAATATGGGCCTAAACTGAGACGGGACAGATTCAGGAAAGTAAGATGTGGCTGGTTGGGTGTAACTTCTAGTCTCATCTTGCCAATTTTAAGAAACCTACCAGTTTTAGAGCATCCACCATACCTTGTTTATTTTGAGTCCCTAAAAACATTTTAAGGATTGGAGAGAGAAGGTTTACATATTTAGAACATGTTCATCTCCAGTAGACCTCCAAAACCGCACCTATCTTTTTTTACATCTCGTATGCATCAAAATGTACACAACATTTCAAATTAAACATCCATCTCAAACAACAAACATCATAACACAACATGATTTATACACGACATACAACATACATGAAACTATCACCAAGACATGAATTAAAAGACATGATATAAACAAACTAGACGTAAACTAAAGTACCACAAGATGTTTTTATTGAACTATCCCATAATTAAATAAAATTGAGCCCCCATTGTTTTGTCGGCGTCGTTTTGGCTCCGGGGCCCATATGCGGCAGCCGCTCCTCGTCAGAGAGCTCACGGGCAGCCACGTTTATGTTGTCAAGGGTGTACTAAAGCCACAACCAGTGTTGTTGGTGGAGATACCAATGGTGGTTGTCGATCTCGAACTACTCCAACGAGTGACTCTTGGCAACGGTTAAGTCAAGTTCGAAAATGATGTGCGTACGACGTTTTGTATCCGATCTGCATCCGACGGTTTCTATGGGTCGTGAGATGGTACAACCATTGAAAGACCGACGGATCGATTTGGTGATCGGACAAGTATCAGACACAAATTCATCGTACGTGTAGCAGCGTTCAATCAAGTTTGAGCTTCCTCTCGACCTAACGTTTGGTCGGCTCCCGTGCCACTTGCATCTTCACCTCTCTCCTCATGTGCTTCACCACATGCCCCCTCCACGCTTTCTTCACTGCCTCCTCCGTCGCTTCAAGTGGAAACTCATAGTGGTGCTCATCAAGCTCGGTCTCTATCGTCGGATGAGCTGACGTCTAGGGAGGCGAGCTCGTTGCGCGTCGACACCCAACGATCTACCTCTGGGAGTGGGAGGTGCCATTGACACCGACGAAGACGAGGAGCTCGAGCACTACAACTGAGACGCCAACGTTGCAAATAAATTATGAATGTGTGGCTACCTCGTTGCTAGACTAATTGCAATATTTTTCCAGTTGATTTATGAATGAAAATTTTAGGTTAGACAGGGCGCAAAATACAAACTGCTGGTAACCAAACTGCTTATCTTTGCATTGCGGCAACGAACGCCTACCTGACAAGCTGGGCGCACCACTCCAACGGCCCAGATTGCGTTTTCTACACAATCCAACGGCTGCCGCGCCTCCCACCACCTCAGCACCCACCGCCGCGTCGGAAACCCAGATCTCCCCATTGCCCGAGATCTAAAGCACGTTCCTCCTCTCCACCTATCGCCATTCTCTCTCTCCCCCCTCCGCCCCTCCCCCATCAGATCCACCGACTCTTCTCCTCCGCGGCCAGGGCCAGTGGCCGCCGCCGTCGCCGGGGACGAAGAGACGACGAGCCGGTGGGGGGAAGAGGGAAGATGCTGACCAAGTTCGAGACGAAGAGCAACCGGGTGAAGGGCCTGAGCTTCCACCCGCGGCGGCCATGGATCCTCGCCAGCCTCCACAGCGGGGTCATCCAGATGTGGGACTACCGCATGGGCACCCTCCTCGACCGCTTCGACGAGCACGACGGCCCCGTCCGCGGCGTGCACTTCCACGCCACCCAGCCCCTCTTCGTCTCCGGAGGTACTGCCTGCTACTGCTAGATCCCGCTCGCCTCGATCGTGATTTGCCATTCGCGGCTACGCTCGTGCCCCGATTCTTCCTTGGATTAGAGACTCTGTGCGCGCGAGTTTCGAGGCCATTAGATGTCTGTGCGATCCTCCGACGCTATTAGATCGCGTTTGATGTGTAGTGGTGGTTTGTTGAGGAATCCTAAGTTGGTAGGATGGGTTGGTCGGATCCGGTGCTTGCTTTATGATCTACAGCATGCTTATTGGTAACTGTTTCGAGAATTGTTTATTTGTAGCCGTCAGGTTCCATGTGGTAGTTAGTACTCCGTACTTGTGACTGGTATCCCCAAGGTTTTGCAGCTAGTTTGAAATTGAATGTAGTGAAATGAGCCAATGCATGCTTGTTAGCGTATACTTAACCATGATGGGATCGTGTAACTGATTCCACTGAGGTGCACTCTGGTGCATCTCTTATATTACTGGCTTAACAGGGATTCAGTGAGTCATAGTTGGAACTTGGAAATATTCAACTCGGGATGGCTTCTAAGATTTTTTGTTTCGGTGATGCAATGCAGGTGACGACTACAAGATTAAGGTGTGGAATTACAAGACACACCGCTGCTTGTTTACGCTTACTGGCCACCTCGACTACATTCGCACCGTGCAATTCCACCACGAGTACCCATGGATCGTAAGTGCTAGTGATGACCAGACAATCCGGGTCTGGAACTGGCAATCACGTACTTGTGTGGCTGTGCTGACCGGGCATAATCACTATGTCATGTGCGCGTCTTTCCACCCCAAGGAGGACCTGGTTGTGTCAGCGTCACTAGATCAGACTGTTCGTGTTTGGGATATTGGTGCTCTGAGGAAGAAGACGGTGTCACCTGTCGACGACATCATGCGTCTCGCTCAGATGAACACAGATCTGTTTGGGGGTGTCGATGCTGTTGTGAAATATGTCTTGGAAGGGCATGACCGTGGCGTCAACTGGGCCTCATTTCATCCAACGCTGCCACTCATTGTTTCTGGGGCAGATGACCGGCAAGTGAAGCTGTGGAGAATGAATGGTAACAATTCAATCACTAACTGTTTTATGTTTGTTTCATACTTCTATGTTGTTTTCTGTATCTAAAAAATAATTTGCAAATTTACGCATGCATCATTTCATTCTTTCATCTACCAACGTTTAATACTTGTGTGTATGTGATTTTATTTTGCGTTATTTTCATTCTATTGAAGAGACATTACTTCTACGGAATAAGTTGTTACTGTTTACTACTCAGTCTATCTTAAGTAATCTGAAGTAATTTGTCAGTTGCCATTAAAACTAGCTGAATGCAAGAAACATGTTTCACAACTATCAGTGTACATTTTGTTTAATTCTGAGAGATCACATGAAAATAATCATCCGGTATGGCACTTTTTGTTAAATAGTAATAAACAAATCATGAAGTTACTTTGTTGGTTCAACTGTTTATGGTTGCATGAAAATGTCCATTGAAGGTCCAGCATAGCACTTATTTTTGCTACCTATTTGTAAAACTCTCCAAACAATAAAATAATCTGTGATATTTATTGGCAGATACCAAGGCTTGGGAAGTCGATACTTTAAGGGGGCACATGAATAATGTGTCCTGCGTGATGTTCCATGCGAAGCAAGACATTATTGTGTCCAACTCAGAAGATAAAAGCATTCGCATCTGGGATGCCACAAAGCGCACCGGTATTCAGACATTCAGGCGGGAACATGACCGTTTCTGGATTCTTGCTGCTCACCCTGAAATGAATCTTCTTGCTGCTGGGCATGACAGTGGCATGATTGTGTTTAAGTTAGAGAGGGAGCGTCCAGCTTTCAGCGTCAGTGCTGATACTGTATTCTATGTGAAGGACAGATTCCTTCGGTTCTTTGAGTACTCCACCCAGAAGGAAGTCCAGGTGGCTCCAATAAGGAGGCCAGGATCAGTCAGCTTGAACCAGTCACCCAGGACACTATCTTATAGTCCAACAGAAAATGCTGTGTTGATATGCTCAGATGTGGATGGGGGCTCATATGATCTCTACATCGTTCCTAAGGATTCTACTGGCAGTTTGCAAGAGGCAAAGAAGGGAGCTGGTGGTTCAGCTGTTTTTGTGGCACGGAATAGGTTTGCTGTCCTTGAGAAGAGTAGTAATCAAGTTTTGGTGAAGAATCTTAAGAATGAAATTGTGAAGAAAAGTCCTCTTCCTATTGCGACTGATGCAATTTATTATGCCGGGACTGGTAATTTGTTGTGCAAAGCTGAAGACCGTGTGACCATCTTTGATCTACAGCAAAGGCTAGTTCTTGGTGAACTCCAGGCAGCTGGTGTTAAATATGTTGTTTGGTCCACTGACATGGAGTCTGTTGCATTGCTTAGCAAGCATGTGGTAGTTATAGCTAGCAAGAAGCTTGTCCATCGCTCTACACTGCATGAAACCATTCGTGTGAAAAGTGGTGCATGGGATGAGAACGGTGTGTTTGTTTACTCTACCCTAAACCATATCAAATATTGTCTTCCCAATGGAGATAGCGGGATCATAAAGACCCTTGATGTTCCTATTTACATAACGAGGGTTATTGGGAACAACATTTTCTGTCTAGATCGTGATGGAAAGAACAAACTGATAACAGTTGATGCTTCAGAGTACATTTTCAAGCTCGCCCTTTTCCGGAAACGTTATGACCATGTTATGAGTATGATTAAGAGCTCGCAGTTGTGTGGACAGGCAGTGATTTCATATTTGCAGCAGAAAGGGTTTCCAGAAGTTGCTCTCCACTTTGTGAAAGATGAGAAGACAAGATTTAATCTAGCTCTTGAAAGTGGTAACATCCAAATTGCAGTTGCTTCTGCAAAAGAGATTGATGACAAAGATCACTGGTACAGGTTGGGAATTGAGGCCCTGAGGCAGGGGAATGTTGGTATTGTGGAATATGCATACCAGCGGACAAAGAATTTTGAGAGGCTTGCTTTTCTGTATCTTATTACTGGTTGCATGGACAAGGTGGGGTTCATGTCCAAAATTGCTGGACAGAATAACAATGTAATGGGTCAGTTCCACAATGCATTGTATCTCGGGGATGCTAGGAAGCGAGCTGAGATCCTGGAGAACGCTGGACAGCTACCTCTTGCCTATGCTACTGCTGCCACTCATGGGCTCACTGAAATTGCTGATAGGCTTGCTGCCGAATTGGGTGAGAATGTTCCTTCTCTACCTGCAGGAAAATCTCGGTCCCTTTTGATTCCCCCTGCACCTCTCATATCCAGCGGTGATTGGCCATTGCTCCGTGTGATGCGTGGTACTTTTGACGTTGGATTGGATGCTACTGGGAGAGCAGAAGTTGAGGAAGATGATGAAGCTGATGTTGCTGACTGGGATGAAGAAGAGTTGGAGATTGTGGATGCAAGAGATGCAGTGGCAAATGGTTTTGATCCTGAGGAGGGTGAAGCAAATGAGGAGGATGGCGACGAAGGGGGCTGGGATCTTGAAGATCTGGAATTACCGCCTGAAGCAGATACACCGAAAGCAGCAGCTCGCTCCACGGTGTTTGTTGCTCCTACACCAGGCATGCCTGTCAGCCAAATTTGGACTCAGAAATCTTCTCTTGCTGGTGAGCATGCAGCGGCAGGGAACTTTGACACTGCAATGAGGTTGCTTAGCCGCCAGTTGGGTATCAAGAACTTTACTCCCCTGAAGCCATTGTTTCTCGATCTCCATATGGGCAGCCATTCGTACCTTCGTGCACTTGCAACTGCACCCGTTATATCAGTTGCTGTTGAGAAAGGCTGGAGTGAGTCTGCAAGTCCTAATGTGAGGGGCCCTCCGGCACTGGTTTTCACCTTCCCACAAATGGAAGACAGACTCAAGGTGGCCTACAAAGCCACGACGGAGGGAAAGTTTCCAGAAGCGCTGAGGCAGTTCCTTAACATCTTGCATACCATCCCTCTTCTTGTGGTGGACTCACGTAGAGAAGTCGATGAAGTGAAGGAGCTGATCGAGATAGTGAGGGAGTATGTTATTGGTCTAAGAATGGAGCTCAAGAGAAAGGAATTGAAAGACAACGTCAACCGGCAACAGGAACTGGCGGCCTACTTCACCAACTGCAAGCTTCAGAGGGTTCACATGAGGCTCGTGCTCTCCAACGCCATGGCTCTATGCTACAAGCAGAAGAACTTTGCGACCGCGGGGCATTTCGCGAGCCTGCTTCTCGAGAACAGCCCGAACGAGGTCCAAGCGAAGAAGGCTCGGCAGGTGCAGCAGCAGTGCAGCGGCAAGCAAGACAGCTGTGAGCTGAACTACGACTACAGAAATCCATTCGTGGTCTGTGGCTCTACATACGTCCCTATCTACCGTGGCCAGAAGGATATTTCCTGCCCATACTGCGCGTCCCGGTTTGTTCCTTCGGTTGAAGGGCAGCTTTGTACCATATGCGAGCTGGCTGTTGTCGGCGCAGACGCCTCGGGCCTCCTTTGCTCCCCTACACAGATGAGATAAAACGGAACTAGTTAGAACCTGAGCCCTATATTCTTTCTAGTCTCATAAAGTGTCATATATTTTACCAGGAGGTTTACTGCTTGTAAGGAATAAGTATAATACATGGTTTTGTTGAGTATTTTCTGATCTTTTCTCTGTCTCCGTCTACCCATGTTTTGTTTTGCCTTGAGATGCTGTTGCACCTGTTAATGCTCAAGGAATGTTGATCGACTAATGCAAGCTTTGCCCATCCATTGATGTATCAAAGTTTTGTGCACGCTGAAATTACTTGTTGCTGTCATGGTGTTACATCCGTGGCGAAGATTGGAATAATTGGATAAACCTGGGACATGTAACATTTTCACCAGCAGGAGTGTCTGCTATTACCGCCTTACCGAGTTCTTTTAGTTTCAAGTTTTATCCAAGAAAAAAAATGGTATAGATAGTGAACAAACAATAATCATCCGTGAGAAAAATGATGGTGTTTTGAACAAACAATAATCATCCGTGAGAAAAATGATGTAAAACCATTTCACCAGCAGTACCATTAGTAGAGGGTGGCGAGCTCAGCTGCGAATTTTCAGTGCTACGATTGGCGCAAAGATAGTGAGACGGCCCAATACGCAACTTCCATTTCTGCACTACCGGCCCATGAGAAAACCGAGCCGTGCGCGAATGTGTGTTCTCAGATTTTGAGTTTCTTTTGTCCCACATCGGTGGGCGACAGAGGCGGGACAGGTGAAGCTGTGTATAAAATGGGGAGACGGGCGAACGGGAGAAGGCATCTTTGCGCTTGGGGCAATGACGCAGCTAGTGAGGTTATACCGAGGCGCGTCAATTGCTGGTTGAAAACTATTTCCAAACCCCCTCTTTGGCCCTTCGGGGCCACTGAGAATTTCTGGAAGGGTTCCCTCTCTTCGGGGAGGGTAAAGCCCTACAATTCATATATACAAAATTGTCACTTCTAATTTACTGCTGAAATTTGTTTATTTTTAGAGGAACTCAGAATGTAGGCTTCTAAATGAGTTACCACACTGATTTTTGGTCACCTGCTGATGTCGACGTACTATCTCATTTTGCTACGTTGACGTCATTTTAGTTAAACAATTTTTCATTTTGATCCTACCCTCCATTTTCGTTCTACAATCGTCTCTGTGGTTGGTAAATTCAGCTAATTAAATGGCCCCAGCTTGCATAAAGTTGAATCGCTGGTTGCTTATTACTATGTGCATTTGCTTTTTGTTAAGGAGGTTTGTTGGGTTAACATAGTTGGTGATAGAAATTAAGATGAGTGTGCGGGTAGTGTTGTGTATCTAGCCTAGGAGGTGATTGTCGAGGGAAGGCTACAAATTAGAAGAGTTGAATTTTTGAAGGTGTTATCCACTATGCATGCGGGTCACAGCTGACCAGGCTACATAGGACCTGCGCTGAACAACACCAATAATTTTAAGACTCAATTTATCAATTTAAAAGGATTGGGACTAACTAATTGCCCCAAAGAATTAAGACCTGTAGTGCATTTTACTTACTTTTTAAAGATGTTTGCCCGGTGTAGAATATGTTGGCGGCGTGAGACAAGTTTGATCTCGTCCAAACTCCACCAAGAATGAAGTGATTTAGCGGCTCAACCATGTCGTCGCATGGATTCTTTTTTTCACAACTGGATTTTCCAGCAGGCAGGAAACATCGACTCACACTACATAAAGAACACCCTATTTCCAGCAGCCCAAATGAAAATTGATTGACTTGTTTTTTCCGGCTTTCTTCCGCTGACATGTTTTCTTCTTCCTTTTTCTTGTTTATTCGTTCAAAAGAACTTGTGCGCAACACGTTCTGTAGACCCCCCGACTCATACAAACGGCTCGGGCGCTGCCATTTCTCTATAGGAGGACGATCAGCCAATCACTTACGCATTACTGCACTTACGTATCCGTAGGCAACAGGATCAGATTTGTAGCTCAGGGCGTAAAATCTCTGTTGCATATACATTTTCAGGAATTCACATTTTCAAGATACAGATCGTCGAGACTTCAATATGGCTGAGACTGCTGAAATTCAGCTGCAGATCGCAGGTCAGTCTCTTCAAACATTTAGCTAGATTCTGTAATTATTTGTGCAAACTGAATGGTAGAACAGCTTTAAATCAACGACAAGGACTGAACCGAACCCCAATCGGTCTTGCAATGCAGGCGTCCTTCGTGGACCAGAAGAAGCTGGAGACGATCAGAATGGACACGCAGCCGACAAGGTCTCGTCTCCTGCAACTGCGGCGCGGCTGACACCGGAGCGCCTTCAATGGTGGGCGCTAGTCCTTGTGAACATCGTGTTCGTCGTTGCTGGAGAGAGCGTGGCGACGCTTCTCGGCAGGATCTACTACGACCAGGGCGGCGCCAGCTTGTGGATGGCGACGGTTGTGCAGTCCTGCGGCACGCCCCTCGCCATCCCGCTGCTCCTCTACCTCCGTCGACGGCCCAAGTCCTCACTCACAGTGGCCCGGCCGCCGCTCCCAAAGATGTCGGCGATCTACGCCGGTTTTGGGGTCCTCCTGGCCGGCGGCAATTTGATGCACTCCTACGGCCTTCTATACCTGCCAATGTCGACGTACTCTCTCATCTGCGCGACCCAGCTCTCGTTCAACGCCGTCTTCTCCTACTTGCTGAACAAGCACAAGTTTACCGCGCTCATCCTCAACTCCGTCGTGGTGCTCACCTTCTCCGCCGCGCTGGTCGGCGTGAGCCACGCCTCTCATGGGGGGACAAACAGCAGCGTGCCGCAAGGGAAGTTTCTGGCCGGGTTTCTGCTGACGCTGTCGGCATCGGCGGTCTTCTCCCTGATCCTGTCCTTGACGCAGCTGACGTTCGACAAGGTGCTCAAGAGCGACGCCTTCCGCGACGTGCTGGAGATGCAATTCTGGTGCAACACGGCCGCGGCCTGCGTGTCGGTGGCCGGGCTGTTCATCTCGGGGGAGTGGAGCATGCTGAACGGGGAGATGCATGGCTACAAGAGAGACAAGGTGTCCTACGCCATGAATCTGGCATGGATGGCCATATCATGGCAGCTGACCATGATGGGCATGATGGGGCTCGTCGCGGCGGTGTCGTCGCTATTCACCAACGTGATCAGCACCGCAGGGATGGCTCTGTCACCGGTCATCGCGGTTATCTTTCTCCATGACCGGATGGACGGGACCAAGGTTCTGGCAATGCTCATGGCTGTCTGGGGGTTTTTATCCTACATTTACCAGAACTACCTTGATGGTGTGACGGTTAAGAGGATACTACCTAGGTAGCTGAGAAAATCAACCACAATCAACAGACTGCGGAATGATTAGTTTTATTGTAATCTGCAAGGAGAAAACACGTCTACTTGAAAAGTAGAAATTTCTGCTCAATCTCATGGACATATACTGTAATATGATGTTCTGAGATGGTCTTCCCAGAAGTCAAGAGGCTAAATCCAGCAAAACACAGACCTGCACGTATATTGAAGATCTAGCCAAAGATCACAATGTAAGCTTCTGTGCCAACTACGTTCTGCTAGCATTCTATAAACAAATAAGATTCAGTTCAATAACGGGGATACTGATTTGTAGAAAAGACATGGATTGGTCCCGGAAAATAGATACAGTAAAAACTAGCAAAACTTGTCATGATCGATACCTGTGCTGCCAACTGATATTTTTTGGTGGATGACTATTTCACGAGAGTGAACTGCAAATTCTAGCAAATACAGTAATTTTCTATCCCATTAAAGGACGTGCAATACTCATAGAACGCAAGAAACTGAATTTGTCAAAACAAACAGCGAAAATCTTCACAGCAAGAGACAAGGGATCAAGGGTGCATCCAATTCATCCAAACACAAACACACCTCAAGTCATATTGTTGATCTCATCTAGTTCATTATTTGCTCCACTTAACATATCAAGTGAATCAGCTGGCGACCAAAGTTGTAGCGTATGGATTTATGCTTAACCATCTGTATCCCGCCGTCAACCATGTCGCTACACGTGAACTCCACGCCCGTGAACACGACGAAGTTCTCCTTAAGAAAGGGATACTCATCATAGACATGGAAGAGCCTGGCGATGCAGAACCTGCCGGAATTGCAGCAAGGTCTTCTTTCCAAACGTGGCACGGAGTGGGCGCCGCCCCGTTCGCAGCCGGCGCCGCCGAGAGGTCTGAAGCACAGACGAAGTGGTTCTCTCGCCCGGGGGACAACCCGAGCCAGAGCCCGAGCTCGGGGACGTACTCGCCGGCGCCGCGGAACGGGAGCTCCCAGCCGCCGACCTTGCTCCACGTACGGCCGACGGTGTTGAAGGAGTAGGTGCCGATGCCGCCTCTGGCGGACACCCAGATACTGTCACGAACCACGGTGGAGGAGGCGATCCTGGAGGCGCCGGTAGGCTCGTACCCAGGGGCTTCCACGTAGGGGGGCAGTGGAAGAGAGTGCCAGAACCACCCTGGAAAATTAATGACACCGACGGGAGGTTCGCCGTGGATGAGGGCTTGGAAACATGATTGGTAACAGGGGTACCGAAACAGATCAGGCTCGTGAGGGCACCTGTTGATGAGGTACAGGGCGTCACCGAGGGTGATGGCAATGGAGATAGGCATCCAACCGCCGAGCCTGGGCATGCTGGAGAGGCTGTTCTGGCAGAGGTCGTGAACCAGGACGTTGCCTTCCTGGTCCGCGCTCATAATCTGCTCCCTGCTGCAGCCGAAGGGCATGAACATAACCTTCTTATAGCTCCTATGCGACGTTTTTCGCAGCAATTGGACAGAGAGCGACATCGTTGGTTGTAATAGCTCTGCTGCGACATCTCTGAACGCACTAATTGCTTTGTTGCGACATGGCTGTTAATTCATTTTCCCCACGCGGTCAATCCCGTTTGACCGTCAAGTGGATGAGACAGAGAGCGTGCCTGCACTGTAGCGACCCCTGCCTCTGCTCGACCATCTCTGCCACGCGCTGGCGTCGCTTGGAGCTCACTCTCCTGTCATGTCGTCTCGGCTTCTCCGGGCTAGAGGAAATCAATCCTGGCGACGGCGGTAGATGGAGCGGGCAAGTCGAGCGGCACGGCAATCGGAGTCGAGGAGGCGGGCGGCGACGCAGGGCTTGCGGTCGCAATCGCAGGTAACGGCGACGAGGGAGGGTGGAGGATGGGGTGGTGCAGGTCGACGATCGCAGAGGAGACCGGCGGCCCGATTCGTGATTCGGCAGCGGCGAGGGATCCAACCCATCATCTTTGCAGGGCAAAGCGATACCGGATTTCGGTGGGGCAGGTGTTGAAGCAGGCGTGGCTGCGTCACGGCTACGGCGGCAAGGGTTTTCCACTTTGCCGTCATTCGCCGCCGAGGGCGAGACAGAGGTACCCGAGGTTTGCCTCGATGCGCAACATTGCTGCGGGCGACCAGAGTAGCTCGGGCCGGAGCTCATCGAGCAGGATTTCAGAACGCTCAACCCCGAGCCTGGACTTCGAAATAGCGGTGAGCCTAGAGGATTTCAGTCAAGTTGCCGGGCTGGCGGAAGACAGATTGGTGTGCTCAGAAATTCTCTGCGAGATGAAAATGAGCTAGAGGCCATGGCGTTCGGAGGGAAGATGGACGCTGGAAGAATGAGCTGCAGACTGTAGTCCGGAAGTCTGGTGAATTTTGTTAGCTGCCTGAAACTCTTTCAGGCAGTGTTTGCCCAGCGCTGGGAGCGTGTGGGGGAGTACTTTTGTGAACTGGCCATGTAATCACCATGTCGAACTCCTTGGGGGCGTGCTCTGGACATGCCGATATTGGTATTCGCACGTTCTTGTGTTCACCATGTCGAACACTTTTGTGAAACCTTGTCAACAAGAGTAACATCTAGCTCACTTTGCGTTATTCTTGTGTTCCTTATTCTTGATAGTTGTGCGAGGCAACATATAGCTACCTTTGGCGAACTGTCGAACACCTATGGGGGCACGCTCTGGACACGCCCAATTATGGCATTCGCAAATGGCACTGCTCTGTTGATTTTTTCTTAAGTTGAAACCTTATCAACTAGGTAGAGGCTTATAAAAGATGTCATCTATAGACAATGATTTACTTCTTTATTTAGCAAGTGGTAAATAAAGTGCCATTTGTCACTATAAAGATGTCATCTATTGAAGTATTTTTTTGTTTGAATGTATCTAGACCTTGTTTATCAATTGAAGTTGTTAGTATATGACAAAGTAAAAACATGTGCACTGGTTTTTTCATTTTTTGATTTTTTTTTGAATTTTTTATGCTTATTTTAAATCGGTCAAACCCAAGTTTGATCAACATTTAAACAAGTTTTAAACATGAAATTGAAAAACCAAGCTTGGATCCTTCTTAGTCACACCAAAATGAAGCTTATGTGAGTTTTTTGAAAATTTCACGTTGCAAATCCCAAACCACCTCTCTTCACACATGAGAGTTCATAGTTTGAGATTTCACACCACATTGAAACATTTTTTGTTTGAATGTATCTAGACCTTGTTTATCAATTGGAGTTGTTAGAATATGACAAAGTAAGAACATGTGCACTGGTTTTTTCATTTTTTTGATTTTTTTTGAATTTTTTATGCTTATTTTAAAATCGGTCAAACCCAAGTTTGACTAACATTTAAACAAGTTTTAAACATGAAATTGAAAAACCAAGCTTGGATCCTTCTTAGTCACACCAAAATGAAGCTTCTGTGAGTTTTTTGAAAATTTCATGTTGCAAATCTCAAACCACCTCTCTTCACACATGAGAGTTCATAGTTTGAGATTTGAGATTTCACACCACATTGAAACATTTTTTGTTTGAATGTATCTAGACCTTGTTTATCAATTGTAGTTGTTAGTATATGACAAAGTAAGAACATGTGCACTGGTTTTTCCATTTTTTGAATTTTTTTGAATTTTTTATGCTTATTTTAAAATCGGTCAAACCCAAGTTTGACCAACATTTAAACAAGTTTAAAACATGAAATTGAAAAACCAAGTTTGGATCCTTCTTAGTCACACCAAAATGAAGCATCTGTGAGTTTTTTTTGAAAATTTCATGTTGCAAATTCCAAACCACCTCTCTTCACACATGAGAGTTCATAGTTTGAGATTTGAGATTTCACACCACATTGAAACATTTTTTGTTTGAATGTATCTAGATCTTGTTTATCAATTGGAGTTGTTAGTATATGATAAAGTAAGAACATGTGCACTGGTTTTTTCATTTTTTTTATTTTTTATTTTTTATGTTTATTTCAAAATCGGTCAAACCCAAGTTTGACCAACATTTAAACAAGTTTTAAACATGAAATTGAAAAACCAAGCTTGGATCCTTCTTAGTCACACCAAAATGAAGCTTCTGTGAGTTTTTTGAATATTTCAAGTTCCACACCCAAAACCACTTATATTCACACATGAGTTTCAAACATGCTCCAAAGGTAGGGTAAACAGCCTAATTTGTAAGCAAGTTTTTTGTCCACCATGTCTAAAACAGCCAAATAAATTTGAGTTGTTAGTATATGACAAACTAAGAACATATGTACTTGTTTTTCCATTTTTTTTTATGTTTTTTGATTTTTTTTATGCTTATTTTGAAATCGGTCAAACTTATTTTAAGCCTTTTTCGTAAAAATGTATGTAACCATATTTATATTTTTTTCTAGTTACTATAGGGTATTACAAGACTATGTGCGCAAGTGGCATAGTTTTTTGAATTTTTTTAATTAGTTATGCTAAACCGCAAGTGCGGTCGTTTTTTTTTTGTCTGTAGTGTTTTATTAATGTCAAACACGCCCCAACCACGGCCTCGCCACGGCCCAACTCCACGGCCCAACGCCACGGCCGTCCGCCTCCCGTCCCCTTCTTATGCACGGAAATATGTTGTGCCCTAGCTATTATCCCCACTCACTCGCCGCTCCCACTGCCGCCGCCGCTCCGATTTGCTCGCCACCGGCGACCAAATCCACATCGAGCTACAGATCCAGCCCCGCCGAGCGGCAATGTTCAAGTGGTTGGGTTCAAGCGCGGGCCGCGGTGGCCATTCCGGTGGTGGGAACCGCTCTGACGAGGAGCGGAAGGGGCGGAAGCGGCGGCCCCCCGCTGACCCCGTTCACGCTGCTCGGGTTGCTTCCGACGGTGGTCGGAAGCGCGGCGCGCGCAAGTACACCAACAGAGGCTTGGTGCTGCCGCCTGCGTACTTCCGCCGCGAGGTGGAGGAGTACGACCGGCGCATGGAGATGGCGGCGGCGGCTCGAGGCGGCAGCCGCTATGAGCATGGAAGCTCCTCCGGCGCGGGGAGCTCCTCCATCGCACGGGCACCGCTGCCGCCGCCCAAGAGGGAGGAGGAGGAGCACGCACCACGCGTCGGACTCCTGCCCGGAGACTTCTGAAAGAACGAGGATGTCGCCTAGAGGGGGGTGAATAGGCGTTTTAAAATAATTACGGTTTAGGCTTGAATAAATGCGGAATAAAACTAGCGTTTAATTTATCAAGCACAAAACCTAAACAAGCTAGGTTCACCTATGTGCACCAACAACTTATGCTAAGCAAGAATAACAACTAAGTGATAGCAATATAGATAACTTCAAGCTCGATGGCTATCACAAAGGTAAATGCATAAGTAAAGGTTTGGGTATAGAAGTAACCGCAAAGTGGACACGAGGAGATGTTTCCCGTAGTTCCTTCCCAATGGAAGTACGTCTACGTTGGAGGGGTGTGGAGCCTCCTAGGCACTCCAATAGCACCGATGTGCTCACCCTATTCTCCGTGAGCTTCACCCGTGAGGGATTGGCTCGTTCCACTATGAGGTCGACTTGAAGGCGTTGACCAAACCGATACACCAAGGTTGAGGAACTCCACAATGAGTTGGAGCCTCCCAACAATGTCCCGGACCACCTCGCAACAAGTTGAGGCTCCGAAATTCACAAAGCCTCCTAGGGTTACAACCAACCCAAGGAGTAACACGAACCACAAAGAGTAATAAGCTTCTCAAACTTCACCTCCACGAATCACCGTGGAGAACTCAAACCGATGCACCTAATGCACTGGCAAGAACACAAGAAGTGCTCAAAGCAATTCACTCTCAAATCCCACCAAAGCAACTAATGCTATGGAGGAAGATGAGAGGAAGAGCAAGGAAGCAACAAATGAATCCCCAAGATCTAGATCCAATATGCTCCCCTCACTTAGAGGAGAGATTGATTGGTGGAGATGTAGATCTAGATCTCCTCTCTTGTTTCCCTCAAGAATGAGCAAGAATCATTGGAGGGATTGAGAGAAAGCAAGCTTTTGGAGGTCAACAATGGAGGGCAAAACTTGCAAGAAAGGTTGGGGAACCATTGGGGAAGAAGGCCCCTTAAATAGGTCACCCAAATATCCAACCGTTGGGTGCAGATTCGCGCCGGGGCGGTACTACCGCTAGACCCGGCGGTACTACCGCCCCCCTAGGAAGTTAGGACAAGAAAACTAGCAGAAAACGGGCTCCAGGCAGCGGTACTACCGCCCCGGCGGTACTACCGCTTTCGGTACCGTTGAAAACTGGCCTCTGTTAGCCCCGGCGGTACCTCGGGCGGTACCGCGGCGGTACTACCGCCCCATGTAAAACAACAGAACACCAAATATGAAAACGGACATATCTTGATCATCCAGACTCCGTTTTCGATGTTCTTGGGCTCGTTGGAATCGCAACGAAGAGCTTTATAAGAACATGCAGAGAAACATCATAGTCCAACATGGGAGGATAAAACAATAAGTATAAAGGTAAACCTTCTTTATTAAAGAACAACCGGTAAATCCTCCGACAACAAAACTCAACAAGATAATCATCAAGACTCCGTTTTCTATGATCTTTTGCTTGTTTCGAAGATAATCACAAGCCCTACAAGATCATGCATATACACATCATAGTCTATCATGTGAGGAAGAAACCACAAGTGGAGAGTTTGACCTCTCTTAGAAAAGACAAACCGGTAAAACCTCAAACAACAAAAACGCAATAAGATATTCATATGAAATCCGTTTTTGATGAATAAGAGCTTGGTATGGAGATGAACACAAGCTCTAAATTCTCACATGGATAAAAGCCAAATAAGAACCAAGAAAGATGATATGCCAAATATGCAAAGGTTTGAGCTCTCTCCGAACGATACGATCAAGTTACTCATTCGAGAGCTCCTCTTGAAAGTGTGGCATCTATCCTATAATCCGGTCTCTTACTAACACCATGAGACCGGTAAAATAGAAACCTATCAAGGTCATACCTTTGCCTTGCGCAATCCACTTGAGCTAGATGATGACGATCTTGATCACCTCAAGTTGGATCACCTTTCTTGATTGCGCTCCGCTTGATGAAGACTTGTGAAATGCTCCCCCATACACAATATGGGAGAGCCACTTTTAGGAACATCTTCACTTGGCCATTATCTTGATGACGACCACCGCTTGACGTCATCCGCCATGGGCTATATGGAATCTTCCTTTTGATGCATGCCCATGGGAAGATACCTAACCCCACATAGATACTCCACACACACACATGTATATGGGTTAGTTCACAAAGCTATATAGACAATTGCTTACCATACCATTGGATCACAAGATCCCACATGGTACAACATGTAGCTTTGTGTGTTGATCACTTGAATCCACTCTTTGCACTTAGCCTTGATCAACTTGTATCTTTCCTTCTCTCTTCACAAAGATGATGTCTTGAGGTGAACATGAATATCCACGCCATCATATTCTTCAAGACATGCTTGAAATATGCTCAACTCTACACATGACCATTCTTCATATAAACCCTTTAATAAGATCTTGGTCATCTTATAATCTTCTAGAGTCCAACACATGAACTCCAACCTTTTCCTATGGACAAGATCTAAGGATATATCAATGCAACATTAGTCCATAAGGATTGTCATTAATTACCAAAACCACACATGGGGGCACCATGCTCTTTCAATCTCCCCCATTTTGGTAATTGATGACAATCCCTTTTACGAGGGTTTATATAATGAATTAAGCAACCATGCAAAGGAATAAGCAAGGATGCATGAGCATGAAAGGCAAATGCTTAAGAACGAAACCAAAGCATAAAACCAAATTCCCTTAAACCCTCTAAACTTCTCCCCCATTGGCATCCATTGCCGAAATGGGTGAAATTTTTAGAAGGCCAATATAATAAGAGCTCCCCCATAAAGTATGCATTTCTCAAGATATGAGTGAAATCAAATGCATATTCAATGACGAATAGATTGAGGGAGATCAAATTATATTGAGGATCCAAAGATTGCAAAAGGATGATATGGTGAAAAGGGTATCAACGAATGAAACATGCAATCAAAGAACCCAAAACCAATTGAACAAAAGATTTTATGATTTGAACAAAACAATGTTTCGAGAGAAAATAGAGAGCTCCCCAATATCATGTACTATTTAGAAATTATGTATTTGAGTACCACATACACAAAGATGGAATCATCACTCCCCCATAATCCTTTGAAACACAAAACATGTGCAAGAGAGAATGTATATAAAACAAGGCATAACACTTGCAACAACACATGGTTGAGCATCAAAAGAAGACCGACAAAAATCCAAATGCGAGAACATTTAAAAGATTTTGACTCAACCAAATGATGTGTGTGACATAGCAAAGCCCTTTTATAAGAGTACATCATAGGTGAGCATTAAGCATCACCATAGTCTCAAAGGAATGATAAGCAAGGAGCAAAGCATGTCATTTCAACACACACAACCGACAAAAATGAGTGCACAAGATCCAAAAAAAGGCAAGCACTCATAAGGCAAATATTTTCCGGAGCCACCAAAAGATCCATAAAACATAAAAGAGGTGGACACCAAGGAAATAGGATATCAATTTGCGATGTAACATTTCTCATGTGTATAGATTTCTAAGTAGATAACAATCATATGATATACATCCACAAAGAAACATGTACACACAAAATAGTTACTAAAGAGAAGAACATGATACCCAAGAGGAAGTCATATATACACCATTAAGATCTTTGCTTAAAAGCATAGCACATAGCTCAAATTTATCTTAAAGGATATAAATAGACTTCCAACACAAACGCATCAAAGGCATCACAAATATCCACAAGGGAAAAGTGATAGTTGGGATGCTTTGAGAAGGAAACAAGTATCACAAGGAACAAAAAAATCATGCCAAGATGCAACCTACACAAGGTTGAATGCAAGAAATGTATGCATGAGGTAGATACTTGTTACCGAGATGGCATTGGTGATGTAGAAGATTTAGCAATCACGGTCAACATAGCTTGGCTTCAATAAGCACATGGTGAGAGCACCTTCCTTATGAATGAGACAAGGCATCCAATGCATCTCCGAAGTACCTAAAACACAATTCAAGTACAAAATGGTCCCCAAACATATTGGGTCCGAAGTAGTTAGGAAACTACAATACATAGGACAAACTCCACATGAATATGTGCATATGGATATGAAATTGAATTTCATGCACATCTTAGCCGATTTAGGATTCGGTGGAGTTTACCCGATATATTGGATCAAAGAAAGTAAACATGCCATAATATACATGAAGTAAATATGCATGTCAAGACCTTCAAGAACCAAAAGAAGACAATTTGGACAAAATACAAAGAATACCAAGAAGGCACACCAAAGTGTGACATGCAAGAGAATTGTCCAAATTATATCAAAACCCAAATCAACACATGATTGAGAAAGATACCAAAAGAAGAGATACCAAATGAAAGATATATCAAGGAATGAGATAACTAACTCCCAAAGAGAGAAAGATTCAACAAATAGACCAAACCCTCTACACTTTCTATGATGGCACAAAGTACCAAGACAAAAAGGTTTGTCTTTCCACGAGACATGTCATCGGGCTCAAACACCAATTTAAAAAGATCAAGTAGCAATTGAAGACAAATAATGTTCTAAAGCATATAGGATAGCTCCCCCAAGATTTGTGCATTATTTATGATCTTGCATTGGAATACAAAATGCACACAAATGGGATCATTACACTCCAAATATATTATTCAAACACTAGTCATGTTCAAGAAAAGCAATAAGATCCAATACCAATTTAAAAATGGTGTTCTACTCAAAATAGGATAGCTCCCCCAAGAATAGTGCATTATCTTAGAAGTATGACTTTGAATGTAAATGCACAAGAATGGGATCACGGCTTTTCCTATTTTAAGGAAAACAAAACAACATGAGTAGAGCAAGAGGATCCAAAGGTCAAGGAAGACAAAAGAAAGTTTGATCAAAACTAATCCTTGGCAATAAATAAGGCAATTAAGAGCAAACACCAATGTAAATATGATCAATATACTTTACCACAAATAAGATTATCACTTGTAAAGACAAGTAATGTATGGAGATAATTCTCGGTGGTAAATGACAAAGATATTCAGATCATATTCTCAAAGCAAGAGCGAATAGGCAAATATGGAACTTGTTTGAGAAACATGCCACATAGGAACAAGATAATTTACAATATCAATTCTAAGTGGCAAAACCTCACTTGTTCACATTTTCTAGGTTCGTAATATGCACAATGCTTATTACTCCCCCATAATGTGATAATCCATTTGTTTTCAACAAGAGGCAAACAAAAACCAAATAGAGATAGTTAATGGACATTTAGAATTCGAATTTCTCATGAGCATGACATACCACATAGAGACTAGATAATATTGATATATCAACACTAAGTGGTATTCCTCATGTATACACATTTTTAGGATTGTGACGTGCCGAAAGCATATCACTCCCCCAAAATGGGAAAGTCCATTAAACTATCACAAGAGCCAATTAAGATAAAAACAAGAAGCAATAGAGGCTCAACACAAACACACACAACCATGATGTGCAAACCAACATACACACACTAGATTACTCAAGATAGGTAAGTGGTAGGCACATCATAGTCAAACACATGCAAGGTACAAAACCAAACACATGCAAGGGGCAAGCAACTTTCAATGTATATATAATTTAAATACACGTTACCGCAAGGAGGCACGTTGGATATAAGATAGAGATATGAAAATCCAAATGACTTGGCTTGAGAGATATGATTGATGAAGATCCCTTAATTCTTCATAATGTAGCCAAGTCTCCAAACGCCCTCCACAACACCTATTGATCAAGTTTTAGCTTGTTGGTCCCCAACCAAGTTGGGTCCTAAGAGGTTAGTCACAATAGGCTTGGCCACCCAAATGGTTCTTTTCTTGACACCACTTTGAGTACCAACAAATTTGGCAAACACATTGCCAACCTTATCCTTCTCAAGAGAGTAAACATCATCAATTATGATTGGGTTGGATAAGGTACCGTTAGTGCATGAAGAAGCAAGATGTCCCTTCTCGCGACATAGATAGCAACATCTACTTCCACCTTTCTTCTTAGTTGATTTCTCAACTTGAGAAGCTTTAGCTTGATTCTCCTTGGGAAGTGGCCTTTCTTCAACGTTGGATACTTGAGTATGAACTTGAGGCCGCTTCCCTTGTTGCTTCTCACTTAAATGCTTCTTCTTCATTGGGCAAGATCTCACATGATGCCCTTCAATCTTGCACTTGAAGCAAACAATCTTGGCCGAATCTTTTACTTGTTCTAGGCCCTTCTTCTTGATGGTCTTGTGCTTCTTCTTGATGTTGGACTTCTTCTTAACATCGGAGTTGAATCCAAGTCCACTCTTGTCATTGGGGATTTTTGCACACTCAACATATTGTCAAGTGCCGACTTCCCAACATGACGCTTTTCCAAGTCTTTCTTCAAAGAAGTGACTTGCGCCTTGAGCTCTTTGATTTCCTCTACATGGTTAGTTTCAACACAAGTACTAGAGGAAGTAGATGCTTCATTGTTAGAGCAACAAGGCATGGAAAGCAATTCATCACAAGATGTAGAAATATCATGAGTGGATGAACTACTAGGACTAGCACATGGCAATATAACATTTCGAGTAGAAGTTGTGCCATTGTCCACATGAGGCTCACAAGATGTTACCTTAGTTGAAGTAGCCTCATGAGCTAACTTTAGCCGATCATGGGAGACTAGAAGATCATTATGAGAGCTCGAGAGCTTTTCATGACTTTCTTCCAATTTCCTATAATTGCTTGTTAGCAACTCAAGTTGAGCCCTTAGCTCAACATTCTCCTTTAATATGGATGCTTCACAATAAGTAGAGTTAGTAGCACAAGCATCATCATTTTTAGATTTGAGGACATTAGAAAGAGCAAGAGCATGATCTTCTCTTAATTTAGAAAAGTCTAAACTATAAGATTCCTCAAGACTACAAAGTTTTTCCTCAAGGATCCTTCTACGCTCTTGCTCTTCATTAAGAGCAATAGAAAGATCCCCGATCTCATCGGTGTAGTCTTGCTCACGACCTTCCATTTCCACAATGGTGTCCTCATGCTCATAAATAAGTTTATTGACCTCAATAGCATTAGCCATGATTTCCATGAAGTTAGAGCGAGCATTTTTATTTTTACTCAAAGCAAGAAAGACAATTTCACCTTTCTTATTTAGAGAATCAACAATATCATTCTCTTCGTTATTAACATCATCATCATCATTGGATTTAATGGGATTCAAAGTAGGAGGTACCTTTGAGTCTGTCGTGGTGGGAACACGCAGATGCCTAGGGGTAGGCTTAGTATGGGGCCGAACGGACGCTAGAGGATTCGGGGAGGGATAGCGCACTGAAGAGCGCACACAGAAGAACACTGCAAACACAAAGATTTACCCTGCTTCGGGGCCCTCGTGAGGAGGTAAAACCCCTACTGCAGCATCTATCCTACTTTGGTGTATTTCCCTCTGTATATGCAGTGTGTACAAATGCTCCTTGAGCTGGATATGTCTGAATGCCTCTAATCACCGCTAATTAAGCTGCTAATCACCGCTAATCTCCAGAGAGGAGAGCTCCCGCGGGGGGAAATGAGCTCCCGCGAGTGTGAGGGCTGCCCACTTCTCCTCCCCTGGTGCTCTTTATATAGAGAGAGCCCAGGGGACATGCAGGGGACAAGGGGACACAAAGCACTGTACACTTTACACTGTAGCTGACATGACCACTGGGTCTTGTCGCACTGTTCACGCATCACTGTAGCTGTACTGTTGTCACATCAGTGGCACTGTAGCCACGCTGCCTGTGTACTCTAGTCACATCCTGGGCACTGTAGCCACGCTGCCTGCGTCATCGTTTGTCTTCTAGCTCCTGTCTTCCGGATATTCTGGTGATAGCAGGGGTATCTTGTACTGGACGAGGCAGGATGCCGGAGCAGAGGTGGCGCTGGAGAAGAAGTAGTAGACGTAGAGGTAGCAGCTCTCCTGGTGGTGGCAGCCGAGGTAGAGGAGATGTCGGTTGATGAAATGATGCCGGCCTGGTGCTTGCCGTCCGAGGTATGGAGATACCTCGGTCTGCCGAGCTGGGGGCTGCTTCGGCTGAATCCGGAGTAAAGAAACAGTCCGGCCCGTCCGGGATGCTGAAGCCTCGGTACGCCCGAGCGAAGACCTTGGCCTGCAGTGTCGATCGATGTATGGACCTGGTGCTGCTCCGAGGTTGGTTCGGTGCCAGCCTAGCCGAGCCAAAACATCTCGGCCCGACCTGAAGTAATAAACCTCGGCCTGCTCCGAGGTCCAGGGTACTCGGCCTGCCCAAGGCCAGCGCTTCGGCTTGCTTCGTCCGAGACTGGAGGTAAATCGGCCTGCTAGCGGCCCGCCGAGGTACGCAGCGCCGGCCTGCCGAGGCACGCGGCAGCTCGGCCTGGCAGCGGCCCGCCGAGGCAGGTAGCGTCGGCCTGCTCGAGTTGATGGTGATTCGGCCCGTCCGAGGAGACGACATCTCGGTCCATCCTGGCGAGGCAACCAGGCCCCACCGAGGCAAGCCAGCTCGGCCCACTTCCGGGATAAACGTATCTCGGCCTGCCAGGAGATACTCCGGCCTGGGAAAAGCATAACACGGCCCTGGCTGCCTTTTTCTGTCTTCCCTTTTATCTCTTATTTATTAAACTCCGGTTTCTCTCTTTTGTTACCTCAACAACACCACCAACTCTGGGGTACCCGGGGTTACATCCCCGACAGAATCCTTAGCCATAAGGCAAATGATGGTTGATGAAGATGAAACATTACTTGAGGCACCACTCAAGTACACATCTTGTTCCATAGGAAGTTGGGTTTCCTCTACAATGTTAGTGACCAAAGGAATAGAGGAAGCACACGCATTTGAAGTACGGCAACAAGATAAAGCAAGCATATCATCATGAGATTTAGACAAACAATTTCCACATGATATGCAAGGACTATTAACACAAGCATGTAAAGCATGTATGGTGCTAGATGTGTTTAAGTCCAAAGGTAGATCATTGCAACAATGTTGAGGCAAAGAATCATCAATAGTAAGTTTACTATCATTGTTGCAAAGTCTAGCACTACTCACCATCTCATTAGGTTGTGGCTTACCACATGTTGGTGATGTCGAGGAAGTTGAGAACTCATCACGCCCAGAAGTGGAGGGAGAACAATCATCCTCAATAATATTGGACACATCATATTTGTCTTGAAGCTTTGTCCATAAATCATGAGCATTCCGAAAAGGCATGATTGACTCAAGAACTACATTGCTCAAAACACCAACAATAGCATGAGATACTAGAGAATTGAGATAAGAGTTTTCCTCATCCTCTAAAGATAGCTTTTGGAGATCCTTTGGAGGAGGCAAATCCATATCTACAATTCTCTCCATTTTTGGGCCATACACCCGAAAAAGATTAAGCATGCGAATTTTCCAAACAACATAATTTGTGCCATCGAATATGAAAGTGGGATCATTTGCTAAGTCTCTAAACGACATCTTTACTCTCAAGGCGGTGAAGCCTAATAAAAGAGAGCCTGGCTCTGATACCAATTGAAAGAACGAGGATGTCGCCTAGAGGGGGGGGGGTGAATAGGCGTTTTAAAATAATTACGGTTTAGGCTTGAATAAATGCGGAATAAAACTAGCGTTTAATTTATCAAGCACAAAACCTAAACAAGCTTGGTTCTCCTATGTGCACCAACAACTTATGCTAAGCAAGAATAACAACTAAGTGATAGCAATATAGATAACTTCAAGCTCGATGGCTATCACAAAGGTAAATGCATAAGTAAAGGTTTGGGTATAGAAGTAACCGCAAAGTGGACACGAGGAGATGTTTCCCGTAGTTCCTTCCCAATGGAAGTACGTCTACGTTGGAGGGGTGTGGAGCCTCCTAGGCACTCCAATAGCACCGATGTGCTCACCCTATTCTCCGTGAGCTTCACCCGTGAGGGATTGGCTCGTTCCACTATGAGGTCGACTTGAAGGCGTTGACCAAACCGATACACCAAGGTTGAGGAACTCCACAATGAGTTGGAGCCTCCCAACAATGTCCCGGACCACCTCGCAACAAGTTGAGGCTCCGAAATTCACAAAGCCTCCTAGGGTTACAACCAACCCAAGGAGTAACACGAACCACAAAGAGTAATAAGCTTCTCAAACTTCACCTCCACGAATCACCGTGGAGAACTCAAACCGATGCACCTAATGCAATGGCAAGAACACAAGAAGTGCTCAAAGCAATTCACTCTCAAATCCCACCAAAGCAACTAATGCTATGGAGGAAGATGAGAGGAAGAGCAAGGAAGCAACAAATGAATCCCCAAGATCTAGATCCAATATGCTCCCCTCACTTAGAGGAGAGATTGATTGGTGGAGATGTAGATCTAGATCTCCTCTCTTGTTTCCCTCAAGAATGAGTAAGAATCATTGGAGGGATTGAGAGAAAGCAAGCTTTTGGAGGTCAACAATGGAGGGCAAAACTTGCAAGAAAGGTTGGGGAACCATTGGGGAAGAAGGCCCCTTAAATAGGTCACCCAAATATCCAACCGTTGGGTGCAGATTCGCGCCGGGACGGTACTACCGCTAGACCCGGCGGTACTACCGCCCCCTAGGAAGTTAGGACAAGAAAACGGGCTCCAGGCAGCGGTACTACCGCCCCGGGCAGCGGTACTACCGCCCCAGCGGTACTACCGCTTCCGGTACCGTTGAAAACTGGCCTCTGTTAGCCCCGGCGGTACCTCGGGTGGTACCGCGGCGGTACTACCGCCCCATGTAAAACAGCAGAACACCAAATACGAAAACGGACATATCTTGATCATCCGGATTCCGTTTTCGATGTTCTTGGGCTCGTTGGAATCGCAACGAAGAGCTTTATAAGAACATGTAGAGAAACATCATAGTCCAACATGGGAGGATAAAACAATAAGTATAAAGGTAAACCTTCTTTATTAAAGAACAACCGGTAAATCCTCCGACAACAAAACTCAACAAGATAATCATCAAGACTCCGTTTTCTATGATCTTTTGCTTGTTTCGAAGATAATCACAAGCCCTACAAGATCATGCATATACACATCATAGTCTATCATGTGAGGAAGAAACCACAAGTGGAGAGTTTGACCTCTCTTAGAAAAGACAAACCGATAAAACCTCAAACAACAAAAACGCAATAAGATATTCATATGAAATCCGTTTTTGATGAATAAGAGCTTGGTATGGAGATGAACACAAGCTCTAAATTCTCACATGGATAAAAGCCAAATAATAACCAAGAAAGATGATATGCCAAATATGCAAAGGTTTGAGCTCTCTCCGAACGATATGATCAAGTTACTCATTCGAGAGCTCCTCTTAAAAGTGTGGCATCTATCCTATAATCCGGTCTCTTACTAACACCATGAGACCGGTAAAATAGAAACCTATCAAGGGCATACCTTTGCCTTGCGCAATCCACTTGAGCTAGATGATGACGATCTTGATCACCTCAAGTTGGATCACCTTCCTTGATTGCGCTCCGCTTGATGAAGACTTGTGAAATGCTCCCCCATACACAATATGGGAGAGCCACTTTTAGGAACATCTTCACTTGGCCATTATCATGATGACGACCACCGCTTGACGTCATCCGCCATGGGCTATATGGAATCTTCCTTTTGATGCATGCCCATGGGAGGATACCTAACCCCACATAGAAACTCCACACACACACATGTATACGGGTTAGTTCACAAAGCTATATAGACAATTGCTTACTATACCATTGGATCACAGATCCCACATGGTACAACATGTAGCTTTGTGTGTTGATCACTTGAATCCACTCTTTGCATTTAGCCTTGATCAACTTGTATCTTTCCTTCTCTCTTTACAAAGATGATGTCTTGGAGGTGAACATGAATATCCACGCCATCATATTCTTCAAGACATGCTTGAAATATGCTCAACTCTACACATGACCATTCTTCATATAAACCCTTTAATAAGATCTTGGTCATCTTATAATCTTCTAGAGTCCAACACATGAACTCCAACCTTTTCCTTTGGACAAGATCTAAGGATATATCAATGCACACATTAGTCCATAAGGATTGTCATTAATTACCAAAACCACACATGGGGGTACCATGCTCTTTCAACTTCGCCGACGACGAGCACCTCGACTGGATCACCGCCGAGGTGCTAGAGCGCAGCAAGCAGCAGCGGCAGGAGGAGGAGGCGGACCGTCAGATGAAGATGGAGCTCGAGGAACGCCGCGTCCAGGCCGCGATCCAAGAATCCCTCCACCCCGTCATCGAGCTCAGCTCCGACTCGGACTTCGACTTTGACTCCGACTGAGCGGCGCGGGCCGCCGCCTCGTCGCCGCCGCACCCCCGGGGCTCCGGTGTGAGCCCAATTTTGGGTCGTAGCTAGGGGTAGGAGCAGCGGTAGCCCATTTTTAGTTTATCTCCGTGTGGCTTTTGATCCGACGAGCCTACGAACTTAACTAATCCGTGTGTAATGTAATTCAGTGTAAAAATTTAGTTTATCTACTATATGCGCCCGCTTGTTTATTTTATCTGCATTTATTTATGTTTTGCTCGCCGGCGTTGCCGCGCTGCGTCGCCGTCGCCGGAGAAGAAGAAGAAGCAGAAGTAGAGAATGCGCACGCAGGGGAAGAGTCGCCGTCGCCGGAGAAGAAGAAGAAGCAGAAGTAGAGAATGCGCGCGCAGGGGAAGAGATGTAACGGTCGTCGCTGCTGACCTGGACAATTGTGGGCCCCACCCGGCTTCTCTTAATCCTAACTGACTGCGATTAAGAGCAATGTCGCAGCAGGGCTATTTGTGCTCAAAGAGATGTCGCGTCTGAGCTATTCCAACCAACGACGTCGGTGTGCATCCATTTGGTGGGAAAGACGTCGCATAGGAGCTATTTGCCCTCCCGCAATATTCCTTCGGGGTGGAAAGACTGAGTGTGGATGCAGGCTTAGGCAGCTCGGCTTCTACCAACGGTGTCGGCGGCAGTGGGTGTCCCTTGTGTTTCTTTGGGTGGAAGAGACTGGACGATCTGATGCGGTGCATCGTGAAGATGGAGTTCTTGCAGCCGTCCAGTACCAGGTTAACAAACTGGCATTTCATCGTCAATCTCCCCTTCGTCTCTCTGTAACTTGCTCCTCTTCTGTTATCTATGAGCTTGCTCCTTCTAATCCTCTACTACTATGAATGAACTGTCGACGGCTGGTTTTGGCACCTTCATTATCATTATGAAAAGCGAAAGAGATCATAATCCATCCTTCTCGGGTGCCAGACTGCCAGGTCTCGTATTGTGAAAAGTAGATGTGGAGGAAAAGAATACCAGATTTGTATGACTCCAGATCCAAGTACCCTGCCGTGGCCGGCTGTAAGCTCTAGGTGAAAGTAATGATCGTGCGTCGGGACTCAGGATCCGGATCGCAGTGATATCTCGGCGAAACGTCAGGGCGAGGAAAATTGGAGGAGAGGCTTGCCGCCGTTGCTGGAGCTGGCCGTTATGGAACTATGGATCGATGAAAAACGGTTTGGAGGAAGCACCAGGTGATGCCCACAAGTATAGGGGATCGCTGAAATCTTCGTTGGGAAGTATTACCCAAATTTATAGTTCGACACGATGGGAACACAAGAATACCAATAAGACTTTGGCAATTGAGGAGTCACTCTCAACTACACCTGTATATCAATAAACTTGCAGCAGTGATAGTGATGGCAGTAGTATGATTCAAGTAGCAAATAGAACAACAGTAGTGAACAAGGGTTTCTCAGTTTTCACCGGAAAAGTGAATGTGTAACCCAGAGATTTAAAACGTAGGCATGAGGTGATAGCGGGGTGTTGCATGAATAAGATTGATCATATAATAAGATATAAATAGCAATGGGACTTATCTCTAACTCTGATATATGTAGGTATGTGTTCCATAATTAGTTGTGCGTACTAACCAAGAGAATTTGCACAACATCTATTGTCCTACCTGCCCATTTCACCGGGGCCAACTTGAAACTACAGGTAATTAAGGTCTACCCTTTAGAATAGCCCGGAACAACGCATTAACACTTCATGAACACATAGAATCCTCAAACTAAAACATCTCCCCCTTATTTTCCCTATACTGTCACTTGTAGGGTTCACAGGTTCAACATAATAGCAGGTGATACACTTTGCAGATAAATACCAAACTCAATTATATGATGAAACAAAATAAGTTCAGTACTGAAATCATGCCACTCGGGCCCTAGTAACAAGCATTAAGTATAGCATAAGTGCATCAACACAATACAAAAGTATCCTCAAGATAAACCCCTAAGATCTCGAACAACGGGTATCATTACATGATCAATCTCATCCAATCCCCATCCACCTCACATGCCTACAGCGGACTACTCACACATGGTGATGGAGAGGGAGCTCATGGTCGATGGAGATGAAGGCGGTGACGATGGCGGTGAAGACGGTCTCTGGATCCCTCCTCCGGGGGAGAAATCCTGGATCAATCTGTCTCCGAAAACGAAGATCGTGGTGGCGGCGGCGGTGTGTTTCGCGAAAACTCTCCTCCTCTTAGGGCACCCACTTTTTCGTATATATGAGGGGGTACGCGAAAAGCCGAAGGAGAGGCGGCGTCCGAGGCTCCAGTTAGGTGGGCCCATGTGGCCCAAGGATCTGGCCGCGTGGGGCCTGCTCTTTTGGGCCTTCGGCGCTTCCTCGTGTCCATCCTTTGCACGTTGTCCTCCTTTTCCATAAAAAATGACGTGGTATTTTTCCCCGATTTAATTTCCTGCAAAAATAACCAGAAACGAGACTTTGCTAAAAACAGCGTCAGATTCAGCAGGTTTATTCAAATATGGGAAGATTCCGGAGCAAATTATGAAGCAAAGTGTTTGGAAAAGTAGATGCATTTTAGGTGCATCACCAGGGCGGCGGCGGCCCAACGAGGCAGCGACCTAGACTTTAACCGTCTCTTCAGATGCTGGGGCGGACTAGAATCATTTTTTTCTCTGCAAGTAATGTATTCGTTTAGTTCCATTGAAATACACTAAAACAAACACAAGTAAATATGGATTCACAATATAATACACATTTACACCAAGATACTTTAAAATCAAGTCTCTAGCCTCATGTTTTTGTATCTCGATGTTCCGCCATTTTTACTATAGATAACCTACCCGAGACAAAGCTTACACAAGTCGAACTAAATTTAAATATTTTAAATAGCCGATCAAATCTCTCTCACACGTGCACACACATATGCATGCTCGTCAAGGTTGTGATTCGTAGTACAAAAAATCCTCAAAATTTATGGTTCTTGGTCTGACCATTTATCGAGGGTTCTCATTAAAATTTAATTTTTCAAATTTTCATAATTATTTACCCAACATGATCATTTCTCGGGGTGCTCGGGATATCCGGTTACCGGACGGTATCCAGATTTCCCGATCGGTAACCAAAAGCTTGATGCTTGTGCATGCACGGACACACACATCTTGGTGCCTTGAGACGAGGATGGGTGTATGCCAAATTTTATTTTTAAAATGGTGATTCAATCAAAGAGTTTTGATATATCTTTGCATGTGTTGTATTTGATGAATTTGGTCTATGCATTACTTTGACCAATTATGTCGCATAAAATGATTTTATACTATTACATGTGTGTGCTACATGTATAAATGCTTAGGTTCTTAATTATGTGCTCTCTTTGTTAAGACACCTACCACCATTTTGAATCCTAATAGAACTTGGGAGCCATACAGTTGGCATCTAGCTCTTGCACTTTGGGCCACCAAAGCTTGCATCGAGGGCCAAGATGTCTCACGCCGGCACTTTGGGCCACCAAAGCTTGCATCGAGGGCCAAGATGTCTCACGCCGAGAAGTTGCCATATCACTCAGTGGCGCAGCTCAAAATTCATCATTGGGTTCACCACACGATAAAACTACAGATTAGTTAGTAATTTGTAGCAACTTAATAGTAATTATAAAGGGATTATCTCAATTTCACTAGGTCCAGCTGAACCCAATGCTTATGTGCTGGCTTCGCCACTGCATGTCAGCGTTATCTTGTTTGAGTTTCTCATTCCAGAGGATGCATTTAAAACACTTGTGTCGTTGGCATTGACCCGACCGAGAGGCGAATGTGCAACAATGTTTTAGACGAGACGTACTGTATTGGTACATTGACACCTTGTGTGCTTGTCTAGCACAAAGAGGATGAATTTTGGACCTCTTTACCGCCGACATAAAAGTGTAAATAAGTGTAGTATTAAGATGGTAATGCTAATGACGGAGCCGGAAGTGCGGCTTAATTTAGAACAAGACTAGATGGCTACAATGCCACCTTGTATGCTCGTCTCACTTTTGAAACAGTAATGTCATTTCCATCGACCAAGTGAGATAGATATGCAAAGTTTTTAAACGAGCCCAACATAGTGCCAATCAAAACCCTATCGTCACCATCCAGATCTAGTTGCCACTCCCCTGTCCTGCAGACACCACTCTAGAGCCGTATGCCGAAAAGGAGGAATTGTCATCTCTCATCCAGTGTGTAGTAATATTTTTTTTGACTCGGTTTGTCTCGAATAGAAGTTTGATGATGGTGGGTTATGCGTTGGATCTGGCACTGCCAGAAGGTTGTGGGTTTTTGTCGTTGTCGGTCTTGACGGACAACGGTTCTTGTCATTGTGCGTTGGCTTGGTTCCATGGCAATGGCACCATCAACGACAACATTGTTTTCAACAACCTTTTTTTATCCTCTGCAAACAAGATCGTCGGCTTGGTTTGACAATATTAGCGTGGTTGCATGCCTAGAATAGCGTGGTTTCGCCAAATATGCTTGAACCGATTACCAATCTACATCGTACGCGAAGTCTACTATTGCCTCGATTCAACGAGGTTCGGTCAAGCCGTTGCACGTAATTCAGTGGCTTAAATGCTCAAGGATGTCCATCGTTGATCGGCACGACACCGATGAGTTTGGCTACGTCTTGAGCTAGAATTTTGAGACCTTGAGCATCAGTTTTATTTTCTCTTTTGTTTAGGTTTTTCCGGGGGGGTTAGTTACCCATCAAAACGTTTTATATTTAGGAACAGAGGTATTATATAAGAAATTTTAATTTTATGTTTTATATTACTGAGACGAGACTATGTCTCTGATTAGCAAGTGCAATTAAAGGGCATGTCAACTGCTGTAAAAAAGGCGTTTAAAACACTAGAACATTCTCGCTCATGTGCCTGCCGCCCACCCATCCCGACAGCAGCATTCCGGCCCAGCGGAGTCGAGCGACCAAAAACTACCCCTCGTCCTCCTCCAATTACGCTCGCGTCAAAGAAAAAAGAGAGGGGCACACATCTCCGTCTCCGACCTCCCCTCCCCTCCTCTTCCGCGTCCTCCCTCCCTCCCGATCTGCGTCGCGGCAGCGGTGCGGCGACCCATGATCTGACGGACCGCATTGCCGCCGCGGGAACCCGATGGAGGCGCTCAACGAGCTCTGCGACCTGGTGGCCGCGCACCCGGATCTCCTCCTCGCCGACAAGCTCACCTGGCTCTCCTCCCGCTGCGCGCCGGCCACCTCCGCCTCGTCCTCCTCCCCGCAGCGCGCCTCGCGGGCGCACCTCCACTCCCTCCTCGCCCTCGCGCGCCTCCTCCCCGCGGGCGCCGCGGGCGGGCCGCTCCCGCCCCCGCTGCTGGCCTTCCTCACCTCCCACGCCTTCCTCTCGCCGGCCTTCTGGCCGCAGTCCTTCGCCCCGCGCCGTTTCTCTCCAAGCTCCTCCCGCTCCTCGCCTCCGCGCCGGCCTCCCCCGTCCTCTCGTCCGCCCTCTCCGCCGCGCTCCTCGCCACGCTCGACGTCGCGGACCCCGCCTCCGCGCCGCTCGCCCGCGCGTTCCTCGCCGCCGCGGCCGCCAGCCCCCCGCCGCTCCTCCCCGCCGACGCCGCGCCCGTCGCCCAGCGCCTGCTCCTCGAGTTCGCTGGCACCGACGACGCGCCGCCCAGGGCCAAGGGGAAGGGGGAGGACGCGGCGGGAGAGGAGAATGGAGGGATCAGGGAGGTCGTGCAGAGGTTCGAGGACGAGGAGATCGAGGCGCTCGAGCGGAAGGAGGTCGCCTTCAGGCTCATCCTTCAGATGCTCGGGGGCGAGGGGGGCCTGGAGGCCGACAAGGTCGCTAAGGTCAGGAATGGCGCCGCATGGCAGGTCCGTTCGCTCACGGATTTCCTCAAGGTGAGGTGGTGTCTTCGTATGTGTACGCGTTTTTGCATGCGCACCTGTTGGTGCCTGCCTTCACATTTGCGCTACATGTGTGTGAGGAGTGTCGATGGATGTTTGGTTGTGGTCTGATCTTGCTTGAGCTGATGGTTGGCAGATTAGGAAGAAGGACTGGAAGGAGCAGGGTGCACAGCTGAGGGCAAGGATAAACACCAAATTATCGTGTTGCCAAGCTGCGGTGGTGGTTCTGGTCCGGGGCGTTTCGGTCATGGACACTGCTGATAGCAAATCTTCCAAGGATATGCTTCAGCAGACGCTTGCTTGGTTCATCGAAGCCACCAAGTCGTGTATCCTCTCATCCTGGCGAAAACTGAAGATCTGTGAGGACCTATTTTGCACTCTGCTCAATGGGATCAGCCAGATAACGGTCTCGCGTGGGGGCCAGCTCCTGCCGGTGCTGCTGATTCCATTGAAACCGCTTGTTGTGAGCACATGTTCACAGGTATGTTTGTTTCATGCTCTTATCTCTATTTATGGATGTGTTGTCTAATGTGAAATCTATCATTCCGGTGCAGGCTGACATGACGGGCTGTAGCCCTGGCGCTTTGTTCGAGGCAGTGGTGAAGTTGAGCTGTGAGATTATAGAGTTCGGCTGGACAAAGGATAGGGCTCTGGTTGACACATTCATTATGCGTTTAGCTGCATATGTTCGTGAACGGAATGATTATGAGGAGGAGGTATTCTTCTTATTTTTTCTTATACATGAAAAATTCATGCTCTAGTAAGATTTCTTTCAACCCAGTTGCCCTTTTGTTGGAAAATGCAACCACAGTTTTCTACCATACATGAGGACAGCACTGCACAAGCCAATCTTACTTGATGTCACTTTGCCAAAACAAGTTACTATGCCAGCACATTGAAAAATTGAGAACTAAAAAGTTTTTTCGACCTTATAACCTCAGCAAACGCTAGAAGACTATCCATTTGGTGCTCTTAGGCTGCCATACAATCTACGAAGATTTCAAGATTCGACAACACATCATTAGCACTGTTATAGCTGTGTTTGTTTGTAGTTAAGTTTTACTAAACAATATCAATGTCATCTGCTTTTTCTAGAGGCAGACACATGATCATACTGGACCTATGAGTTTTCAATTCATCTTTCCATGTGCTCACCTAGTCCAAAAATTAGTAGTATTGTTTATTTACTTAGCATGTTCTCCAGACTTTGTGTTATTTTTACTACTAAATTCATGGTTGTATGGTAGTAAAAGCAACAGTAGATTTATTATTAGGAAAGTGATTTTGATCATGAACATTCCGGTGTAATTTTCTTGTGGAAAGTTGTCAATCTAGATATTGTGCTTTTGGCTGCAATTCCTTTTAGTTTTTACTGAACTGGAGGGATTAATAATAATATGTGTACCAGAGCTTCTATTCTGTTAACCTGGATTCTCTTAATTACTAAGATGAAAACAAATGAGAAGGCAACTTCAGTCATAGGTTTACATGACTTCCATGATTCATGATATAGTTAAATATGGCAATCCAGCTAGTTTCCATGATTCATGATACAGTTAAATATGACAGGGTCTGTTTGCAGTAAAACTGTAGTCACTTATTTCATGGACCATGATTGATTGTTTTGTTTCATTTTTCTTTTAGAATTTAGGCTCATGGTTGTTTCAGTGCTGTAAGCAAATAAATAGATAATCATATAGCATCGTACTAATTTAATCCAACTACAGGAATCTGAAAGCACCCATCCTTATTTATTCGAACTTAGTAAACGATGCGACATTTCTTGGATACGTAGTAAAACTTGCAGTGTTGTCACCTGATGTGCTGTTAGGTTATATATCAAGACAATATTCCCAATATTATCACAATAATTCCAAGAAGTAAGCAGACCAAGCTACATGGTCTTTGTTTTCTATTTTACTAGTTGAATCTTTTGCGACAGATCTAGCACATTTTGGAATATCTCTTCATAGATAGAGTAGCACATACATGATGCGGCAGATTACAATCAACAAAGTTCTGCCTCTTGCTTTATTTACTGTTGTGGGTGGGATCATTCTGAAATTTAAATGCATGGAATTGATTGAAAGAATTTGTTCTACAGAGAAAAATAAGCTTCCCTGCTGCTGGAAGTCTTCCTTCATGGGACTTACCCTGGTTAATTGTAGCGAATAAAGATATTAAGATATGCATCGCAGTAGCATGATTAATTGTCAATTGCTGGTTGTTTACTATAGTGTCAATCTATTGCAGGATGGTAAAGGAAAAGACGCAGTTCCGCTGATGCGACTTAATGTAGTGCGGCTTCTGGCTGAGTTGTGTGTATGCTTGAAAAGATGGGAAGTTGTAGACATGATTTTGCCCCTTTTCATTGAACATCTAGAAGAGGGTGACGCTTCATCTCCAAGTTTATTGCGTCTACGAGTATGTAATTTTGTTTTGTCACTTACTCATTAACATACTTTACCATGCGTCAGTTTTGATGGTATTGGTTTCAAATATAAACAAAAGCATCTTTGGTAATCAGTTGGTTTAAACTACTGCAGTTGTTAGATGCAATATCTCGTGTGGCATGCTTGGGTTTTGAAAAATCATATCGTGAGAGCATTGTCTTGATGACAAGAAGCTACTTGGATAAAGTTAAAGCTGTAGGAGCTGCAGAGAACAACAACACATTGCCATCAGAAGCAACAACTGAGCGAACAGAGGTTTGTGAGGAGTCCAATAAATTTTGCATTATATGCTATCATACAAAGTTCTATTGATACATGTTCCGTGCTAACCGTGTCAACAAAATTCTAGACTCTTCCTGCAGGTTTCTTACTTGTTGCTTCCAACCTTAATAGCACAAAACTCAGATCTGATTATCGTCATAGGCTGTTGTCCCTATGCTCTGATGTGGGGCTAGCCGCTGAATCTAAAAGTGGGAGGTAAGATGCTTTCTGAAGTCTCTTATCAATCTTACTATTATGCTCTTAAAGCTAAAATAGTATCTAGTTTTCAAGTCTTTGAATGATGTACACAGTTTTGCTGGGCACCAATGAATTTTCTTGTACGCCCGTGGCTGTAGCTCAGACAGTTCTAGAGTTCAGGGTTGAAAACTGGACTTTTGCGAGTGTTCAGAGTTGACAAATTGGAAATGTCAAGTTAAATAACATCTATTTTAAAGGTTGTATTGCTTAGATTGTGATATACTTAACTTAACTATCATGTTAATGAGCAGTTGTGAGTAAAACTGTTCATTTGTGCTTTTGCGTGAGTTCCCAATTTTTTTTTCTGGTTTGGAACTTACATTTCTTATGCTAGATTCTGTACATTGAGTATACACTGTCCATCATCTAAAAAAAAAGAAGATACACTGTCCATAGGTATTTTGTTTGGAAAATTTGTTTTGTAAGCACCCCCATTCTTCGAAAATAGAAAAGAATCTGAAGAAAAATATCTACACCTTGACACCTTGTAGCTTTCCGAGTGAAGGTTAAAGGGCTCTATGTAAATCCATCTAATAATTTTAATACGTCCTTTCTATCACCTGATGCTATATGGGGTAATTTTTCTTTTCATGTATCCTCTTCATTCATTTATACAGTTTTACTTCATCTCTTATGCTTGTTTTGATTAAGTTAACTGCATTGCTTAATCTAATATTATCATTACTGTAGGAGTGGTGCGGATTTGTTGGGCCCGTTACTTCCTGCAGTTGCTGAAATATGTTCAGATTTTGATCCAGTGTCGTCTGTTGAGCCATCTCTATTGAAATTGTTTCGCAACCTGTGGTTCTATATTGTCTTGTTTGGATTAGCTCCTCCGATACAAAACAACCAGACACCTACAAAACCCACTTCTGCCCCGTTAAATACAATGGAGAGCAGTAGCTCTGTAGCCCTCCAAGCTGTTGCAGGACCCTACATGTGGAATAGCCAATGGTGTGTTGCAGTGCAACGTATTGCACAAGGAACTCCGCCGCTGGTATGTTTTTTAGGACCATAGAGCTGGGAATATTGTATGGTTCTTGTGCAGTTAGGAGTCTGAACTTGTTTGAATTCGTTTCCTGCTATTTAGCATAGCTTCTTATGGAAGGGGGACAGATGGGGTTCGTAGATTGTACACTCTCTATACAGTTTTTTATGCTCCGCATATTATTGTTGGCTTTCAACATTGATATTTTGTCAGTCGGATCCGTGGATTTATGGATAATGTTATTTTATGACTGTTAGGACTATGTGGGAGTTTCAGGGAATAAACTTGGATCAATTAATTAAACCGTAAAGTCGTAATTAAGATAAATAATGTTTAGATGCACTGCAAATCTTAGAAAATAGCTCCATTTTCAGTAAAAAAAAGCCTGTTTTATTGTATTTTGTGGATATTAATAGTATTTGGTAGGAGCATGATACACAGATTGTATAAATTAAATTGTATATAATACCCACTGATCAAAAATCAGAATTACTTCGTGACTTTGTTTCTGTCATGTATGCTTTTCACATTTCAGGTGGTCAGTTCAGTGAAATGGCTTGAAGACGAGCTAGAGTTAAATGCTCTGCATAGTCGTGGCAATGGGAATGAAAAGGCTGCTGTTGGACAGAGAACTGCGCTTTCTGCTGCTTTGGGAGGTCGAGTTGAGGTAGCAGCAATGACTACAATTTCAGGTCTGTTTATTCTCTGTTGAGTGATTTACAGCTTATGTTGATTGTTATTTGATTCCAGAATTTCAGGTCTGTTTACAACTGTTCTCAATCAAATTTAACCATGGAACTCTAGAAATGAGTGTGTTGAACTGTAGGTACCTAAACACACATCGCTGTCTCATTGGGTCCCGAAACTTCAAAATATATCTATACACTAGTCCACTTACCAGAATGTGCAGGCTCACCACAGCTCTTGTGTAGTTTGAGAGCAGTATATCAGGTGCAAGCCTATGCCCATTCCTCCCAATTGTGTCAGACGATCCAGATCAAGGAGCTGAGAAATGCTCCCACATCTGCATATTTGGATGATTGAATCATCATACAGATTTGTGTTGGGCCTTTTACAAGTGAGACCTAATAGGACGATTTTGCATTTCTTGGACCCAAGTGTCAGAATGGTAAAAAATTGGGATCTACAGGGCAATTTATTTTCTTAACTATTACTCCCTCAATTCCATATTAGTTGTCGTTGATTTAATACAAATCAGTGACAACTAATATGGAACGGAGGGAGTATTACAAAGTGGGATAACTTTCACACGTCTAAATCTGCAGTTTAAAAGAAAATGAAAAAATATTAACTGATTGGTTTTGACAAGAACTGAATTATTGGATTCAAGTACCACTGCCTTTATTTACGTGAGTGGTACACAAGGGAGATGGAATTTAATCGAAGTACCCCACTAATTTGTTCATTACTTTTATTGAAAGTACCCCACTAATTTGTTCATTACTTTTATTGAAAGTGCCTCACTAATTTGTTTACATTACCTTTTCAGGAGTTAAAACTACATATCTCCTTGCAGTTGCTTTCTTGGAGATATTGCGTTTTAGCTGCAACGGTGGCGTACTTTCAGCTACCTCTACGTTGAATAAATCAAATAGTGTGCTAAGTTGTGTGTTTGAGTATCTGCTTACTCCCAACTTGACACCAGCAGTATCCCAATGTTTGATGGCAGTTGTGCATAGAGCTTTTGAAACAATGTTGTCTTGGATGGTATGTTTCATACTCACAATCTGTTGAAAGTATGTTCTCATTTGCTCTCTTGTCTTTGTATCCCGTCATATGCTATGTGCTCTGTTATTTTCTGTTGAATCAAATTATTCCTCATCTCATGGCAAGTGTCAGCTCAGATCTTAAAGTATCAAAGCTACACAGCTTTCTGTTGTAAAGAATCGTACATTCTACCCCATTGTTGCAGTCTTGAAAGCTTTTGCCACACACTTGCATTTCCTTATGTTTCAACCGCATGTAAATCATATCTAGGGTTCTTGTTGAGACAACTAAAGTTGTTGAAAAGGTGCACAAATGGCTCTTAGTTTGATCTGAATCCCACAAGGAAAAGATTGCATTGGCAGATAGATGATTTTGTTTTCCTTGGGCAGTATGATTGACGCATCAAACTTTGCTTGCATCTCGTGTCCAATATTGGAAATCAGTTTTAGGTGTTGCATCATATATTAGGAATTTGATTTGCATTTCTTAGTATAACATAAGAGTTATTCCGTCCTGCATTCATCGACTTTGCATTGTAGTTATTCTGACGAATTATGCTACTGTTATTTATTTTTTAGAGCAGATGAAAACTTGTAGCTGTGCACCACATTAATTGTCTTTTATGTTCCCAGGAGGATCGTATATCTGACATAGGTGTAAAAGCTGATGTGAGAGAATCTGCTCTTTCTGTTCATGCTTGCTTCCTTATAAAGAGCATGTCACAGAGGGATGAACCTGTTCGTGATGTGAGTGTTAAGTTGTTAACTCAGCTTAAGGAAAAATTTCCACAGGTTAGGTGCTTTGATCTGTCTTCTTATGTTTTGGCTCTGTTGTTTTAAGACACACTGATGACACTAGAAAACTGAATTTTCAGGTTCTTTGGAACTCCTCATGCTTAGATTTACTACTAATATCTGTTCATAACGAGTTGACTTCTGGTCCTGTTAGTGATCCTGCATGGGTTGCCACTGTACGCTCACTATATCAGAAGATTGCTAGGGAGTGGATAACAAGTGCTCTTTCATATGCTCCATGTACCACTCAAGGCCTAATACAGGTCAGTCAATATAATAATATTTGGCCTTCTTCGAGCACCATTGTTCTTAATTTGCATGGAGCCGATACATGATTTGTTGTTAGGACATGGTCAGTGCCATGTAAATATTAAGGTTGTCGATCACTTGTGGGGTTAAAGTTGAGGTTTGGAATTGTATATATCCTTTTTTTACTTTGGTTAAAAACCATATTTTTACTTCATTAGATATCCTGTTTAGCATGCTTTTCAGTTTTCACACTAGTTTGGTAAACAATTTTTTGTTCTTAAAACATTTACGTGTGCAGGTTATAGTCATCTTCCCCTGCCGCCTCTTTTATCTATTCTTTCTCTCGCCTTGTATATTATTATCCTCTGACCTTCCTTTGTTTATAATCTCATAGTTCGCATACTCATTTTTTAAGTTTCTCAGTACTAAAAAAGTTACATTCTTGCTTGTGAATCCATAACTGCTGGATTGTTTTAGGGCTCAGCATTTAGTCACAGCACTACAATACTATGTCAGCCTTTCTTGAATTGTTTATGGCATAAACGTTGTGCCAGAGGCACCATTATGCCGGCATATAACGTTCATACTCTTTGTTTTGTATTCCCCCATATGTTTGATATATTGATTGGTATTGTTTGTAATTGTATTGTTAGGAAAATTTCTGCAAGCCGAGTGGTGCACAAAGAACACAGCATACAGCAGATGTTGTTTCACTTTTATCCGAGATACGTATTTGTACTGGAAAGAATGATTGGAATGGTATCAGGACTGCTAATGTTCCAGCAGTTATGGATTCTGCTGCTGCAGCATCAGGAGCGAGAAAAGATGCACCTGACATCACCCTGGAAGTACTGTCAACTGCAGTAGTGAGTGCAACAGCGAAATGTAACCATGCAGGGGAGATTGCTGGTATGAGAAGGCTGTTCAGTACTATGGGCGGCTTAAACATGGGCATGTCTCCTCAGTCTGGGCAGGCCCCACAGTCATTTGACGAAGTTTTTCTGTCCAAATTTGTTCGTCTTCTTCAGGACTTCGTCGTTACAGCGGAGAAACAACCAATAGATAATTCGTTATTTCGTGAAACTTGTTCTCAGGCTACAGCATTACTTCTTGACCATATGGTAATACTTTTGCATCTAAGGTTGTTTGTCATTTTCTCAGTTCTTGGCTTTGGTTGTGTTCTAATGTGTAACACACAGGTATCTGATTCTAGAAAAAATCTGGAAGGGTTTTCTCAGCTTATACGACTTCTATGCTGGTGCCCTGCTTATATTTCTACCCCTGATGCAATGGAGACTGGAATTTATATCTGGACGTGGCTAGTTTCTGCAGCACCTTCTTTGGGTCCTCTTGTGCTTGCAGAACTTGTTGATGCATGGCTGTGGACAATAGATACAAAACGTGGCTTGTTTGCATCTGATATGAAGTACTGTGGCCCTGATGCAAAATTGAGGCCACATCTCATTCCTGGTGAGCCCGAGGCACCACCAGAAAAGGATCCAGTTGAAGCAATAATTGCCCATAGGCTTTGGCTCGGCTTCTTTATCGATCGGTTTGAGGTTGTCACCAAACTTTTTCTTTGCTTATTTTGTGATATTTTCAACAGTTCTTCTATTTGCCCGCCTAAGATATTTAACATTTCTTTTATCATAAGAGTAAATTATCTGGTGTAGAACTTCTATATCTGACACCACCCAGTGATAAATAATAAATAGTCTAAATGGTTCCGGATGTCCTGTGTGAAGAAGCATACATTGATTATACCACAAGTAGTATTTAGATTTACATGAATACGTATACGCTAAGACATGCTTCAAACTGATCAGCATTGTACTAGATTACAGGCCTGTGAGATGCACAATTTGAAGATAAGGTTGTCCATAGGGAAATAAAGTTGTGTTTTTGGTCTGGTGTCACTTTTGGTGGCCTGTACACGTGTTGCATTTCTAAACCACATCTTGTCAAGCAATTCTGTTACTATCATTTAATTGCCTAATACGTTTTCATATGGCACTAGAATATTAACATTCATGAGCAGTATGTTTGTCTTTTATATAATTAGTACGAGCAAATGTTGTTATACTATGTCTTGATATCATCTTTATATTTACTAACGGTAATAGAACTTTGATGATACTCCGTATCTTTAATCCTCAGTTTCTGACTGAGGTTAACTTGCATTTTGTTTGTCCAAAATTAGAGTGACCTTGTGATGTTCTATAGGATATGATGAAGATGCATTATTGACTCTTTGCCTAATGTTTTATTGGTTGCTGGTTCACGTACTTACGTTGTTCTCTTGTTGTGTTGTTTAATTATCTACCTTATGTGGGTGTTATTTAAACAGGTGGTCCGCCATGATAGCATTGAGCAACTTCTACTGTTAGGCCGTATGTTGCAAGGAACAATGAAGTCTCCAACTCATTTTTCTCACCATCCTGCTGCTACTGGCACTTTCTTTACTGCGATGCTTCTTGGTCTGAAGTTCTGCTCTTGCCAGTCTCAGTTTAACTTACAAAAATGTATTATGGGGCTTCAGTTGTTAGAGGACAGAGTATACCGGTAATACTCATTTCATTACACAGTTTCCTTGTCTTACTATATTGCTCTTCATTGTGTTTTAGGATATTTCTGCTGCATATATTGGCTGTTGCTTTTCTATATCTTCCAATCATATTTGGTTCAAGTAATATTTATTTGTCATGTTACGAGGATGGCAGTGTCCATTAGGGGAAGGGTGTGAAGCAGTGCCTGGTGGGGAGAGAGGGTGTAATTGAGAGATTGATAGATGGAGACTAGATTCCACAACGCTTAATATTGTTAATTAAGTGAGATTATGATCAAACGGGCAAACATTAGCAAGTCAGGGAGTTGAGAAGATAATTATGAGTTCTAGGTGCAAAGTGATACAATTTAGTAAGCTAGAGTTGCAGTGTAGTTTTATCATGGTAAAGCAAAACATGAGTTACTGAGTCTATGGAAAATCTTGAATTGGAGTGATAGTTTATAGTATCAGAATTTGAATAAATTATCTTAGTACTTTGTCGGTTTGGTCCCAATGTGTATAGTACTACCACGAGTGCTATACAGTTGCTTAGAGTTACATTTGGTACGCCAACACAAAACCTCAATGAAGTTCAAATCATTTTATTTTGAACATTCCGTTAGGACACTTTGGGCAGTTGAGCACTCTATATGCTTTGTTTACATGTTCATTAAACCTGTTTATGTAATATGGATAAAATTGTTTTTATGCTTCCAGTCTTATGCAGTGAGATGCAAGTTTGCATCTTCTCTGTTTTCTTTACCCCATTATGTTATGTTTCTGATACAGTTTTCACGTCCTGTCTTTTCTTGCAGTGCTGCTTTGGGATGGTTTGCTTATGCACCTGAATATTATGAATCTCCAAACAAAAGTTTTGCTCAGAGAGAGGCCCAATCTGTTTCAATATTTGTCCACAGTCTGCAAAATGAGCGCGCCACCAGTTCTACCGATTCTGGTCCAAAGTCACAGGGACGTGAAGGCGAACTTAACACAGTATGATTTGACCCACATGTTTCTCCCCTTTTCTCTCTCTGCCTTCCCCACCTCAAGAACAAAAAATGCATGTCTGAGTTATCTTGTGCTTGCGATACAAAAAGGGGTAACTTACGGTGGCAGGTAGGTAAATCCAGGTTATCTTGTGCCTGTGTCATAGTGAAGGTAATGGGATGGAAAGAGGGGAGCTGCTGGGAGGAAGAGCGAGAAGTTTTCGCCAGGAGGGAAGATGCACCACAGCGACAGGGAGAGATAGAGATGGAGATAGATGAACTCCAGTTTATTCTTTTCTTGTTTTAATCAAACTATATATACTGTACTGATAGGATTTCCTTACCGATGACGACCAATTGAATATTGAATGCAACTAGTAGATAACAATGGATTCTAGAATGTGGCTAAGTAACATAATGCATGGACCTAATTTGGTGCTATGCTTAATGCATGTTCCTCTTATGGGCAATGTGGCACTCACTTCTGCTACCTCCGTTCCGAAATATAAGATGTTTTAGCTTTTTTTTTGGATTCGGATGTACCTAGACGTGTTTCAGTGCTGTCACTCATTTCATTCCGTATCTAGTCTATATTGAAATGTCTAAAACATCTTATAATTTGGAACGGAGGGAGTATTATCTATCTTAAAAGCTTAACACTTCTCTCCCTGTTGTTTTTTCCTTTGGTTGCAGGCGGATCAGATCCACCCGGTGTGGGGCTCTGTGGATAACTATGTAACTGCACGGGAAAAGCGTAAACAACTACTTTTGATGCTTTCGCAGAATGAGGCAGATAGGCTTGAAGTTTGGGCAAACCCAATAAACACAAAGTAATTACTACTACTGTGATACTATACTATCTTTTGTTTCTTACTCCCTCCGTCCATAAAAGGATGTCTCAACTTTATCTAAATTTGTATGTATCTAGACATACTTTAGTGTGTAGATACATGCACATTTAGTCAAAGTTGAGACATCCTTTTATGAACGGAGGGAGTATTTGTTTTTTAGTTCGAACTCACATGTACTGCATATTATATCTGCGCAGAGATACGTCGACATTTCGTGGCAAAATCAGCTCAGATAAATGGACTGATCACTCCAGAACCGCGTTTGCTGTTGATCCTCGAATTGCACTTTCTATGACTTTGAGGTTTCCCACAAACCCGGCATTGCAATCCGAAATTACTCAATTAGTACAGGTATGATTCTTGCATATAGCTGTTAATGTTTTCAGATATAGTTTTGCATTGGGCACCTTCTGTCTTCACATTCAAGTTCTGTTTTGAAATATTTCCGCTTTTCATCTGCTAAGCACATTCACAGGAAACGTAATATTTATCTCATGGTGCATTTTTCAACTTAATGTTAACTGAAGATGTCATCTTTCATAACTTCTAACCTTTAATGATTGTAAATTAGTCAGGGAAGTATAGTCATGAATGTAGTTCATTTTAAACAACCATACAATAAGGTTAGTATAACTTCCTAACTAGAGTTGCCAATATTTGAAAGGCGTCATTATGATCTCACCCACATGCAATTTGTCCTATTAGTGTGCAGTAGGTCAAATGGATCAGAAGTGGTTAGTCTGGATACCCTTGGATGTATAAGCAATTTGTCATATTAGTGTGCAGTAGGTCAAATGGATCAGAAGTGGTTAGTCTGGATACCCTTGAATGTGTAGTGTATAGTGCAAGGATAGATGTATGACAATGATACGTTGATTGGAGGTAAATTCTGATGTCATGATAAAATGAAGAACTATCAGTTATGTCTTGTTAATCATGATACTAGTGTAAATGTATTGGTGGTTTGGGCTGTTATTATTTCAGTTTCTGTTGGGTGTGAGATCTGGATGCTGAAATGGCATGAGAAAATCTATTCTGAGGAAAAGAAAGTGTACTGTGTGATGCTTGCAATCTCATCATTTTCAGCCTTTTATTTTCTTGCCACTATCTTACCATTGTTTAGATTACTATCCCTTATCTTTAATCATAGTTATTAAAACAGGACCAGACCGGTTCAACCAGAACCGAAGTTCTGGTCTGGTTTGCTAGAAAGACCGCCTCTTCATGGGAACCAGTGAGCGGGCTGACCAAGTGCACTCCATGCAGAAATAGTATATGCAATCTGTCGAATTTGAACATGCGCACTAAAGTTTCCCAAGCACACTGCTCATTAGGCGTGTGGCTAACCGAGCAAACAAATTATGCTGATCTTTTGCGGGAATAAATGTACTTCACCCATACTTTCTATATATGTTGTTGAATCGGTGGCTGGACCAGTGAACTGCTGGCCAAACCACTGAGCCATCGATCAGAGATTCAGTTTCAATAATTATTACTTTAATACTGGAAGTTTGTAACTAGTGGATGCTCTCACAGTATAAAGCTTGTGCGTCAACTCACGTGACCAGTAAATGAAGTGTTTAATGTGCTTGATTATGTATTGAGCATCTTTTAATCCTTCCAACTTTTCAGTTTCAGTGACAAGGGTGACACATGTTGCTGTATCTTATCATTCTTTCGTCTCTGCAGACACACATACTGGAGCTTCGTACAATTCCTGAAGCATTACCTTTTTTCATCACTCCAAAGGCAGTGGACGAAAATTCTGCACTGTTGCAGCAACTTCCACACTGGGCTCCGTGTTCTGTCACGCAGGCATTGGAGTTTTTTACTTCTCCTTATAAAGGACACCCCCGTGTTATGGCATATGTCCTTCGTGTCATGGAGACTTACCCACCTGAGACTGTCACCTTTTTTATGCCTCAGTTGGTACAGTCTCTCAGATACGATGATGGGGTGAGAAAATTTCTTCTATGTGTGTGTACTCTTTCTGTATGACCAAGAAAAAGTACTAATCATTCAATCTGCACCTTTTGATTTATCACTCTTATGGAACCCATAACGCCTTCTTAAAAATAATTATGTGCTTCTCTCATTTCCCTCGCCTCTTATCTTATCAGAAATTAGTTGAAGGATACTTGCTTGGAGCTGCTCGAAGAAGTAATATATTTGCTCACATCTTAATATGGCATCTGCAGGTGAAATTTATTTACTTTGTATCCTGTGTTTCTTCATATGGAGATATGGTTTTGTTTTTATATTCTACAACATATTCCTACTGCGAAATTCTGCTCTGACTTGCTTGTTCTTCTGTGAAATTGAAATCGCAGGGGGAATGCGAGGAAACTGACAATGAAAAGGAGGCGGGGCCTCCAAAGGTACCACACCTTTTCAAGTTATCTATAGCTGGGCTTCTTCCTTTCCTTGCCCTTTTGGTTTTCAACGTATCCTGTTGCATTACCCAAAAAAAAATACTGGTTTGCTCCAATAGAGCCCTTTTCTAAAAGTTCCTCGTAACAGTTCGCACCCCATAAATCATAAGCTTGAGGGACAGCAAGATCATCAAAGTAAAATTATGGTTATGCTTGTTTGATAAGGCACCTGATTTTTTATCAAGGGCCTATGCTTGTTTACTCTAGACTCATGCGCTTGATGAAATTTAACTTTCATCATTCTTGAATTTAAAGCCATTGGTACTGCCGTACCAGTGAATAAATGGCGGATCGAACAATTAAGTTCAATGTTATTGTGTATGGAAAGAAATCCGTATTACATTCAGACTCACAGTAGGCCTGAACATACGATTCTATGTCTGTATGCCAGTTGCCCTTTTAATCTGATTTTTTTTTACTAAAGTTATTTCTTATCTTGTAACTTAGTCATAGTGATGTGTGCTCTTTTGCCAAAGCATTCCAGCATTTGGTTGTTAACTCATGTTTTGGAGAACGGGCAGAGGCCCAGTGGTTGGAGTATGGCTGAGCGTACTCAACATCCTGAGTTTGATCCCCGTCGGGGACGAATTTCTGGATTTCTCACGAAGGAGCTCTTCTTCTATAAAAATACTACCTACGGCTAGCCTTATTTTTTTTTTAACTCATGTTGCGAGCTTTAAGGTCATGTGTATAATGTTTACATTTCCCTTTTTTCCAGACCAGTGCATTCCAATCCTTGCTTCCTGCTGTTAGGCAGAAAATTGTTGACGGTTTCACTCCGGAAGCTCGGGAAATGTTTGAAAGAGAGTTCGATTTTTTTGACAAGGTCACCTCGATTTCTGGCGTTCTGTTCCCTGTTCCCAAGGAAGAGCGAAGAGCGGGTATTAAAAGGTAGTTACAGAAAAAGCTTTCTTGTGTTTAGTTGTCTTCCCAACAAATACATATGAAATTCTGTTCTCTTGAACTCGTCACTGTGAATTCCTCATGCAGGGAGTTGGAGAAGATTACTATTCCAGGTGATGACCTCTACCTACCTACTGCAACAAACAAGTTAGTAAAGGGCATACAACTGGACAGCGGTATTCCTCTTCAGTCTGCCGCAAAAGTTCCAATAATGATTACTTTTAACGTGGTTGATCGCGACGGGAACCCAAATGATATAAAGCCACAGGCTTGCATTTTCAAGGTAATTTTCTTTTTGTTGCAGTACAGTCTGCAGAAATAATGTCTTTCATTGATGTAACCTATAGATCTGGGTCATGTGCATTTTTCTATGAAAATATTAACCTCAACGCACATTTTTTTCTATAGAATGACAATGAGATTTGTGCCTTAATGTCAAGGCTTTAAACCGCTGTATTTGTGCCTTCGCAGCAAGGACCTGATAAAGTTTTACTTAGATATTAAATCGTGTCATAAGCGGATGATAGACATAATTAAAAAAACCCAGAGTTCAGGGCTTGGTCATAGTTACCACTTACCACTCGAGAGGACAACCGGCTGTTGGGGATAGTCTTCTCATATATGATCAGAGGCTCCTGCAGGAATTTCACAACACCGTTTTGTGTCTTACATTCTGCTACAGATACAAAAATATACAGCTTGAAGTTAGGAAAAAAAAAACAGCGCTAATTCTGTCGAGGTACATCAGTTGGTAGGAACCTGAGAAACATATCCATCTCTACAAAATCAGGTGGCAATTTTCGAACTGGGGACATATAAGTTACAAATGAAAGTTCCCTCGCGTTTCAGTTACATTCATACCCCCCAACACTCACACCACCGCACACATACATGTGCACGTCTTTTTGAAACACTCTTTCTGGAGGCAGTTGTACAAAGTTTATTTTTATGCTTGATGTCAGTCTTTGCGCTTCTGTCGTGGTTTTATCAACTAAAAGCTAGCTATCAACATGGCTCATTCTCACGTTTATTTTGCTGGCAACACTGTAACAATTTGTCGGTTAGTAGAATAGACATCCTTTTACCGTTGCCACAGTATTTTTATCATGCGGACTATGAGTAACATGGTAAAATGACCTAGATTAATTCCGTCATTATAATTTACACCATGAACCATATATTGTAGCCATTATGATAAGTGCACAGAAAGTACTTCCGTCAAGTGCAAACTAATTACAAGCGAGGTCAAATTCATTTTATGTAACCTGTAGTTCAAGACCTTTAACTATCATTTGAGCGGTGAAAAAGGTTGTATGTCTATAACATCTTTGAGATATCGCTGTAATTGTTGATCACTGTCTCTGCTAATCTTCTAGTGCCCCCTGTCCTTGATAGTTGACACAAGCAACTTTCTATGCTATGACAGGTTGGTGACGATTGTAGACAGGATGTGCTGGCCCTCCAGGTCATTTCCCTATTAAGGGACATATTTGAAGCCGTCGGATTAAACCTGTATCTCTTTCCCTATGGTGTTTTGCCCACTGGCCCGGAACGAGGCATAATTGAGGTAAGCACGTCACCCCGTTGTTTCATTTTTTTGTACCTATATGGACTGGAATCACCAGTCACTGATCTTGGACAATCGTGTAACTGAACCCTCATTCCTACCCAAAGATAATGTGAGCCGGATCAAATTCCAGACCTTGATCAGACATCCTAGTAACATGGCATCTTAAAAGAGAACATCCTTGATACTGTGAGCTGTTTTAAATTGATCAGTCAATATTATTATGGGTTTGTTTTTATGTTATACCGTGTTAGTAACTTAATAAAAGATATAATATAGACACGTCAGTTCAAATCATATGTTGTTTTGGACATTGCACGGCCTTAGAGGATTAGTTTTGGCCATTAATATTTGTAAAAATATGACAAAAGGTATGATAGAATTTAGTATCACAATTTTGAGTGAATTCTAGTGATCTTTATTCTTGTGTGGTTAATCTCTCTATGTTTTAGTGGTCAGAGTTAGGAATGAGTCTCTCATACGTGTAAACATCAGTGTAGTAGTTTTATGTAATTTCAGCAACGAATTAAGTCAACAAAGAGTAGTTTTTACGACTAATCAGTGTATATCATTGTACACTCCTGTATTTATGTTTAATTGTGCTTTAGATAAAACATATGCCTTCATACAGAAAGAGTTATTGTCTGTTTTCTTGGTTTCCTGTATGATTCATATATCTTAATCTGAGCATGCTGTAGGTGGTCCCAAATACTCGGAGTAGAAATCAAATGGGTGAAACAACTGATGGTGGTTTATTAGAGATATTTCAGCAAGATTATGGCCCTGTAGGGTCACCTTCTTTTGAAGCTGCACGCGAAATGTTTATGATTAGTAGTGCTGGATATGCTGTTGCCAGCCTGCTTCTTCAACCGAAGGATCGGCATAATGGCAATCTTCTCTTTGATAGGTTTATACTTAGTACCCTATCTTTAATTGACCGAGTATAGCTGGAATTACCACTTAACCATCACCTTGCTTATGCAGCCATGGGAGACTAGTTCATATTGATTTTGGATTTATTTTGGAGATTTCACCTGGGGGTAACATGGGGTTTGAGAGTGCACACTTCAAACTAAGCCATGAGATGACCCAATTGCTCGATCCATCTGGAACCATGAAGAGTGACACCTGGAATCAATTTCTCAGGTACGTATTTTTCACAGTTGTAGTGAAATGTAAGATATACGTGTTTGTAATTTCTGCAATTTTGATACACTTGTTTCACACCATCCAGTTCAAAATGAGGGCGAGCGCTAGAGAAACATGTCGGAACAGAAAAAGTTGAGACATTTTTTCGATAAAATTATGCATAGAGTTGTGGGGGCGAAAAAAGTTGAGGCATTTCATAGATAAAATTATGCATAGAAAAATTAGGGTGAGAACAAAAAGTGTTGGGAGACCTTTTGTACATAAAGTTATGCATACTGTAGCTACCCTTATATTTATTAATATTACATGTCATGGGAGAGGGTGACCTGATTGTTCATTTGCAAACTTTCTGTGGATGTTTGGGGGAGAATACTAAACTCTTCATGGAGCTTAGTTTGTACGAATCCATGGGCTGCACTGGCCTTCACCTTGCACCGTTTTGTTCTGATTAAACAAAATTCCATTCAGATTGTGTGTCAAAGGATACCTAGCGGGAAGAAGACATACGAATGGCATTATAACTACAGTGCAGTTGATGGTGGACAGTGGACTCCCGTGCTTCAGCAGGGGAGAACCTATTGCTAATCTTCGGAAGCGGTTTCACCCAGAGATGAATGAGCGCGAGGCGGCTAATTTTATGGTGCGCACATGTGTTGATGCCTACAACAAGTGGACTACCGCAGGGTATGACTTGATTCAGTACTTGCAGCAAGGTATTGAGAAATAGTCCGTTTCTCATTTTGTAAATGGTATGGTCGTGTACATCAATTGTATGTAGCACTAACTCCAGCATGTAGAGTTGAGGTATTAAGCAGTTCCATTGTACCGAGAGAACTGAGAATGCATGTTTTTTCCTACTGAAAGACAGGCTAGCTAGTAAAGCCTAATAGATCACCACTTCACCAGGTCATTTTTAATTTGTAATAGAGCAACAGATGCAATTCTTTGTCTGCTAGGCACGTATTTTTTTCTTGATTTTAGCATGTGGACTTCTCTTTATGAGATTCTGCATGCTAGCAGTTGTTTTTGTTTGTTTGAGATCTATGTGGCGTGGCATGTTTTTTTTTTCCTTTCAGAAAGTACAAAGGCATGCACGATCGTATGGAAGACAATCTTCTCCTATATACCTACCTCTCAATGTCATTTGGAGATGTCAATAAATACTGTATATTTACTACCTTGTGTATATCTAATGTTGGTGGCTCTATTATCTTTACCTCCTTGATTTCCTTGTATTTTTTGTTGGTAGTATTCTTTTCTTCCTCACTAATAGTGCGGACCCAAACGAGATCGAATCTGCTCGTTAGGGCGTCTCCTAGGTGTGTTCATTTCGGGGGCATCTGGACACATGGGATAGGTGTGTCAAGGGTCACGCCTAAACATGCTGGACAAGTGTTCCTATTTGCCATTCCATCATCTTATCATATTTTGATCAAAACAAATCTATTGCAACATAACTTTTTAGCACACAAATTAATTAAAAAATATCCAGATAACAGTTCATACATGTAAAGTTAAAATTTGGAAATTGCTAAAAAAAAAACTGTCCACTTAAAAGTTAAACACATGAACATTCAAAACTACTGGTTTCCTTTAGGGGTCGACATGTGGTCAACTAAATCATTTTTTATCTATGAACACCTTGGTCACCAACCTTTGATGCATCTTGAGGTATTCTTCATACTCACCCGTGCATGATCTAGCTTGACTAGAGGGTCCATGCAGTCCAAATCAAGATCATGTACTCGATGATCACAATCCTGTTGTGCATGATGATACAACCAGTTATGAACTTGCACATTTGATCTTTGGCCTAAGTTTTAGCATGCAACTTGCACATTTGATCTTTGGCCTAAGTTTTAGCATGCAAACATCAGATAGCGCTGCAACATATTGATGTCATTGTGAGATCTTGCTATGCCAAAAAAGAACGTTAAATCCAGAGATTGTATGATGCCACACTTGAAATATGGCAGTGCACTGTCCAACATGCTCTTTATATTGCATTCGCCAACACAATGAACAATTCTTCAATTCCAATGCACGCAATCGATGCATCCAAGAATCTGAGGAAAGCCTCTTGCAGTTGCAGTAGCCATGAGGCGAGCTGCATCTTGAATATTTGGTTGTCTCAAATATTCCTTTCGAACACCTTCACCACCGCTGCACAAAAACAATACATGTCGTGCAAACATGCTCATATATGTGATCGACGTTAACTCCATATGCAAGCATCCGGATAGCAAGGACAACTGACCAGCTTTCGAACATGTAAGTCAACAATGGAAAGAGGAGGACTTAATGATTATTCGTTCGCCAGAACCAGAAGTAAAAATTGGCTTGGCCTCCCATGGCGACGTCAGCGGTGGGGTTTGAAGCGGCCGATCCGTTGTGTGCCCGATCTCACTTGCAGTGGAATCATGAGCGCTAGCGGCGGCGGGTCAGCCTAGAGATTGGGGGAGGTTTGGGAGTATCTCAACACTTTTTGGATGCAAGTGTCTAGATGGGGATACCCTTGGGGCGTGATTTTGACCGGGACACTCCAACGGAACGATGTGAGAGGCATGAGGAACACACATGGAGTTGCCCTTAGCTTTACTGCATCATGGGCTCATGACAATGTTTCAACCTTAAAATTTTGGGATCAGCATTCTATGATTCTTGAATGTTGTGGTTTGGTGGCACGTCGGTCTAATAGATTATCGTGTGCAATTGTGCATACACTCTAGCATCTAGAAGAGACGACTCCACCTACTACGAGGTGAATGCGAGAACATAGTAGCTTCGTGTGAACAGTAAAACCTTACCATATTATCAATACATTGTAGCACCCTAAAAAGTTGTGAACATGCCATCTTGCCGGGCTCGAAGTCTCGAACCTGGTTGGCCCCATGTGCCTATAAGGTTGGGCTCGGTTCTAGGAAATCGAGCCATTTACATGGAGGCCCGATCCATCTTGGCCTGAAATCCCTCTTTTTTGTAACTTAAGGCTGGGCAGGGGTTTTGATTTTGCACGACGAACTTCTCCGGCTTGACCCGAGACCCAACCTGTCCCGAAATATGGCCAGGGAGGAAATCACTAATTAAATGGTTCCCTTCACGAAGGTAAACCTGCACGCGTTGTGGTCGTGACAAGTGTCAGTTTCTCCTTTTACACGGTCCCCGTGGGTGCTTGCATGTGTGACAAGTGGCAGCGTGAGAGAATTTTGGTGGATTTTCTTCCCTTCTCCCCGCGAGGTTTGTACCGCATTTATTTCGTGATTCGTTTTTTAAAAACGAAATATCTTGAGAACCGTTTATCCGAATTACGAACCGTTTTCACTTTTGAGCTCCTCGCGTCGAGATATTCAAAACTAGATTCCATGTTGATAGGTTTTGATGAACTTTTTTTTGTACAACCGATTATGTATAGTTGTACAACCTATTCTGTGTAGTTGTACAACCTGTGTTTGTACAAAACTGTGTTTGCGTAGTTGTACAACATGTGCATATATAGTTGTACAATCTGTGTCTGTACAACTTGTGTCTGTCTAGTTGTACAACCTGTGTCTGTACAACCTGTGTCTGTGTAGTTGTACAATCTGTGTCTATTTAGTTGTACAACATGTGTCTATATAGTTGTACAACCTGTTAACATTGTGTACATCCGGTAGCAACGTGAGCTAGCAACATGATTCTAAATCTAGCGATGATTCTGTAATATTTAATCAAAGTTTGTATTTGTTGACATCGGAACGATCAAAATACGTGGTTCGTGTACACGCGGGGGCTTCCGCGGTGATTCTGTACATGCATGGCATGGGGCTTCGTACGCATCCGTACCTGGATCTGTACATAGAGGCTCCTGCCAGCTGCTTCGCTTTGCACGGGAGAGTTCTGTACATCCACGGTGCCAGCTGCTTCGCTCCCGCGCATCGGACGCGCACGCGCTGGACCTTCGTACGTACGTACGCCTGCCAGCCTACGCACGCGGACACGCAACGGGGCTGCCAACGACGTGCCGTGCCGAAATTTTGTTGCATCGCACGGACGCCACGTGGGCTGCTGTGTGCTCGCGGAGGCACGGAAGTGACCTTCACGAAGGTCACCCTTTTCCTAGTGGTACCAGTGCGGAAGTACATGTCAATGTGTTTTCATTGGATCATTCCTGGTCCATATTGCAAATACGCAGACTGTACACCTTGGCATAATTTTTTGTGAGAGGTCTAAACAAATTATTTGTCAATGACAACATATATCTATCTAATTCCTCGGCTCATACACCTGTGTTTGCCTTTCTTTCTTCTTTCTTGCCCCCTCTCGCCCCCCTCCCCCCCCCCCCCCCCCCCCCCCCCCGAGGGCGACGGGCCGCCCAAGCCACCAGCCGCGCCGCCCCTCCTCTAGCTTCCGCCCTCCTGCGCCGCCGCCGGCAGGGGTCGTCGGGCTTCGCCCCGGCGTCGCCGGCGGCGGCAGATCTTCTCTCCCCGCGTCCTGGTTGGGTGGGTCGGGGCCCTTACCTCAGTGGCGGCGGTGCTCGTCGGGAGGGCGTGGTCCGGCGTGGCCGGAGGATGCTGGTGGCGGTGGTGCTCCGCAGCGGTGCAGCGGCTCCCCAGCGACCGCTTGGCCTTGGTCCTCGCCTCGGCCCCCAGATGGGCTCGGGTGGGCCTAGATGGGCCTGAGCGGGCTGGGCGTCCCTGCGGCTGTGGCTCCTCCTGGAGATGGTGGTGGCGGCGATGTAGGCGTAGGGGACGGCGGCGCTGTGAATCGGCATGTTGCAACAGGGCTGTAGGAGCTTTACGGGCTGTAGGCCCGGCCGGGCCAGGCGGGCCTGGTTTGCTCCGGCGGCTCTGTCCGGTCGGCTACCGCCTCTCGGTGGTGGAGGTTGCTCCCTCCCGTCGATATGCGGTGCTGCTGTCCCTCGCTCCGGTGAAGTTGTCTACTCCGTTCTGCAGACCGTGGTCCAGTGCCCTTGGAGAGACGGTGATGATGACGGCAAGATCGTGGTGGCGCATGCTAGTGGGCGGAGAAGCGGGTGGTGGTGCGCCGGTGGTGTCCGGGAGTACCGGGGGAAACCCTAGGACCAGTGCGCCGGTGGTGTCCGGGTGTTCGTGTGACTCGTGCTCGGGAGAAATCCGTGTTGACTCGTTTGACACCGACGCGGTGCCACCTTCGGGTGGCGCCATTCCTTGTTGGAGGGCGTCGGGGGTAGCCCGAGTTCACCTTACACCGAGTACCGGGGGAAACCCTAGGACTAGTGCGCTGGTCCGAGTAGCAGCGCCGTGTCGACGGTGCCCCTTCTGAGGGAGATGCTGCTGTGTTCTGGACACAGCGGGGTGCCTTGTGCGTGGTGGGACAATTTCGGAGGGCGCAGCGATGGCGGGTCATCTTCATTTAGTCGATTCGCCATGTTCTTCATTTCTTTTCGTTTTGGGCGTTGTGTTTGCTGTTGCCCCAGCCTGTGTGGTGTGTGTGGTGTGGTTCTTGTATCTGTGGTTGTGGATGTTTGCTGGTCGGTGCTTTATTTATAAAGCAGGGCGAAAGCCTGTTTCGTGTGATATATCTATCTAATTCTCCTACTTTATTTATTTATGGAATCTATATTAATGTAGTTTTACAAAATTTATATACGATTAGAATTCTTAGTTCTTCCTCTTATGAATGGCCGTGTGGTCATCCGAATGAGGTTTACAGAAATCCTACCGAATAACTCATGCAAAAAAAATTCACACCTCGAATGAACCTAGCTCATCCTTTTCAATTCCTTCAGAGTTCAAACGGGGCATCCAAAGGGCTGGTTTTGCAAATTCTGATGCATAATTTGTCTCCACCAAACAAATATTAGGAGATCTCCATTTACATCATGCAACACATCATCTGTACTCCCCACTCCAATTACACATGTATTACACTGAACCAGAAGTCAGAAAGTCGTGATGAGCACGCCTTTCTTCTCACAGTCAGTACTACTCCCTCCGTCCCTAAATGTAACATGCTCTGGCAGTTTAAATTGAACTGGTAGGATGACTTATATTAGGGTCATAGGGAATAGTTATGAAGCTAGCAAAAAAGTTCATGCTATACATCACCAATGCACCGTGCAAAACAAGCACACACTTGGAACGTAAAAGGTACAAGTCAAAAAGACGTCGAACCTTTACTTACAATCAAACAAATATGTGGGTGGTAGAACTAGAAACAAGCACATTGTGATTGTGCGCTGCGATGGAGGTTCCCCATACAGAATGGAAGGGATGCGTCGACATACACGTGACAGCTAGCTAGGCTCTTGATCTCCTTCAACATTCTCGGTTACAAATCCTTCAAACCTTAATACTATCATATGTAAATTACTAAGTACTAATGCACTCCCTCCATCCCAGTTTAAAGGGGCATAATTGACAAAATTTTGGGACCAAGGTGCTAGTGGATTGGAGCTATAATATTGCATGCATTGGTGGGAAGAGACAACCAACCACTAATTGAGATGAAATCTCTACTATATAATATGGCTAAAGGTGATGGTTGGTGATACGTCAAAAGACCAACAAAAAAAATCCACCCGATCAAATACGTGAAAAGAATTAGAGCCCCGATCGGATCAAAACGGAAAAAACGTAGCCCACGGGAGAGAGAAAGAGTCTCGTACTGGCAGCAGCCCGCGAGATCCCCGGTCACCGACAGCTTTCGTATGGGCCTTGTAGCTGCTCTATGGCCCAACCAACCAAGACGGTGCAAGTCAATGCATGCACGGTTTAAAAAAAGTCAATGCATGCACAAGTTGAGACAATCCATCCGTACCTTCATATACTGGGAGTACGTGATTATGGGGACTGGCTTAGATTGGAGACAAAAATATATCGAATTCACTCTTTGTTTTAATCCTAAGTATGTAGGTCTGCTTTCCTACACCTAGCGTAAAACGTTTTTATGACTTTATATACACCTCTAAAATAAATCAAATGATGCGAACCTAAAACTAAAGTGAAATATACTCCCTCCGTCCCAAAATAACTGTCTTAGATTTGTCAAAAAGTGGATGTATCTAGATATGAAACAAATATAGATACATTCATTTTTGGACAAATTTGAGACACTTATTTTGGGACGGAGGGAGTAATATGTTTCAGTGCTAAAAATTACATCATATCTGTTTTCTAGATTCGTGAGCATGTACACTTTTGTTTAAATTTGAAATCCATGATTAATTATGATTTTGTGTTACCCGTAGCAACGCACGGGCATTTAGCTAGTTAAATGCTAATATGCCTAGGAGGTGGGGAGATTTTGGGAGTGCATAATTTTCGAATTGTGCCAGAGAACTCGGGGGGAGGGAGTATCTCCAATGTGTTGAGATCAATATCTACAGTAAAGCCCTTTTAATTAATGCACCTTTCTTATGAAAAATACAGAAGTACCAAATCTAACCATATGTACATATACAAAGGATCCCTATGTACATATTTAATTGGGCTAGTAACTTTGCACATGAAATTCTACAAGTATATTCAGAGTACGTACGTAGTGAGGGCGTCCTAATTCACAAAGGATTCTGCTCAAAACTAACGCTACACTCCCAATTTTGAAAGTAAATTAAGAAAAAAACATCTAGATACGTGAAGTATTTTATTAGCGGATCAATCGAGCGGCGGCGAGGTCGGGAGGATGCATGCCTGCATGATCCACGGACGTACACGCATGACGCATCCATGTATGCTCGGCCCGTCGGATCGATGGATGGAGCGCTTGCTTTCAAAAACGGAAGCGCCCGTGCGCGCCGCCGTGGCCGTGGGCCGCGAGCATCATCGGCGGCCGCGGCGGCAGCGGGGGCAGCGAGGTGCGCTTGACGAACCGGCCCTTCATCCGCGGCCGCTTCTCGGCGTTGAGCTTGCGCACCTCGTACCGGATCTTCTTGGCGAACAGACGCGTCCGCCGCTTCTCCCGGTACCGCGAAACCCGGGCCTCCCGCTCGCCGCCCGTCACCGGCGTCACCGCCGCGCCAAGTCCGAATCCCCGGCTACCCGCCTGTCCATGCAAAGCAGGAGAGCTTAATTAGACGACACATTAAGGTTGTAATATGGAGTAGAAGTGATGGAAGAACTGTGTATATTGATCCCAGGTCAGAAGTTCAGAAGAACGGTGACTTACCGCGAAGTCGAGCCAGGAATCAATCGGATCGAAGTGTGGGCGCTCGCCGTGGAACCACGGCGAGCCACCGTCACGGGCCCACGAGTCGATGACCCCCTCGTAGTCGAGCTTAAGTATCTTCTTCGAGTCCGACCGCTTCCTTTTCCTGTCCTCGTGTTGTTCCGGCGCCGGCGCCGCGGTCTGATCATCGAAGTCCATGTCGAAGTCAAGGTTCATCTGGGGCTTCTCGTCGTCCAGGAACCGCAGATCGTCGATGCCTTCGTCGACTCCTCCCATGAGCAGGCTCTCCATGTCAGCGGCGAAGCTGGCAAGCTCTATGTCCGGCACGACGTCGAACCCGGTAAACCCGTCCGCGAGGTCAGAGCCGCACTCCGACGACGGCTGATCAGCGAGCGACGTGAAGCAGCAGGCTGCGGGCTTCTGCTCGAGCAGATCCGCCCCCTCGTCGACCGGCACGGGGTTGTAGAGCTCGGCAAGCATGGGGTCGAACACCGGGACGCGGTACAGCAGGTCCTCGTCGTAGACCTCCTCCTCCTCGCGGACATTGCCGTTGTCTCCGACTATGCCGGAGCCGGAATCCTCCGCCTCAATATCGGGGACCGCGGCCGCCGCGGCCACCGTGGCGGAAGGCGTGTCGTGCTTGCTCACCATCCCGGGCTTCGACCGCGGCGTGCGCGGCCGGCGCTTGAGCCCGTGCAGCCACGCGGGCTCGTCGGGCTCGACGCGGGGAATTGAGGTTGTGGCCGCCGTCGATGAAGACGCCGAGGGGAGGCGCACCCGATGGTGGCGCCGCGCGAGCGGGTTGGCGGAGTGGACGGAGGCGTCGCATGCCTGGCACAGGTAGGCGTCGTCCGCCGCACAGTGCCAGCGCGCCCGCCGACGCATGCAGCCGTCGCAGGCGCGGGCCGTGCGCGCACCGAGCGCCGCCGTGCCAGCGTTCGTCATCGCGTTGCGCACAATCACACGAGCTACTGACAAACTGAAGCCCTGCCGCGCTTGCTCGTAGAGTTAAGCAAGCGCTTAACTCGAAACAGTGCGGGGGTGAGCTCGGAGGGCCTTTTCCTCTATTAAATCGCGAATCCGGATCGCGACCTCGGGCCCACGGTTCAGCGCCCGTGGGCTTGTGTAGGGCTTATTCGGGTAAAAGAGCGACAGTGGGCCCGACAAAGACTTTTTGGACTACGTGGCGTAACGGGAGTGGGCTGGAGGAGCGGTGGGACCTACAGAAGAAGGTTATCTGGAAGCTGATTGGCTGGCCGGACCCGCGGAATCCGGAGAGGCGGAATGCTATTGGGCGGCCTGTCACGCCGTTTGGATTTCCCGTCGGGCCCACGAGGGATGCGCAAGCTGCTGCTTGTGAATGGTGCTGATCTCTGGTGACTCGTCATCAACAGCCGTAGAATATCTGTCTTTCAAAAATCGAAATTGTTTTTCGATCAAGATCTCTTGATTTAATTTCAAATATACTTCTACTAGAGCATCTCCGAGACTCCAACTAGTCAAGTCAATTTACCTTTTTAAAAAACTAGTCAAAACCAATAGAGGAATGAAGAGATAGAAGGAAGACCTAAGGATGGAGTCACGAAGGAAGATAACCGGGGCATATACAAATATTGTTTCGAATCGGGGTGCCATATAGCCCTTAATGGAAAAAAATCGGATCGGGGTGCCTAGTATGCACGTATTAAACCTTAGACACACCTTATCAGGCTCATTTGGACAAAAAAAAAAGTGAGGCACAAATGAGACTTCTTTCCTTTTTAGAGCGGCGATCTTGTCTTTTGCATAGGCCACAACATAACATATTATTTAATGAAACTCTGCAGATGTGTAGAATACATATATTTATATACTGAGAATTCAAAAGAAATCAAATATTCTAAATGTCATTACCAAATTTTGTACAGTAAAAATTTCCATAACACCTGGGAGCCATATTGCCACACTCGGGTCATATAGCATGCACTAGCACCTCTAGGTGTAGTACTGAACATGATTGCAGAAAAGCACATTAAAAAACGGAAATCGATATCGGGTCATGGGTGCAACTGCTCAAAAAACAAATTTTAAAATGTCAAAAAATTCAATAAAAATTTCGGATACACATCAAAACATTTAATGTTAGCACCAAAAGTTTCACAAAGAAAAGACATTTTTAGGACATGTACAAAAAAGACAAATCTGGGTGCTCCATTATGATTTGTACGAGACATTTTTTGTCTTTTTTCACAGGTCACAAAAAATGTCTTTTCTTCGTGAAACTTTTTGTCCTGACACAAAATGGCCTGATGTATATATCCGATTTTTTTTGGATTTTTTTGACATTTTTAAGAAGTTTTTAAAAATATTTTACATAACGGGTGCATCCGCACCCGTGACCCAAAACGCCGTGTCCAAATAAAAACCAAGAAACAATCTAAAAAATGATGACAAAAGGTGATACGCCCCAAAATTGGATTCTAGAGTGAACAACATCACATCCATACTATTCACATCCAGATTTGTATTTCTTTTCACAGACTAAGTTGTGTAGCCATTTGGATATGAAAATTTGTGACATTGGTTTATACATGTTGTAGAAAAAATCATTTGTTCTCAAGATCTTTTGAATACTCAAATAGAAGCATAGTGCACTGCGACAGATAAAGGTGCTAGTCCATAATATATGCCCCGACTAAGTATTGTTGCTTCAACTCATACTTAGCCTGCATTTTAGAAACATCTATTGAGATATTTGAGAGGTACTAAACTACTAATATGGAAAACAAACACATATAAAACCAGAAATCCATTTTGGCTCCCGGGAGCACATGCTCCCGGTATGTTAAAAAAATAAAAAATGGAAAATTATCAAAAAAATCTGAAAAAAATCATGCATGTACCTGACGATGTCACGCACGACCGTGTCAAATTTCGCACCGAGTCGACATCGTATGCGCCCTGTGCAAAAATGACAAAGTTCTGACAGAAAATGAGATCCAAAATTTTGAATTTTCTGTCAGAATTTTGTCATTTTTGCACAGGGCGCATAAGATGTCGTTTCCGTGCGAAATTTTACACGGTCGTGTGTAACATCGTCAGGTACGTGCATGATTTTTTTCGGATTTTTTTTGATAAGTTTTCAATTTTTGAATTGTTTTTAACATACCGGGAGCATGTGCTCCCGGTAGCCAAAACGCGTTTGGCAAAACCACTATCTTGTAGATATGGAGAGGTACTTATACAAGAGTAATATTATTGTTTTGTGCTTACATCAAAGGAACGTTGATAGAAGTGAAACATAAATTTGTATCTTTTACCATCTTTATCATTTTATATTCTATAGCTACATAATTAATATTGAACGTCGCCTTACTTTATTGCAATGCCTTATTCATATACCGAAAAAAAACCTCCATCGAAGAGAAGATATGTTAAACAATATAAATATTTACATCGCATGGACTCATATTCTATGATACATTCTAGCACATCATCAACACATGCTCGCTAGCAAAATTTGGAAAACTGAAATTAATTATATATAGATAAATAGGTGTAGTTATGCAAGTGTCATTTTAGTTTCAATAAGTAAATGGTGCAAACACTTAAACAAAAGTAAATGGTACAAAAACTTGAAGGAATGAGGGTTTAAAAATCTTTTCAAATGTTTCTACAAATAGATTAACAATGTTTACTAATAGAATATTGATCACTAACAAAAATTATATAAAATACATAATTTTATATCTTACCCCGGTGGCGAAAGAGATGGTGAGCCCATAATCCACCGGTATGGAGATGGTTAAATTATCAGAAGGAGATGTTGTAATTTGGTTTAGATGTTGAAGTTGAACAGCTGATGTTGCCAGTTAGAGAACTTTATTAACAAGTTGCATCATTGGAGAGAAAAATTTCTAAGCAAAAATTGTTACTCCAATATCTTTGTACGATGAAACGTGTAACTTGGTGAATTGACTACTGTAGCAACGGAAAACGAGATTTTAGGGAATGCTTGCTTATGAAATGATTAAAGATTTTGTATCCTTAAATGCAAAGAAGAATGGCGCCATTTCGTACCCGACAAACAACGTCTCACTGGAGTAGATAGCTCCGATCGTAGAGACGAATGTAATAGCGTTAAAATAAAAACGTCTTTGTGGTGCTATTTGTTGTAGTGCACGAAGTACAAAATCTTCACGCCGGCACGATTCTGCCGGAAGATTTGCTTCAAGATTTGCTTTTGTGATAAGATGTGATTTTTCGGACTACTGTATTAGCACTATGGTATACATGGAAAACTTGTTTCCCTAATGTAATTCAATGTATCGATGATGTGCTAGAATGTATTGTAGATTTGTTTAGGTCAAAAGTTTATCAGAAGGAAATCTGAGGCAACGCATTGGAGTAGTTAATTATTTCTGTTTTAAGCAAATGATGCGAAAGTTCCTGATACAAATTAAGGTACATAGTAGTTTGATTGGAAATGCTCCTGGCGATGTGATATATGTGAGGCGTATTTAATTGATGACACGGCACGGCATCACCTAATTCCAGCCAATATAGCATGGCGCACGAACAAGCCAGTCCAACCGTCAACTAACCGTGTCTTCCAAAAAGAGACGAAGTTTGCCTGATCCGTTATTGGTGATGCTCACAATACGGTGATGTTAACACGGCTCAAGTACTCACAGAGGATATACATGCATGTATGGAAGCAGATAACCGATGGAACTTAGCCTAATTAATCAGTTTCTCACTGATGTTAACAAAGTACCGTGAGCCATGCTGCACAAGTGCACGGGATATACATGTATGCAAGCACTGACGTGTCAACACAACGCGGCTACCGCGCCCCATGCACATTTCACGGCTACTACCTCCGGCCACTTGGCTGATCTTGAGCTGATGATCTTGTTTGGTGTGTAGTAGAATGGTAAAAGTTGAGTGTGTAATGATCCAAACAAAATGCAAGACTTCTTCCTTTTGTATAAAAATCAATGCTTACATTTGTATCTAAAACAAACACGTGTGCACCCTAAAATTGCACTTAGTAGATACATGTATATTTCAGAACCGTCTGTTGAAATATTTGAGGTGTACTAATATGGAAGCATACACATAATGAACCACCTATATTAAAGATATGGAGTAGTACATAGACCAAAATAATATGTTTGATATTTTGTGCTTAGATCAAAGGAACATTGATAGAAGTGTAACATAATTTTTATCTTTTACCCTATTTCTCATTTTATTTTCTATAGCTACATAATTAATATTAAACTTTGCCTAAATTTATTGCAATTTATTATTCTTAGAAAGGAAGAAACCCTCCGATAAAGAGAAGATATGTTAAACTATAATATTTACATCGCGCGGGCTCATATTCTACCATAAATTCTATCACATCATTAGGACATGTTTGATGGAAATATTCGATAAATTAAAACATTAATCGGATAGACAAAAATAGGTTTAATCATGCAAGTGTTGCTTTATTTCTATAAGTAAATGGTGCAATAACTTGGGAAAATGCAGGATTAAAAATATTTACAAATGTCGCTACAAATAGATAAACAAATGTTACTAATACTATGTTGACAGGCAAAAAATATTATATAAAAATACATAATTTTATCAATCAATCAGATTGTTGAATTGATGTCAAATCCTCAATCTGATATTGTAGTTTGGTTTAGACGATATAGTGAAAGATATTATGTAGTCACTTGGGGATCTCTACGATAGGCAAGGTCTTCAAATTTTTGTTTATTACTAAGCATTTGAACATGACAATAAAACATTTTACTGGCTTGAATGTGCCCAATAAACTCCCTAAAGTACATCTTACGCATGCATCGTTACTTTCTCTTCTCTACATTTACGCTTCTTCCAAGGACAAGCGCAATTCCTTGTTTTCATCTAATTATCTCTGCAATTTTTCACAATATATATCCGTATATCCGTTGATGGTAATGAGCAGGTATGCTGCACTCTCATTCTCCCATCTATTTATTAGTAATTCTATTATGATTTATGTTATTTCACTAAGTGCCACACACTCACATAGGATCATGTTCTTCCTTTGATTTTCTTTGTCGGTAGTTGTCGTTCATCGACCCGGAGCTGAAGGTGATGCCGCGACAGGACTCCCGGTCACCTATTTACCAAAAGGGGCAAGTCAAGCCACACACAGACAGCTAGAGTGGACATCTTGAACTTTTGTGACGATTAAATTGTTTTTTCTAAGTGCCAATATTGCATATAAATTTGTGTTAATAGTTCTATTAACAAGTTACGCCATCGGATACAAACTTTTTGTAAACTAAAATTGCTAGTCCAATATATTTCTACAATGAAAGAACAGACTTGGTGAATTGACTACTATAGCAACTACAAATGAGATTTGAGAAAATATTTGCTTATGAGCTGATTAATGATTTTGTATCATGAAATGTAAGAAGAATGGTGCCATTTTGTACCTGAGAAAAAATGGCTCACTGGAGTAGATACTTCCGGTCGTCGAGATGAAGATAATAGCGTTAAAAGAAAAAACGTCTCTATGATGCTATTTTTTGTAGTGCATGAAGTACAAAATCTTTGCGTCGGCACGATTCTGCAAGAAGATTTGCTTTTATAATAGATTATTCGGACAAACTATGTATTACCGTACTGTGGTATATATGGAAACTTGTTTCCCTAATGTTATTCAAAGTATCCGGGATCTGATTGTGGACATCGCGCCGGACCTCCTATTTCCAGGGTATGGCCCCGGTTCGTTCGCATATCACCATAAGAACAAAGATAATCCGTCTGTCCCCCGCCTGATATAAGACGTTTTGGCAAGCTATTTAGTTGCCAAAAAGTCTTATATTAGGAAATAGAGGAAGTACAATAGAATTTGGATGAAGGTTCTCTTGCAACCATGAGGTTTGAGGTATTATTAGTAGGGATCCTTAATCAAAGTACATGACATATCTAGCTATGGGGCCCCATACTTCCTCGCATCCCCCTCATCATCCCCAAGGACGGTCTCTGAAATATTCCATGCAGGGCCGGTTAAGGGGACATTAGGGTTTCTAGCGCCTCGTGGCATCGTCTCGTGGTGGGAGGGGTTGCGCGTGGCAGTACAGTAGAATGCAGTCGGTCAAGCGGTGGCGTTTCTAGACACAATATGCTCTTTACGACATCGCCTGGTGGTGGTGCAGGAGTTTGGCGTTGGGGTGGTGACCCGTTTTATTCGACGGCGGTGGCCTTCATGATCATGTGGATGGCGCAATGGTTAGATCTTTGTTCTGGTGTTGGTCTCCAGCTTTGTGTGTCGCGATATATGGCGAGGACGTCCTCTTCTGTTACGTCGGAGTTTCGAGGCTGGCGTAGTATGGGACGCCCCCTCCATTTCGAGATCGGGTTTGATTCGACACAGCAGGTGCTACACACAACAGTTTTGGAGGATTTTTCAAGTCATGTATAGCTGGCGGTGGTGATGTGGCGTCTCATCAGGAGGTGGTTTTCTCCCAACCACGAGGTTCGAGGTATTAGTAGTAGGGACCGTATACATGGGCTTTGTGTGGAGTGTGATTCTTTCTGCTTTAAGCAAATGACGCGAAAGTTCCTGATACAGATTAAGGTGAGTAATAGTTGGCTGGAGATGGCCCTAACGATGTGATATACGTGAGACATGATTAATTGACGACACGGCACGGCAATCACCTAATTCCAACACGAAGTTTGCCGATGCAACTTAGCCTAATCTGTTATCGGTGATGCTCACAGGACAGTGATGTTAACACGGCTCAAGTACTCACGGAGGATATCTATACATGTATGCAAGCAGATAACTGATAGAACTTCGCCTGATTAACCAGTTCCTCCGTGAGATTATTCTCACAAGACGGTGATGTTAACAAAACACGAAGTACCGTGAACCATACTGCACAAGTGCATGCACAGGATATACCTATGCAAGCACTGACGTGTCAATACAACGCGGCTACTCCGGCGTCCACCGCCCCATATTTACGGCTACTAGCTCCGGCCAGTGGGCGAATCAGCCCGCCAGATCACGGCGGACGGCGACCGGCGGGCCCCCGCTCCCCGGCCTCGACGTGGCCGCGCCCGTCCCGCGGGCTCCTTGTGGCGCGTAGGCACCACAGACCACGACCGTGCATGGCCCGTAGTAGCTAGCCAGCCCGGCCCCACCGCCGGAGCCAACCTGCGGCTGCCTGTCGATTCGCCTCCATTAATGGACCACACGCGGCAGCGACACCAGCTACAATCCGGTCTCTCCCTTTCGGCCCCTCGGCGATCCACAGGTTCTCCGCGCCGTCGCCGTCGCCGGCACTTGAGGCCGCCGTAGGGTCGGCCTCGGCAGCAGCCAAAACGGAGGCGAATTTTTGTAGCTCGGGAGAGGTTGCGGGTTGCGGTGGATGTGCGCGGTGCTTGGAGACAATCCGGGGGCGTGCCAGTGTACAGCGACTGATCCTGGTGGAGACAACCGGGTTTACTGTGCGTTCATGTGGGTTTCGACAGCTAACACGGTACGGCTGGATTGCTCTTCAGATAAACCTCACCAGGTTTTTCAGAAATATAGACGAGGAGATAAACCTAGATGGTAAAGATAAACTCGATAAACTCTTGGACGCCTTCGCCTATCCTCTTCTCTAGTTTTATCCATTCGAACTTTCGAGTGCAAAATGATCGTCCTTTTCCAGGAAGACAGAGGATTTCAGTTTTTTAATGTTGATGGCAAATCTTTCGTCTAGAATTGTTCGACACTCAACCCTGGCTCGGGGTTGTCGACGCAAATCACAAAAGAGGAACAGTTTGAGGTTTAAGAAAAGTTCACCAAAGATAGGGCATCCCGGTGCATGTAGCTCCCACTTGAGCAGGGTCCAGAAAGGGTTCGACCACTTTGGGTCTTTTGTACGCAGAGTCAATTTCGAAGACCCGAACTCATGGTCACAAGACAACAGCTTTACCACTGCGCCGAGGCTCCCCTTCCAGATAAAGTTCACCAAGTTCTAAATCCTAAATGCAAAATAATCTTCTTTTTCTAGGAAGAAGAAAACAACTTTCGTCTAGAGAGCTTGAGCATCCAACTTGACCTCTGGATTGTCGACGCAAAAGCCAAAAGAGAAACAGTCAAGAGTTTTCGGAAACGTTCACATAAATTGTTTTTGTGCTTACAATTTCCCTGCTAAATTGCCGCCAAGAAGACTTCAATAAACTCACTGAATTCTTTTTATTTCTAGCTTCTGTACAACCATCCCTCCAATCATAGCTCTCGACCATATGTGGCAACATAGTACTTTGGATGCTACTGCGTCTGTACCTTTCAAAGAAACCGATGTGCTCCCATTTACCAACGAAAAGGCAGTTAGTGATACAACAGTTTACAGAATGACTCGAGCCCCCACGCCTCATCCGCCACCACATCCCTTGCCCACAAAACTGGAAATTCTATCTACAGAGAACATATCAAGGCACCTAATGGCCATTGCGGAAGGAGTCAACTACAACTTCAGTCATGATCCTATGTGAAGATTCTCGAGACCGAAACCCAGAACGCTTCCTTTTCAGTACTGATCAAGTGATGATGATGATACTGTTACATCTTTAATAGGACTGGTTTATAGCACATGTGACAGTGTCCGGTTGCCAGCGTCCAGGATGATCTCGTCATGTGCAGGTGTTATGCTGTGCAAATATTTCAAGTTAGCCATGCTCAGGATTTCAAATTCAAACTGATTATGTGATGCGCGCTTACCTCAGATAGCTCAGAGCTGACATTCTGTACAGCAACGTAAACACAAGGAGATGCAATCCAATAGTGTAGAAGAATATAAATGTCCGGGCAAATCTGTGAATACAAACAGACCACATGTTCTATTAGCTTCTTATTTCAGTCCACTTCATGGATACAACAAAGGAGCTGAGGCATCATGCAACACAAAATATCGGACATTTATGCATTGTTATCCATGAAGAGCTAGAATTAATCAATAGTGACCAGTTTAAAGTTTAGACATGAGCATGATGATCAAACATGTAAAATCTAAAAGAGAGATACAGAGAAGGGTAAAATTTCATGAAGTTGGAACCAAATTAGCTGGAATACATAAAACATCTTATATTATGGTACAGAGGGAGTAGTTATCATCAAACATCAGCAAATACAAAAAAACAAAGAAAAGGAAGACCACCCCACAGAAAATGATGGTATCATACTTGTTACCAAGGAGAAAACGGCCACTGCTGAGAGTAATTTTATCTCTTATACCAAGTTCCTTATATCTTTGATCCTTTTCCTGGATATGGCAAAACACAAATAGCTGAGCTGTGTGCAATACCATAGATAACATGTGTTACTGATGATATGTTAAACAATGTCTACCTTCCTCGAGAAAGCGGCAAAAGGATTGATGTCATCCTCGTACATTTTCTTGTACTTTGTTTCAACATCTGAAGAACCACTTTCAATATCTTCTGCATACTGCAAGGCACAACATATCAAAGGTGAAATGCTAGACAATGCAACGGACATGAAATACATCGTAAGGATTTGTGTTTAAACCTTCTTCGGTCCTCTAGAAACGATCTTCTCGTGACTGTAGTCCTGGACGTATCGAATCTTTCCGTACAACTGAACATTATCAGCTTTTGTTTTTTCCAATTCTACAGCTAGCATTTCATACTTCTCTTTTAGTCTCCTCAGTTCCTGGGATACGCAAAAATGACAATAGATAGTCAGTGGTAATGCACTTTCATATTTCACTAAGCAAAGAAGCATCATGGGATAAAAATAAAAAATCCCATGAGAGGCATGCCAGAACCCAGCTATTAAGAAAATCAAGGAAAATGGTCCTCTCATATCAACATCCATCCCTTCAAGTTAAGAGACTGTCTTGTGACATTCCTAAATAAATGATCACTAATTAAACCACAACATTCATTGGCTACTAAAGTACCAAACCTTGTGAAAAATAGAAACATGTAATATAATGGTGCATCGGTGCTGTTTCGCATATAATTCAACTTAGACTACACAACCAGTCTTACTTGAAACACAACGATAGAGACATTTTATCAACTGCATGAAATATACCTCCTCGGTTTCACGTAGTCGTGTACGGAAACGGTCCCTCTGATTGCAAATGACCTTGAGCATGGAACTTTGATCTTGGTCTGGTGATGCATGCCTTGGATCAGTACCCTATAATAAATGGAACGAATAAAATAAGCTACACGTAAAGGTAGTGACCATCGATTATACAGCCCAAAATAACAAGTGTTTGCTACAAAAATCAAGTATAAAAATATTTTTAGGCACATTGGGCATTTGCCTTAAGATCTATACCTGTGGATACTGTTGATACCACAATATACTGCTAATACTCAAATCACATGCATGTTGGTAAAATCATGGTATCAGTTTTTTTCTGGGAAACTGTGGAAGAGGTCATACTGCATTATATACTGAAACATATAAACAAAGTTTTTTGTTTGTGTTTTACCAAGAAATGATCAACACAGACCACCCGTGACTAGTGTGTCGCATAATATAAGTACCATAGATTTCAGAAATAGACAGCGAAATTCGCCAACCGACAGTGGCACCTGTTGGTTTGATTTAAAGTTATAAAAATCATGGTGCAAAAAAGACCAGCCTTTGGTAGTTCTTCAATGGTTTCGCGTTGATTTAAAATTAGATCGAATTGGGTTTCTCGTGCATGTATTGTCCACAGCTAGATTACACATGCATTGTGCAGCTTATCAAGGTAATGCAGAATTACGGCGACATGGTTCATCCAAATTGAACAACCCAGAGTAGAAATTTACCTCTGATACTTCATTTGAGCCTATTTCTTGAAGATCCCAATCATTCAAAAGCGAACTCCTCCTATCAGTTGAACTGCACCCCTGCACCAAAGTTAACAAATATATCAGCTACATATATGTCCTTCAGAAAAAAAGTAATAAAAAACTCTTTGGTTTCTCAGGTGTCTTAATTCCAGGATTTTGTAGCTCCTTAAAACATCCTAATATCACTGTTCAAATGTAGCACTAATTAAGGTGACCGTAGTATAAATATTAATGCAGAGACATATCACCAGTAAGGATTCTATATTCGATAGACAATAAGATCAATTGGCAATATGTTAAATATCACATGAGCAGGGAGAGCAACCTTCAGTATGTCATCCTCAAGTTTCAGAATCAATTTTTGCTGCTCTTCAACCTTCGAAGTTAGTTCAGCGATCTTGTTTTCGGCTTCCTCAAGAAGACTTGACTTCTCTGATATTTTAACCTTTAAGGGATACAAGGAACTTATAAGACGGTTCCATCAGAGAAGATGACAAGTATAGATGAGAATCATTGATTGTCGAAAGAAGAATTGCTCAGAGCCGAAACCAGTTTACAGCATCTAAACTGAATACCAACCTTCAGTTGTGTTAGTTCATGCTCCATTTTGCGGTTCTTGTCAAGAAGCAAAGCTTCCAGCTTGCTCATTTCTTCACCATTAGTTGCTAGCTCCCAGTCTTCAGCTTCAATTGAGTTGTACCCAACAGCCTACTCGGAAAAAATAGGTATGTCAGCAGCCGAGGACAGAAAATCAAAAGAAAGTGGGGGCAATATGGAGGAATAACAAGATGTATCTCAGGCATATCATTCTATGATCACCAACAAAAGATGTGAGCAAATTTAGTATATAAGATGCAACACAGAAAAGCTAATGTGTTCATCCCAAGTTTTTTTTTGTCCCAACCTGCAAAATCTGGACCTTTTTCTTGAGATCATCAACTAGTTTAACTGTAGGTCTTTCTTGAAGTTCTTTGTTCAGCTCCGTTAGAGCATTTTCCTACAGAGGGAAACCAATTAACAAAACAACAAAGAAGTGAAGAATAGTCACATAGATACAAATCACTCCAAGAGCATATATATGGTGTATCATTTTATGATTGTTAAAATGGCTCACAGATATAGTGGAAGAAATAACTTATTATTATCTTACTATTATTCATTCATGTTTGATTTTTTCAGGTTCAGATGCAAACTAGTGGCTGTAGCCATGTCTACTAAACTCGACTATGACAGCAAGTAGATAGTGATAGAAGCAAACAAATAAACAAATTAAACTCTATTTGCAAAATGGACTTTAAGTAATTAGACAGGTAAATGATAGGCAGAAGACTCTGCCCTTCAGATGATGGAAAAGAATAAACAGTGGTTTTTCTAAAGCAGAGAATGGTGAGTCCCTTCCAGATTTTTACTCTAAGTCACTTACACACTTATAGCTTGGCAATCAGTAGTCAGCAATAAGAGTAGTGAATTGGTTACTGAACCATTACTTTTGACATAATAATGCACTTTTAATGACTGAGTACCTTCTCACTGAGTAAAGCAGTTAACTTCTTCAGCTCATTCACATGCATTTCTTTCTCAGTTGATAAAGTGCTTTCAATGTTACGCAGTTCTGCATTCAACTCTGATATAATCTTCTCCTTGGCATTCAAGGAACTCTCAAGTATATCATTTGGGTCCATGTAATCACTGCATGATTACAGAATTCAAATAACAAGTTAATATTAAATTCTAGATAATCATAAAAGTCCATCTAAAATAATAGCAATTGCTGAAAGTCACTACCATCACCAGTATATAAATTATGAATTGAATAATTTACGCAGATCCACACTTTGCATATCTGTTCATACACAGGCAAAATATGCAAACAAAATTACCTATTATTGCTTGGGTCTTCATGTGTTGTCTGCAACTGAGACCGTAAATCTCCCTGCAGCAAAAATGATAATAGTAAGAAGAAAATGGTATGTTAGGGATAGCCAGTAATAGATGTGCACATTTTGGTCAGCACATGGCATGTCAGTCACAAATTCAACATATTCACGACTGAGGGTTATTTAATGATATTTTACGTAGTTTGGGATTAATTCTATATTAGCATATTAGAACATCATTTTTTATAACATACTTTAAGAAAATGAAGAGTGCAAAACTCTTAGGTCTTAAAACAAAATTCAGGAAACATAAAAATTAGGCCATTTTCAATATATACTGGAGCAACTGCCAGGAAACAACCATGGGGTAACGACGGCCAATTGCCAACACCCCATTTCTTCCCTCTCCTCTTCCTGCATGTCTAACTCTTTCTTGCCCCTCCTCTAATTAAAGGCCAGCAGAACAAAATAGTAGATCTCAAGGCATCTCGTTAACAGGTGCTAAGCTCAAGAACAGCAACCCTCCACTTGCCCAAATCAAACACTTTTGGATGAACCCAAGCCCACTTACCAAATAAAACTATTTTGCATGGAGCCACACCACTAGGACTACAGAGCCACACGAACCAAGAAATATCATATTCTAGGATAGGACTGACGGGAAATAGTTCATCAGGAGCCTCCTAGGTTGCAGCAGTGGTTCAGCCGACGGCGGCAACGTCTCCTTCCTCAAGTCTAATGTAATCCATGGCTCAGTTATAGTTTGGATGGGGGAATCTGGAGACGTTAAAGACTCAGAAGTGTTAGTTATGGTGTGCATGTAGGAGACGAAAGAGATGAAGTCAGTGTGTTCAGAATCTTCAGCTCCTGATGTCTGAAGGCTTCCATGCTGCTCAAGGAGTCTTTCGAGAGAAGCAGCACATTTCCTCTGATGGACCCACAGGTTATAGAATTGGTTTGGATGGCTGCCACAACACTAATATTGGTAAGCAAAGAAACATTTTCTGCATCAAAACTATCTGGTGTGCAGACAGAACATGACTGAAACTCCAAAAGCAACTCGCCAGCATAGTTTGGATTAAGTAATGTTTCTTGGCCAATAAACATTAATTTTGTGGCAGCTTTCAAACCATGTCTATGACATGATGGTCCATCAAGACAAATGTTTTGCTTTCCTGAGAGGACTATTGAACAAAGACAACCTTCAAGTTCCAAGTCCTGCATCCACCTCCAAGTCTCCATCCCTCCAATACATCTCTTCGATTTGCCCATTTAACTATAACTGAGCCATGACAAATACAGGGACCCCTACCAGGAAAGGTGACTCCAATGCCAGGGACACCAACGAGTCACTAGACAAGAACTCGAAAGATTTGGGAAATAGATATTTGAGCAATTACAAACAACTCGAAAGATTTTGGAAATAGATATTTGAGCAATTACAAACAACTCGAAAGATTTGGGAAATAGATATTTGAGCAATTTTGTAATTGTATTGGTGGGTACTCCCACTATGTTAAGATGTGCCTTGGGAACTGTGCACTCTATCACCATAAATTTGTTGCAACAAAATGAGAGAATGTGCATAGATCTCAAGGCACAAATACCGGCTCACATAGTGGGAGCATCACAACACACATGAGTGTAAGGGATTTTCCCAAGCCGAATACCAACATGTAAAGTTACCTTTTCTCTCTCAAGGCTAACTAATCGTGATTGAGCGCGTTCAACTTCATCCATCAGAAGGCCCACTTCAGCTTCCTTAGCGGTCCGGTCCTCCTCTGAGCAATAAATAATACTTCGTTAGAACCTTCTTAATTATTGTACCATTAAGCATAACGATCGTCAAACAGAAATAGGAGTGAAAACCTGATTGAGTACGAAGCTCAAACAATTGGCTTTGCGCCGATTCATGTAGCTTCTGCATATTCTTGACACTTTCTGTAGCTTGCCTTAGTTGGTCCTGCAATGACCTTTCCCTGCAATCACGGCAAACTAAAGTTCAATTCTGCAGCATGCATCATGATATAGGATGTGGCATCTGATGGCATGCAAATTCTAGAAATCAAGAAGCTTAAATTTAAATTGTGGTGATAGTGAAATAATTGTTTTATTAAATGTTACTCCCTCGTTCCTTTTTATTAGGTGTGTTTCAAACTTCAATCTTTTCTATCTTTGAACAAGTTTATAGAAAAACAATCAACGTCTTAAATACTAAATAAATACATGTTTCATGATGGATCTAATGGTACTGACTTGGTATGGTAGATGGTTATATTTTTTATAAGCTTGGTCAAAGATGTTTGACTTTGGAAAAAACTAAAAAACCTTATGAAAAGGACAGGAGGAAGTGTTATTTATCATACCTATCTTTCAGTGCTTCAAGAGTTTTCTGACTATCTTCTACCATGCTTCGCTGTTTCATTTCAACCATCTCTCTCACTTTTTCTTCCATCTAAAATCATTAAAAAAAATATTAGAAAGTAAAAGGATCTGGAATTTGAGAAACAGGAAGCGCTTTATGTGGAATAAGACATCAACGATGTTTTTCCATAGAAGTTATCATGACAAGAATAGTTTCTCACTACACATAAACTGGAAGGGATATTTCACCTGCAAGTGCGCCACTTAGATTGTCTACAACAAAAAATTGACTAATGGTGCTATGTTAAAAGAAAACATTATTAGTGGGCCAGTATATTTGCAGACAGAACATTCTACAATTGCTGTTAGTTCAGGTAAAAATTGGAGTTTCAGCAATGTAAAAGAAGGGCTTAAGTTTCTAATAAAAACAGTAGGAAGTTCCTGAAACTTTATAAACTTTCCGAAGTGTCAAGAAATCAATCCAGACATCCAAATATAATATTAGCAACACCATTGTGTGGATACAGGAAATCAAGATAATTTTAATAAAGCATCAGTATGAAGGAACTGACATTTTCCAATTGTGACACTGACACCCTCCTTGTAAAACAACAAGAACAGAAGGAAAACTAACTAGTTGCAGAATATCGAGCGACCTTGGAACAAACCTGTTGTTCTAGTTGGCGGTTTCGCTCCTCAAGTCGCCTAATTGTTGCCTGTTGATTCTTTAGGTGCGCAGATTCCGCCCGGTATTCTTCAAGCTCAAGTTTCATCTTCCGATTTTCAGTCTCCAGTTCAGATAGTTTCTGGTCTTGATCCTGAATGCATTGAAATCATTAGCAACAAGCTGTGGTGAAAACTGAAACTACTAGGTAATAACTGAACCCCAAATATTATACTATTTGATACAGATACTAGTTAGAGATATACATTCAAGCAAAGGAACAAACAAAATTGAAAAACATCAGTGTTTCTTAGAGGATATTGCAGTACCATACCATGTTTTTTTCGAAGTTTCTAACTATGATATGCGCTAATGTTGAACACATGACTGCTACTTTTAAGTTGGTACAAATAACTCACGTCTATAATTGCAGTTTGACAGATTCCCACATGTAGTTCAATTTATGCAAGTTGGCACCTATTATTGCAAAAGTTCTACTTCTACAATGAGTGACGATACAATCATACAATTAAATTGGCCAAAAAAATCTGTTATTATAGGAAATTTTTAATATTATAAAACTATGCATCTATCATTGTATTAGTGACAAGAACAAATACCAACAACATGGCAAGTGATTACATAGCTTACATTAGAGTTAGCAAGATATCAAATATTGGTGACAACTTGCAGTTTTAGAAAGTCAGGACAGCCGTGAGGCAGTTTCGTCTATGAATATATCGGACAATTCAGAACTAGAGTAGGTTACGGTAGAGAATACGATTGAATACATACAGCCATAGAAGCAAGAGCTGGATATGGATCGGGGGCTTCATAGAGCTTCTGGTAGATGTTGAGAAATGCATTTTCTCCAAACTTTGCTCTCTTTGTGATATTGTCAACTTCCTCTTGATAACTCTTAAGCAATGAGTTGAATAAACTAAGCTTGTCAGCTGAAGATGCCTTCTTAAAATCCCGAGTATTCTCAGCAAGTCTACGTCGGTTCTTCTGGCTCGTCTCTTGATTCTCTGCAATCTTTAATCCCTGCTCATCCAAACCACTTCTCTCTTTCTCCAAATCGAAGTCTAAATTGTACAAGAAACAAGAGTCAGATTATTCACCATGGGTAGCATACAAAATTTACATGACACAAAAATTCAAACTACATTCCACATAAAAGAACAAGAAATACATCAGTATGGTCTCTACAATGCATGAACATTTACACTTAAAAGCTATTTCTGCATTGTAACTTTCCAAACCGCGAAATATAAACCACAGTAACAGTCAAGTGGCATGTTAACTCACAGCTACTCTCCCTACTTGGTAAGAATGCGAATAATTCTAGAAGGCAGCAAAACTTCACGGCGCCTGTGAACAATCATCAGCTCTCTTATGCTAAAAAATGTAGCTATATAGATTTTGATTTGTTTTTGCAGAATGGCTATATAGCATTGCCTACGCACAACAATTGCCTTACTTTTTTATCGATCAGCACAAAAACTAATCTAAAGCATGCCAAGCTTCAAAGAGTTGGCGAACTGAAGTTTGAGACGAAGACACTGAAACTACTTGGTCCGCCTGTCATGACCATATCATAGAGTATGAAGCCAACTGAGGGAGTGGCAACTGGCAAGCAAAAACTGCTAGCAGAAGTGAATGCGGTGAACAAAGTAAGCATTTCAAGGCAAGTAAGATATCTCAGGTCGCGATTAGTACGAAAACCGCGCAACTACAGGTGCGCGCAACTGGGAATCGCAGCTTAAGCCCGAAAACCAATCTACCAATGCCTTCGGGTCACCAATTCGAACCAGCGTCATCATCTAGTCAAACAAAGGGCAGTTGAGATCGACGCGGACCTTTCCAGAAGCTGCAGACGACGGCGAGCGGCGACGCGGAGGACGACGGGGGCGGTGGAGGGGGCGGCGGCGGCGAGCGGTCGCGCTCCGACGCGGCCGCCTGGGCCGGCGAGGGGTCCATCGGACCAGTCAGGGATCTGGGCGCCTGGATCTGGCGGGATCCGGTGGGGTGGCGGGCGCGGCGACGACGACGCGCGGGGCGGTACGTGTATGTGATCTGCTTTGCGAGTGGTTTTTCTCCCAAGTAGTTGTCGTTGCGGCGATGGTGCGTCTGCTCGCTCTCCTCTTCTGGTGGCCGCGTGGGGACGGCGAACTGGCAGGGCGGAGGAAACGTTCGAGTGAAGTCCGTGACGTGTGTTTTTTCTTGCTGTTTGGTAAATCTCGCTTCGTCTTCATGGGACGTTTAAGCTGAGAGGACCCCCATGCAAACCATTGTATTCCCTCTTTTTATTTTTATTATATTTTATTATCCAAAAATTCTGAAATAACTCATGGATGCTATGTCATACATTGATACATATTTGTAAGAGTCCATCCAATAATTGACCCATTTGATGAATAGTGCTAGAGTTAAATAGCACACACATAATATAAATATGTTTTCTTAACCGGTCACAAAAGTTTTTCTGTCATTTGTTACCGGGTTTCATTGCTTCGTTTTGTACAACAGGCTATGGATAGCGACGACGATGGGGGAGGCTACCGCCCTTGTGGCTGACAACGATGAGAATGAGATGGTTATGGCCGCTCTTCTAGATGCGCAAGCGGCCGAGATTGACGTCGTGCCGAAGTGTGGAGAATGAGTAGGGAAGTGTTCATGAATTTCGTATAACCACTACTTTGCCGCGAACCCGACTAACTTCCCTCATGAATTTCGTCGGCGCTTTAGGATGAGTAGAGAAGTGTTCAGGAGAATCGTGCATGGTGTTCGGGAATATGAAGAGTATTTCGAACCGAAGAGAGATTGCACCGGACTTCTTGGATTATCATCTCTTTAGAAGTGCACGGCCGCCATACGGTGTTTTGCATATGGAGTTCTCACAGATTCATTGGAAGACTATCCCCGTATGTCTGAGTCAATGGAAACCGCCTACAGGTTTTGCAGGGCAGTGGTGAAAGTGTTTGGAAAGGAATATATCAGAGCACCAAATGAGGCATACACAGCTCGTCTCTTGGCACAAGGCCAAGCCAGAGGATCCAGGAATGTGTGGAACCATCGATTGCATGCATTGAAATTGGAAGAAATGCGCTTTCGCTTGGCAGGGGATGTATAAGTCAAGACAACATGGATTGTGCAGTGTCATACTTGAGGTTGTGGCAGATTATGATCTTGGGATTTGGCACGCATTTTTGGCATGGTTGGTGCTCACAATGACATCAATGTGCTCCAACGCTCTCCGGTGTTTCTCAGACTTTGTCAAGGCCAATCTCCGGAGTGCAGGTATGTGGTCAATGGCCATGACTATGACAAGGGGTACTACCTTATCGATGGCATCTATCCTAGTTGGTCAACATTTGTGAAAACTATTCGTAACCCTGTCGGTGAGGCATATTGCCATTTTGCAAAGAGGCGAGAGGTTGTCCGCAAAGATTGGGAGCCGACATTTGGTGTGCTCCACGCCAGGTTGTCGTTGTCTGATACCCTTGTCTTTCTTGGTCACTGGATCAAATGTGTGAGATCATGAATGCATGTGTTATCATGCACAACATGATCATCGAGAGTGAGCGAGATACAAGGAGGCCACTGATCAACGAGGTGTTTGATTACTAGGGGCCTACGGCCCAGCCACAGCCGGGCGTGCCGACGCAGTTTCCTGAATTTCTTGCCATGCACCGGGAAATTCGTGATGAAACAAGACAACGGCCTCGCAGCGCACTTGTGGGCGATCAAAACAAACAATGTAGCTCAACCAGAGGCGGTTTGAGATTTCCATGTGTTGTTCTCGGGAAGTTGAATAATTTGAATATGAATTGTTGTAATAAGTTATATTTTCTATATTTGAATTACTATTAACTTTGCAATGAAGTTTTTCTAGAATTTAGATAAATATGGTCAAAAACAAAATTGGGGTGTTAATAGGAGGGACGCCACTGTGGGCAGCACCCCCATTGTGCCAGACATATGTCCGACACTCCCTAATTGGGCCTCAATTAGGGTGCCAGACGCGCATTTGGAGGGTGCCTCTGGAGATGCTCTTTTCTAGAGATATGGTGGAATGATACATTTGCTCGAGCGTTAAAATGTCGCATGGTGCGGAATCAGAAAATGAGAGTTTGAATAGTCAGCCCAACAATTAAAAAATGGATTATAAACATTAGTTGTTTGGCCAAAAAGCGACATAAACTAGTTGCGGCGCCAAATATTTTTGGTTTGCCTTGCCATCTGAAATGCGAAAAAACAAAGGAATGGACAACTGTTTTTCGCTATGTAAAAACAAGCAAGGAAACTACAAGCGCGAAAGAAAGAGATGAATTTCCACCAGTTCAGCGGCTAAGGAAAGTGAGATAAGAAAACTGGTATATGTTTACTTCGTGAAATTAAGTTGCATCTGGTATGACTAGTGAGGTTGTTTGGTTAGGCTTTTTTCTTGACTTTTAGATTTTACTTGTAAGCCACAAAAGCAACTTAATTAGATGTTTTTGTCTTTTGACTTATACCATAGTGCAACATAAGGCAAAAGACAAAAATATATACGGAGTATTTAGGTGTGTTTTGCAATTATAAACCAAAAGCCAAAAAAAAATCTAACCAACAACCGAACACCCACTCATCGGTGGTAGTTCTTTTGCGATATGCCTATTTTTCTCATAAAACCACCTGGTGCTAGAAGAGATCGGCAAGTAATTAGTGTCTCAACTCTCAAGCCGTAGCGCAGACCGTCTTGAATGGCACTGGCGACATCATTTTAAACTACTCACTCTGTTCCAAAATCCATTCCAAAATATAAGATGTTTCAACACTTAGGCATTTAGACGATTTCGAATGTATATAGATTAGACACATTTTAGTGTGTAGATTAACTCATTGCTATCTAAAACATCTTATAGTTTGGAACGGAGGGAGTAAGAGACAGTAGTACTATTGTTGATAGACAGCTAACCTCTCCTCTCCCCCCCTTCCCAAGATAAAGATAAAGACTTCCACTTTCTGCATCCGGTACAGGGCTCTCCACAAGACAACCAACCTCAATTTGGATGGAAGTCATCCCCTTCTTCCCCAGCTCCTCCCCACCGCTTTCCTTGAGAGTCAACCGTCGCCCCCGCCGTTCGTCCCCGGCTCGCTCCCCTCTCCTCTCCGGCGGCGCTGCCGGCCGACGTGGACGAGGATGCGCAGCGCGGGCTGTACATAGTAGTTGCTTACGTTTTGTTTTAGCTGTGTGTGGCTCCGTGCCGTCTGAGGGTAGGTACATGGATCTCTGCGGCCAGATTCATGGCGTCGTGGTTTTCCTTTGTCAAGCTGCGCTCCGCCGGTGGCAGGCGGCGGCGCATGTGAGGCCGAGGGAATCACGCATCCCTCCTAATAAGGTCTGCTTTGAAGCTTTAGAGCCAGGTTTCTCGAACCAATCCTGGCTTAGCGTGGTGGTTCTTCTCCCGGGGGCGGAGCTTCCATGGAGGAAGCCAAAGGCAGCAACGGCGAAGGCACCAAGCGGCTTCCTCAATAAGGTTCATTCTCGGATTCGAAGCTGCTGCAACTTTCTTTTCCCGCCTCCTCTGGTCCGTGGCAGGAACCAGAGTTCTGACGGCGGGTCGGTTATCAAAGGGCGGCGACGAATCTGTGTCGCTTCGGCCTCCTGACGTGCTATGCCGCTATGCATCTCACCGGTCACTATGGTGGTGGATGGGGGGTGCGGTGCTGCAGCAGGCGGTGGCTTAGGAGTTGGGATACCGCAAGATGGAATTTACTCTCGGCGGCCTTTGTTTGCCGGCCGACTCAGAAGTCCCCGGTGCCGGCGATGACGGCCAAGACTGGAGCTCTCTGTTCGTCAACCATGGCGGAGGACCTGATAGCTTTTTTCATCTTCTCAGTAGGGTCTTTATTGTAAAAGTTAGGGGCCTGGTTTACGTTTCTATATTTTTGTTGGTCCCAGCTGTAACTTGTACCCGCCGATGTGCTATCAATGGTATCTAGGCCCTTCGGGGCTGCTCCTTGTTCAAAAAAAAAACCTCACTTCAATGGTGAGAAATCCCCATGGAAGAAAAGGGTAAAACTTTTGAGGTGTTTAGGCGCCAGCATCTTCAATCATTAACAAGCCAATGGAAATTGCTAATACAGCAATACTAATAATGTGCTGCAATACAGGAAATAGTTTGAAATCTGCTAATGAACTAATAACGCAGTTCCTGAAGCGACGATGTCCACATGATGCCCTCATGACTGTAGTCCCCCACTAGGTACTTCAGATAGACACGCTTCGCATAGCACGATCCTACTACATCTTATGATTCACATAGTGCAACCGACCCTAGCACATCTTATGATCCGAACAATACAGGTAGCTGCGAAATGGACTCAGAAATAAACTTGTGCACACTTCAGGGGAGTTAGTGTCCCTCTCCTTCAGGCTTCGAGGCTTCCTTGATCTCATCTCCACCCTCGTCCTGGAAAAGAACAAATTGACATTGTCAGTAACAAGGTTTTGTACACTATGCATGATGGAACGGAATACATTGAACGAGAAATACCGCGTTATCAGAGGTCCAGAGAGTTAAGTTGTCACGAAGAAGCTGCATGATCAAGGTGCTGTCCTTGTAAGACTCCTCACCAAGGGAGTCCAGCTCAGCAATAGCTTCATCAAATGCCTATTAAGAGTACAGACACAGAATTAGCCTCGTTCTAAATAGTTAGATACTAGACACATTCATCAGAGACCCCTTCCCTTTATAGCCAAATTACAATTCAAAACAAACATTCAATGGCATGAATCATTTTGTTTGGTTGGCTTAGTCATACATAGTTGAAATCAGGAAAAGAAAAAAGTAGACTTTCCAGATCATGCAGACACTGTTCAGTGTTAACCCGACATATAATTCATAATTTGATCAAAATCATGCAACTTTCATGAAAATAACATTTAGGTTAAGCCGGTTCAAATAACAGAAATTAACAAATTATGCAACAATGAAATGAACCATCAGTATGAAAAAAAGAACTAACCTGCTTCGCAAGGTTGCAAGCGCGGTCTGGCGAGTTCAGGATTTCATAGTAGAACACTGAGAAGTTCAGTGCAAGTCCAAGCCTTATCGGGTGAGTGGTAGGCAAGTCAGCAAGGGCAATGTCCTGAGTCAGTAATTATATGTCAGCATATCAGCATATGAACTTGATGAAACAACACAACATACACAAGCAAATAAATAGCAAGCATTGCATTTATATCACAGTATGTACTTCACATATCATTTTAATTTGCAGAAGACATAATAAACAGAAATTAGGTCACGATGCAACATGTAGTAATCTTTCCAGATAAGCAAACATTCGACGAAAACAACCTGGGCTGACTTGTATGCTACAAGAGTGTTCTCGGCTGCTTCCTTCCTCTCAGCTCCTGCCTTAAACTCCGCAAGGTACCTACGGATTTTCAATCAGAACATTAGCATTAAAATTGCACAGGTCCACTAAATAACTGACTTGCCTCGACATCAAAATGTCAAAAATAAATACCTGTGGTAATCACCCTTCATTTTCAGGTAGAACACCTTGGACTCTGCTGCAGTGGCAGAGGGGACGAGGTGGGAATCCAGAAGCTTAAGGATGCCATCACAGATCTTGCTCAGCTCAGTTTCAATCCTGGTACGGTACTCCTTGATCGAAGCGACATAGGCTTCGTTCCCACGGCTCTCCTCCTTCTGCTCAATGGATGAGATGATCCTCCAGGACGCCCTCCGGGCACCAATCACATTCTTGTAAGCCACAGAAAGCAGGTTGCGCTCCTCAACAGTGAGCTCACCAACATCAGCGGTCTTTGCCACCTTCTCCATGAATTCTACCATCTCCTCGTAACGCTCAGCCTGCTCGGCGAGCTTGGCCATGTACACATTCTCCTCACGGGTTGCCTCAGCAGTAGACATCTTCCCTCTTGTTTGTTACAGAAGCTTCCTCAGTACCTGAAAATACGGTGTTAAAACGATTGCTGAATTCTAAGTAAGATCAAAAGGTAGACAACAGTACAAGCTGTATCACTTGCACATAATTCAAAAGAATATACGATATCACTTGCACAGTACAAGCAGCCAACAGGTGAATAACGAAAGTTAGTGAACTAGCTGGTACTTTTCAACCTACTCAAGGAATCATTTTGGAGTGGTGGCACCATCAACTTTTTTTATTCTTATACTCTTCCAGCGTTCAATCGAGAAAACCTAATCTAATACGACCAAACTTAAGGCTATGGAAACAATATGCCAGGGAATATCAAGCAACAGAATAGCAGTTGAAATTAACAACAGTACTAGCACAGAACCTACATCCTTCTCTTGACAATACGGCTAGATCTAGAGCTCACTCTAGGCGAGCCGCACCACATCTACCAAAAGTTGCTGGATCTAGAGACCTAGCTCTACGGGGAACACCAAGACGTGCACATTACCACGTCAACGATATCTCATCTCAACAGATCTCAAATCCCCGTAAACAAAAAAAAATTACCCCAAATCCGGCTAAACACGCGTAACTAAAGCCCACATCCGGTCGAAAAAACCACTGCTCACTACGAACCCTAAACATGCACGTCAGATCCGATCTCGAACCCTAATTAACCCAGCAATCCTACCCTAGATCTCGCCCGATCCAGGCCAGGATCGACCGTTCCGTACAAAATAAAAGCGAAACGGCCACGGAAACGGACCCATCCATCACAGAACGAGCGGAAATCTTCACCTCGGACTTCCGCAATCGTTCACTCGCACCACCAGATGCAACAACCGCAAAGGGGAAAAGATGAGGGGGAAGGAGCGTGGCGGAAGGGAGGCGATACCTTTGCTTTGGCGCTTGGCTTTTCTCCCGGGCTCTGCTTGCGGATCGGATCTCGCGTGTGTGCGCGCTGTGGTATGTGTAGGTTCGTGGGAGGGGGGATAGGAAGGAGTGGGCGAGGGAGGGGGTGGGGATAGAAAAATAGGGTGGGATGGATGGACGTGGGCGCGGGCGGCCCTTCGAGATGCGGGGGCAGCCGTCCAGTGGTGTGGTGGGCCCGATCCGGGCGGCGCCAGGCGCGGTCAAAGCAGAGCTAGCGGGGAGTCCGCGCGAGGCGGAGGCGGATGCGTGGGATGCGTTCAGTGGACCGGTGAGGGACGTGGCGGCGCGTCACTGGACCGGCCGCGGCTGGAGTTTTGACCTCACGGCGTCGTGGTCACATCACATGCTTTGATACGTCTCTCCGTGTGCCCAACAAATACACCGACCACCGGCTAGGAGCTAGCCTATGGGGTGTGGATGGTTTGGATTCAAAATGGTGGTGCTCGTGGTCAATTTTTTTTTGAAACAAACACAAAAAGCTTGTCTTCTATACTACTATTAAAAGGGCAAACATGTTGCGGATACATTAAATTTGAGTCGTTTAATATCAGATCAACGGATCAGATTGTTCCAACAATGTTGAGCACCTCAACACATCTTTTCAGTTTGTATAATTACAAGAATTGCCACCGCAGAAAAAGAAACACATCTGCGCGATGGCCGGCGAGGCAAGCTCGGCCGTAGTCCAATCCCCGACCTCCGCCGTCCCGTGAATTCTCTGGCGCATTGCTACTGGATTTCCCGAACGCCGCCATGGTCCTTCCCTCACAAGCGGGACCGCCGCTCCGGCCCGCCTCCATCTCCTCCACCTCCAGCGCGGCGCCGGCAGGCCACTGCGCCGCCCTCCACCTCTAGCTCTAGCGCCGCCTCCTGATTCCCGTCGCCGGCCGGATCCGCCGCGTCCGCAAATCCACGCACGCCGGCAGCCGGAGCTCCGCGCGCCTCCTGCTTTCCGTTGCTGGCCGGAGCCGTATACGTACAGGGGAAAAGGAAAAAAGAAACACAAGGACAAATTCTGTCGCTTGCCGGTCGGCGGTCGCCATTGCTGCTCTTCTTCTACACCCAGGGGATTTGCGACCTGGAGTCTGGAGCAAGCCGCCGCTCCTCCGGTCAGTCCTCCTATCCCTCTCCCACGTTCTCCCTCTATCTCTTCCCTTCCCCTCCCTCCGCCGGCGCGAGCTGCAGGAAGTAGACGCCGTCCATCACCTCCACTGCCCCGCCCCAAACCCTAGATCAAACAGATGGGATGGGGAGCGGTGGCGGCAGGGGGAACGACGGTGGAGGTGAGTAGCGGCCACACCCTGGCCCTTCCCAAGGCGTCCACTCCCTGGCCCTGCCCAAGCCGGCCACCTCCCTTTCCATTGATTCCAAAAATCCAATACAGCTGCATATTTGCCTTCAAATATTCATGTTGATGCATCATGCATGATCAGGGAGCCTGGGGATTTGTAGTACGAGATGATCAGAGAGAATTTCTTGGTGCTGGTGCCGGGAAGATCCCTCATGTTCGTTCTGCTCTACACGCAGAAGTCATTTACCAATTTTTCTGATTGTTGGTTGGTCCTAGAATAATTTGTTACTTGAATCAATTGACAGAATAAATAGAAGTGTAGTACTAAACATTATTTAGAGTCATTTAACAGTATTTATGGATGTTCGTTGGTCTAGAATAATTTGTTACTTGAATAAGTTGACAGGATAAATTGAAGTGTGGATGGGAGCTTGCTGATGCATGAAAATTATAAATATGAACTTGCAGACAATTGGGTCATATATGTACTCTGAAGAAGATGCATGTATCGATGTGTGTGGAGACCATGGGGCTTCAGTGCGTCATATACACCTACGTCCAGGTCCAGCAGCGTCAGGGGATACATGTGAGTGAGGTTAACACTTTACACTCAAGTATGTTTCTTTTATCTTTCAGACATATATTTCTATGATGAAGCCATTAGAACCTGAGATCTCAATAAGGATATTATTGCTCTGCTACAGTTTTTTAATCACTTTTTTCCGTGTCATTGTGCATAGAAGAAGATTTTATTTCATTTACTCATGATTGCTCAGTTCGGTTGTTTGTCTTGAAAGATTATGTGGTGCTAATGCTTCAAGACTACTTCCTGGCCACTCGCAATGCAGAGAGGTAAGGAGACATTATATTTCTAAAGGGATTGACAGCATTACTATATTTCATTGGTACAGAAAATAAACTTACTAGCATCTATAGTCTAAATTGTAACTACTTACACATCTGCATATATCCGTACATAAATGACCTATTAGGCATTTGCCTGCACATCTCAATTGCTATCTATATTCCAACGAACTAACTTGATATACAACAATGCTTTTCCTTTGTGTTGTACGATCAGTTTGTCGATTGTAGGGTTAATTGTTCCTGTACTGATTATAGACTTTAGCTCTTTGGATAAAGAAACATTGGAGTGTCCAATTTTTTTGAAGATACGAGCTTTGCCAGTTCCCTCTGTTTTGTGAGATTTTGACTCGGTATGAATTTCTGATTAAAGCATGTCCATGATATTTCCTTCAGTATGAATTTCTGATTAAACATGATAGGACGCTTCAACCTTGGGTCTCTTAATTTTTTCACGACCAACTATTGGACAGGAAACTGATCTCCTATAGGTATTTGCGTTTGGACTCTTCCAGCTTCCATAATTGTGGTCGTCGTAGCTATACAAAGGAGCTCCTCCCATTACAATCATTTACCAAAAGAGGTTTTAAACCATAATCTTACATGCTAGAAGTATTCTCTGATGTGCTATTACAATTTGCAGGAAGGCAGTATTGTTCACTAGACACGCTTATTATCTGAACAGACAAAGCAAATATCAGTATGTCATCTTCAAATATCGCTAGAGGTCTATTCCTAGTTTTATTCATTATTTTTGGTAGGTACTGAATTGCTGATCATATGGTTGACATTCATGTTGCCGGTTCTTCTTCGGGTCTTTTATCTTCGAGATATCCAGGTATCTTATTTTTGTTAAGCACAGAACTGCAAAGTTGTTACCCACGATCAGGCTTATGAAATCCACAATATCCAGGTAGATACAGAACTGCAAAGTTGTTACCCACGATCAGGCTTATGAAATCCACAATATCCAGGTAGATGGCTATATCTGAAGGGATATTCAGAAGGAGAACACATCATGATTCAATGAGCCATTGCTTTCCACCATGCCAAACTCGCTTAGATATTCAGCTTTTACCCTGACTAACATAATGGAGGTGCAGAGATGCCACGAGGTCCATAAGCACATAGTAGTACGATCAGTAACTACATGGAAATCATTTACCATGTCCGATCAAATCAGTCACCGTTAGACCGAAGGCACCCTCACCACTGACGGTGGCGTCAAATTTGTCAACCTCGGCCACCTCCAGCGAGGTGACCAGCTGATGATCATCTGCGCGACGCGGTCCCCAGGCCACACGGCGTAGTTTGTCCTCTGAATAAATAAATGTAACTGTTTTTCTTAAGGCCATTTGGATTCAGTTTTTAATCTGATCCAAGCATCCTTTTGATATCATGACATGCTCTCTAAATGCCTACATGTTGTGGTTGTTGGCTTGGGGTGAACACAAATTTCTCTCCTCTTCTACTTTATCACTTCGTTAGTTCATTTGCTCTACTGGGACAGGCTACAACACTGTGGTGTATCTATGATGAACCTGTGTTAGCATTATTGGTGATCGTGTATGAAAATTCTCGAAGGGAAATTTCACATTTTATGTTCAAACGTGAGATATGTGTAATGATAGAAAAAACTTAAAAGACCGTGTCGACGCGCTTCTCACAAAAAAAATATTTCCATTCTAATGAGCAATTGACCTAAACATATTCATGTCAGATTTTTTCTTTTCATGTCGATTAGTATATGTAAACATTAAAAAACCTTGAAACCCATTTAAACTAAAAAAACAAGGATACATTTTAAAAATGGAGACATGCGTTACGTTCACTAGTATCCATTAATTAAGAAAAAAATTAATCAAATTACTTATGAAAAATTGGACGAAAACCGATACAATAAGGGTCAAACCCATCAAAACACGAGCACATCTAGGGCCAAGCCCAAACACGCTAACGAAGCAAAGGATGACACACTCATCAAGACAAGATAACCTCCAACCAAGCCGAAGAGAAAACACCGTGGCTAGTATGGAAGGAGCACGCATGGGACGCTCCAACTTAGGTGAAGAAGTCAAACCTCCAGGAGAACAGCGCCAAAGCAGCCTCGTCGCCCACACGGCACAAGGTCGATCCCCTCGATACTACCAAACTTGGGGTCATCGCCCCGACATCTAGCTGCTCTGCAATGCCAAGCGCAGACCGCCAACACCACCTTTCGAGACTGCCATCCCGACATCCAGCTGCTCCGCAATGCCCAGCGCAGACCGCCAACACCGCCTTTCGAGACCGCCATCCCGACATACCACCACTCGAGAAATGAGTTGCAACGCTGCACGATCCAAAATGTATCCTGATGGCTACGTGTTGGTGAACCCCAAGAGGAAGGTTATGATGTAGACAGCAGAAGTTTTCCCTTGAATAATCTACCCAAGGTTATCAATCCAGTAGGACTTGATGATCTATCGGAAGGTTGTTGATGTTGACTCCCCCTGGCGCTAGGGAGCTTGCACCAACGTGGAATCTGCACAGACACAAACCAGAACTTTGCCCAACACGAAACAGAGAGGTTGTCAATCTCTCCGGTCTTGCAGAAACAAAGAGTTAAACGTATGGTGTGGAAAACAGCAGGAAACACAGCAAGTAACAGGAAACAGATGATTGCAGCAGGTTGTGTAAACAGTATGAGGAAATTGGACCAGGGTCCACAGTTCACTAGTGGTGTCTCTCTCAGAACAGATAACTAGCATGTTGGGTAAACAAATTACAGCTGGGCAATTGACAAATAGAGAGGGCATAACAATGCAATACATGCCAAGATGTCTACTATGAAATCTAGTTGGGCATTACAACAAAGTACATAGACCGTTATTCCAACGCATCTATGCCTAAATAATCCACCTTCAAGGCAGCATCCGCATCCCATTCAGTATTAAGTTGCTAACAACAGATTATTGCATGAAGTAAAGTGTGTAATGTAATCAATACAAGTGCCCTTGGACACTGCACCAATGTTTTATCCCTAGTAGCAACAGCACATCTACCATCTTAGACCTTTCTGTCACTGATCCAGATATCTAGAGACTGAACCCACTATCGAGCATAAATACCCCCTCTTGGAGTCACAAGCATCTACTTGGCCAAAGCATCTACTAGCAACGGAGAGCATGCAAGATCAAGAGCACATAGATAAACAACTTGAATAAACATGGTATCAATATTCATCGGATCCCAGCAAACACAACATCTAGCATTACAATAAGATGATCTTGATCATGTTAGGCAGCTCACAAGATCTAAACATGGAGGCACAAGGTAGAGAGACAACCATCTAGCTACTGCTATGGACCCGTAGTCCAGGGGTGGACTACTCACGCATCACTCCGGAGGCAGGCATGGTGATGTAGAGCCCTCCGGTGATGATCTCCCCTCCGGCAGGGTGCCGGGAAGAGCTTCAGAACTCCTCCGATCTGAGATTGACGATGACGGCCGCGACGGAACTTTTCGTGGAATATGATCGACCGTAATAGGGTTTTCGCGTCGCGGAGAATATATAGGCGAAGAGGCGGCGTCGGTGGCCGAGGGGGGCCACCACGCCATAGGGGGCGCGGGCCCACCCTGGGCCGCGCCCTAGTGTGGCGTGGCCCCCTGGTGGGTCTGCTCCGACTCCCCTTTGGACTCCGTGATCTCCTCGTGATATTATTGACGATGTCTTTTGTTTCGTCCAATTCCGAGAATATTTCCTTAATAGATTTTCTGAAACCAAAAACAGCAGAAAACAGGGAACTGGCACTGTGGCATCTTGTTAATAGGTTAGTCCCAGAAAATGCATAAAAATGATATAAAGTGTAACCAAAACATGTAGCAATTGATATAATAACAGCATGGAACATCAAAAATTATAGATACGTTTGAGACGTATCAAGCATCCCCAAGCTTAGTTCCTGCTCGTCCTCGAGTAGGTAAACGATAAAAACAGATAATTTTTGAAGTGACATGCTACCAACACAATCTTTGATCAAATAACAATGTAATGCACATGATCTGAATGAAGTGATCCAAGCCAATGGTCTATAGTTTGCAAGCAAGTAAATAAAGAGTAAACATAAGTGATCACACAAGTGCAAACTTTCATGAATAATACTATAAAACATTTAGAGATATAATAGTCTAACATAATAGTTAGTTCACAGCAGCAATAATTCTCAACATGAAAGTGTTTGTATCAACACAAAGGAAGATAATAGCTTCAGCTTTTGCTTCAACTTTCAACATGTATATCATATAGATAATGTCAATGCAAAGAATATGATCAACCAAACACAAAGTTATGTAAAAACTGTTATACTGGAGTTGACAATGATGTTTGCTTAAGTAGACAGAAAGAAGTGGGAAAACTGACTCAACATAAAAGTAAAAGAATGGCCCTTCGCAGAGGGAAGCAGGGATTAACATCATGTGCTAGAGCTGTAGTTCCCGAAGGCATATAGAGAGCATAAAATATTGTTTTGTAAGGTAATGGTGTATACAGGTGTCAACAAATCAAATAGCAGGTACTTGTCATCTTCCATGGCTAACTAACTTTTAGAGCGGTTCCGAGAGTTTTTAGGACTGCACTTGTAACAAGCACTTATTGGTGACACTCCTCCCAACCATTTACTTTCCACAAACCATGGCTAACCGAATCCTCGGGTGCCCACCAACATTCACCATGGAGGAGTGTCTATTTATTTATTTATAGGGTGGACTAACCAGCTCTTTAATGCAAAATAAAAGGTGGAGAAGCAGATGAAGCTGCCAATCCTTGTAAATTAATTAGCATGGAAGATGACAAATCTCACTACTACGTCCTTATGAGCTTTTCAAGTAGTGACACAAAAAGGATAATTGTTTTGAGTAGTTAGTAGATAGCACATGAAGAAATTTACTTGGAATGGTGAAAACACCACATAATAGGTAGGTATGGTGGACACAGGTGGCATGGATTTGGCTCAAGGTTTTGGATGTACAAGAAGCATTCCCTCTTAGTACAGAGTTTAGGCTAGCAAGGTTATTATAAGCAAACATCATTATCAACTGGAATAGCAAGAGTGTACATAAAACACAAGGTTTGACGAACCATAGACTCCCACTGTCTTCCTTGTTAACACATAGCCTTCATCCAAAAATTATCTAGACTACTATGGACTTCCAATTATGCAACAGATTATTATAGCAGAAAATCCTTATAGTAGTTCTTCATTAATAGCCATTACTTACATGATGCACAAGCTTAAACATTAATTACTTGACAGCTCAAAACAATTGGCAAGCATCAAATTACTCAAGACAACGATCTAAAAAGATTCATGTAAGCATTTTATACCACTACCACATGCATAGCATTTTTCTGGTCCAACCAAACACCAATCAACTTATTTGACAACTCTCCAAACAGATATAAGTGAAGCAAGAGAGTACTTTCTTCAAAAGAAACTGAAAGCTCTAACAAGAGATGTATGAAAAACTGAGAGCTAACAGCAATAACAGCAACTAGACAGGAATACTCAACAAGTATAAGTGAAGCACAAGAGTATTCTAATGAAAAAGTGGAGCGTGTCTCTCTCCCAAACATGAATGCTAGGATCCAACAAGTATAGCACAGCAAACAAAACAAAACAAACTGAAAACAAAAACACACTGACGCTCCAAGGAAGAGTACACTAGTATGAAGCAATAAAAATATAGCACCATTAGAGATGACCTGATAATTTGTAGATGAAGAAGGGGATGCCCAAGCTTAGATGCTTGAGTCTTCTTGAAATATGCTGGGGAGGTAAGCCTCCCCAAGCTTAAGCTCTTCACTCTTCTTGATCATGTAATATCATTCTCCTCTATCAACACTTGAAAACTTCCTTCACACCAAAACTTAACAGCTTTTCTCATTAGCAGGTTAGTGCACTAAAAGATAATACTTCAAAGTTCTAGCAAAGACAAACTCACAAGCCAACTATTTTAAACATTAGCCACTGTTACTAGGCTCAAGTGGGCACTTTTACACGAAAAGAAACCACTTAAAAACTTGTAAAAGAGAGAATGCAAAATAAAAGACAGAATCTGTCAAACCAGAACAGTCTGTAATGACGAATTTTTTCGAGGCACTTACGATGCTCAGATGAAAAACTTTTGAAATAATGAAAGTTGCGTAACATCATCAGGAACATGCACAAAAATTTCAGCATTTTTCGATTTTTTCTGATTTTCTACTGAATTAAACGGTGACGAACAGCAATCTGTCCCAATGCAGTCCCGAAAATAAAACCAACTTTGCATTAGTAACTCTCCTTGGCACAACAAAACAGCAAATAAAAGATACAAAGGAGTTGCTACAGAGGTAAACAAGCATCCTTGACTCAAGAAAACAAAAATAAAACAGCAAATAAAAACATGGGTTATCTCCCAGAAGTGCTTTTCTTTAATGCCTTTGAGCTAGGCATGAAGAGATGCATCAAGTATTGTCAAGACCAGAAAATCCAAAACCATAATTTGTCTTGACACTAGTATCATGTGAGTATTTCATCTTCTTCCTAGGGAAGTGTTCCATACCTTTCTTGAGTGGGAATTGAAATTTTATATTCCCCTCTCTCATATCAATAACAGCACCAACAGTTCTCAGAAAAGGTCTTCCCAAAACAATAGGACAAGAAGGATTGCATTCAATATCCAAAACCACAAAATCAACAGGGACAAGATTGTTATTAACCATTATCAAAACATCATCAACTTTTCCTAAAGGTTTCTTCATAGAAGAATCAGCAAAGTGAACATCCAAATGACATTTTTCCAAAGGTGCAAGCTTGAGAATATCATATAAATTTTTAGGCATAACCGAAATACAAGAACCAAGGTCACACAAAGCATTGCATTCAAACTCACTCAGTTTCATTTTAATAACAGGTTCCCAATTATCATCTAACTTCCTAGGGATAGAAGCTTCAAGTTTTAATTTTTCTTCCCTAGCATGCATGAGAGCTTTGATAATATGTTCAGTAAAAGCCATATTTATTTTACTAGCATTAGGACTCTTAGCTAGCTTTTGCAAGAACATGATGACTTCAGTTATGTTACAATTTTCGAAATTGAAGTTGTTGTCATCAAAAACAATGGAGCAATTATCACCAACACCTCTAAAAATTTCAGCACTTTTACTAGGAACAAAAGTAGTGCTATCAGGCAATTTAAACTTTTTGTAGAGGTAGTAGAGACATTTCCAACACTTATTATCTTTTCACTAACAGTAGGGGGCGCATTAGCATGTGAGGCATCATTTGTTTCATTAGTAAAAATAGTGCAAACTCTAACAACACTATTTTGTTCAGCAATTTCAGCTTCTCTTTCTTCTCTCTCCCATCTTTCATGAAGTTCAGCAAGCATCCTAATGTTATTATCAATTTTAATTTGGATAGCATTGAGTGTTTTACTCTCTCTAATATCACTAGGAATAGCTTTTATTTTCAGCATTTCAACATCATGAGCAAGACTATCAACTTTAGCAGCAAGAGTATCAATTTTTCCTAGCTTTTCCTCAACAGTTTTATTAAAAGTAGTTTGTGTGCTAATAAAATCCTTAAGCATGACTTCAAGATCAGAGGGCACACTTCTATTGTTACTGTAGGAATTACCATAGGAATTACCAATACTGTGTTTGGATGCAACGAATTGGGCATGGAATTGAATTGGCAATGGAAAACCAAATCCACCAATTCAATGGAATACCACAAATCATGTTTGGATGCGCGTGGTATTCGGCTATAGAATTCACGTTTCAATGGAATACCAAATCCTGTTTGGATGTCACATGTGTGGAAATGAGAGTATTTTTGACTTTGAACAACATAATCTCTGTAATATGCATAAAAATATAACAGTATATTTTAGATGTTTCTCACTACTTTGTGAGCATTATCCTTTTTCTTTTTCTTCTTTTGTTCTCTTCAGAAATTAGTTGTTGCTGCAACAAATAAAAGCTCTACAAAGCAATCCTAACACATACTAAGCAAGCAATTGTGCAGCCTGAGGACCAACGAGTGGTGCAGCCCAGGACCATGCCCGAGGAGCACGCGAGGACCATGCCGCGGCGGCTGCTCCACGCGAGGAGCACGGCGTCTGCTCAACGCGGGAGGGTACGCGACTCCACGGGCGGCTGCTCAACGCGAGGAGAGGGAGGGGACGCGACCTCCGGTGACCCATTTTCGACGCGGCTGCAGGGAGGCGAGGGGACTGCGGGACGCGACCTCGCCGGCATGTACGAGCCCGGGAGGGGAGGCGACTGCAACGGCGGCTGCGCCATGGGCGACCGGCGCAGCCGGCGACTGCGGGAGGCGACCACGACGGCATCTACGCCATGGGGAAGGGCGGGATGGGGAGAAGATGCTGCTTACCTGCTTGGGCCGCCGGCGGCGGGCGGCGGCCGGCGGCGGGATGAAGGCGCGGGGAGCGGTGCGAGGATAAGGTTTCCGAGCCGTTTCCGACCTCCAGACCTCGGAAACGAGCCGCGTGCTATTTTCTGGGTCGGTACCCCCTTGTGGAATTGGCCCAACAATTCCAGCTTCAATGTCTAGCACATCCAAACAGCTGAATTGGGCCCTCAATTCCAGATTCCACAATTCAGAGCTGAATTCTGTGCAACCAAACACAGCATAAGAGTTGCTACCATTAGCAGGATATGGCCTATAATTGTTGCTACCAAAATTATTCCTATAGGCATTGTTGTTGAAGTTGTTATCTTTAATGAAGTTTACATCAACATTTTTCTCATCATGAGCAACCAAAGAAGCAAGAGGAATATTATTTGGATCCACAACACCATGTCCATTCGAAAGCATAGTCATAATAGCATCAATTTTATCACTCAAGGAGGAAATTTCCTCAACATAATTTACCTTCTTTCCAGTTGGAGCCCTTTCAGTGTGACATTCATAATAATTTACCATCATATCATCAAGAAGCTTTGTAGCAGCACCCAAAGTGATGGACATAAAGGTCCCTCCAGCAGCCGAGTCCAATAAGTTCCTTGAGGAAAAATTTAGTCCTGCATAAAAGGTTTGGATGATCATCCAAGTAGTCAGTCCATGAGTAGGGCAATTTTTAACCAAAGACTTCATTCTTTCCCAAGCTTGGGCAACATGCTCAATATCAAGTTGCCTAAAGTTCATAATACCACTTCTCAAGGAGATAATTTTAGCAGGAGGATAATATTTTCCAATGAATGCATCTTTGCATTTAGTCCAGGAATCAATACTATTTCTAGGCAAAGATAGCAACCAATCTTTAGCTCTTCCTCTTAAAGAGAAAGGAAACAATTTCAGCTTAATAATATCACTCTCTACCTCCTTATACTTTTGCATATCACAAAGTTCAACAAAGTTGTTTAAGTGGGCAGCAGCATTATCAGTACTAACACCAGAAAATTGCTCTTTCATAACCAGATTTAACAGTGCAGGCTTAATCTCATAAAATTCCGCTTTAGAAGCATGTGGAGCAATGGGTGTACAGATAAAATCATTGTTGTTTGTGCTAGTAAAGTCACACAACTTAGTATTTTCAGGATTACTCATTTTAGCAAGCCTAAAACAAGCAACAGGGTAACTCGAAATTAAAAACTAGATGCAGGAATTTAATTTTTTGGGTTTTTTGATTTTTAACAGCAAGCAAAACAAAACTAAAACAAGACAAAAAACAAAGTAAAGAGATTGGAACTGAGAGACTCCCCTTTCCAATAGCCTCCAAGTCCCCGGCAACGGCGTCAGAAAACAGCTTGATGGCTACGTGTTGGTGAACCCCAAGAGGAAGGTTATGATGTAGACAACAGAAGTTTTCCCTTGAATAATCTATCCAAGGTTATCAATCCAGTAGGACTTGATGATCTATCGGAAGGTTGTTGATGTTGACTCCCCCTGGCGCTAGGGAGCTTGCACCAACGTGGAATCTGCACAGACACAAACCAGAACTTTGCCCAACACGAAACAGAGAGGTTGTCAATCTCTCCGGTCTTGCAGAAACAAAGAGTTAAACGTATGGTGTGGAAAACAACAGGAAACACAGCAAGTAACAGGAAACAGATGATTGCAGCAGGTTGTGTAAACAGTATGAGGAAATTGGACCAGACCAGGGTCCACAGTTCACTAGTGGTGTCGCTCTCAGAACAGATAACTAGCATGTTAGGTAAACAAATTATAGCTGGCAATTGACAAATAGAGAGGGCATAACAATGCAATACATGCCAAGATGTCTACTATGAAATCTAGTTGGGCATTACAACAAAGTACATAGACCGTTATTCCAACCGCATCTATGCCTAAATAATCCACCTTCAAGGCAGCATCCGCATCCCATTCAATATTAAGTTGCTAACAACAGATTATTGCATGAAGTAAAGTGTGTAATGTAATCAATACAATTGCCCTTGGACACTGCACCAATGTTTTATCCCTAGTAGCAACAGCACATCTACCATCTTAGACCTTTCTGTCACTGATCCAGATATCTAGAGACTGAACCCACTATCTAGCATAAATACCCCCTCTTGGAGTCACAAGCATCTACTTGGCCAAAGCATCTACTAGCAACGGAGAGCATGCAAGATCAAGAGCACATAGATAAACAACTTGAATAAACATGGTATCAATATTCATCGGATCCCAGCAAACACAACATCTAGCATTACAATAAGATGATCTTGATCATGTTAGGCAGCTCACAAGATCTAAACATGGATGCACAAGGTAGAGAGACAACCATCTAGCTACTGCTACGGACCCGTAGTCCAGGGGTGGACTACTCACGCATCACTCCGGAGGCAGGCATGGTGATGTAGAGCCCTCCGGTGATGATCTCCCCTCTGACAGGGTGCCGGGAAGAGCTTCAGAACTCCTCCGATCTGAGATTGACGATGATGGCCGCGACGGAACTTTTCGTGGAATATGATCGACCGTAATAGGGTTTTCGCGTCGCGGAGAATATATAGGCGAAGAGGCGGCGTCGGTGGCCGAGGGGGGCCACCATGCCATAGGGGGCATGGGCCCACCCTGAGCTGCGCCCTAGTGTGGCGTGGCCCCCCTGGTGGGTCTGCTCCGACTCCCTTTGGACTCCGTGATCTCCTCGTGATATTATTGACGATGTCTTTTGTTTCGTCCAATTCTGAGAATATTTCCTTAATAGATTTTCTGAAACCAAAAACAGCAGAAAACAGGGAACTGGCACTGTGGCATCTTGTTAATAGGTTAGTCCCAGAAAATGCATAAAAATGATATGAAGTGTAACCAAAACATATAACAATTGATATAATAACAGCATGGAACATCAAAAATTATAGATACGTTTGAGACGTATCATATCCCAAGCTACAGAGACAAACTGCTTGTAGACCACAGTGGATGCAACAACATCCGGGCCGCCCCGACATAAAGTCCAACCGCCTCCGCTAAGACGCGTCGACTGAGTCGACAACCTCGCCACACAGGTGACACAAGACTGTCACCAAAGTCAAGCAATTGCCCTGCCCCATGAAGTCGATGCCCACCATGGTTCCTGAGTACGCTTCCTCGACATCCATCCACCATCTGGGGCGGTCGCCCGACGTTCAGAGACCCCGAAGAAAGAGAAGCGCCACACAATAGCCACAAATGGCCTCTCCAAGATGACGTCGTCATGGGGGAAGTGACGCAGGCACCACCCTCTCCCACTTTGGATAAACAAGAGATTGGGTTTTCGCCCGAAGAGGCCAAACCCTTGTCGTGTGAGAAGAAGGAGGCTCTTCAACTACATCTCCATGGAGAGGAGCTCCATCCGAAGACGCGGCCATCGTCAGTCAGTGTGAGAAGAAGGAGGCTCTTCAACTACACCTCCAAGGAGACGAGCTCTGTCCGAAGACGCGACCATCGCCGGCTCCGACCTGAGGTCGGGGCTGGGCTTTCGCCTGGATCACTTTCTCTCCCGCGATATGGAACTTGCGAAACTGAACATCATAGACATCCAGACCGTAGCTCAGCATATTGGGATGTGGATCTCGGCTGCAAACAACCAGCCAAAGCCAGTGGCATTGCTAGGCAGCATTTCATGCTGCAGAGAAACACCACCATGCATGCCTGAACCTATCAGGCCACCGCAACGTTAAGCGACGTCTCGCTCGATCCAGGGTCGCCGCCCTGACTTCCATCGTGCACCTACGTTGGCAAACCACACAACAGAGCTCCATGCAGCATGGTCACCTGGGCCCAAATCCGGAAGCGGCAGGGGCGCTACCCCGTCGTCCTCGTCTCCACAGCATCGTGACCGCATACACCATTGGCAGCGCTGCCTGACCAGAGAACTTCCCGCCGATAGCAGCCACGGAACCAACAGATCTAGGGCGAGGGACTCGCCCACCTCCACCTGCCTACCGGTCCAGAGCTAGTCGTTCTGCATCCGCCGCGCTCTGCGGCCCAGTCGCTCCATGTGAAGCTGACACACTCTTGTCCGCACCGCTACTCCCATGGCGACCTTCTCCGCACCTCCACCACTGCTCCTTCCACTTCTCGCCTCAGTAGACCGTCGCTAGTATCCCCCAGCACCTTTGGGGTGAAGGCCCACAGTCGCCGGCAGCAGCGGCAACGGCGACAGGGCAGGGTTTGGTCGGAGGCCTGCGGCAGCTAGGTCGGGGCGCCCCGATGCTGCCCATGAAGAGCAGCACATGAGCGAACAACATATGAAGAATCATTGTCAGTAATTTGACATGTACATGTCTCTTGCTATTCTAGTTTTAAGAAATAGTTACTCTAGTTGATTTTAACTACGAAATTTGACAAAATTGTAGATTTTGCTTAAGGGGTTAACTCGTTTTCCTCTCGCGACCTAACTCTCTGTTCCCTACTTCATTCTAATAAGATGGAATTTGGGGGTTTTGGCCCCTGTTTTTCTAAAAAAGTTGACAATATCTTGGAGAAACTGTAATTTGTCATCAAAATTATACAGTAAACTGAACTCAGACCAAACACACTAGTGTACTGTAAGAGCATTGATAGAAAAAATATCCCAAGGGGGCTCGAGATTTGCCGTTACAGGAAAATACCGTGGAATTATTGCCCAATATTTCAAACAAAATGTGAATTTAAAACTCACACAAATGGTTAATTAGAATATAAACTCAATTTGTACACGAAACATCTGGTAACCATGTGGTATAGCTTTAGATCATCTATAGCAGATCCCGGAAAAACGCACACCCAAAAACTAGTTCGAGGTACCCCAAAAATTGTTTCGTTGTATCGCACGAATTCGGGCGAAACAGACACCCTAAACTCGTACCATCACCATCAGCCTAAGCACCACCACCACCCGTCCGAAGGACCACCATCATCACGGGCCGAAGCACCACCATGACCCTGGACCGAAAGAACAAAAGCACCACTGACCGAAGCACCACCACCACTCCAATCGAAGGACCATCAACACCACCGGTCATAGCATCAAGTAGCTCTTGCCTCCTCCATTGCATGATGTTCATTCGTCTCATCTCCCAAACTCTCTTATCAACTCGTCCATGGCATTCAGGTCCATTATCATGAGCTGGTTTTTCTCGGCGATTTTGTCATCCTTCCTCTTTTACTTCTTCACTATAGTATGGTGATAAAACATTCCATAATACGTGAAGCTTGGTGGATATGCGAAATGATTTATAATACACAAATCCTCACTCTGATAAAACAGTCTATGATTTATATGAGAAATGATTGATTGATTTATGCTAAGTACAAATGCAGCATCCAAGAACCCTTCGTTGTAACTGCACAGTTTATGACTGGTTCAATTGGAATGTCGTGTACAAATAGATGTAGGCCCAAGAAGGGTTTCTCCAAATAATGGACAGCATGTGCCGGCCAGCCCAAGAAGGAGACCACCATCTCGTCGACAGTTTAGCCGGTTGCGGTTTAGTGTTGTCACTGGGCCTGCTATGCTTTCATCCCTACGTCTCCCTGCGTGTTGCGATTGCCAAATGCCGATTGCGCCGGAAAATGCGAAAATGCACGAGAATCCTTCAGTTGCATATCCGGCTGGGTCCCTGCTGTTTCGTGTAACGGATAATGATTAGCTTGCTTTTCTTGCTGAATGCATACGTACGTCTTTTTGTGTGAAGGAAATGCATATGTTTACTCCCTCCGTTTCAAAACAAGTGTCTTAGATTTGTCTAAAAGTGGATATATCAAGACAAATCTAAAATGTTATTTTAGTACGGAGGAAGTAGCAAACAAGAAGATTATGTTAGCAGCAAATCAATGAGAAGGTAAATGTGACCAGATTTTCCAGGCTAAACCGAAATCCCAACGCAAGATCCTTTTTAGTTTTCTTCCCACTGCACAGCTACGTCGCGATATTTACTTTGTGTGCGGGCCAAGTCAAAAGTCAAAAGGGAGGGGCCTAGATGAAGCTCCGTGGATGCAACGGTTAATTCCGGCTCGACTGTCGTCAAGCTTGCCTGACCTCGTCATGTAGATCACGAAGCTTCTTGCCTCGAATTGACAAAACACACTAATACACACACCGTGCAACTATTGTCTTGTTTTCTCCATGTTTTATACTACCTCCGTACCAAAATATAAGACGATGTTTTAACAGTTTTGTGATACATATGTATCTAGAATTGTATATGTAGGTTCATCCATTTCAATCTGTATATAGTACATATAAAAATATCTAAAACATCTTATATTTTGATACGGTGGGAGTAGCACGGTACAAAATCTACCTTTTTTGTCTGATGTGCACTAGGTAATTTGGGTATACTTAGTGAATTATCCACGCAACTAAAAAATCATTGTTGAAAGTCAAACAGGGTAAAGTTTGACAATTTTTTTAAGAAATGACAAACAACTAGGAAATTTACTTTGATGCACCCGGTATTTAAAAAAATATACTGAAGTACAAAAATTCCGAAATAAAATTTCACATATACATTTTCCCATTCTATCGGTTCACAAAGTTGTTTCACGAAATTGACATTTTTTGTGGTGTAAAAAGGACAAAGAATATCTCGTGAAAAGTCTAATTCTAGCACCATTTTTTTATTTTTTACACGTGTCACAGAAATGTCTTTTTTTTTGTGAAACAACTTTGTGTGCACATATGATGTTAAGATCAACGTGTGAACATTTTCTGCATTTTTTGGATATTTCAAAATGTGCTTATGCACCCGGGAGTCAAAACACCACTCCTAATAATACGATATGGACATCATATGAAATTATATTTCATGGAGTATTCATGGTATTGATTTGGTATTGTGGTTTTGTGATTTTGTCTAAGAACATGATCAAACTTTACATTGTTTGGCTTCTAAACAAATTATAGGTCTTACTTTCAGTAACAGAAAGGGATTATATATTTTGAGCTGAATGTCTACTTTGGAATCTTATTAGCCATCCTCTTGATGATAACTATGATGCAATACCAATGTTGAATATGTTACCAAAGTTTTTATTATTTTTAAACTCAACATAATCAATTATGTATGAGTAGAAACAATTTTGTGTGTGAAGGTTTGATATACAAGGTTTTAGTGAGCTTAATCGTGGTTTATCGTTTTCATATTTTTTTCTGGTTTGCAGTGGGTTGAATGGCGGTTCTAGTATCATATATATTTCAATAAGAAACATGCATGAAACCTATGTGAATTTTGCTTGAACATGTTATGAGACCAATACTTGACAAGAGAAATGTATGACACCTATGTGAATGTTAACCAAATTTGGAATACTCAAGTATTTACAAAACTAATGTGCACATACTTAATACCTTTTGGAATATAAATAAAACGATGAAACTTTATTGAAACACTTGTGGAACTTTTCTTAAACATTATAAATTGTCTAATGAGAAATGCTTGTGAAAGCATGCCTTTACTTGGACACTGGTTTTGTATGAAAAAATAGGATAGCTATAGGGGGCTTTACGCAAGCTCATAAGGGGTCAATCCATTGTATTTGAACCATGCTATTCTTGGAGAGTGTTTATTGCAGGATGCATATGAGTTGTCCTTCATTCATTTTCTACATCACACAAACGCACACGCACACGCACGCACGCACGCGCGCGCGCGCACACACACACACACACACATATTGACTCATGTGACTATAAGTGCTTAGTATACCATGCACCTAAAGTGCATATTGCATACTATAACCCACGTGAATGTTTCTTGTGAAATAGTCTAACCCATATAAAAAATTATGTAGATGTTGATCTGATGGATCAAACATTTCACATGATCAATTTTTGAGTCAACATCAGTCAGATTTTTTTAATTTTTCCTACACTTTAAGACTAGAAAGTGACACAAAACTCATAGCGATGCACGCGAGATCGGGGCGGATCGGTTGGACCAAAATTTCGAATGTTGACAGTTGATAAATATATTGAAAGTTTTCTCGCAGAAAAAAAATCAGCTAGCTGCATGTCAAGAAAATTGTGTTTTGTTGTTTGCGATTCTTATTATAGAATTCCAGAGATAGAACAATACTGATTTTTGCTGTTATACTACTTTGTCTAAAACATCTTATATTTAAGAACGGAGAGAGTAGTCCAGAAACATACATTTCAGCATGCTGGTATTGAGGATCCAGCTGGTATACTACTCTAGAAGCGTACTCACATTTCAGCTCACGCGATCGGGTCGACGCGAAAGAAGAATCCGCGTTGCCGCCCACCCTGCAAACGGCAAAATACGTCCCTGTTGCGGTAATCACCACGAAAAACAGCACCCTTCTCCGTTTCTAGTTTGCTGACACGCGCCGATCCGCCGACCACGACCAGTCTGGATCTCCCTCGGTTTCCGTTGCGGCTCCACCTCGGCCCGCTTTCCCGTCAGAAATCCTCCAAGATGCCCTATATAGGGAACCCCGTGCGATTCTGCCCAACAGTTCGTCTCCAAATTCCTCAACTCCTCTGTCCTCTCGCACGACAGATTGATTTCCGGCGGTACCCCTATACATCCTCCGCCCGGGGGCGCACCTCTCCTCGCCGCGCACGCTATATTTTTTCGGGAGGCCATTCCGCCGCGTGCGTTCGTGCGTGCCCACGACCACCATCCGTTTACGGTTGCGCCGCGCCTTGGGTGCCTGCCTCTGCCTGCCTGCGCGAGGAGAGGAGGACGAGGGGCCGCGCGACGGGCTCGGAGGAGGGGCGATTAATTTGCGGGGAGGAGGATGATGGGGTTCAGGACGCAGCTGCCGTGGTCCTCGTCGGCGCAGGCGGGGGCGGGGGCGCAGGCCGATCAGCCGATGTGCGACTCGGCGGCGGCCGTGGTGGCGGCGCGGCAGGGGATGGAGACGCCGCTCACGGCGGTGGCCGAGGCGTTCGAGGAGCTGGCGCGCGGGATGGACGCCGACGGCGGGGAGCTCCGCCTCGCGCCCTTCGGCGACACCTGCGCGCTCGTCTCCGTGCTCTTCAACTCCCTCGGCATCGCCTTCAAGTTCGCCGAGAGCGAGTACGTCACCAAGGTACCCACCGATCTGCCTCCTCCCGTCAATTCATCAATTCTTTCTTCGGTACCAAGTTTACATGCGTGGATGAGACGGGAAAATCGCACCCTTTCCGTTTCCAAAAAAAAAAGGAGATGCTGTAATCGTACAAGCCACGCCCTCTCTCTCTGTTGTGATTTGACTTTGGTTAAATCTGTGTTGCTTGCGACCATGTTCCCATTGGAGGAATCTTGTAGCGTCCCTCGCAATTGTTCGAATATTCTTGCAATTTAAAAGTAACAACACCAATATTGATTCTCCTCCAAGAAAGAAATGCAGTCGACCTGCCCCGTGTTGATTCGACTCTAGCCGATCGCGTCCACACCTCTGCACTTCTGTTTATACTCTCCTTTTGTCCGGTCGTCATGGTCATGACGACGACTTGTGGTTGCGGCAAGCCGGCAAGAAAGAAATGTAATCCAATTTCCCTGCGTGAACCATCCAGGTGAACGATCTCATCGGGGCGTCCAAGGAGTACGCCACTCTGAACGACATCCTGGACAAGGACGTGGAGCACGACTGCGTCAAGAAGCAGGGCAGCCATTCCCGGAACCTGCGCAGGGTCCGCCTCGGCCTGGGCCTCATCAAGGCTCTCTTCGAGCAGTTCCTCGAAACAGAGTACGTCTCATCATTCCAGCCAGCCCAGCCTAGCACAGCTTGTCGCTTGCTCTCTCCTCCGCTGGCTGCTGCCGTTTTTGTGTGGCAACAATCAGTGGTGGTTAATTCAGTTGCTAGAATTATTGCTCTGCCAACAGACGACAGCCTCACACTCTCTCTGGCGTTTTTGTTTTTTCATTCAGGGGCTCGTTGTATGAGGCTGCGACGACAGCCTACGGCCAGGTTTGCGCGCCGTTTCATAGCTGGGCAATCAGGAAGGCCGTTGGTGCCGGGATGTACACTCTGCCCAGCAGGGAGCAGTTGATCCTGAGGTTGAACGAAACTGGTACGCAAATGATGATGGCATCCATCACCATCAGGATACCTGCCTATCCTGAAGTACCTTAATATATTTATTCAGTGATACTTAATTCTGTCTTCAGATGATATTCTGGTGGACCTGTAACAAAATTATGTGTGCCTGCAGATTGCTCTGTGCAGAAGGAGATGAGGAGATACATTGATGCTTCCAGTCCTATTATAGAATACATCGATAACCTTTTCCTCTCTAGGCAAATTGTCCTAGATTGGTGAACCGAACTGAGGATCATACCTGCGGCTCTCTTGACAAGCTGTTACTGATATCATTGTTTTATTATTTTCTCATAGCTTTTTTAGCCTTGGTGGGTGGTGGACGCTCTCGCTTTGCACTGTCTCTTGTACTGTACGATTATATGGAAATTCTAATTCTAAAAAAGAGGCAATTTTAGTATGATCATGCTTCCTATGTTTCAAATTATGTGGAGTACAATGGAAGTCTCCTGAATCACCACTAGGTCTTAGTTTAAACTATCCATTTCAGTTTTCCAAAGCTAAAATGCTCAAGAGAATTTGAGGATGGATGTTGGTACTTGGTAAGGAAGGCTAGCAGATTCTTGATTAGTGAAAAACTGGTTAGAGCATCTCAGCTTATTTCTAAGAGAAGAGAGAGTTATAGCCAAGCCTATCAATACTAATAGTCTCTCACCTCAAAATTAATAGTCTCTCCAGTAACAGAGAAACAAAGGAATGAGTGAATGGAACCCAGGAAGAAGAGATATTAGTAACAAAAGACTATCCATGTTAATGTTATCCTGTTCTCCCATTCTCTAATCTTAATATACCCTCTCTGTTTATAATACAAGACACATTCCATGTCTAATTTTGATCACGAATGCGAGTTTTATACGTAAAAAAGGTATGCCATTAGATTCACATAAGAATGAAGTTTACAGTAATATACTTTAATGACATATAACTCTTATCCAACTTCTTATTCAACTTAGTTATGCTCGAGATACGAAGTAGCCTTGTTAAAACTGTGCAATTAACATTTTCTTTCGTCTTGGAGGATGCCATGCTCTTCCATTTTGTAAATTTTTTTGTTGCCGATTAAGGTTTCAGAGATACTCAAGTGGATTGTACCGAAGAAAAATCATGGGAGATCAAACGAGGGGAATTTACAGAATAAATACCGACAAGACTTTTGTGAGGGAATGACCAAATGAGGATTACCCAACCCCAGTGGCGCATGCAAGAAAAAATTGGTGGGTGGGCACACTCTCAAAAAAACATTGAGAGTTGCCAAATAAACAAGTTAAATAGCATTATATATCCATATCTATGATTCAAATCCACTATAAAAAAAGTTCAAACACATGAACAAAGTCTTGATGAAATCCGAGTGATCGGAGTTGCGGTATCAACACACGCCAACACAAGTCTACTATCTTCAATATGTTCATCATCTAACACCACCGGAGATGCAATCTTCTTCGCTTTATGTTTTCGAAAAAGAGATACAATGTCAGTATTCCTCTTCATAATCAATTCTATAATCACAAAAGAAAAATAACATATGTAGTCAATCAATTGGTTGTCAATTACAAACCAAAATCATCAATTTCATACAAAATACATAGCAAATTCTTAGTGCGCCACGCCCCTCGGCCCACCCGCTGGATACGCCAGTGCCCAGCCCTAGGTGGGCTTATGACATCTTTAGAGGCTAACCAACAAGGACGGAGTTAGTTTTTTTTTTTGACTAACAAATCCAACTCTTTCGGTTCCTCTTTCACAAAATAAGTGACATGATTCACTAAAGCTGCTTACCGCAAAAAAAAAATCATTAAAGCTGCCGTTAATTAGCTGTTGGAGAGAGATGCCTGATATTTCCTGTCATTCAACTATTACTAGGTACAAAGTTGACCCCTCCAATTTATGCCGAATACTTTTGTTACTCGAGTAATCGAGTGTCTAAGATATATGGTTTGGTCTCTTGCCGAGGAAAGATCATGCCAGGGCGGAGGTTGCACAGGTGGCAGCCAAGCTAGCAAACAAAGTAACAAAAACCATGAATTTTATTTCAAAAGGCTTCCTTTATTGCCTTTTGGCTTAAGTTTTCCTACATCCAGTTTTCTCTATTTTTTCTTATTTTCCTTCCAATTTTATGAGTTCACCTTCTTTATGTCAAATCTCATCTTTATAAAATAAATTATAATTTGTGTTATAATATGTATTCTTATCCGTCCATGTCTTTAAATATTTTTCATTTTTCTTTCGTCTTTAAAGGGGAATATAACCCCGTCCTCTGCATCAGCTGATGCATGTATCCATCTTGTGGTTGCATCCAGTAGTCATAAGCTCCAGTGATCCGGCGGGAGAAGAAAGGACCATAACTAAATCGAGTGTGTGACCATATGAACAACCTACAAAATTTTAAAGATAATGTCTTGTAAAAAAATTATTTATGCAATCATATCAACCAACATAAAGCTAAAACTTCTATATGAATTTTAGCCTTAATATTATTGTCGATTTTGTTCGACCAATTCCCAAACATATTGGTAATATTAGTTAGTGTGGGAAGGTTAGAAGTACTAAATACAATTCTCCGTAAACTGCACAAAAGGATATGAGAGAAAGAAATGCTTAACTGTCTCCTCTAAACTGCAAAAGCAACACCTTTGCCATTCTATGTTTTAGCCAGATTATCATTGGTAAGTATCACTTACCTATTAAGAAAGTACACAAATATATTTATCCTAAAAGTGGGTTTTAGTTCCTATAAATATTTACAAAGAAATTTAGTATGACTTCACCGAGAATTTCCCGGAAAGTGAGTTTCCAAGCAAACTCCCAAGAAGATGAAACGTCATCAAATGTTAAGGCCCTTCTAAAACCGATATTCAGTGGAGCCTTAGAATGGACATTAGCCATGGAAACATTTTCCGTTGCACCACGTTATATAATGATGGTATTGTTGAGCAAACGTCATATCACCTAACTAAATATCCTCCCAAAATCTGGTGCTCAGACCATTACCAATTTAAAGAAGCCCATGTTAAAAAATTAGATGAATTTAGTAAAATCAACATTCAAATGAAAATTTCTTCTTTCCCGTAATTTTTGGTGTTGTAGGGCTCCTATTGTCCCAATTTTGCATAAAACGCTTTCAGGGCATCAATAAAACCACCACTAGAGCCGACTAAAAACAATAGTATATGTTAGCATTAAGAGGGCGAGTAAGGATGTTGAATATCACAAAAGGAAGCACATGGAATGGAAAATACGAAAAATAAAGAGAACTTGTATGAATGCAATAGAATTTGTATGTCGAAATCCACCACGAGATGAGTTGCCAACAGTATCATCCAAATAATTTTAACTAGTTCTCGCCATTCCCTTCGATTTCTAGAAACAGCCATTTTGGATATCAGCCTCTTAATATCGAAATGCATCCATTGCCATTTATTCTGTGTTGCAATATAAAACCAAACAACATTCATGTAACAGAAGAGTACTTTTCCAGACAGATTTACCCATACGATTTACTGTAGTATAAAATTCAAGGAATCCGAAATAATATTAGTCGTCGAAAACTGGAGGCTGTAAAGAAAGTAGAAGATTGAAAACAAATAATGGTTTACGTTGGATTGCAAATACTTGAAGAAAAAATCTTATCTGATCTTCTTCCCGGCTCTCACACAGGCTCTCCACGTGACCTCGATACCTCACCTTCACAACCCCGCGCGCGCACAGTCGCGCAAAGCCACTGCCGCGTCCACCCTCCAGGCCTCATGTCTCTCCTCACCTCCTCCACGCCGTTCGGCACGGCCACCGCCGCCGCCCGCCGTCGCCTCGCTCTCGGCGCCCCGCTGCCGGGCCGCCGCGCAGCCCTGCACGTGGCGCTCGCGCGCCGGACCGGCGTCTCGTCCCGCACGCAGCGGCGCCTCGAGGAGCGCGGCGGCAAGAAGCGCCGCGGGGGCGTCGAGACCCCCGACGCGGAGGAGGACTCCGCCTCGGCGTGGGAGGGCGTGGAGTGGGAGGGCGAGCCGCTGGGGTTCGAGGTGTCGACGGAGCCGATGCCGTACCTGCCGGACCCGAAGCAGGTCGACTTCTGGGAAGGCCCCCAGTGGGATCTCCTCGGTTTCTTTGTGCAGTACATGTGGGCTTTCGGCGTCTTCTTCTCTGTGAGCACCTTCTCCTCCGTTACTTCGCGCTGTAGCACAGTCCTGTGATTTATGATCTAGTTTGTCAGAAGAAAATAGTACTCCTCAGTACTGAGTACTAAATGTTTTTTGAGTTCTTTCCTAGTCGTAAATAGCGAGGTTTCCATCTTCGTGTTATATGATTTGATCACTGCTTGTAGTACGGTGATATACTGAATTGTTTTCCGGTGTCTAGAACTCTAATGGTAGTGTGTGGAGATTGCTCAAAAACATACATGATGTTATTTATTTGCATTTGCAGACTGCTAACAGGAGATAATCTACCACTTATTTGATCACTGTTTGTAGTACGGTGATATACTGAATTTGATCACTGTCTAGAACTCTAGTGATAGTATGTGGAGGTTGCTCAGTTACATAGTCGAGTAAACATCCATTGGCATTATGTCCTGCATCAAGCTAACCACCTGTCATTGCAGATCCCCACTCAATATGTAGAGATTACTCTTCATGTTATCCCATCGTCTTATATCGTCAAATTAATCCACCCATTTAACTATCATGCAAGTGAAGACGTCTTCTGATTCTTGCTTAACGTCTGCCAATTAATGTTGCATACTTGTGCAGTTGGTTGCCTGTGGTTTCGCCGTGGCTACATATAACGATGGGGCAACAGACTTCAGAGAAACTCCTTCTTTCAAGGAATCCCTAACACAGGAGTTCCCGGAAGAGGCAGAATCATCCGGCTCTGATGTGTTTGAAGGCAACCCAACAGAGGTAGCACCAGCTCTTGAGTAGCAATCTCGAGGAGACATAATGGAAAGATACGAAGGCTCTCTCTTCGAGCTATAGGGCTCTGCAGTAGCCAGTGTAACTTGTACAAGATTCAGTTCAAAACTTGAAACCATAGTGGTAAGGAAATTAGCTGGTGATCACCATGTACTGAATTTTCTCTTGGATAATTCTGCTTCGAAATCAGAATATGTAGATGGCTTATTAGTGGTGATGAAATTCAGCCATGGTTATATGCGTGTTATTATTTATTATCTTTTATCTTGGTACTCGATTGGTTTGCCTACATATCTGTCTTAGAAGCAAATTTGTATCTTTTCTGACATCTACCTACAAAATGTATATTCTGAAACCTATTTCACAAATCTCGTTCAGCTCTGTACTAAAGTTGCTCTTGAATCATTCTATGTTGAAATTAGAAAATAAAATATCAATAGTTAGTAATGCTTTAGTATTCAGCTCATTCAGCTCCACTTTATTATTATGCTTATATTGTGTGCTTTAACTTTGTACGCACATATCAATCGAAGTTAGAGCAAGTCTAACAGCACCCTTAAAAGTGGTCAAACCTGTAAAATTCCGGCGAGAATACAGTTTCCGTCGACGCGTGTGAGCTAACAGCACCTGTAAACGAGGTCGACCCGTAAAACCTTTTACAGGCACCTGAGAACTTGTTTCCATGACCTGTCTATACGCAGGTCCGGAGGCCGTTTACAGGTCGACCTGTAAGCTGGTCAACGCCGGAGCATCGCCGGACCACCGCGAAAAATCGCCGGAGCATCGCCGGACCGCCGTGGAAAATTGCCGAAACTTCGCCGGAAAAGCACCAAATCGAAGGGACGGCGCGGCCAGACCACCACCGCGGCGAAATTCCGGCGGCACGGCCACCAACCCGGCCAGCGCGACCATATTCCGGCGAGCTCGAGCTCGTCCGGCGGCGCACGCGGCGGGCGGCCAGGCGGCGGCGCTAGCGCGGCCAGGCGGCGGCGGCGGGCTGCGCGGCGGCGGGCGGGCGTGCGGGGCGAGCGCGGCCAGGCGGCGGCGGGCGGGCTCCGCGGGCGGCGCGGCGGCGGTCTCCTAGGGCGGCCGGGGGCGGGCGGCCGCGGGTGGCGGGAGGCGGTCTCCAGGGGCGGCGGCGGACTCCCAGGCGACGGGGTCGGGCGGGTGTAGAAGATGAAGTGGAGGAGGAAAAAAAAAAGGCATATTCCGTTTTACAGATCGGTTTTACCGTTGCTGTTCTCCCCCAACACTTTTCTGACCCGTAAACACGAGTACAGGGACCTGTACTCGCGATTTAAGGGTCCGCAGTTTACGGGTGCTGTTAGTCATGCTCTTAGATGGTACACTTGTACAGGATTCAGGTTGAAACTTGAAGCCATAGTAGTAAGAAACTAGCCTGTTATCATCTTGTACTGAACTTTACCTTTGATAATCCTTTATGAATTTTTTAAATATTTAGATTATTTGTGGTACTAAATTTGAGATATATGTTCATGCCTTTTCTTGTACTTGATTTGTGACATATCAGTCTCCTTTTTCCTTCAAAAGCCAACGTCAGCTTTGCGTTATATAGTAATAACGGAGCCCATTATTTTTTTTAGCATATCAGTCGATGCAAGACGATTTCATTGTGTTGCACATTGAGTATCCCAAGGAGGTTCATATGAGAAAATCTGATTTAATTGTTAGTACCGGTAAAATTCATTTGAAAGTGTGTAAGACTCAGCCGATAGTGATTTTGTAGGTATATGATCCATGTAACTGGGTATATGCACATTTTATAGATTGTACAGAGCTTGAAATTTTGAAAGTGCGGTGGTAGTTGTTTGTACACAACTTATGGTTTTGACACACGCTTTGGGCAGGAACCAGTTGCTACCTTAAAACTGCACACGGCACAATTTGTTTGTGCAGCTATAGATTGACATAATAATGTGGAACTTTGTTAGCTGATACTAAACTAACGTGGACTTGGGGATTAGCAAATCCGTTACCAGTTTTTTTTCATGTGCGTTTTAAGCACACATATCACTCGCCGAGGCAAGCTTGTATGATTCCTCTCGCTGTTGTACTGCTGTTAAAATTACACATTATTTTATCCAAGTACATCAAAAGTTTTTGCAGTCATCTCCCCAAAATCTCGACGAATTACACCTTTCAAGTCGTGATTTATGAACAACCCAGCGAATACGACGCTAATGTACAGTAGGTGACTTGACTGCCGCCCGCTGGAGCCCGAACATAGTAATACCATGAGACGAGCTGTGGAACTGGACTTCCCAGCGAGACATGGAAGCCACAAAGCACACAATGAACATCAAATCCTCTTGTTCCTGTGAGTCCTTTCCTAACTTTAGGCCAGAGCTTTGGGAGATGGCAGCACCATAAAGTTCCTCACCGCTGCGCTCACTTCAGTGGGCAGTGCCCCTGTCATGTACACATTGGCCAGTGCTTTTGATATCTGTGATTTTCCTTATTCCAATGCCTTCTATTCTCAGAGGGTGTGTTTGGCTTGTGTAGCAAAGTAGGTGAACTCGTATCAAAGTTGGTAGAAGTTGGTAGACCGGTGCAAAATGAAATCTTTTAGTCGACGCGTTATTTGGTTATTTACGAGTCACGAAAAGTTGCATAGCACGAACCTTGAAGCACCCCCGGGCCTGGCCTCGAAAAAACGTCCGAATCGGCCGTTTCCTCAGATGCAGCTTTGGATGCAGGCAGCGCACAACACGAGACATGCAAGATTTGCTGACACCTGCATGCCTATCTCACGCCTCATGCAACGCGCCGCCACAACCAAACGCCGTGCATGCAATTCTACCAACCCCTACCTACTTTTCTACGAGCTCCCAAATCTACACGTTGTTTAATTTCTACTCGCTGAGGGAGCCAGGCCCTGGCGATGCAAAAGTGCTGCAGGATACCAAACAGGCCCAAAGTTTCGTATTACTCCTGAAGTAGATAAGCAAAGGCAACAACTTTGGAAACTTTGTATGTTCCTATATTTCATAACCATCAGTATGAATTGTATACACTTGTTTTTTGGGAGGAGTCGAGATGAAGAAGGTGAGCTGATGAGTGAAGTAGAGGCGTGTGTATATATAGGCATGACATGATAATGATATAGACCGCGAGAAGAAGCGTTGGTTTTCATGAGGAGTTAAGAGCTACTGTATTATGGTATAGCATCAAATGGCAGGTGGATTGACAAGACACATGCATTAGTGCGCATATACGCTACGTCTGTGGCCTTGGTGGTCGCGTCGGTGTCAGCGGGCGGCAGTGCGAGGTCGAGGTGCAGGTGATGGCGCATGCCAGTGGGCGCTGTTCGTGTACACGGATCAGCTCGTGGTGCCCCTGGCTTGTCTATCTAGCTGCCCATCTGAGTTTCAATGACTCCAAGGTATCCAAGTGAGGAGTACAGTCAAGGAGACATCACCGAAAGAAATGAAGGCTCTCTCTTTGAGCTATAGTTCTGAAGATAGCCAATAAAACTTGCACAAGGTTCAGTTGAAACCTGAAATCATAGTGGTAAGGAAATTAACCGGTCATCACCAAGTACTGAAGTCTCTGTTGGGTAATTTGACTTTGAAATCCAGCCATCCTTTTCATGCTTGTTATTACTACGTTCGTTCGTCAAAATTCAACATGATCAGTGCCTTTTCAGATGTTGATTGGACAACCTGCCTGGTTTTAGACGATCCATAGAAGGCTTTGTTGTTTTTTAGACCCAATCTTTTACTTGGAGTGAAAAGAAACAAACCACAGTTAGAAACCCCACACGTCGCTCGATGTTCATCTAGTAGACACACAAATCAAACGTTTGACGAACCCAACTCTTCTTCACGAGCTCCGACTTCTCCATAGCCATCCACCACTGCGAAGGTAGTCTACAGGGTTGGCCTGCGGGGAGGAGGAGGATTGATAGATCGTGGCCGGCAGGCCAAGGACCGCTGCAACGAGCTCTGTCTTGGAGAGATGTAGCGGTGCAGGCGAGGGAGAGGGAAAGAAGAGAATTCAGGATGGGAAGCCATTCCGAAGGCGATCCAACGACACGTACTAGGTTCGATGGGAGAGATAGCCACCAATTTCAGTTCTTTATCCCGTGTCTTCCATTTTCAAAGCGTCGCATTACTCTTTATGCATATAAACAAAGCAAAAACTTTGAAACTTTGTATTTTCCTATATCTCATAGCAATTATCATTAACACTTGTTTCTTGGATGAGTCGAGATGATGAAGGTGACCTGAGGAGTGAATTAGAGGCATGCGTATATATGTACAGACCACGATATAGACGGTGAGAAGAAGCATTGGTGTTCACGAGGAGCTACGAGATTCGGGAGCTTTCATAAAACACGGGATGACGGGACACATAAAACAGGTAATGCCCACAGAATCCTCATTCGGAGCTGGAAATTAGAAAAAAAGCAGAAGCGAACAAGGTACAGCGAGACCGACACCACAAGGATGAGCGGTTACAACAACCGTGGCAAATACTTGGGCAAGCATGCCTCACGGAAGGAAAAGAAAACAACGTTCCTCAGCTCACCATCAGGCCGCCAGTGGTACTGATCTCTGTAATTTTCTTTATCCTGATGCCTTCCATTTTCAAAGCTTCGCATTACCCCTTAAGAAGATAAGCAAAGGCAACAACTTTGGAAACTTTGTCTATTCCTATATTTCATAACAATTAGTATGAACACTTGTTCTTGGGATGAGTCGAGATGATGAAGGTGAGCTGAGGAGCGAAGGAGAGGCGTGTCAATATATAGAGAGAACACGATATAGACCACGGGAAGAAGTGTTGGCGTTCACAAGGAGCTACGAGATGTTATGGTAGTATAGTATGTCAGGTGCACTGACAAGGCACATGCCTTGGTGACCAGCCGTGAATGAAATTCATTTCACACACAAAAAGGGCACACATACAGCAGGCAGTGCCCACTGAATCCTCATTCGAGTCCTTCCACGATTTCTTATGTGCCCACCTGAGTTGAAACTTTAAATGACTCCCGTTTGAAGGTAATCACACAAGAGGTAGCATCAGTTCTTGAGTAGGAGTGTCAAGGAGACACCACTGAAAGAAAATGAAGGTTCTCTCCTTGGGATATAGGTCACTGACAGTAAAACCTGTAGAAGCTTCGGTTTGTTAGAAACGGTTTTAGAGTCAGGGAATCGTACGGTTTGTGTACGAGTCCGTATGTAATTGTAACCTGCTGATGTTGTTATATAAACTGATCACGTGGAGGCTAGACCCCACGCAACCCTAATTCTATTCTCAAACTTGGTATCAGAGCCTAACCCTAGGCCACACGCCGAGCCGCCGCGCCGCGCCGAGATGACTTCCTCGGCGCTGCAGCTCTCCACCCTCGGCCAGATCGTCTCCGTCCCCGCGGCCTCCGCCGCCGTGCCGATCGCTTCCTCTGCCGTTCGCCTCAACCAGAGCAACTTCATGCTCTGGCGCGCTCTCACCGTCCCCAAGTTCTCCGGGGCAGGGCTCCACGGCCACCTCGACGGCACCACCGCGGCGCCCGAGAAGACCATCACCCAGGGGACCGGCGACGCCGCAACCACCGTCGCCAACCCCGCGTACGCCACTTGGTGGACGCAAGATCAGAGGGTGCTCGGGCTCCTCCTCGACTCGATGGGCGAGGACATCGCTTGCCAGATGATCGGCAAGAACACCGCCGCGTCCGTATGGACTGCGGTGCACTCCATGTTCGGCGCGCAGAACAAGGCCAACGTGCGTCATCTTCGACGCCAGATCCAGGCGCTGCGCAAAGAGGACATGCCCGCCGCCGAGTACATGAACAAGGTCAAGGTACTCGCCGACGCCATGGCCGCCGCGGGTTCCCCTCTCGGTGACGATGAGATCATCGATCACATGCTCGCTGGGCTCGGCCCCGACTTCAACCCTTTGGCGGCGTCCATGATCAAGGACAACTCGGATGTCTCCCTCTCCGACTTCTACTCGCACGTGCTCAGCTACGAGGCTCTGCGTGCGCATCAAGCTCAACCCAATGATTGGGTCTCGTCGGTGAACGCTGCATCGCGGCCTGGCCTCTACATCAACAACGGCCCGCCGCGTCCTGCTGCCCATGTCGGTGGCGGAGGATCTTCCTATGCTGGGTACCCGCAGCAGGGGCATTACCCGCAGCAGGGGCAGGGCAACAATGGTTACCGCCCCAACGACAACTACGGCGGTGGTGGTGGTGACCGCCGCCAGGACAACAACTCCGGCCGCAATGGTGGCGGCAACGGAGGCAACGGCCGCAACGGTCGCAACAAGAATCGTCCTCGCTGCCAGATTTGCTCCTATTGGGGGCACATGGCGGGTGACTGCAAGAACCGCTTCAACCCCGAGTTCGTCATCAACAACAACTCGCGCTCCGGGAACTCGGCATCGACGAGCTCCAACAACACCCCCGCTCCATGGGTCATGGACTCCGGGGCAACCGATCACCTGACGAGTCAGCTTGACCGTCTCCACTTCCATGCGCCCTACGGCGGGAAGGATCAAGTCCAGGTGGCCAATGGTGCAGGTTTGTCTATTTCGCATATTGGTCATTCGACTTTAGCCGGTTCATCTCTTCGCTTGAAAAATATTCTTCATGTTCCAAATATTAGCAAAGACCTCCTCTCCGTTTATCGCCTCGTTTCCGATAATGACGTGTTTGTTGAGTTTCACCGTCGTTTTTTCTGTGTTAAGGACAAGGCCACGAGGAGGGTTCTTCTTCACGGTAGAAGCCATGGCGGTCTTTATCCAGTCCCGTTTAGCCGAGTGTCCACCTCGTTGCGTCGCCATGCTCTCTCCACCGCCACGGGTGCCTCTACGCAGTGGCATCAGCGTCTTGGTCATCCTACCAATAAAGTAGTGAAATCCATTGTTAGCAAAAATAATCTCTTGTGTTTGCCTTCAGACAATACTGTCTTAGTTTGTGATGCTTGTCAACAAGGAAAAAGTCGTCAATTATCTTATAGTGCCTCTCATCGTGTGTCTACTATGCCTCTTGAATTAATTCACTCCGATGTTTGGGGTCCTGCAGTTGCCTCCTCTGGAGGTTTTAAATATTATGTTAGTTTCATTGACGATTATTCCCGTTTTGTTGGATATATCTCCTCAAACACAAGTCTGATGTTGAACAGGTCTTCTATGACTTCCAGGCTCATGTCGAACGCCTTCTGAATTATAAAATCAAGGCAGTTCAGTCCGATTGGGGTGGTGAATACCACAAGCTCCATCGATATTTTCAGCGCACGGGTATCTCTCACCGCGTGTCCTGCCCTCACACGTCCCAACAGAATGGTGTTGCGGAACGTAAACATCGCCATCTCGTCGAAACGGGCCTTGCATTGCTTGCACATGCTTCTCTTCCTTTGCGTTTCTGGGATGAAGCGTTTTTGACCGCATGCTACCTTATCAACCGTATGCCGACCCCTGTTCTTAAACAAGATACACCGATTCAGCGTCTCTTTAACATTGCCCCCAACTACTCGTTCCTTCGTACTTTCGGCTGTGCCTGCTGGCCTAGTCTCCGTAAGTACAACACACACAAACTTGAGTTTCGTTCCAAAATGTGTGTTTTCCTCGGGTATAGTCCTATGCACAAGGGGTATAAATGTTTGGATCGGTCCACCGGGCGCATCTATATTTCTCGTGACGTTGTCTTTGACGAGACCGTTTTTCCTTATGCTACACCCGGTGTCACGGTTGATATCTCCACACTTGAGCAGTCCATCTCTTTTCCGTCTTCCGAACCGGCTACGAGTGCTCATGTGCGAAATTATGACCTGTCCTATTTGTCTACTGATGTGCCTGTCACAGGCGATGCTCCTTCCCTGCAGGTACCTACATCGGCGCCCAGCTCCTACGTCGACCCTGCGATCGACGTGCATGTGCATGCCACGCCGCCCGAGACGCCGCCTTCTCCCGCGTCTGGGCCGCACGCTTCGGCGTCGCCCGCTCGGAGCCCGCCTCGCCTGGCGCTCCTCCGACGCCACCGTCCGCTGGGCCGGATGGCTCGGCCCAGTCCGCGTCGCCCGCTGCTGGGTCCTCCCCGGCCGCAACGCCTCCGACTGGGTCTGCAGCTGCACCTCCGTCGTCTTCGGCTGCTCCTGGTCATACAATGACCACTCGTCTCCGCGATGGAACGCGTCGCGAGAAGAAGTTCACAGACGGCACCGTTCGGTATGATTCCCGCCGGCGTGCGTTCTTTGCTGCACCCACGTCTCACCGTGAGGCCCTTCGTGAGCCGGCGTGGCGCGATGCCATGTCTGATGAGTTCGCTGCTCTTCGTCAGACCAACACCTGGACGCTTGTACCTCGTCCTCCAAGAGTAAATCTTGTCAGCTGCAAGTGGATCTTTAAAACCAAGCATCGTCCGGATGGGTCCATTGATAAGCACAAGGCTCGATTGGTCGCCCGTGGTTTCACTCAGCAGCACGGCATCGACTATGGTGACACTTTCAGTCCGGTTGTCAAACCTGCCACAGTTCGGGTTGTTCTCTCTTTGGCAGTGTCCCGCGGATGGACTCTTCGTCAAATCGATGTCAGCAATGCTTTCCTCCATGGTTTTCTCACCGAGGATGTATATATGCAGCAGCCACCTGGTTTTGAGGACCCTCAGCGTCCCCATCACGTTTGCAAATTACAGCGTGCTCTCTATGGTCTTAAACAGTCTCCCCGTGCTTGGTATGCCCGTCTCAGTGAGCGTTTGCTGCAGCTTGGTTTCACTGCTTCCAAGGCCGACACCTCCTTGTTCATCTTCTCCCATGGTGGTGTTCAGATTTATATGTTGGTCTATGTGGATGACATTGTCATTGCCGGGTCTACTCCTGCTGCCGTGGACTGCTTGGTGCGTTCTCTGTCGGATAGTTTTCCCATCAAGGATCTTGGTGTTTTGGACTATTTCCTTGGTCTTGAAGCGTCTTGCAATTCTGGGGGGATGAGTGTAACCCAGCGCAAATATGCTCTTGATCTGCTTCATCGGGTTAACATGGAAATTGCAAGCCCACTTCCACGCCATTGTCTCCATCTGACAAGCTGTCTCGTGTTTCTGGAAAACCACTTAGTACCGACGATGCTTTCAGGTACCGCAGTGTGGTAGGAGGTCTTCAGTACTTGACCCTCACTCGACCGGATATTTCTTTCGCCGTCAACAAGGTGTGTCAGTTTCTTTCACAACCAACCGAGGTACATTGGGAAGCTGTTAAACGCATCTTGCGCTATGTGAAGGGGACTCTCAGTACAGGCCTGCAGTTCAGGAGGATGCTTCTACTGCGATCAGCATTTTCACTGATGCAGACTGGGCCGGATGCGTTGATGATCGACGATCCACAGGAGGTTTTGCCGTCTTTGTAGGTCCGAACTTGGTTTCATGGAGTTCGAAGAAACAACCTACTGTCTCGAGATCTAGCACCGAGGCAGAATACAAAGCATTGGCAAACGGAGCTGCTGAAGCCATTTGGGTGGAGTCCTTGCTGAAGGAACTCGGCGTCATGCAGCAGCGCACACCAGTGTTGTGGTGTGATAACCTAGGGGCGACGTACCTGACTGCTAACCCAGTGTTTCATGCTCGCACTAAGCACATTGAGATAGACTTCCACTTTGTGCGAGAGCGAGTAGCGGCTGGAGTTCTTCAAGTCAAGTTTATTTCCTCCGATGATCAGTTAGCTGATGTATTTACTAAGCCAGCTACCCAGCAGATGTTAAACCGTTTTAGAACCAATCTAAACTTAGTTTGTAAAAGTTCAGATTGAGGGGGAGTGTTAGAAACGGTTTTAGAGTCAGGGAATCGTACGGTTTGTGTACGAGTCCATATGTAATTGTAACCTGCTGATGTTGTTATATAAACTGATCACGTGGAGGCTAGACCCCACGCAACCCTAATTCTATTCTCAAACTCGGTTGAAACTTGGAAAGTGGTAATAAAATTATCTGGTCATCAGTTCATCACCATGTACTGAATTTTGTGTTGGATGATTCAAGTATGAGTCTATGAAATTAGAATATTTAGATGCTTAATAAGCTGTTATGAAATTCAGCCATCCTTTCCACGCTTGTTATCATTTAATTTCACTTTGCTAATACATGTCGGTCTAAGATGAAATTTTTGTTCTTGTGTTTTCAAAAAATACGACAATAAAATATTTAATGTTGTGGAACGGAGGTAGTATATTCTCAATATATTTCACAAACATCATGCTCTATACTAAACTCCCTCTTTAGTTATTTAATGTTGGAATTAGAAAATAAAATATCAGTAGTTAGCAATGACTTGTACACATATCGGTCGAAGTTAATCAATGGTTAACACTTTTCACGCCAGTTTATTTTTAGGCTTATTTTCCCGTGTGAGCCTTTTGCACACATATCGGTCAAAGTTATAGACATCAAGACTTGTACAAGATTTAAGTTGAAGCTTGAAACCATAGGGCTAAGAAATTATCTGGCAGTCATCTTGTACTTAACATGCTCTTGTATAATCCTTCATTGTTTTCTATTTAAATATGTAGATTTTTTGGTGATAAAATTACCTCTGTTTTCATCTTTTACTCATTTTTCTTAAAAGGACCAAGTGATACAATAATAAAGAAGAATTCCCAAAATTCATATAGCATATTCGTCGAAGGAAAAGATTTTTATTGTGGTACATACTGAATTTTGTTTGAATGTTAATATGAAGAATAAAATTCAATTGGAAGTGTCTAAGGACCGTCCGACTGCAATTTCTTAGGTATATGATTCAAAGTTAACTGGATATTTGGAGACTTTATACATTGCTTGCAGTTTTAATTTTGTAATGTGTTGGCTAGTGCATGCACATCCGGACACAACATTTGATTTTGGATAGAGTAAGAAATTGGTTGTTTGGAAATTCCCCGAAAAGTATATGAATACTCTCTATACAAATGAAATATTATCTGCCATCACGTTGGTCTCATGGGAAATTTGGAAGAAAATAAGTGCTAGGTTTCCAACAACAAATTCTCAATGCCAATGGTTTTTATGCAGAAAAATGAAGGATGGGAGCGAGGATTGCATCTTGGTCAGTGCATAATTGCAGAAATTACTTCCAGATATGCTTATCTCTTTCCAGCTTTATTATGGTTAGCCTAGGCCATTCTATGTTTGCTCCTCTCAATACAAAACGTAAATCTCTTGGCTCCGTTTAAAAATAAAGTACAAATGCCATTTAGTTCAAGTACTTCGCGATCTTGATGGTCAATGCAACCTCAACGTTTGACAACAAGAGGAAGACCTCACCAGATTCAGGTTAAGTAGATGCTATCCCCTAAGTCTCCGCAAATTATGCGTATCAACTTATGATTATGAAACCACCGCGTCAGGACATTCCTGTACGACATACCTGCAAGCTACCAATACCCATGAGACGAGTGGCGGGACTGTATTTTCCACTGAGACTGAGAACGCATAAAGCCTGCCTTCAACACTAAATCCTGCTGCCTCCTTCGGGTCCTTCCACACCTTGAGTTCAAGCTTTTCATGACCCCGTAGAAAGAAGGGAGAGACCTTTGCAGCCCCTAAGACTTGTTAATTCGGAACCACTATGCTCAATTTCCAAGTCCGTGTCCTGGTCGCCTAAGAATTAACTATAACTTCTATTCTTGCTATCTTTTTTTATCCCAATGCCATCCATTCTCAAAGCTTTACATTACTCCTTAAGCAGATAAGCAGCAAAGGCAACACAGTTGGCATATCTATCTGTTCCTATATCTGATAACTATTGGTGCGAACCATTTACCGATTTTTCGCGAGGATCTGGAGGGTGAAGGTGAGCTGAGTAGCCAAGGAGATGCGTGTATGTATATATACAGACAGATCAGTATATAGGCTGACACGAATATGCATTAATTGGTGTTTGTGACGAGCTCGGAGATGTTACGGTAGTATAGCCTGGTAGGTGGACTGAAAAGATATATACATTGGCCACGAGTGCTGCAAAAAGAAGCCCCCACAAACAGGGAAACACAAAAGAAACGCAGTGAACACTTATTTCTAATCGGCCGTGACCTTCCACAGCTGATTGAAGTTTAACCTTGTCATGTTCTGAAAGTAAAAGGACTTTGTAGCTCCACTCACACGACGCGTGACGCAGTGGCAGACCCTGGAATTAAGATTAGCCGGGGCGAAAATTTGATGGCTAAACTTTTATGAACAAATGCAAAGATTTATCAAAACGAATTAAGGGTATAGAAAATGTCGTTTTCAGGATGCATTAAATATAGCTACTACAAACGTGAAAGAAAATATAGACTTGTAAATGATTAACGAGCTGGCCAGGAGCAGTACGTGCCACGGGGATTTCTTTCGTAAGCAGGAGCAGAATATGCTTGTTGTGCTCGGTTATGAGCTCAGGTTTTTTTTAGTGGAAGGTTGTGGTTAGCGAGTCAAGACTCAGGAAGGGACATGGGAGTGATACGATTGATGGGCCTCTTTCACTTAAGCCGGGAAACCCAGTCCAGGCCCATCTCTCTTCGTCCCCCATACTCTTCCTCGACATAAAGCATACATCCATCGATCCATGGTGGGCATCTCCGCGGCCGCTGGAGGAAAGGTAGGAGGTACCCTGTTGCGCGACGGGAGACCCTGCTCGCAACTATGGTGTTCCTTCACTGGCTGCTGGTCGTTGTGCTGCATGAGTACGCCAGAACCGGTGCGAGGGGCTGCTCCTATATATGTACGCCGCAGCATCATGCATCATGCATGGACATCTTCCACCATTCCATCGTCTTTCACAGTGGGTTGGCTACGACAACGGCGCAAGTGGAGCATGAAGATGGCGGGAGCACGTTGCATCTTGGTATGATCTAGGACATGCACATAAAGTTCGTAGGAGTCTGAAGTGCGGCGTGTATGGATCGAGTATGTACAACGCGTCGAGCAATGCACGGTGGTGGTAGTCTGATATGCGCGAGCTGGAGCATGATCGCAGTGGGACAAGTTCGGCTGGGTCAAACACCTATGACGGGCATACCATACAGTTTGACGGATGACAGGAGGTCGGTCGGACATAAGTGGATGTGAGATCGGTGATGGCGACGTAGTAGCGCGATACCGGTGATGTCCGAAATTATGTGATGTGGCAACACATGGCGCATGCATGAGGTCTTGCGCGTTTGACATGTGATGATGCGGGGTTGACTTAAGACGGTGCACATTGGAGAGCTTGGTGTCGACGGGCACGAGAAGGTAGAGTGGCCTGCTACATGGATTCATGTTGAAGCTTGAGCTGGTTTCTGACGGAAGATTCCAGTTAGTTGATGGAGAGGCCACGTCGTAAGTGCATAGAGAATCGAAGCCTATTTCAACGGAAAATTATAATGAGTGACACGTTGTTTGGGCTGGAGCTCAGTGGTTGAAGAGATACGTGAACTCGTCATCGGTCGGTATGACCGGTGTTGTTGTACAGTGGGGCTTGAGGTGGATTGGGTTCGTGACCTAGGAGGCTCGGCGGTACTAGAGACCAACACGGCGAGACCAAGACACTGGTGGTTCGACATGTGGTTAACCAAGTATAGAGGTGAACAATGTTGGCTATCAGATTCATGTTGATGACTGTCTATCGAGACCGGGAGATAGACAAGAGATAACCATGGAGAATCTACGAAAGTTGATAAGATAACTGTGAATTTGACTCGAGATGACTTAAAGCAACAACAAACTTTCAAAATTTTCAAACATGCAGTCAACAAGAGAGAATGATAAGTTTAGATAATTCCTATATGTGACACCTAATATGCAAGTTGTTCAACTTCACATAGACAAAGGAGGAGGCTACCATGGTGACGATACGGTGTTGTCGGATATGGTGACTTTATGATCGATATGTGATGGCGTTTGATGGATACTCCAGAGAATTTAGAGCATAAAACAAGAATGTTTTCGTTGACTATGACGAAGCAAGGGAAGGAATACAGTTGCATGTTGAGTCATATGAAGTTAAGGGAGTAACAAAGGAGCTCATGATTAATTTTTTAAGTTCAGGTACATGGGGGTTCGTGCATAACGGCTTCAAGATTTTGAATATCATATTCGCCAAGTTATTCAGATACACTGTTGGTTTCAATATGTGTCGAATATGTGTACGAGTTATGCTACAGTTAGACAGGTGTTTGGGTCGAACACGTGTAATATGAGACTAATATATAAAAGATAGCCAAAATAGGCAAGACAAAAAGTTAGGTTAGACATAAAAGATCTCATTGGAGGATGTCCCGTGTACATGGCAGGGCTGACATCTGTGATATGATGTATCTGTATACCGAGGCAGTCCTTTCGTCAAAGATACTGTATTGATTAGTACATGGGAGGAGCGCCTGTTTAGCATACCTCACAGATGTAAATTGATTGATGGACTGCATTATCAAATATCGATATCGTTTATTCTGTGATTGATTGTGCTCGGTAGATTGATTATTCGCCTTGGATTGTCATACAGTGCGTTCAATGGACTGGGAAGTGCCCCCGTCATGTACACATTGGCTAGTGATTCTGCGCCTCGTAATTTTCGTAATCCTGATGCCTTCCATTCTCAAAGCTTCACATTACTCCTTAAGCAGAGAAGCAAAAACAACAACTTTGGAAACCTCTTCTATCCTTATGTCTCGTTTCTATTGGTATGAACTGTCTTTGGGAGGATGAAGGTGAACTGAGTGAGGAGACGCGTGTGTATACATAGCAAGACGATATAGAGTTATAGACTGACAAGATGAAGCGTCGGTGTTCATGAGGAGCTACGAGATCTTATCGACTTATAGTACTGTAGCATTATATATATGGTAGGTGGACTGACAAGACACATTCACTGGTGACCAGCGGCGGGAATGTAATTCACACACAAACATGGTAAATAGTGAACGCAAAATCCTCATCCGAGTGATCGAGTCCTTCCACAGCTTCTTCAAGTTTAAGCAAAACTACTTTGTATCTCCACACACAAGATGCATGGCTGCTGGTAGTTGCGCCGCACAAGTAAGTTACGAGGCGTCCAATGTCCCATCCGCCTCACCAGGCGGCTTTGTGGAGTGTCCTCTCGAAACAGGCTTGCGCCCCGCTATATTAATACAGCAACCACCCAATACAATTTTGAAACTGCTGGGGCAAACAGCACAAGCAAGTCCAAGAAGAAACACAAAAGAAAGAAAAAAGAAACTAATGCCGACAGCACTAGATCAACGAAAGCGAAGATGACCCGCAACCGTTTGCCAAACGAGAAGCACGGGTACTGAGATGTTCATTGCGTCTGGGAACGCATAAAGGATGGATTGAACCTCAGATCCTGCTGGTTCCTTCAGGTCCTTCCGCAGCTTAAGTTTAAGCTTCTCATGACCGGACAGGAAAAAAAATGAGAGAGCTTTGCAGAGGCTCTCAGCGCTTGCCATTTCCTAAGCACTACGCTCAGTTGCTTGGTTCCTGTCCCGGTCATGTACAAATTCACATCAACTTCTGATACTGCTAACTTTTTTTAACCCGATGCCTTCCATTCTCAAACCTTTGCATTACTCCTTAAGCAGAGGCAGATAAGTAACGTTGGCATATCTGTGTGTTTCCTACATCTGATAACTATGGGTGGGAACGTTTTATAGATTTTTTTGCAAGGATCGAGAGTGAAGGTGGTGAGCTGAGTAGGGAAGGAGATGCGTGTGTGTATATATATAGACAGATCACCGTATAGACTGGTAAGAAGATCCATTAATTGGTGTTTATGAGGAGCTATGAGATGTTACGGTACTATATAGCCTCCTGCTATTGGTAGGTGGACTAACAAGATATATACATTGGCGAGAAGCGCCGGAAATGGAGTCCACACACGGATAGGGAACACAAAGGTAGGGAACTTATCGAATCCTCGTTCGAGCCCTTCCACAGCTGCATCTAGTTTAAGCTTTTCCTGTTATGAAAGCAGAGGAATTTGTAGCTCCGCTGGAGTTAGCATCAGGGCCTGCACACAGCACACTGTACTGCCACCATTTCTTGACGTAAGTGATTCGAGCAGAGCACGATGACAACGGAGAGCTGGGGTTCTGTGTTGGCTCCCCTGCTCGTCGTCCTGTCCGTCGCTGCGGTGGTCGCATCAGCGTTGGCGGGCGGCACGCGCGAAGTGAAGGCGCTGGTGGAGGCGCAGGCGAGGGAGTGGGCACTGTTCGTGTTCGTCTCTTCCTCTGAGGAGAACGAGGAATCAGCTCGTGGACCTGCCCGTGGCCAGTCTATCTTTTGATTTTAATCTTTTTTTGAATTTTTCCACGTATAATCAAACGAAACCACATACAGCGTACATAGTAGAAAAACACGTACATAATACGTAGAGGAAAAAGGACCAAGGATCGAAGACCACGCCCTCGCCGGCGTCGGAGTCGAAGACGACCATCTGCCACCTCGCCGCAGTCAGGGAGATCTTTTCCCTATAGAAGACGCTGCCGTGCCCCTCCGCCGCGCCGCGCCGGAGTTGAAGACGATGAATGACCGGGGCAGCGCCCCCCGGACCCAACCATTCCTCTTTGCCGCAGCCGCCGTCGAAGCCGCCGCCGGAGGAGGTCGTAGAACTCGATCCGTCCGCCGCCAGATCCACCGCCGCCTCGGATCTGACGGAAAGCAAAAGATCACGAGCGCCACGCCGGGCCTCGGGATCCAGCCAGTCCAGCGCGAGGGGGAGGAGCTCCGAAGACCTCCGCCGCCGGAGAAGCACACGCCGGCACCAAAACCACCCGCCCGCAGCACCCACTCCTCCAGAGCGCCGCTGGCGAGAAACCCGCCCTACCCTACCGTATATACATGCCGGAGCCGGGGATCCCCCACCCTCCCGCCGCCGAAGCGGCCGGCGGAGGGGAGGAATCCCCCGACTCGCGACGCGCACGGTGGATCGACGGCTCGCTCCAAAAATCGCCTTCCTTCCTCTTGCTACAGTAGCGGGGCGGGGAGGGGAAAGGATAAGGAAGTACTCTTTTGATTTTTATTTTTTAATGGAGGGAATACGTATTGAATGACTAAAACTCAGGTGAGCAGATTCTGCTCACCTGAGTTTTAGTCATTCAATACGTATTCCCTCCATTCCTTGACGTGGATTTGTCAACATAATGTATTTTAATGTATAGAGGCAATATATGGTTGTCTGCATCTAACGACGCAAAGGCCATGGGTTCACTACGGGAAACCGTCAAAACGCCGACGGCCGTCCTGTACGCCGATGGCCAAATGTCGGGGCCGTCGGCGTACAACACAGGCTAGGGCAGATGACGAACAGGCCGTCGGCGTACGATGCGCCGTCGGCGTAGAATTAAGTCCCCGACGGCTGCCGTCGGCGTTCTAAATCCCGTCGGCGTACAAAGGGCGGCATAACGGAACCGTCCAGCGTCGTTTATACGCCGACGGCTGCCGTCGGCGTTTAGTTGTTTTTTTTAATTTATTTTCGTATATAATATTCATTTCTTTATTTCTCTACATAATATTTAATGTAGTTGTAATTTATATATATATTGGACCTATAATTGCCCTCCCAATTTCAGTATCTCACTCCCGTAAAATAACGGTTTGAGTTTTCCGGAACCCAACCCTACAACATATACATGTAAAACAAATAAAAACTTTTCCTGGCTCACTATAGAGAAAGTGATGCCGGTGATGTCGGTCACACCTAGGAGTAGATTCTTGCACAGGTAGAACACACAACACACTTGTATACATATGGTATGTCACAAGCTAGGTTTGGGTGGGGTTCCGACGCTCCGGGGCCCCGCTTCGGTGAAACCCTGAATCCGCTGGAAAAACCCTAACGTTTCCGTCTACCCCCATAGACGTGCGTCGAAACGGGGTAGCCCAGTGGATTTTTTTGCTTGGTTGTGTTATGTTAGGCCATAAGAACATGAGAAACCAAAGTCTACCCCAAATCGACACACGATTCCATCCGGTTCGCCCGAAAGGGGAGTTTTCACCTCTAAGTGCAGAAACTAACTAGAGAGAAAGTGAAGCCGGTGATGTCGGTCACACCTAGGAGTAGATTCTTGCACATTTACAACACACAATACACTTGTATACATATGGTATGTCACAAGCTAGGTTTGGGTGGGGTTCCGACGCTCCGGGGCCCCGCTTCGGTGAAACCCTGAGTCCGCTGGAAAAACCCTAACGTTTCCGTCTACCCCCATAGACGTGCGTCGAAACGGGGTAGCCCAGTGGACTTTTTTGCTTGGTTGTGTTATGTTAGGCCATAGGAACATGAGAAACCAAAGTCTACCCCAAATCGACACACGATTCCATCCGGTTCGCCCGAAAGGGGAGTTTTCACCTCTAAGTGCAGAAACTAACTAGAGAAAAAGTGAAGCCGGTGATGTCGGTCACACCTAGGAGTAGATTCTTGCACATTTACAACACACAACACACTTGTATACATATGGTATGTCACAAGCTAGGTTTGGGTGGGGTTCCGACGCTCCGGGGCCCCGCTTCGGTGAAACCCTGAATCCGCTGGAAAAACCCAAACGTTTCCGTCTACCCCCATAGACGTGCGTCGAAACGGGGTAGCCCAGTGGATTTTTTTGCTTGGTTGTGTTATGTTAGGCCATAGGAACATGAGAAACCAAAGTTTACCCCAAATCGACACACGATTCCATCCGGTTCGCCCGAAAGGGGAGTTTTCACCTCTAAGTGCAGAAACTAACTAGAGAGAAAGTGAAGCCGGTGATGTCGGTCACACCTAGGAGTAGATTCTTGCACATTTACAACACAAAACACACTTGTATACATATGGTATGTCACAAGCTAGGTTTGGGTGGGGTTCCGACGCTCTGGGGCCCCGCTTCGGTGAAACCCTGAATCCGCTGGAAAAATCCTAACGTTTCCGTCTACCCCCATAGACGTGCGTCGAAACGGGGTAGCCCAGTGGACTTTTTTGCTTGGTTGTGTTATGCTAGGCCATAGGAACATGAGAAACCAAAGTCTACCCCAAATCGACACACGATTCCATCCGGTTCGCCCGAAAGGGGAGTTTTCACCTCTAAGTGCAGAAACTAACTAGAGAGAAAGTGAAGCCGGTGATGTCGGTCACACCTAGGAGTAGATTCTTGCACATTTACAACACACAACACACTTGTATACATATGGTATGTCACAAGCTAGGTTTGGGTGGGGTTCCGACGCTCCGGGGCCCCGCTTCGGTGAAACCCTGAATCCGCTGGAAAAACCCTAACGTTTCCGTCTACCCCCATAGACGTGCGTCGAAACGGGGTAGCCCAGTGGACTTTTTTGCTTGGTTGTGTTATGTTAGGCCATAGGAACATGAGAAACCAAAGTCTACCCCAAATCGACACACGATTCCATCCGGTTCGCCCGAAAGGGGAGTTTTCACCTCTAAGTGCAGAAACTAACTAGAGAGAAAGTGATGCCGGTGATGTCGGTCACACCTAGGAGTAGATTCTTGCACAGGTAGAACACACAACACACTTGTATACATATGGTATGTCACAAGCTAGGTTTGGGTGGGGTTCCGACGCTCCGGGGCCCCGCTTCGGTGAAACCCTGAATCCGCTGGAAAAACCCTAACGTTTCCGTCTACCCCATAGACGTGCGTCGAAACGGGGTAGCCCAGTGGACTTTTTTGCTTGGTTGTGTTATGCTAGGCCATAGGAACATGAGAAACCAAAGTATACCCCAAATCGACACACGATTCCATCCGGTTCGCCTGAAAGGGGAGTTTTCACCTCTAAGTGCAGAAACTAACTAGAGAGAAAGTGAAGCCGGTGATGTCGGTCACACCTAGGAGTAGATTCTTGCACATTTACAACACAAAACACACTTGTATACATATGGTATGTCACAAGCTAGGTTTGGGTGGGGTTCCGACGCTCCGGGGCCCCGCTTCGGTGAAACCCTGAATCCGCTGGAAAAACCCTAACGTTTCCGTCTACCCCCATAGACGTGCGTCGAAACGGGGTAGCCCAGTGGACTTTTTTGCTTGGTTGTGTTATGCTAGGCCATAGGAACATGAGAAACCAAAGTCTACCCCAAATCGACACACGATTCCATCCGGTTCGCCCGAAAGGGGAGTTTTCACCTCTAAGTGCAGAAACTAACTAGAGAGAAAGTGAAGCCGGTGATGTCGGTCACACCTAGGAGTAGATTCTTGCACATTTACAACACACAACACACTTGTATACATATGGTATGTCACAAGCTAGGTTTGGGTGGGGTTCCGACGCTCCGGGGCCCCGCTTCGGTGAAACCCTGAATCCGCTGGAAAAACCCTAACGTTTCCGTCTACCCCCATAGACGTGCGTCGAAACGGGGTAGCCCAGTGGACTTTTTTGCTTGGTTGTGTTATGTTAGGCCATAGGAACATGAGAAACCAAAGTCTACCCCAAATCGACACACGATTCCATCCGGTTCGCCCGAAAGGGGAGTTTTCACCTTTAAGTGCAGAAACTAACTAGAGAGAAAGTGATGCCGGTGATGTCGGTCACACCTAGGAGTAGATTCTTGCACAGGTAGAACACACAACACACTTGTATACATATGGTATGTCACAAGCTAGGTTTGGGTGGGGTTCCGACGCTCTGGGGCCCCGCTTCGGTGAAACCCTGAATCCGCTGGAAAAACCCTAACGTTTCCGTCTACCCCCATAGACGTGCGTCGAAACGGGGTAGCCCAGTGGATTTTTTGCTTGGTTGTGTTATGTTAGGCCATAGGAACATGAGAAACCAAAGTCTACCCCAAATCGACACACGATTCCATCCGGTTCGCCCGAAAGGGGAGTTTTCACCTCTAAGTGCAGAAACTAATTAGAGAGAAAGTGAAGCCGGTGATGTCGGTCACACCTAGGAGTAGATTCTTGCACATTTACAACACACAACACACTTGTATACATATGGTATGTCACAAGCTAGGTTTGGGTGGGGTTCCGACGCTCCGGGGCCTCGCTTCGGTGAAACCCTGAATCCGCTGGAAAAACCCTAACGTTTCCGTCTACCCCCATAGACGTGCGTCGAAACGGGGTAGCCCAGTGGATTTTTTTGCTTGGTTGTGTTATGTTAGGCCATAGGAACATGAGAAACCAAAGTCTACCCCAAATCGACACACGATTCCATCCGGTTCGCCCGAAAGGGGAGTTTTCACCTCTAAGTGCAGAAACTAACTAGAGAGAAAGTGAAGCCGGTGATGTCGGTCACACCTAGGAGTAGATTCTTGCACATTTACAACACACAACACACTTGTATACATATAGTATGTCAGAAGCTAGGTTTGGATGGGGTTCCGACGCTCCGGGGCCCCGCTTCGGTGAAACCCTGAATCCGCTGGAAAAACCCTAACGTTTCCGTCTACCCCCATAGACGTGCGTCGAAACGGGGTAGCCCAGTGGACTTTTTTGCTTGGTTGTGTTATGTTAGGCCATAGGAACATGAGAAACCAAAGTCTACCCCAAATCGACACACGATTCCATCCGGTTCGCCCGAAAGGGGAGTTTTCACCTCTAAGTGCAGAAACTAACTAGAGAGAAAGTGAAGCCGGTGATGTCGGTCACACCTAGGAGTAGATTCTTGCACATTTACAACACACAACACACTTATATACATATGGTATGTCACAAGCTAGGTTTGGGTGGGGTTCCGACGCTCCGGGGCCCCGCTTCGGTGAAACCCTGAATCCGCTGGAAAAACCCTAACGTTTCCGTCTACCCCCATAGACGTGCGTCGAAACGGGGTAGCCCAGTGGACTTTTTTGCTTGGTTGTGTTATGTTAGGCCATAGGAACATGAGAAACCAAAGTCTACCCCTAATCGACACACGATTCCATCCGGTTCGCCCGAAAGGGGAGTTTTCACCTCTAAGTGCAGAAACTAACTAGAGAGAAAGTGAAGCCGGTGATGTCGGTCACACCTAGGAGTAGATTCTTGCACATTTACAACACACAACACACTTTTTTGTTGGACTTTTTTGCTTGGTTGTGTTATGTTAGGCCATAACATAATAGCTAGTAGTTTTTGATACATCATCAGCACCGCTGAGTCAGGCCTTCAATACTGGAGCTGTACTTCCTTGATACATCATCAGCACCGTTATAAAGCATAAGATTATTCCTTTCCTCAATTGCATCATTGTGCCCATCACTGCGTGCCATATAACTTCCCTGATATGTGTTACTCTTGAATGTAGGGACGTCAGGTTCCTTCACATGATAGCTAGTAGTTTTTTCAGCTGGTACAAAAGGGGAATTGCTTCTACTTGGAGGAACAACTCTTGTCTCCTCAAAGGCAACTTCCACTTGCTTTTCTGGAGGCAGGCTATCTACTTCGTCAGGGGTCCTTTTCTTGCTCCTGTCATCAGAGTTCTTGCTCCCATCCCTGCTATTCTGTTTTCCTGGTCGACACATTTGCTGAGAGGTAGCTTCAGCTTGTTTCTTCATAGGGCGGTTATCCGACACATTAGCCTCTTTATCTAATCCACAACTAGCTTGTTCCTTCATAGGGAAGTTAACCTCTTTGGCTTTCTCTTCTCCACATCTGGCTGGGTTCTTCACATGGCAATCAGCGTTGGCTCTCTCTTCTCCAGATCTAGCTAGGTTCTTCACAATGGGTTCATCTGATCGAGTAACCTCTCTTGCATAACCTGCTGTCCTCTCTCTACTAAATTAGGGAATATATTGAGTAAAAAAAAAAGGATACGCCGACGGCAATGCCGTCGGCGTAGTCTTATCCAATTAACCCACCCACCCCTACGCCGACGGCAATGCCGTCGGCGTAGTCTTATCCACCTACCAAAACGCGCGCGGGCACGCTCCTCTCCTCCACACACACACACACACACACACACACACACACACACACACACACACACACACACACACTTGCTCGATCCCCTCCTCCCCGCGCTGCCCGCCGCCGCCACCTCCTCCCCGACCTCGATCCGCCGCCGCCTGCTCCCCCATCCCGTGCGCCTCCTCCCCGCCCTCGGTCCGCCGCCGCCGCAGCCTCCTGCTTCGGCCGCCGCCGCCACGCGGGCCACCTCCCGCCGCCCCGAGGTCGCGCCCCGGCCACCTCCCGCCGCCCCGAGGTCGCGCCCCGGCCACCGCCGCCGCCACGCGGGCCACCTCCCGCCGCCCCGAGGTCCGCCGCCGCCTCAGCCTCCCGCTTCGGCCGTGCGCCTCCTCCTCCCCGACCCCGAGGTCGCGCCCCGGCCACCTCCCGCCGCCCCGAGGTCGCGCCCCGGCCGCCGCCGCCGCCACGCGGGCCACCTCCCGCCACACCCAGGCCGACGCGCAGCAGCGCCCCACACTGGATCCGGTGGAGATCGCCGCCAAATCCACTGCCTTGAGCCGTCTCCTCCACTGCAGTGCTGCTCAACACCCCCATTTTAACAAGGTAAAATATTCCGTGTCTGTAATGTTCTAGTGATTATGTTCTGCTGAATTTAGTAGTGGTTACTCTGCTGAAGTAGTGAATAACAGTAGTGGTGGTGTGGGTTGCTCAATCCCATCAGGGGATGTGTGGTGAGAGCTGGAAGTGAGCTTAGTTGATTTTGCTTAGTAGATTTTGCTTAGTCGACCAAGTGTTAGTAGATTTTGCTTAGTCGACCAAGTGTTAGTAGAAATTTATTAGAAATGTTGTTAGAAAAATTTGCTAAGTCAATTTGGAATGATCGTTGTATAAAAATTTAGTGTAGGTGATTTGCTGTTTTTTATGAGTCGAAAGAAATAATGTTGTCTTCTTGGCTATTCTTAATGCAAGCCGATGATTAGAATAGTCCATTATGCTTGCAAGAAGACTGTCTACAGAACCAAGGGTAAATGCAAGAACAATGCATTTATTTCTACTTCGTTCTTGTAGGCACTCATTTTGCTGACTAATGGCTTTGACATATGAGGCTTCAGATGTAAAACCACGTTCCCTATGCATAGTCATCTCCTTAATATCTTCGTTATTTGGACTAAAAAAAGTCCCTTTGCTTGCAGGATTCCTACTCTAGTGGCAGCAGAGCTTGAGTGCAGGTATAAAAATTTCTTACTCATAGATTGATGTATACCTGTGTGTAAATGACATCATTTGTTTCATATGTGTTGCATGTTCATGTTTGAAGTAGATTTCACATATATTCATTTCATATATGACTAACCCCTGTATCAAATGCTTTTACTTAACTAAGTATCATGTCGGAGCCGGAGCGAAAGTTTCGTGGTGTTCACCGGAGACCCACGAAGATCCCGACTTGGGCAGCTCAGATCACAGTGGATCACAGGAAGATCCAGCTTGGTACTTTCAGGTGCCCGTGGCAGGCGGCCCGCGCCTACGACTGCGCGGCGGTCCAGCACTTTGGGGCGAGAGCGATCCTCAACTTTGAGGATGAGCGGAGCGTGGCGCACATGTTAGCGCCAGATGGCATGAGGATCGCGACGAAGGCCGAGGAGAGGGAGCACCGACAGGCAGAGAGGCTGCTCAGGGCGCGCCACCAGCGCGAGGAGGATGACCCCTTGGTCAAGGATCTCCTCCTTGATCCCCAGGTGATGGCGGTCCAGTACCAGGTCTCAGCGAGAGCCGGCAGCAGCGCGGGCAGGGCGAGGCCGGCCCCTCCGGCACGCAGCAGCAGGAGGACTCTAGCAGCACGTCCTCTTGGTGGGACCGCGACGACGACGTCACTGACACCGGCGCGAGTGGAGTTTAGGATGTCTATCAGATGTCCTGTTGTGTCGTACTAGACTTATTATGCTACATGTCGTACTGCTAGACTTATGATGCATGCATGCTACCTATGTATTATTGTGCTACTTGTCTATATGTGTTATGTTTAGCTAATATGGTTACATCGTTCTATGGTTTATTCTGTTTTATGTTTAATTATTAGGTAAAATGGAGGGATATTTGCTTATATATTTCGATTGTTTGTACTTTTCAGATGACGTAGCTTCCTCTCGGCCTTCTCCGGCCACCGATCACGCTTCGAGGGTATAAATCTTTCGCCTCTCTTGCTGCATAGGTTTATTTTGGTCTAGATCACCAAGTCAGTCGCGTAACCCGAGTCAGATCCCATCCGGAAGGGTTACAAATTTATAAATATGCAGGATTGTCCATCTTTGCATATTTATAACCGTAACACTTCCGGGTTGTCCTGTTGGACAGTCCGAGTACGTGTAGATCGGGTCGTGTTCCACGTTCTACCCCTTCCTGAGACGGAATTTCGGCAGCACCTCCCTGTTGTTCTTCGGATGCACACCCTCTCGGCTTGACAAGCTCGAGACGTGTATTCTGAAGAACAGCGGGGAGGTGCTGCCGAAATTCCGTCTCGGGTCGGGGTAGAACATGGGACACGACTCGATCTACACGTACTCGGGCGGGATAGGCCCCTACCTATTAGAAGTGTATGTGAACCCTTGCATGTTGTAAAAGATAAAATTTGGCCGTAATAAAATGGTGACATTGCATGCAAGAAAATAAAAATATGATGCATTTAATTTCATGTTATTATTATTTGGCTCACAGTAAAGCAGCAGAGGATGGCAGATAATGGGTGGATGTACAGTGGCCGAATTAGTTTGGTTGACAAAACAGATGAGTGGGTATGGAAGACGCATTTGTTAGTGAAGGAGTTAGCGCGTAAGGGTTCAGAGTCAGGCGCTCGTGGACAGTGCCCTTGCCCTCGTTGCAAGTTTCGTACACGTCAGGGAAAGGATGATATGATTAAACACCTCTTCTCTCGTGGGTATATGCCGAACTTCGTGACGACAGTCAACTTTGATGAGTACGAGCGCGAGAGTGGCAGGGTGATGCGGCAGCGGATCAATGGCAATGAAGATGATGGGATTAGAAACTGGCTAGATGATCTCCGTGCTGGCGACATGCCAGATTCGCCACCATCACAGGAGGAACCGGAGGAACCTCCAGAACCGGAGGAACCGCGTGAACCGGAGGACCCAGAGCCAACCGCGAAGGCCTTCTTTGCTATGATGGCCTCGTCTCAGAGGCCTCTGTACGAGGGTGCAAAAGTTTCTCAGCTCGATGCCATCTCGCAAGCACTAGCCAACAAGCTCCAGTATGGCAGCACCCGTTCATGCTTTGAAGCGCATCTGCAAACAACTGGTAACCTGTTGCCTGAAGGGCATTGTCTGCCTCAAAGCATGTACGAAACGAAGAAAATCCTGCGAGATCTCAGCATGGATTATCAGAAGATAGATTGTTGTCCAAAAGGATGCCTTTTGTTTTGGAAACAGTTTGCCAATGACAAGTACTGTATCTTGTGTAAGGCCTCTAGGTATCATGTGGTAAAAGGACCCGATGGTACGAAGACGCAGTCAAATGTCGCCATTAAGATTCTTCGTTACCTCCCATTCATACAAAGAATCAAGCGGCTTTACATGAACAAAGAGTCTGCCACACAGATGCAATGGCACAAAACGGGGAAGAGATACAAGGATGAGCACGACCGGGAATTGATGGGACATCCATCTGATGGTACGGCATGGAAGAACTTTGATGCGAACCACCCCGATGAGGCAGCAGATGCTCGAAACGTGAGAATCGCGATAGCAACCGATGGATTCAATCCATATGGTTTGTCGACTACCGCGTACAGCTGCTGGCCCGTGTTTGTTATTCCGCTCAATCTCCCTCCTGGAGCCCTAATGCAAAAGAAGACCATGTTCCTCTCGCTGATCATTCCAGGTCCTGAATATCCGGGGAAGAATTTAAGTATGTACATGCAGCCAATTGTGGATGATCTGAACCACTCTTGGCACCACGGGACGTTGACATATGATCGTGCATCGAAGACAAACTTCTTGATGAAAGTTTGGTATCACAATTCCATGCATGACATGCCCGGGTACGCCCTATTCTGCGGATGGTGTACAGCTGGTAAGTGGCCATGCCCAGTGTGCAGGAACCGACTTGAGTTCATGTGGCTAACGGCGGGACGGAAGTATTCCGCGTTTGACACACATCGAAAGTTCCTCAAAAGAGGGCATCCGTTTAGAGAAGACAAAAAGAACTTCAAGAAGGGCAGAGTTGAGCATGAAGAAAAAGCGATACCAACTTTCGATGGTGCAGCTGTTGACGCCGAGCTAAGTGCTCTCGTGCCTGCTGGGAGAAAAGGCCCACGATATGTGGGATATGGTGTGTCGCACAACTGGACTCACGTGGCAGGCTTGACGCAACTCGAATATTACAAGGACCTCGAACTTCCCCATAGCATCGATGTGATGCACACCGAAAAGAATGTTGGAGAGTCCCTCTTTCACACAATCCTGAACATTACCCCGAAGTCGAAGGATAATGTTAAGGCTAGAGTTGATGTTAAGAAGCTCTGTGATAGGGAGAGAATGCACATGAAGCCTCCTGAAGGCCGTCAAAAGAACTGGTTCAAGCCGCATGCTGACTTCTGCCTTAATAGTATGCAAAGGTCTGAGGCATTCCATTGGCTCAAATTCGTCGTGATGTTCCCTGATGGCTATTGTTCGAATATAAGTAAGGGAGTCAATATACAAACGGCAAAAGTCACCGGGCTCAAGAGTCACGACTATCATATATGGATTGAGCGGCTGCTACCGGTGATGGTTCGAGGGTATCTCCCCGACCGTGTCTGGCGAGTGCTCGCGGAGTTGAGCCATTTCTTCCGCACGCTCTGTGCTAAGCAAGTATGTCCCCTGATTATTCAGAAGCTGCATGAACTAGTGCCGGAGTTGCTGTGCAACTTAGAGACGATATTTCCGCCAGGCTTCTTTACTCCGATGGCACATCTTGTTGTGCATCTTGCGAATGAGGTACTCTTGGGTGGACCGGTGCAGTTTCGTTGGCAGTTTTGTATTGAGAGAGAGTTTAAGTATATTCGAACCAAATGTGGAAACAAAAATAAGATTGAGTCATCCATAGCCGAGGCAACTATCCTTCAGGAGATGGCAGACGCCAGGCTAACGTACTACCCCGATGATGTTCCCACTATGCATAACCAGGCCTCTCGGTACAATGTCGACGAGCCCAAGCGAGACCCCAAGCTCGTCCTCTTCCAGTGTCCCGGTGGCAAGAGCGGTGGCCCAACAAGGTATAACTTGACCAATGATGAGCTGGAGTGCATAATGCTCTATGTGCTTATGAACATGAAGGAAGTGACCCACGACGAGCAGGGAGAAGAGGGCAGTTTCCTTAGGTAAAATGGGGAACAAATTACTTTGCAACTACTATCATGATTTCGTTCTAATACGTATTTTCTCCTTTTAGTCAATTCACGGATGAAATGTGGTCGGGAACATCAGATGGACCCAATGAAGCCGCGTTGGACACTCTTTTGAAAGAGCCTGCCCCCGGAAAGAAAAAATTCACGGTTTGGTTCAGGGAAAAGGTAATTTCAAACCTGTCCCTTCTACCTTGCAATTCGTGTATTATCCCTCTTACTAATGCACAAAACAATTTGTACTTGTAGGGAGCTGATCCCAACGTTGTGATGTCAGATGAGTTGAGATGTGTCTCCCAAGGTTGTAACCGTAGAGTCGAGAAGTATGAGAAGTATGATGTGAATGGGTACCGCTTCCATACAGAGCATCACCAGAACAGTCGGCCTAATGCAAAGACTATAAATACCGGGGTCTTCACCAAAGGAGCCGGTAATTATGATTACTACGGAAGGTTACAGAACGTATATGAGCTGACGTTCAATAACACGAACATATCACTCAAGCTTGTTGTGTTCAAATGCCACTGGTTCGACCCTGAGCATGGAACCAAAAGTACCCCTTCCATTGGGTTAGTTGAAGTTAAGCCTTCAACCACCTACAATGGATCCGATGTCTTTGTTGTGGCTCACCAAGCCTTTCAAGTTTATTATTTGCCCTACCCATGCAAGAAAGAGGGACTCATTGGTTGGGAAGTCGTGTTCCATGTATCGCCACGTGGTAAGCTACCCATGCCCTCCGAAGACGATTACAACAACATTGACCCTAAAACATACGAGGGGATTTTCTATCAAGAGGAACAAACCTTTGGGGACTTTGGCATACAAGGTCTTGAGGACCGCGAGGACAATGCACAAACAGGTGGTGACGTAGTGGTGAATCTAAAGGATATAGATATGCTCAACAAGTTACAGAGTGATAGTGATGACGATGATGAGCCTCCACCGTGCGAGGAGGTTCCAATATACAACACTCGTGATAGTGATGTTGATAGTGATGTTGATAGTGATGATGACAACCCAGGACTTAACTATGAGAGTGATGATTAGGGGTGAGGGTCTTTTATGTCCTTTTGCGTACTATTTACTTTTCAACATGCTTCTTCTTAATTGCATTACGTCTTTATTCTTATTTACTACATTTTTCAACATGCTTAAAGTTTATCCTTTCTCAATGCAGGTGATTGACCAAGATGAGCCAAGGCAAGGAATCATCGGCCTCGGGCTCTCGGGAGGTGTAGGATGTGTTCGGGTGTAGCGTGTGTGAATTCGAACTTGTTTGGAGTTTGTATGAATGCTTGGATGAATTTGAATCATGTTTGTGTCATTTGGATATGTATGTGGTGTTTTATTTGATGTTTCTGTGATGTTTTATAATTTGTGCAATTTTAATTGTATTTAAAATGCGCCAGAAACCAGCAGCAAAAAATTTAGAAACTGAAAATATGGTCAAGTCTACGCCGACGGCATTGCCGTCGGCGTAGTATGCTGCGGGGACGCACAGGATGGCGCCACGTCGACGCTGGAGGACCATATGGTCATATACGCCGACGGCAATGCCGTCGGCGTAAGACTCCTCCCAGACACCACATCAGCACACGTGGCAGCCTAGGCCGACGGCACTGCCGTCGGCGTATAGGTGGAGCAGACGGAGACGTCAGCTTTCCTTTTGTGGGTCCCACTTCAGATACGCCGACGGCGACGTATACGCCGACGGCATTGTTCATACGCCGACAGCGTCCTACGCCGACGACGATACGCCGACGGCGGCCGTCGGTGTAGGTCTACGCCGACGGTGATCGTTGATACGCCGACGGCGGCCCGCCGTCGGCGTTTTGATGGTTAACCAACTTTAAAAAAATGTTTTGTGCCTGATATTTGTGAACACATAACACTCAAGGATGCAAATTTGTATCATTTTTTCACCGTTATACTAATGTAAAAGGACACATGTGATTTCCTCCAAATATATATCGACAGTTTCCACACTCTCATCTCCACATGAAACATTTGACAACAATGATAAGACCTCGCCAAGTTCCTAGCCAAAACCTCCGTAAATTATGCATATTAAACTCATGATTCATGAAGAACCACAAGTCAAGACGACTCTTTTAACGGTCCTACAGCACATGACTCAACTTCACGAGCCCTAAGGCTCCCAACCTACCAATGCCCACGATACGACTTACGAGTACATGGAACACATGAAGGACGTAGTGAACACAAAATCCTCTTGGTCTTTAGAGTCCCTCTACAGATTTTAAGTTCAAGTTTTCGACAATTATAAGGACCGAGGGTTCCATTTCTTTTCTCCTAGCGCGACACGATCCAAAACGTAAAATCTTGAGACGAACCGCATGATATCCAGAACGCTGAATGTGGAAAGGTATGGGACAATGCACAGACCCAATAGGGCCGGCTGCTCATGTATATATAGACACAAAATACAGGTACTACCCTGAAATACACGCGGAGCTATATCTACACAATACATATCTCAACACCCCCCGCAGTCGAAGGGTCGGTACTGACACATAGACTGGAGCGAAACTCAGGAAAAGTCGTCGACGGCAATCCCTTCGTCATGATGTCTGCAAATTGCTGAGAAGTCGGCACGTGAAGAACTCGAACGTGACCGAGGGCAACCTGCTCACGGACAAAGTGGATATCCAGCTCAATGTGCTTGGTGCGCCGATGATGAACGGGGTTGGCGGAGAGGTAGACAGCCGAAACGTTATCACAAAATACCACCGTGGCCTTGTCGACAGGACAAGAGAGCTCGGAGAGAAGCTGACGAAGCCACGTGCACTCAGCCACGGCGCGGTACTCGGCCTCGGCGCTGGAGCGAGACACGGTGGGCTGCCTCTTGGAGGACCAAGAGACGAGCGACGAGCCGAGGTAGACGCAGCAACCCGAGGTGGAGCGCCGCGTGTCGGGGCAGCCAGCCCAGTCCGCATCCGAGTAGGCGACGATGTCGGTCGAGGGCGAGGCGTGCAGCGAGAGGCCGAAGTCCATGGTGCCGCGAATATAGCGGAGTATCCGCTTCACCGCTGACCAGTGAGCGTCCCGGGGAGCATGCATATGCAAGCACACATGCTGCACGGCATACTGCAGCTCCGGACGTGTCAGCGTCAAGTACTGCAGGGCACCGACGATGGAGCGGTAGAACGGCGCGTCGGAGGCCAGCGACCCATCGCTGGCCGAGAGCTTGGCCTTCGTGTCGACAGGAGTGGGCGCGGGGTGGCAGTTAAGCATCCCTGCACGCTCGAGAAGCTCATGGGCATACTTCCGCTTATGAAGAAAGAACCCGTCCGCGCGCTGGACAACCTCGATGCCGAGGAAGTAGTGGAGCGGGCCGAGGTCCTTCAAGGCGAACTCAGCACGAAGACGGTCGGTGAGCTGTCGAAGGAGACCATCAGTGCATGCCGTCAGGATGATGTCGTCGACATATAGCAGCAGGTAGGCGGTGTCGGCGCCTTGTCGATAGACAAAGAGCGACGCATCAGAACGCGTGGAGCGGAAGCCGAGCTGGTGGAGGAACGCGGCGATGCGCTGGTACCAGGCGCAGGGCGCCTGCTTCAGTCCATACAAGGACCGAGAGAGCAAGCACACGTGATCCGGATGCTCGGTGTCGATGAAGCCGATGGGCTGCTGGCAGTACACCTGCTCGGAGAGATGACCGTGGAGGAAGGCGTTGGAGACGTCCATCTGGTGCACCGGCCACGCGCGAGAGGCGGCGAGGTGCAGAACAGTGCGGATCGTGCCCGGCTTGACAACCGAGGCGAACGTATCCGTGAAGTCGACGCCGGCGCGTTGGCGAAATCCGCGGACCACCCAACGTGCTTTATAGCGCTCCAGCTTGCCATCCGGGCCGAGCTTGTGCTTGAAGACCCACTTGCTGGTGATGACGTTGGCGCGAGGAGGACGAGGGACCAGCTCCCAGGTCCGATTGCGCTGCAGCGCGTCGTACTCCTCCTGCATGGCGGCGTGCCACTGCGGGTCGCGCAAGGCGGCCCTGGCAGAGGTGGGCACCGGCGAAGGCTCGGACGTAGACGCCGTGCAGACGTACTGGTCGGCGGGGTAGCGAGTGGACGGCCGACGCACGCCAGCACGCGCGTGGGTGAGCACACCCGTAGGAGCAGCAGCGGCCGCAGCTGGGACTGCGGCGGGAGAGGATGACGAGGCGGGCGATGACGTAGCCGGCGAGGAGGAGGCCGCGCTGGTCGGGGACGACACAGATGGCGGCGTCGCGGGCGCTGGCGACGGCGCAGGCGCGGGCGAGGGCGGAGCCGCGACAGCTGGCGAGCCAGGGGGCGACACGGGCGCGGGCGCCGAGGGACCAGGCGGGGCAGGCACGGAAGGGGCCGCTGCGGTCACTCGTCGGCGCAGAGGGCCGGCCGCAGGAGGGCCAGCGGGCGCCGGGGTCGTCGTCGATGGAGTCGCCGAAGGTATCTGCTGAAACGGAAACACCAACTCGTCAAAGTAAACGTGTCGTGAGGTGAAGACACGATGCGAGACTGGGTCGTAGCAGCGGTAGCCCTTGGTGTTGGTGGGGTAGCCGAGAAACACACAAGGGAGAGAGCGCGGCGCGAGCTTGTGCGCGGCGGTGGCGGCGGTGCTAGGGTAGCAGCGGCAGCTGAAGATGCGTAGATCATCGTAGGAGGGTGGCACACCAAAGAGGAGCTGGTGCGGCGTGTATTGCCAACGCACGCGGCAGGGGCGGATGTTGACGAGAAGGGTCGCTGTGGCGAGGGCATCCGGCCAGAACCGTGGGGGCATGTAGGCATGGAACAAAAGGGTGCGCATGCAGTCGTTGAGAGTACGAAGGATGCGTTCAGCACGACCGTTTTGTTGGGAAGTGAATGGACACGTGAGACGAAAGATGGCAACATGGGAGACGAGAAGGGTGCGGATGGTGATGTTGTCGAACTCTTTGCCGTTATCGGTTTGTAAGGCGTGGATGGGGCGGCCGAATTGAGTGGAGACGTACGCGAAAAAGGCGGTGAGGGTGACGGCGACGTCGGATTTACGGCGTATGGGAAAAGTCCACACAAAATGCGAGTAATCATCCAAAATCACGAGATAATAGGTATAACCAGAATTACTCGGAACCGGCGAGGTCCAAACATCACTATGAATAAGCTCAAAGGGAAAATACGCGACTGTGGAGGAAGAATTAAACGGAAGACGAACGAGACGACATGCTTTACAAGAATGAGCATCCGTTTTATTACAAGTAAAATCAAATCCTTGCAGTATGTGACGGAGGGCGGTGGAGCTAGGATGGCCGAGGCGAGCGTGCCATAGGTCGACACCGGCGGAGAGGGCGAGTGGACTGCTGGCGATGGTGGAGGACGACCAAACATGGTATAAATCGCCGGGGCTGTCACTGCGGTGGAGAAGCATCCGAGTACGACCATCCTTAACAGAAAAACCAGAGGCGTCAAATTCCACAGACACATTATTATCGCGAGCAAGAGAACGAACAGAAACAAGGTTTTGAATTAACTGAGGAGAAACAATGACATTATTGAGAGAAAGAGGAGTGGAGGTGGAGGGAAAAGGGCGGAGCCAGTGTGAGTGATAGGAAGAGCATGACCGTTGCCGACGATTATGCGGGAGGAAGTGGAGGCGGGAGTAGAATTAGAGAGGTTACCGGGGTGAGCGGCCATATGCGCGGAGGCGCCGGTGTCCATGAACCAATCGCCGCCACCGCTGTACGCGCCCGCCGTGGAGGCGGTCTGGAGGGCGGTCAGCAAGGCGGGGTCCCACTGGGACGTGCTCGGAGGCGCGGCGTAGTAGGCGGGAGGAGCCGGGGGTGCAGCGTAGCTGGTCGCGGCGGCGGGCTGGGGCGCCGCGGCGTAGAGAGCCTAGTGCAGGGCCGGGCGTGGCCCCATGGTGCCCGGGCGTGGACGACCCCGGTCCAGGGGTTATGGCCGGCGATCCATGGTGGCGTGGGGGCGATCTGCTGTGGTGGACGGGGCGTGGGAGCGGTGTCACCGGCGTGGCCACCGCCGTTGCCGCCACCGTTGCGACGTCGATGACGGCGTCCTCCGTTGCCACCACCGTTGCCGCCGCCGTTGGCAGGAGGTAAGGGCGCGAGTGGCGGGGGCGAGAAGAACCCCGGAAGCGGACCCAGGGCGCGTGGTGCGGGGGTCGGGGCGCGAGGCGCGGGGGCAGGACCACCCCGGGAGTAGCCGGCGACGAAGGCGGTGTGAGCCGCCCGAGCCCGAAGGTGCTTGATCCGGCGCTCCTCGAGACGGAGATAGGCCACGGCCTGCTCGAACGTCGGCGTGGAGAGGAGCGTGAGGTTGGAGGCGGCGTTGCTGAGATCCTCGCCGAGGCCGGTCGACAGCGTGGAGAGCATGATCTTGTCATCAATCGGGAACTCCAAGTCGCGAAGCTCGTCGGAGAGGCTCTTGAGACGGAGGCAGTAGTCGTCGAGGGAGAGATCGTTGTGGTGGGTGCCAAAGAACTCCTGTTGGAGGAACGTGACGCGCTGGATCTTGTTGTCGGTGAAGAGGCCGGTGATCTTGGTCTAGACGGTGTGCGCGGAGTCGCCGTCGCGGACGACGGTGCGGAAGATCTCGGTGGAGACGGTCTGGTAAAACCAGCGGATGATGGTCGCGTCGATGGCCAACCAGTCGGGGTCGTGCGGCATGGCGAGAGGTCGATGGTGCCGTCGACATGATCAAGGAGATCATACTCGCGGAAGAGGAGGCCGAAGTACGTCTTCCACGGGAAGAAATTTGCAGCGGTGTGAGAGAGCTTCACCGGCACGCGCTCGAGGATGGGGACGTCGCGGATAACGGCGACGGAGGGGCCGGCGAAGGGGTTGCTGCTCCCGGAGACGGAATCGCTGAAGGGGTTCCCGGAGTAGGGAGAGTTGAGGTCGGCCATGGCGGCGTGGGGGGGGGGGGGGGGGGGAAGCGGTGGTGCTGGGGGCGGAAGCGGTGGAGGAGGGAGGGGGGGGGGGGCGCACTGGGAGGCGGCGGCTGGGATTGGAGAGGGAGGGGGCCGGCGGCGCCTGGGGAGGGAGGCGGCGGCTAGGGTTGGGAGACCGTAGGGGCCTCTGATACCATGTGGAAAGGTATGGGACAATGCACAGACCCAATAGGACCGGCTGCTCATGTATATATAGACACAAAATACAGGTACTACCCTGAAATACACGGGACCTATATCTACAGAATACATATCTCAACACTGAATGTACCTACCGTGTGGCAGCTTTGGATTGGGTTACACGTGTTTCCTGCCGTGACATATGCCAGCTCTAAGTTTTTCATGACCTCAAAGAAAAGAGACTTGTGAGGAATTTGCTGCTGCCAGCACCCGATCTCTCCAGAGCACTGAATTAAATCGCGACGTGCGTGTCCCGTTCATACACAAATTGACCATGGGTCCATGGCTACTGATACCGGTATTTTTTATAATCCCGATGACTTCCATCCTCAAAGCTTCACTACTGCTTCAGCAGATTATCGAAGGAAATGAGTGTGACAAGTCTGTCGTGGGGAGTATCTCATAACTAGCAGTATGAGCGGTATACACTTCTTTTTTAGAGGAGCCAAGAGGTTCAAGGTGAGCTGAGGAGTGGAGGAGATAGAATTATAGACACAACACGATATGGACTAAGAAGATGCATCTGTGTTCATGAGGACCTAAGAGATGTCATGACAGTGTACTGTGGTAGGTGGATTGACAATATACACATTGATTGATGAGCACCGTGACTGGAATTCCCACACAGACGGGGAAACACATAAAGCTTCACTGACTGATCATTCGAGTCCTTCCACAACTTCTTCAAGATTAAGAAATAAAGGCTCTCCCCAACTATAGGGCTCTGCAGGTAGCCAGTAAAACTTGTTCAAGATTCAGTTGAAACTTGAAACCAAAATGGTTGGTGAACACCATATACTGGCTATGGTTAGTACCAAATGATCTTGATAATCGTTCGTTCAAAGCAGTATATGTCTATGGCTAATTAGTGATGTGAAATTCAGCCATGCTTTTGTGGTTTTTATTATTTTATTTTGGTATTTGAAAGGTTAGCGTACATGTCTGCCTTGGGCGGAGCTACTTGGGGACATGGGTGTACACATGTACACCCATTAATTTTGGGAAAAGACCTTGAATACCTTTGTATAGTTCACATATTCTTTTTTAGAATTCTAAGTAAAACAACGGTCTTAGGAGAACATGTACACCCATTGTTTGTATGTTGGCTCCGCCAAGTCTAAGAAGCTAATTTGTGTGTTTTATCTCATCAACCTACAAAATGTATATTCTGAATGTATTTTAAAAAAATCTCATTTCGCTTTGTAATAAACTTTCTCATGAGTTATTATTGTACTGATTCAGTTCTGCGTTGAGTTAGAAAATAAAATATCGACCGTCCAGTTCCATCAAAGGATAACAATTATTCATTCCACTATATATTTTTATTTTCTGTGTGCGGCTTCTTGCTCATTATATATCAGTTGAAGTTTGTCAGTTAAGGCTTGTAAAAGATTCAAGCTGAAACTTGAAATCGTAGTATAAAAACTAGCCGTTGGTCATCTTGTACGAAACTTTTATGTGTGATGATCCTTCACATATTCGATACAATGAGATTGTTAACGGTGGTATATTTAATTTGGCTATATTTTCATGCCTTTTCTTGTACTCGACATGGTTTGCGACCCTATCAGTATTCTTTTTCCTTCGAAACAGAAGCAAACAGCTTTGCGTGATACAATAATAAAGAACTGGCGCAAAATTTATTTAATATATCAATTGAAAAAAAATATTGTGTTGTGTATTGAATTCCTAATGGAAGTTAATATAGGGAATCTGAATTGTTTTCCCTTGAATAATCCGAAAGGAAAATGTAAACGATAATGTTCATTTGAAAGTGTGTAAAGCTCATTTGTAGGTACATGATCCAATGGTAACCGGGTATTTGCACATTTTATAATTTGGATAAATGACTTGGTGTTAATGGGAGTGCGACTCCTGGCGCCGGCAAGGCCTGCTGGGGAGAGGGAACTGACGTATGGTGGAGGCGGCAGCTCTCGTATCTTCACATATTGCGATAATTGTCCACCTGTACTGTTGCAAGTTAGACTTGCCTTCCGCGGAAAATTTCTGATGATACTTAACTAATGTCGACACGGGATCAGAAAATCGATTATCAGTTGTTTTGGTGGATGTGTTTGTGTGAATATGGACACCTTTGTATACCAGTGTAGAAGTTCATGCATAATTTCTGCAAGTACTTTGACAGTTTCTACGGTCATCTGGATTCAACTGCAACATTCGACATCAAGAATAAGACCTCGTTCCCGATTCATCTCCAATAGTTCCTAACCGGGTTTGGCCCCGTGCAACAATTGCAATTGTCTTCAGTAAACTATATGATTGAACAAATTTTCAGTCGTTGGATACTAATTAACCATGCATTAACTAAGTTTAGCAGTAGGAGGAGCAAAGTCTCGAGTTGATAAAAATAATTACGATGTTTGGAAAGAAAATAAACATTGCGGAGGTTTCTGGTGGAGTGAAAAAAAATTATATCAGTTTGGAGTAAATTCAGTAATGCACACGAAATTTTCTACTGCAGAGATGTTAGTGATCTTTTTGTTAGATTGAACCTAGTTTTAGTTGCACTGCGAAAAATTAGCTAGTCCGTGGAAGCCCTTTTTAAAACAAAATAAAGATTACATAGGAGAAATTTAAAGATGAACCAACAAATTCTTTTTGACGTAAATTAATGTTTACTAAGAAAGGGTCGTGCTCCTGGTTCGTTGTCGAGGGCGCCCCCACCGCTCCTCCCCGCCTAGGCGCCGCCGAAATGCCACCGGGCAAAGTCTATGCGGTGACGGTGGAATCTCCCTTACCCGCAAGCGTGGGAGGGGGGGGGGGGGGGCTTCTGGAGCAGCTTGGCTAGCGGGTGTGCTTTGTGTTGATGACCTCTCTCATGATGGTGGCGACATGCTGCTTCTTGGAGGTGATGGTGGTGGTGTATTGGGTCGCGGTGCTATTGTGGGTGGCAGCGGGCGAGGCTGTGTGCCATGGTGGGCCGGGCGCGCAGCCCAGATCTGGTCTGTCCAGGCCAATCTAGATTGGGAGGGTCTCGGTCGGACATGGTCGTCGCCGTACAACTGTGGTGACATGCGGCTGGATGTTCATCTTTGGGCTCCCGCGTGGCTAGAAAAGCCAGATCTTGGATGAGCGGACCTAGATTTGCCGACCGCCTAGCAAAACTCGTTTTGGGATTTGCGGTGCGAAACAACACGGAGTGACGTGTCGTTCTTGCATGTCACACTTGTGCCACCTGCGTGTTGGCTAGTTCTAGGCCTACTGGGTCTCGATTTGGTGTCGGACTCCCCCCGTCCATCCGTTGGTCTCGGTGCGGTGGTGTTTTGCTAGATCTTGGATGTTGAGAGGGCGGCCCTAAAAGGTAGACTGTGCAGTCGTCTCGGAGAGCGACGTTGAGGTGGTGGTGGCTTTTCTGTTTGGTCATGTCGATGGCGAGGAGCCGACGCCGACAGGGGATCCTGGTGTTGACGGTGTTTGGGTACTGCTAGCTCCCAGATCTTGTCCTGAAGGTCGGTTTTGCTATGTGGTACCGTGGTGTTGTGTGAAGATGATTTCGGGTGAAACCCCATTGCTCCGACGCCACCAGAGCTGATTAATGTGGGTGTCACGACACTCTTGGGGAATTGTTGTGGTCACCTTCCCCGCGTCAAAGTCAGGTGAAAACCATTGACCCTCTCGGTCTCGACGACGGCGTCGTATCGCATCATCACCAGCTTGGGGGCAATGTTGTGGGACTCCAATTCCTTTTGTTGCAGTCTCGATTTCGTCGGCAAGCAAGTTCGGATTCTGTCTCGAATCCCTTTCGGCTCTCACACCTGGGGCGATCTCGGCGGCCTCCTATCTTATACTCCTGATGTAGTTGTCAATGTTCTCGGTCTCGGTGTCTGCTGGCAGGGTCGGCGTTCAACGGCCCGGAGCGAAAGAACGTGCACTCCTCTCCAGCGACACATGATGTCTGTGAGTATCACCACTAGTCAGTAGTCTCGCGTACTTTGGGGGGGGGGGGGGGGGGGGGGGGTTGTGTCTACTCCTGTACTTCACTTTTATCTCTGATCTGCTTTGTAAAAGGATTTTCACATCATTTTATATCGGATTGGGATTTGAGATTTATTCATAAAGCGCGACAAAATCAGTTTTGAGAGAACACAAATAAGTATTGGACGCTACTTAATTATATATTAAAATCGGATTTGTACTGGAGTCAAGTTAGTGGCACGAGACTTGATCTCGTCACAAGCTCGAGCTGCCGAAGCATGTAAATTTTGGAAGGGAATTTCAGCTAGCGGATTTCGTTGCAGCCATCCCATCCGACTGGAAACTACTCAGGGGCGTGTACCATCTTCATGACTAATCCAACGAGCGAGAAATCCCTAATAGACAGTGTTGTGAATCCCTAGCCGTCCACCAGTTTGTTCTGATTCAACCACGAAGCTTCGGACTAGTGCACTCAATTGCGTAGGGCCTGTCTCTCCGCTATGTACAAATTAACAATCTTTTTTCATAAGCGTGAAATTTTCTATCCAGATGTCTTCCATTCTCAAAGCTTCGCATTACTCCATACGCAAGCAGATAAGCAAAGCAACGACCTGCGCATCTGTTTGTTCTACATCTAATAACTACCTTGGTCATTTGGACTGAAGCAGAGGCTTGGATAACTATATGTTGACGGGCACGATATGGAGCTATGAACTGAGAAGAAGATGCATTGGTGTTCGTGAGTTATGAGATGACTAAAGCAGAGGAGTAATATATAAGGTTGGTAGAGAGTAGCAAGCTGGGACTGAACTGGAATTCCCGCAGTGATAGGATACACATGTAAAGCAGGAAGTGAACACCAAATCCTCTTAGTCCTTGAGTCCTTACTTATAGAGTCACACGATGCATGGATTCTGTTCTTGATCACCAACCAACAAAAAACCTTCACCGTTAATGGCATATTAAGACTCCACATTTTCTTATAAGGAAAATTTACTCTCTTCGTACAATATGTAAATGTGCTGATGTCATTTCGTACAAGTAGCAGGTGGTACAGATGGATGACCCGGGGGGGTGCGCCTGACCTCCTGCCGGGCGCACGGACCCGCGGGTATCCCGCCTGGTTCTCCGGGCAAGGGGGTGACCCCGGAAGGTCGCCTGGTACTTAGCCGCGGAGCATTGCTGTCGAACTTGTTGGGTCTCCTTGGGGCAGATGGGCTAACCCATCTGCTGTACTTAACTCATTTCCTTGTCCATCTTCTTGGTGGGCCCCAGAGGAGGACCCACTTTGGCAGCATCAGGGGAACCCCATGTTCCACTGCTGCGACAGTAACGGTGCACAAATGCCGTCGTCGACCTATCTAACAACCAAAGGCAGATCATGGGTTGTCACCCCAGAGAAAGTCTCGAGAAATCTCTGGACAATGCCTTGAACAAGGAAATGACTAAAGTCTGTTATTGTCAGGTTCAACCAATAAAGGTGAGACCTAAGATTTTCATCTCGGAAACGAGACTCAATGCTTGAAGAGCACCACCACAAATGAAGTCATCGTGTGTTGCTGCTCCAACTTGCCATAAAGCACCAATCATCAACTCACAGTCACCAGGCGCACGGCTTGGAAGTGGATATCGCCACGCAAACAAACCGTATTCGCATAGCGAACTGTGAAGCGTTGTCTTCCTATCCAAGATCCTTGCATGCGCCTCACTTAGCTTTCTCGGCGCATCTCCCATGACGCACCCGCCTCAATCACCATGGTAATCGTGGTCGACATTCCCAATGGTGCTGAACAGAAGTTGGGATTCGTGTCGCCTAGAACCGCATCAATCGGCGGCGATGGCACCGTGCCCGACACCGCAGGCAAACAGATCAGCCATGACGACGTTGCATCGCATGGCCATGGACACGTCGGACGGGCCGTGCGCAGGGACGGAGATACGTCAGATATCAGTAGCGTATATACTCGTATAGGTACTAATAATCCCTAATAATTGGAGCAGATATTATACTTCAGCCTAAAAGCCTGTAGTAATCAAAGAAACATTGCGTGCACCGAAGCCCAGCAAGCAAAAAAAACCCATCCGCCTGGCCCCTTGTATAGGCATTAGGCAATCGATTGCAAAGGGATGGCCTACCTATCGACCCGTGCCGAGCGTTGACCTATCGACCCGTGCGGGGGTATCGTTACCTGAAGAATTCCCTTTGCAAAGGGAAAAAGCAAAGCCCTGCAGCACGCCACGTGGTGGCCTCCTGATGTAGCGAAATTAAATACGGCAGTCCTAGGTCCCCGCGCGCGTCACGTACACGCCCGCGTCACGGCCAATTTTATTTAAATAATACAATAAATTATTTAATTCCAAAAATATTACGCGTTTTATTTTTTTTGCAGAAGTAGGATCCCGTCGTCTTTGCCAAAGACGACTTTGGCCTGTCGTCGTTGCTGATGACGAGAGGGCCCACACGGCCACGCGGAGGCACGTGTGAGCTGCTGTGCTGTTACTAGTGGCGTGTATGTACGGCTACACGCCAGTTGTAATATTACCAGTGGCGTGTATTTGTGCACGTACGCCACTAGTCGTCTTCGCCAAATACGACAAGCCACCCGTCGTCTTCGCCAAGGACGACAAGTCACCTGTCATCTTCGCCAAGGATGATAGGGCCCAGTCGGCTTCGCCAAGGACGACGGGATCCTATTTTTGCAAAAAAAAAAAATCACGTTTTATTTCCGGAATTAATTATTTTGTGTGTATTATTTAAAAAAATTTAGCCACGTCACGTACACTCCCGCGTGGTCCCTCACGAACCATCTGGTCGTCGCGTGCTTCCAGGCGCGTACGTCCCCCGCGTATGCTGTGCATCAGGCGCGTGTACGATTGCTGGCCGCTGTACAGGCTAGCCTTGGAAAAAAATAAAGAGGATATACGTGCTAGTAACGAGGAAGTACATGAGGCTAGTACGGAGGCACGACCAGCACGAAGCCCCAGCACGAAGGACCGGTGATGTCTACGTGTGTTTCTATTCTTGTAGACAGTGTTGGGCCTCAAGAGCAGAGGTTTGTAGAACAGCAGCAAGTTTCCCTTAAGTGAATCACCCAAGGTTTATCGAACTCAGTGAGGTAGAGGTCAAAGATATCCTCTCAAGCAACCCTGCAATTAAGATACAAGAAGTCTCTTGTGTCCCCAACACACCCAATACACTTGTCAGATGTATAGGTGCACTAGTTCGGCGAAGAGATAGTGAAATACAAGTAATATGGATGATTATAAGTAGTAACTGCAATCTGAATAAAAATGGCAGCAAGCAAACATGTAGCAGAACTTGTTGTAAACGGTGTTTCAATGCTTAGAAACAAGGCCTAGGGATCATACTTTCACTAGTGGACACTCTCAACAATGATCTCATAACTGAATAAGTAAAAGCTACTCTTAAACACTCTCTTGTTGGATAACAAACACCATTCATTGTGTAGGGCTACAAAAGCACACCTCAAGCCGGAGTAAACAAGCGCCACAACGTCATAAAGGAATCACACACGGTGCACACACTGTCACCTTTACACCGTGGAGAGTACCGGAGTTCATATTAAAGTAACCTATAGAGTGCATAATAGATAAAGAGTAACATCTACATATTCAACTAGATTAGCACAACTGAACACAAGTAAATACTGCTCGGGATTATTCTCCTTCTTGATGAAGCAAGAGTACTATGCGTAGGGCTGCAAAGCACACCTCAAAGTCTGAGTAAACAAACACCACAATTCCCAAGAATAAGCCATGATAAATGTCTAAATTATTCATAGAGTCACACAAGTACCCACACTGTCACCTTGATACCGTGTTGTCACAATGACTCCAGAAACTAGACAAAATCACTTGAGTAGCATAAACATTATTAATGTATTCAGCGATACTAGCAATACACATGATCACATAAAGATCACACCATGGGAGAGAGAGATGAACCACATAGCTACCGGTAGAGCCCTCAGCCTCGGGGGAGAACTACTCCCTCCTCATCATGGGAGTCAGCAGCGGCGATGAAGATGGCGGTGGAGTCGATGGAGATGACTCCGGGGGCAATTCCCCGTCCCGGCAGCGTGCCGGAACAGAGATTCTGTCCCCCGAAACTTGTCGTCGATGGCGGCGGCGCTGCGGAACTCTTCTGGAAATATGACTTGGTTTTTAGGGTTTTCGCCTCGGGGGAATAAATAGGCGAAGGGGCAACGTCGGTGGAGCCCGAGGGGCCCAAACCACCTGGCGGCGCGGGGCCCCGCGCCGCCATGGTTTGGCCACCTCGTGGCTCTTCGTCTCTCCTTCGGACTCCGTGTACGTGTTGGAAAAATAGGGACGTGGCCTTTTGTTTCGTGCAATTCCGAGAATATTCGCAGAAGTACTTTTCTGAAACCAAAAACAGCAGAAAACAGGGAACTGGCACTGTGGCATCTTGTTAATAGGTTAGTCCCAGAAAATGCATAAAAGTGATATGAAGTGTATATAAAACATGTAGCAATGGTATAATATAAGCATGGAACATCAGAAATTATGGATACGTTGGAGACGTATCAAGCATCCCCAAGCTTAGTTCTACTCGTCCTCGAGTAGGTAAAACGATAACAACAAATAATTTCTGAGGAGACATGCTTTCACACAATCTTGATCAATATATTGCAAGGCTCATGTCATGAATGAAGTGACTCAAAGCAATGGTCTATAGTTTGCTAACAGATAGATAAAGAGTAAACAATGAATCATATAAGCAAAAACTTTTCATGAATAGTACTTTCAAGACAAGCATCAAAAAGTTTTGCATAAGAGGTAACTCATAAAGCAATAGATTCAAAGTAAAAGGCATTGAAGCAACACAAAGGATGATTAAGTTTCAGCATTGCTTTCAACTTGTAACATGTATATCTCATGGATAGTTGTCAACATAAAGCAATATAACAAGTGCAATAAGTAAACATGTAAGAATCAATGCACACAAAGTTGACACAAGTGTTTGCTTCTAAGATAGAAAGGAGTAGGTAAACTGACTCAACATAAAGTAAAAGATAGGCCCTTCGCAGAGGGAAGCAGGGATTAAATCATGTGCTAGAGCTTTTTAAGTTTTCGAAAGCATATAGAGAGCACAAAATAAGTATTTGAGAGGTGTTTGTTGTTGTCAACGAATGGTAGTGGGCACTCTAACCCCCTTGTCAACCAGACTTTCAAGAGCGGCTCCCATGAAGGACGTTATCTCTACCAGCAAGGTAGATCATCCCTCTTCTCTTTTGTTTACACATGTATTTTAGTTTCTTTATAGATGACACTCCTCCCAACCTTTTGCTTACACAAGCCATGGCTAACCGAATCCTCGGGTGCCTTCCAACATTCACATACCATGGAGGAGTGTCTATTTGCAATTTAAGTTGCTTACTGATAAATCAGGGCAAAACATGTGAAGAGAATTATTAATGAAAGTTGTAATTAATTGGGGCTGGGCACCCCGTTGCCAGCTCTTTTTGCAAATTATTGGATAAGCGGATGTATATGCCACTAGTCCATTGGTGAAAGTCTGTCAGAAGTAAATGACAAGATTGAAAGATAAAACACCACATACTTCCTCATGAGCTATAAAACATTGACACAAATAAGGAGTAATAAAGTTTTGAATAGTTTAAAGGTAGCACATGAAGTATTTACTTGGAATGGCAGGAAATACCACATAGTAGGTAGGTATGGTGGACACAAATGGCATGGGTTTTGGCTCAAGGTTTGGATGCACGAGAAGCATTCCCTCTCAGTACAGAGTTTAGGCTAGCAAGGTTGTTTGAAGCAAACACAAGTATAAACCGGTACAGCAAGACAATAAAAACATATTGCAAGTATTATAAGACTCTACACTGTCTTCCTTGTTGCTCAAACATTTTACCAGAAAATATCTAGACCTTAGAGAAACAAATATGCATCCCAAGTCTCAACAAGCTCTACGGTAGTTCTCCACTACTAGGCTTTAACTACATGATGCAAGAGCTTAAACATGATCTACTTGAGAGCTCAAAACAATTGCAAAGTATCAAATCGAAACAAGACAATGATCTACAAGAATGCATATGTCTTTTCCAATACCAACTACTACATGTAGCATTTTCTTTCTTCCAAACAAACACCAATCAATTTATTTAAACATAAACTCTCCAAATGATAATATAATGCAGCAAGAGAGTATTTATAAACAAGTGCTAACAGCTCGAAGAGATGCATGAAAAACAGGAGCTAAAAGCACTGCAGTAGCTAGTTAAGAATACTCAACAAATATAAGTGAAGAACATGAGTATTCACATGAAAAAGCGGAGCGTGTCTCTCTCCCACACAAGGATTGCTAGGATCCGAATTTATTCAAACAAAAACAAAAATAAAAGCACACAGACGCTCCAAGTAAAGCGCATAAGATGTGAAAGAATTAAAATATAGTTTCACTAGAGATGACCTGATAAGTTGTTGATGAAGAAGGGGATGCCTTGGGCATCCCCAAGCTTAGACGCTTGAGTCTTCTTGAATATGTGGGATGAACCACGGGGGCATCCCCAAGCTTAGGCTTTTCACTCTTCTTGATCATATAATATCATCCTCTCTCTTGATCCTTGAAAACTTCCTTCACACCAAACTCGAAATAGTTCTCATTAGAGGGTTAGTGCATAATCAAAAATTCTCATATTCTGTGATGACACAATCATTATTAAAGCTTCTGGACATTAGCTACAGCCACAATGCTTTGTGGAGCAAAGAAATCCACTCAAACATAGTAAAAGAGCGAATGCAAAACAAAAGGCAGAATCTGTCAAAAACAGAACAGTCTGGAATGAATTTTTTCGAGGCACTTAAGTTGCTCAGATGGAACTGGTCCAATTTAATGAAAGTTGCGTACATATCTGAGGAAGATGCGTGATTTTTTACAGAATTTTTCGAATTTTCTGCTAGGAGAAAGCTCAAATCGTGACAGCTAAAAATCTGTCTCTGCGCAGAAATCCAAATCTTGCATCAACTTTCAATAAAAGACTTTACTTGGCACAACAATGCAATAAAATAAAGATACAAAGGAGTTGCTACAGAAGTAACAAGCACCTTGACTCAAACAAAAGAAAAGCAAAAATAACAGAAAATAAAAACAATGGGTTGTCTCCCATAAGCGCTTTTCTTTAAAGCCTTTTAGCTAGGCATAGTGATTTTTATGATGCTCACATAAGATGAGAGTTGAAACATAAAAGAGAGCATCAAGAAGCATATATAAAACATGTTTAAATCTAACACTCTTTCTATGCATAGGAGTCTTGTAAGAAAACAAGTCAATGAAGAACAAAGTGACTAGCATAGAAGGCAAAACAAGTGTAACTTCAAAAATTTCAACATAAAGAGAGAGACTTAATATTATTGTGATATATGAAATCGTGTCTCCCTCTCTCATAAGGACCAGTAGGTCTTAAAGTACCCAGCAAATAAAAGCAAATCAAGAGAAAGCTCAAAACATTCATCATAAAGAGAGTTTAGTAACAAAGATTTCTATAACCATACTTTCCTCTCTCAAAATAATTTTCAGCGGCATCATGAATAAACTCAACAATATAGCTATCACATAAGCATTCTTATCATGATCCATGCATAAAGTATCATTACTCTCCACATAAGCATGAATCATTAATAATAGTGAGAGTAAAAGTATCACATCCATCATTAATCATCAAAAATTGGAGGCATAGAATAATCATAATGAATTTTATCCTCAATAGTAGATGGACTGAAAATATCATATTCATCATTGTAAACATCATATATAGGAGGCATATCATAATCAACATAAACTATATCCTCAATAGTAGGTGGACTGAAAATATCACAATGATTATAATCATCATATATTGGAGGCAAAGTATCATCAAAGCAAATTTCCTCCTTAAAGCTTGGGGGACTAAAAATATCATATTCATCACAACCAGCTTCCCCAAGCTTAGACTTTTCCATAGCATTAGCAATAATGGTGTTCAAAGAATTTATAGTAATACCATTGCTACCATCATGCAAACAAGCCTCCATAGGTTTTTTAATTTTCTCTTCAAAAGCATCATGTCCTAATTCAATATAAAGTTCATAAAGATCTCTAATTTTTTTGTTGTTTTCCATTAAGCCTAACTAGTGAAAATAAAAACAAGAAACAAAAAGATAAATTGCAGAATCTAAAGGAAATAACTTCGAGCACTCACACACTAGCAACAACACTAGAAAATAGCTTAGTAGCCAGAGGATGTGAATACCTTTTACCTTACCTCCCCGGCAACGGCGCCAGAAAATAGCTTGATGTCTACGTGTGCTTCTATTCTTGTAGACAGTGTTGGGCCTCCAAGAGCAGAGGTTTGTAGAACAGCAGCAAGTTTCCCTTAAGTGAATCACCCAAGGTTTATCGAACTCAGGGAGGTAGAGGTCAAAGATATCCCTCTCAAGCAACCCTGCAATTAAGATACAAGAAGTCTCTTGTGTCCCCAACACACCCAATACACTTGTCAGATGTATAGGTGCACTAGTTCGGCGAAGAGATAGTGAAATACAAGTAATATGGATGATTATAAGTAATAACTGCAATCTGGAATAAAAATGGCAGCAAAGAAACATTGCGTGCACCGAAGCCCAGCAAGCAAAAAAAACCCATCCGCCTGACCCCCTTGTATAGGCATTAGGCAATCGATTGCAAAGGGATGGCCTACCTATCGACCCGTGCCGAGCGTTGACCTATCGACCCGTGCAGGGGTATTGTTACCTGAAGAATTCCCTTTGCAAAGGGAAAAAGCAAAGCCCTGCAGCACGCCACGTGGTGGCCTCCTGATGTAGCGAAATTAAATACGGCAGTCCTAGGTCCCCGCGCGCGCGTCACGTACACGCCCGCGTCACGGCCAATTTTATTTAAATAATACACGAAAATTATTTAATTCCAAAAATATTACGCGTTTTATTTTTTTGCAGAAGTAGGATCCCGTCGTCTTTGCCAAAGACGACTTTGGCCTGTCGTCGTTGCTGATGACGAGAGGGCCCACACGGCCACGCAGAGGCACGTGTGAGCTGCTGGGCTGTTACTAGTGGCGTGTATGTACGGATACACGCCACTAGTAATATTACCAGTGGCGTGTATTTGTGCACGTACGCCACTAGTCGTTTTCGCCAAAGACGACAAGCCACCTGTCGTCTTCGCCAAGGACGACAGGGCCCTGTCGGCTTCGCCAAGGACGACGGGATCCTATTTTTGCAAAAAAAAAAATCGCGTGTTATTTCCGGAATTAATTATTTTGTGTGTATTATTTAAAAAAATTAGCCGCGTCACGTACACTCCCGCATGGTCCCTCACGAACCATCTGGTCGTCGCGTGCTTCCAGGCGCGTACGTCCCCGCGTATGCTGTGCATCAGGCGCGTGTACGATTGCCGGCCGCTGTACAGGCTAGCCTTGGAAAAAATAAAAAGGATATACGTGCTAGTAACAAGGATGTACATGAGGCTAGTACGGAGGCACGAGTAGCACGAAGCCCCAGCACAAAGGACCGGTGATGTCTACGTGTGCTTCTATTCTTGTAGACAGTGTTGGACCTCCAAGAGCAGAGGTTTGTAGAACAGCAGCAAGTTTCCCTTAAGTGAATCACCCAAGGTTTATCGAACTCAGAGAGGTAGAGATCAAAGATATCCCTCTGAAGCAACCCTGCAATTAAGATACAAGAAGTCTCTTGTGTCCCCAACACAGCCAATACACTTGTCAGAAGTATAGGTGCACTAGTTCGGCGAAGAGATAGTGAAATACAAGTAATATGGATGATTATAAATAGTAACTGCAATCTGGAATAAAAATTACAGTAAGCAAACATGTAGCAGAACTTCTAGTAAACGGTGTTTCAATGCTTAGAAACAAGACCTAGGGATCATACTTTCACTAGTGGACACTCTCAACAATGATCTCGTAACTGAATAAGTAAAAACTACTCTTAAACACTCTCTTGTTGGATAACAAACATCATTCATTGTGTAGGGCTGCAAAAGCACACCTCAAGCCGGAGTAAACAAGCGCCACAACGTCATAAAGGAATCACACACGGTGCACACACTGTTACCGTTACACCGTGGAGAGTACCGGAGTTCATATTAAAGTAACCTATAGAGTGCATAATAGATAAAGAGTAACATCTACATATTCAACTAGATTAGCACAACTGAACACAAGTAAATACTGCTCGGGATTATTCTCCTTCTTGATGAAGCAAGAGTACTATGCGTAGGGCTGCAAGAGCACACCTCAAAGTCTGAGTAAACAAACACCACAATTCCCAAGAATAAGCCATGATAAATGTCTAAATTATTCATAGAGTCACACAAGTACCCACACTGTCACCTTGATACCGTGTTGTCACAATGACTCCAGAAACTAGACAAAATCACTTGAGTAGCATAAACATTATTAATGTATTCATCGATACTAGCAATACACACGATCACATAAAGATCACGCCGTGGGAGAGAGAGATGAACCACATAGCTACCGGTAGAGCCCTTAGCCTCGGGGGAGAACTACTCCCTCCTCATCATGGGAGTCAGCAGCGGCGATGAAGATGGCGATGGAGTTGATGGAGATGGCTCCGGGGGCAATTCCCCGTCCCGGCAGCGTGCCGGAACAGAGACTTCTGTCCCCGAAACTTGTCGTCGATGGCGGCGGCGCTGCGGAACTCTTCTGCAAATATGACTTGGTTATTTGGGGTTTACGCCTCGGGGGGAATAAATAGGCAAAGGGGCAACGTCGGTGGAGCCCCGAGGGGGTCAAACCACCTGGCGGCGCGGTTACTGTTCACCCCGCGCCGGCCTATGATTTGGCCACCTCGTGGCGCTTCTTCGTCTCTCCTTCGAACTCCGTGTACATGTTAGAAAAATAGGGACGTGGCCTTTTGTTTCGTGCAATTCCGAGAATATTTGCAGAAATAGTTTTCTGAAACAAAAAACAGCAGAAAACAGGGAACTGGCACTGTGGCATCTTGTTAATAGGTTAGTCCCAAAAAATACATAAAAGTGATATGAAGTGTATATAAAACATGTAGGAAATGGTATAATATTAGCATGAAATAACATAAATTATGGATACGTTTGAGACGTATCAACCGGCGCCGCGAAAATGTACAGGAGCGCAAACTTCACAAAATTTTGTGAGCCAGTAGAAAAACGGTGTACAACTATCCTGTACAGCTACGAAAACACATGTTGTACAACTATACGAATACTGATTGTACAACTATACAGACACATGTTGTACAACTAGACAGATACATGTTGTATAGACACAGGTTGTACAGCTATACAGACACATGTTGTACAACTATGCAAACACAGTTTGTACAACTAATATGTTGTACAACTAAAGAGACACATGTTGTACAACTATACAGACACATGTTATACAACTAGACAGCCACAACTTGTACAGACACACGTTATACAATTAGACAGACACAGTTTGTACAGACACAGGTTGTACTACTATACAGACACATGTTGTACAACTAGGCAAACACCGTTTGTACAAACACATGTTGTACAACTACACAGACACGGTTTGTACAACTATACATAACTGGTTGTACAAAAAAAAGTTCGTCGAAACCTATCAACATGGTATCTAGTTTTGAAGATCTCGACGCGATGAGCTCAAAAGTGAAAATGGTTCGTAATTTGGATAAACGGTTCTCAAGATATTTCATTTTTTAAAAACGAATCTCAAAATAAATGCACATGCAACTCTCCGCACGGAGAAGTAGAAATCCCACCAAAACTCTCTCGTGCTGCCACTTGTCGCATATACAAGCACCCACGGGGGACCGCGTGAAGGAAAAAACTGACACTTGTCATCACGCGACGGTTCGCTGGGTTCCCTTCACAAAGGGAATCCTTTTTCTAGTGATTTCCCCTGTGCGGAAGTAACAACGCTCCGCACAGGTTCCCGTGTGTATCGAACGTTAGTGGGCTGGGCCCATTTATGGCTGGTTACTCCTTTCCGCTCGCTTCATTCTACTGTTTTGAACATGCGTTACAACATGTTTCCAGTTTCTTTCCTTCAGAATAGTGCATGTTTGAATTCACGTTTAAAAATGCATATATTTACACTCATTTTAAAATATAATGTACATAAAAATTATGCACGTCCACGTGTAGGCTCTATTCCCGTACTCGGTTTCGAGTTTCATCGATTGTAATTTCTTAATTTCGAATCGATGTTCAGAATTTTTTCAGACGATTTTTGTTAAATTCGTCACACTCGGTTGACCGTTTGAAATATCCTTTGACGACTATGTTAATCTCGATGTTTCGCACAACTTTTGTGTTGTAATTTTCTTGTTTCGATGGTCATATACGAGCAGATTTTGTACTGTAGGTTTAAACGTGTTTACACTTCGCTCAGCGTGTCTTCTCCTACCGATGTCGCCGCCGCTCACCGCGGTTAAATCCGCAATCTTCTACGCAACGCCACCGTCCCGCATATATTTTAATTGAACTTTTTTCAATTAGAACATTAAAATCATTTGAGCTGTTTTAAAAAGTGAACAGAACATGGCGGTGAACGAAAACTATTTTTTGAATGATTTTAAAAATGAACAGAAAATGTCGGTGAATGGAAACTAGTTTTTGAACGATTTTAAAGTGAACGGAAAAGACTGGTGAACAAAAACTATTTTTTAACGATTTTAAAAAGGAACAAAAAATGACGGTGAACAAAACTATTTTTGAACGATTTTGAAAGTGAACCGAAAAGGCCGGTGAACAAAATCGATTTTTGAACGATTTTAAAAATTGAACAGCAAAAGTCTATGAACGGAAATTATTTTTGAACGATTTTTAAAAAGCGAACAAAAAAACTCTATGAACGGGAAATGATTTTGAACGATTTTTGAAATATGAATAATTTTTGAATATGAACATTTTTCAAATATGAACAATTTTCAAATATGTTTTTTTAATTTTAACGGTTTTTAGAAAATGAAAATTTAAAATAAATCTGAAGAGAAAACAAAGAAGAAGAAGAAACATCCAATAAACAAAAACGAAAAAGAAACTTATATTTTAATTAGAACATTTTCCTCGTTTGAACGGTTTTAAAAAGTGAACGGAAAATGACGGCGAACAAAAACTATTTATAAAGGATTTTAAAAATGAACAGAAAATGACGGGGAACGGAAACTATTTTTGAACAATTTTAAAAATGAACAGAAATGGCCGGTGAACGAAAACTATTTTTGAATGATTTTAAAAAATGAACAAAAAATGACGGTGAACGAAAACTTTTTTTGAACGATTTTGAAAGTGAACCGAAAAAGCCGGTGAACAAAATCGATTTTTGAACGTTTTTAAAAGTGAACAAAAAAAAGTCTATGAACGAAAATTATTTTGAACGATTTTTGAAAATTGAACCAAAAAACTCTATGGACGGTAATTATTTTTGAACGCTTTTTGAAATATGAGCAATTTTCAATTATGAACATTTTCAAATATGGACAATTTTCAAATATGTACATTTTTTAAATTTCAACGTTTAAAAAATGAAAATTAAAAAATATCTATAAAGAAAACAGAAAATAAGTAAGAAAAATGAAACAGCCAAAAAAGAAAAACGAAAAAAAGAGAAATGGCCAAAAATCGAAAAAAAAGTAGATGCACCTATTGGGCCGGCCCATAAGCCACAGAGGGGTGCGGAGCATATTGCGCTCCGACCTGGTCGTCAAATAGGATTCGCCTCGTGCAAACCTGTGTGTATCCCGGCCGGCGGCCGCCTGCTCTTGGATCGATCTTGCGGCAAGATTTGCTCAGATCGCCTCCGCCGCCCGATGATCTCGCTTGCAAGCTGCTGGCTGTGAACTTGATTGCTGGCTTGTCTATGGAGCTGAGTAACGTGTATGCGGGGTAGCCGGCGGGCGGCGGCCACTGCTCATTGTTGTTGCCGTTTGCCGCACATCCGCCCGTCCACATACCACTGGTTATTTGTGTGAGGTACATGATATACTAATCCAATCACTCTTCTTGTTTTAGTTTAGCTACATTTATCTAATTAAAAACGAAAACAAAGAAAATAATTGAACAGATCATTTAGACGTCAATTGCACTTCTATTGAGTCTTGCTAGTGCCAAATTTAGATAAGATCCTTAGTTAATAGTAGAGCTATATTTAAACTTAGAACAAATAAACTTCCTTTCATTGCCAAACATATATATGTTGGAATTCTTATCTAGGCAAAGGTTGAAATTGTTTATCCATAGAAAAGCCAAAGTGATGATAATATGTATTCTCTTTTACGCGCGATATTTTGTTTACACTATACTTGAAGGACGTTTATCATCGTCTCGCCCCCCATATCCAAATCCTGGCTCCGCCCCTGGCCGCGCGCCACCAGCCGAACAGATCGGCCATGATGTACACAATTTCTGATTTTGAAAGGCGCTTTGGGCAGTGCCCATTTCTACCTTAAACTGCACACGGCACAATTTGTTTGTGTAACTATAGATTCTTTTTTCGATAAAGGCAATATTTTAATACCAAGTAGATATTAATTACAACCACCCTCTACAGTAATATAATGTCAAGAGCTAGTCGATACATCAAGAATGCACACAGTAAAAAGAAAAATAAAGAAACAAAAATACCCCGCCGAACTAATCAGCAAAACAACAGAAACTAACACCACCAATGGCCACACCCGGACGGCCAAAGAGGTTCTCCAAGAAACGACGCCTCCAGAAGGGAACAGTGCATAAACACTATCATCGCCTGATCATCAGATCATAAGTTTTCACTCTCAAGAAAGTTCGACTATACTCCAGACTTCAACAAGGAGACAAAATAAAGATCCGCCACTGGCAGACACAACCAGTAAAGGCCAAACCTAGGGTTTTCACCCCGAAAATCGAAACATGGTGCTCAACGAGCACCACCAAGAATGAGTCCCCCTGTGCTACCGCCCCCGCTTGCCGAGACTGCCGCAAAACACCGATCAGCCGGCTCACATTCGTCACACACGATTTCGACATGGACCTTGACACGCAAGCGAAACCACAATCCCGACACGACTATGAAGCATCGTCTTCTCCCCGTCTGTTGGTATGCTTTCTCCTCCAAGCCTTACCGATCTCTTTGGCCCAATGTATCTCGCTTAGGTATGTAGTCCTCTTCGAAGGCATGACAGCCACGGAGCCATGACGACGTGGATCGGAAAGGTGAGGCGAGGCGGCGGCAATGAATTCAACCACGCGTGGCATCCTAGAGGCCACACCACCACCATATTCTCGGCTGGGAGCAAAATCTTCATGGACAGGCTATGAGACTCCCCCGCACCGATTTGATCTGCTCAAGCGCCGCATCTTGTGCTGACCCGCAGCCATCGAACTTAGACAACGATGAGTCCCACCAGCATCTTATATAACTATAGATAGACCTAATACTGTGCAATTTGATCAACTGATACTTAACTAATATCTCACTTTGGGGATTAGCATATCTGTAATCAGTTTTTTTCGTGTGTCTCAATATTTGAGCATGCATATCACTCGAGGAGGCAAGTTTGTATGATTGTCACCATTGTACTACTGTTAAAGCACACATATCATCCAAGTACATCAACAGTTTATGCAGTCATCTTCACATTTAACTGCAGCCTTTGACAACAAGAACAAAGCTTTGTCCGATCCAGCTTGAGTAGTTCTTTACCAAAACCTCGGTGAATTACGGGTATAAAGAATTACATAGATCAACTCATGCCCCACGAAGCACGAACCCCCGGGAAGACCACGCTGATGTACAGTACATGACTCAACTGCCGCCGGCTGGAGCTCCAACTAACCAAGGCCCATGAGATGAGCTGTGGAGCTGGACTTCCAAGCGAGACAGGGAACGCATAAAGCACACAGTGAACATCAAAACCTCTTTTTCATGCGCGATCTTTCCTAGTTGTAGTTTCAAGATTTTTTTCAAGAACATGCAAAGGATGCATGTCATGACATTAAGAGAGTAGTTTCAAGATTTTCTTGACCAGGAAAAAAATGTTTGCGAGGCCTTTGCAGCTAGTAGCACGGGAAAGTTCTTAAGCACTGTGCTCAACTGGGCGAGGAGAACGGCGAGTGCCCCTGTCATATACACATTAGCCATTGGTTTTTATCTCTGTATTTTTCTTTATCCCGATGTCTTCCATTTCCAAAGCTTCGGATTTACTCCTCGACCAGATAAGCAAAGGAAACAACTTTGAAAACTTTGTCCATTCCTATATTTCGTAGCCATTAGCAGGATTTGTGTACATCTTTTTTTTGGGGGGAGTCGAGATGAAGAAGATGAGCTGATGATTGAAGTAGAGGCGTCGTATATATAGGCATGGCATGATATAGACCGCGAGAAGAAGCGTTGGTTTTCATGAGGAGTTAAGATATATTATGGTCTTTATATAAAAAAGAGATATTATGGTATAGTACCATATAGCAGGTGGAGTGACAAGACACAAGCATTAGTGGCCAGTGATGGGAATAAAACTCACACACAAACAGGGGACACATCAAGCAGGCATTGAACACTGAATCCACGTTCGAGTCCTTCCATCTTCAGTTTAAGCTTTCCATGATCCGAAAGCAAAATGACTTTGAAGCTCAGCACGGAAGATGCACGGTGCTGGTAGTTGCGCTGCGCGAGAAAGCTAGCAGCAGGGCGATCCGCAGAGGCGTCCCGCCTCTCTTATGCATACGACGCCACGTCCGTGACTTTGGTGGTCGTGTCGGGGACTCAGGGTTAGCGGACGGCAGCGCACATATCAGCGAAGTTAGTTGGTAACACTTGTACATGATTCAAGTTGAAACTTGAAACCATAGTACTAAGAAACTAGCCTGTTATCATCTTGTATCGAGCTTTACCTTGGATAATCCTTTAGGAAATTTTGAAATATTTCGATTATTAGTGGTAATAATTTTGAGGTATATTTTCATCCCTTTTCTTGTATTTGAGTTGCGACCAGATCGGCCTCATTTTTCCTTCAAAAGCTAACGACCGCTCTGCGTCAGTAATAAAGGAGCCCAAATTTCGTTTAGCATATCAGTCAAAAGGAAGACAATTTCGTTGTGTTGCACATTGAGTATCCCAAAGGAGGTTCATATGAAGAAATCTGAAGTGTGTAAGGTTCAGTAGATTGTGATTTCGTAGGTATATGATCCATGTAACTGGCTGTATGCACATTTTATAGATTCTATAGAGTTTTAAATTCTGAAACTGCGTTGGTAGTTGTTTGTACATAACTTATAGTTTTGAAACACGTTTTGGGCAGGTAACAATTGCTACCTTAAACTGCACACGGCAAGTACATGCGCTTATGGAGTGCAGCCATGCGAGATTGTTTTGGACAGCAGCGAAAGAGATTTTGTTGCTTAAGCTACCAAAGTTACACCCTGCAACTTGGGCGGCTGATATCCTTTGTGATCCTTCGATATCACAAAAGGAGAGGGAGAGTATTATTACAGTGATGTATTCTATCTAGACATCGAGGAATAATCTAACGCATGGCGAAGCTGGGTTCAATCCAGTAAAATCGATGCAGATTATACAGGAGACACTGCAGATGTTGGAATTCCCTAAAGAGAAAGGAATTCCCAAGCCACCTCGGCGGCCTTGCAAATGGACTAAGCCTCCTGACCGTACAGTTAAGCTGAATTCTGATGGAGCAATCGCTGGTGATTCATGCTTGGCATCGACAGGTATTGTTTCTAGAGACGTACACAATTTTTGTGGGGGCTATGAGTATGGTTTACAAAGGAATTTCAGATCCTTTAATCATTGAAGCCTTGGCATTACGAGATTCGGTACAGTATGCTGTGGGAAAGGGCTTCAGCAATATCATCCTCGAGGTGGATTGCTCAGAGCTGCTGAAACATTGGCAGAATCGATAGGTTGATCGTTCAGTGGTCAAGTCCATTTTAGATGAGATTAGTGAGCTAAGTGTATCCTTCACTTCTTTCAGTATTGTTTTTGCGCGTCGCGAGGCTAACCAGGCGGCTCATTCTTGTGCTTAATATTGTGTTATACAAGAGGAGTCATTTTTATGGGATGCGCCACCGCCTTTTTTAGTTCACATTCTTAGGACTGATTGTAACTCTATGGTTTTAAGTTAATGAAGCTCGCGGTTTCTCTCTCTCAAAAAAAAAAAAAACCTGCACACGGCACAATTTGTTTGTGCAGCTATAGATTGACCTAATAATGTGCAACTTTTTTTTTTGCATCAAATGTGCAACTTAGTTAGCTGATACTTAGGGTGTGTTTGGTTGAGATTTTTAGACAGATTCGCATTGTGGAAGCTGAAATCTGAACCAAACAAGTTTTCAAGCCTGCCCAGATTTCCGAACGCAGCTCATTCCCACCATGTAAAATGAAAGTTGCTCCACCCCCAGATTTCAGTGCGTTGCGTTCAGACAAGTTGGGGGAAATTACCCGCAATGCCACCGCTAAGTGAAAACTGGACGGTTCAATCTATTTTTTCCTCGTCCAACCGGACTCGTTCTTCCCCGTTGCTCCCCTTTCTCCACGACTCACGGAAACAGAGGAGATGCGCTGCTCGGGTTCCGCCTCGCCGCCCAAGTACGGCGTCGTACGGCGGCCCTGGTCGACGGCCACAGGTCGTGCGCGCGGAAGCGCGGCTGGCATGGCGGTATTTGCCTCGGAGTGTCCCTTCCGCTGCCTTTCTTGCTCTCATCCACAGTGGGCACCTGCCTGTGCGGTTGGTTGGCCGCGCTCGTCCGGCCGGAATGGGACTGCGACGGTGGAGCAAGTGCGTGTGCCTGGAAATGGTATTCAAGTTTAAACAGCAGATGTAATTCGTGGGTGCATAAGCAATGTATGGATCGAATATGTTCAGCTCGACTCTGCTTTTTTCTTTGCAGGAAGGTGTTTGTGGAAATGCTCGTACGAGTATGTATGTTTGTTCTATTGGCTATATGTATAAAAGATTAAGAAATGTAAAATTGCTTGGTAAAACCATAAATTTCATGTCTATTATTATAGAAACCAGTTGACAGTTGTTCTAACCAAACAACTTTCAGCTTTCTCACAGTTCTCAGCTCACAGCAGATTTTTCACAGCAGATTTCTCACAGCTGATTTTCAGGAATTCACAGCTCAACCAAACACACCCTTAACTATCGTGGACTTGGGGATTAGCAAATCCTTTACCAGTTTTTTTTTCCGCGTGCGTGAATATTTAAGCACGCATATCACTCGCCGAGGCAAGTTTATGTGATTCCTGTCGCCGTTGTACTGCTGTTGAAGTACACATATTATTTTGTCAAAGTACATCGACAGCTTTTTTGCAATCAGCTCACCAAAACCTCGATGAATTACACGTATCAACTCGTGATTTATGATCAACCTAGGGAAGACGACGCTGATGTACATTACGTGACTCAATCGCTGCCCGCTGGAGCCCCAACGTAGTAATCCCCATGAGACGAGGTGTGGGACTAGACTTCCCAGTGAGACATGTGAAAGACACAACACACACAGTGAACATCAAATCCTCTGTTCCTGGGAGTATTTTTATTTATCAAAAATGGCCTCTCGCCGGAATTAATTAATGGTAAATCAGCCCCTGACAAAACTATTTTTAAATCTGGTCGCTGAGCTCGGCTCCAAGGACGTCGACGGTGACGTTGTGCAGCTCGGCGCCAGGCCATATGTGTCATTAGTTCGCGAACTCAGCCAGATTTGGCAAACAATACTTCCTGTGACTCCTCCCCTTCCTGTCTTAAGGTTTAAGGTTTCATGACCATGACGAACAGCGAGGCCTTTCCAGATCGCAGCACCATAAAGCTGGTAACCACTGCTCTCAACTCAAATGGGAAGTGCCCCTGTCATGTACACATCGGCCTGTTTTCTTGATACCTGTGATTTTCCTTATCCCGATGCCTTCCATTCTCAAAGTTCACCACTACTCCTTAAGCAGATAAGAAAAGGCAACAATTTTGAAAACTTTGTACATTCTTATCAGTATCCACGTTTCAGAATAAATAAATATTAATCATCACTATGTATTGTACATGGTTTTGGTTACCAGTTGAGAAATCTGGTTACCGGAGCACCCTCAGGAAATGGTCATACCGGACGAAAAATCCCGAAATTTTGAATTTTAACGAAAATCTTTTGGTAAATGGTTAAACTGGGAACCAAAAAAATTGAATTTTCGAATTTATGATTTCAATTCATCCGGTAACCGGTCGGGATTTTCCGGTAACCGCGGTAACCGGAAATCCCGACCACCCTCAGGATTTTTTTCTACCGGTAACCAAAACCTTGGTATTGTATAGCACTTGTTTTTGGGAGGAGTCGACATGATGAAGGTGAGATGAGGAGTGAAGTAGAGGTGGGTGTATATATAGACATAACACGATATAGACCGCAAGAAGAAGCCTGGGTGTTCATGTGAAGTTAAGAAATACTATTATGGTAGTATCATATGGCAGGTGGACTCACAAGACACATGCATTAGTGACCAGTGACGGGAATGAAATTCACACACGAACAGGGGACACATCAAGCAGGCATTGAACATTGAATCCTCATTCGATTGCTTCCATCTTCAGTTTAAGCTTCCAATGATCCGAAAGAAAAATGACTTTGTAGTTCCACCCGCAAGATTCATGGCTGCTGGTAGTTGCGCAGCACGAGAAAGAGAGGTGCATATGTGTCCGACGTCTCTCTATGTATTAGACGCTCCGTCCGTGGCCTCGGTGGTCGCGTCGGGGCCAGCGGGCGGCGGCGAACACGGAGTCGAGGGCTGGTGTAGGCGCATGGCAGGGAGTGGCCAGGGGGCACGGTTTGTGTACACGGTCACGGATCAACTCGTGGTGCCCGCGCGGCTGGTTCTCTATCAAATACAAAATGGAAAGAAGCTATGAATGAAGAATATAGTGCCCTAAGAAAAAAAACTTGGCACTTGGTTCCTCAACATTGTTGGTGCAAATATTATAGAATGCATATGGATTTACAGCAAATATTATGGAATGCACATAGATTTACAGAATCAAGAAAAGAGTAGATGGTTCAGTTGATAGACATAAGGCTGGATTAGTAGCCGAAGGTTATAAGCAACACCATGGTATACATTACGAGAGTACTTTTAGTCCGTTGGTAAAATATCTACTGTTTGGCTTGTTTTGGCAATTGCTATTTCCATGTGCTGGGTCTGAGACAACTAGATGCAAATAATACATTTTTACATGGTATTCTGGAAGAGGTGTATATGAAACAATCACGAGGATATGAAGACAAACCATAGCCGAATCATATATGCAAGCTTGCCAAAGAATTGAATGGACTAAACAGGCACCTCGAGCGTGGTATTCTCGATTAAGTTCTCAACTGACAAGTTTTTGTTTTGTTGCTTCAAGTTTTTTGTGTGTCACCGTTCACTTATCAGAAGTCACATGTCATCGTCTTCATGCTTATCTATGTTGATATATCATAATAGCCAGCTCCTCGAAGGCCGCTAAAAATTCTCTCTTGAAGGATTTGAGCAAAATAAATGCATTGAATGATCTTGGTGATTTGCATCTCTTCTTAGGAATTGAAGTTAAAAAAGGTGGAAGATGGAATAGTTCTCAGTCAAGAAATATATGCTCAACAAGTCCTTTCTCGCGTGGGCCTGGAGAATTGCAAGGGCTCGCCCTCCTCTATCGTCTTCAGAAAAGATTACAACAAATGAAAGAGAGTTTCTTGTTCCCGATGACAATGGCAAATATAGAAGCATGGTTGGTGCATTGCGAATTTTTTTTTTAAATAATATTTTTTTAAACAGAAATTCGGAAAATAGCGCGCGTTTTTCAGAAATTCGGAAAATAGCGCGGCGTCGGCACAGCCCGTGCCGAAACAACTGGTTTCGGCACGGCCGGCACCGAAACAGGCCAGCTAAATGTCGGCCTGCGCAGCGGCAGGCGTGGCCCACCTCTTTTTGCGTGGCTAGTGCCGAAACCAAGCCTTTCGGCACGGCCCGTGCCGAAAGCAGGCAGACCAAAAGAGGTGGCCTGTCCTCCTTCGAATCCCATCTTCTTCTTTCTCTCAGTCGACCAGTCCTTCTCCTCTCCTTCTTCCGTTTCCAGGACAACAACAACGATTTTTACCCCCAAAAAATCCTCAATCAAGAAATAGAGTAGAGGAGGGTTAGGGCATCATCGATCTACTGATGGGATAGTTGTTCGTGGAGGCGTTTGGGGGAGTGGAGGTGGAGCAATGGTGGTCAACAATGGTGCATAGTGGTGGTGTGTGCCGGTGTTGGGGATGCTAGAGGCGTGGTGCGGCGGTGGTGGTGCTAGATTGAAGCCGGGCAGCGGGAGCTACGCACGCGTCAAGGGTAAACCCTAATCTCTAGATTTTTTAGGATTAGTGTATGTTGTCAGTTAGATGTGTAATATTTAGATATATCCGCTGTGGAGTATTTAATGATTGAATAAATTTGTTTAGGTAATGGAAGTGGTCAATGTTGTTGTGCACTACGGTGCCGGTACAGTCCGTACATCTGAGTCAGGGGTTGATCTTAGTGAATTTGAAAATGTGGAGATTCAGTTGACAGAGCCAGCGAAAGTGAAAATCGGCGGTGTCCAGTGGTATTTTACGGTGAATTTTGGGTATGATCCTAATTACTGGACTGTTAGGATGCAGTCGGTATGGACCAAATCCCGGTCAAATATTCGCTGGGAGTTGTTGCCGCTTGATCGGACAAATCAGTGGGTTTCTTGGCTAGCATCATGCAAACGCCGAGGGACAAAACCAGAAGTCCTAGTGTCGTTTGTTCTGAAGCAGAATAATTTTGAAATAGGTGCCGGTGCTGTTCAGACTGGAGAGACTAGTGAAGCAACTAGTTCGTATTGTGCCCAAATGCCTGGTCATTATGAACCATCACCGTCAGCAGGACATGCTCAAATTCCTTCTGGCTATGAACCATCACCGTCAGCAGGAAATGCTCAAATTCCTGTTGGCTATGTACCATCACTGTCAGAAATTCCTCTTCATTATGAACCAGCACTGTCAGCAGGACCTGCCCAAATTGGGGAGGCTGATGCGGATGAGCACGAAGGTACAGTACAGGCTGAGATATTGGCGGAAGACGAGGAGGATGGCGTCGCAGAAGATATTGATTCTGATGATTCTGATGAAAACAATGATGAAGATGTGCCTATTCCCAGTTACTGGAATCAGGACAACTCTGCCATCACGGCCGTGCCTGATGTCCATGAATCGTCCTGGGAGTACCACATGAATAACATTCAAATCGGGGCTCAGTACAGCACGAAGCAACAGTTAAGGGAAGCCGTGATTCAGTGGGCATTGTCCACGCAAGCACTGACGTGTCAAATAGGCAATATTTGACAATGAGCTGTGTTGACATTGGTTGTCCGTCACGGGTGCATGGTCACTTGCCGAAGTATGACGTGGTGTGGGTGGTGACAGACGTCGTGCCACACACATGTGAAATTAATAGTTTGCTGACAGATCACCCAAACCTAACGTCAACTCTCATTGCACGTCTCTTGTTCAGTGAGATAGTGAACAAGAAAGACATGGTAGCAAAGCACATCATAGATACAGTTCAGGCAAGATGGAATACCACCATTAAGTACGGAAAGGCCTGGAGAGCTAAGCAGAAGGCTCTAGAGGAGAGGTTTGGGTCTTTCTATGACTCTTATGATAATGTTATTCGTCTTGTTAGCACATTGAAGGAGAGGAATCCTGGCACATATGTTTTAGTAGAATTACAACGGTTCCCGGAATTTCCTCAATTGTCGTCCAGTGCTCTGCGTGGACGGCACGTTTCTCACAGGCAAGTACAAGGGGCAGATCCTGACCGCAATAGGTGTGGACGGCAATGGGCAGATCGTCCCGATTGCCTTCGCCTTCGTCGAGGGTGAGAATTATGAGAGCTGGATATGGTTCTTCAGGCAATTGAAAAAGGCAGTTGTGAAGACTCGACCAAATGTGTGCATCCTTCACGACAGGCATCCTGGTATACTTAAGGCTATAAAGCGACTGCAACACCCCACCGAGGATGAACCAGCACCATGGACTGACATGCAGAGCCGCTGGTGTATGCGTCATCTCGGCGCTAACTTTTACTCATGGTGGATGACTAACAATATCTTCGAATGGGATCTCCTTATTGTCTACCTTGAACTCGGCCGTAAACTTCAAAAGGAGTGCCGACATTCCTGCCGGGAAACTACCATCTGAATTGTATCTCGACATGTTCGAGTGAGTGGACTATGCTTACCAACTCGACATCTCCTCCCGGGGTTTTTATAGGACGAGCACAGACCAATTGGCGGGAGAAATAGGCGGGAGCAAGGCTGGCGGGAAGATACAAGGCGGGAGCAAGTTTGGCGGGAAAATTAGGCACGGCAGAAAAATGGCGGGAGAAGAAGAGCGGGAGGAAAATGGTGGGAACAAAATGGCGGGAGAAATGGTACTTTCGGCACGGCCAGAGCCGAAACTGGCCTGTCGGTCCCGCCGTTATGCGAAAGGCAGACGTGCATGCAGTTCAGCGGCCTTTCGGCTTTGGCCGTGCCGAAACCTAATGGTTTCGGTTTGGCCCGTGCCGAAACCTTTGTTTCGGTCCGGCCGCTGCCGACGCCGCGCTATTTTCCAAATTTCTGGAAAACGCGCGCTATTTTCCGAATTTCTGTTAAAAAAATATTATTTTAAAAAAAAATTCGGTGCATTGCCCTATTTAACTCTCACATGATCTGATATTTCTTATGCACTCAAGAAATTGTATCCATATTTACATGCTCCAACTACTTTGCATTAGACTGCTACCAAGGGAATTCTTAGATACGTAAAGCATACTTCTTGTGTCGGTTGGTGTTTATCAAGTCAAAGTCAACTTTGGTTAGTGCCTTCTCAAATGTTGATTGGGCAGGCTATATATATGGATTTAGTTGATCCATAGGAGGCCTTTTGTTGTTTTCGTTAGACCCAATCTTATTCTTGGAGTGGAAAGAAACAAACCACAATTAGAAACCCCACACATCGTGATGTTCATCGAGTAGACTCATAATTCAAACGTTTGACGAACCCAAGTCTTCTTCACGAGCTCCACCTTCTCGATAGCCATCCACAACTTGGAGTCCCTTTCGCCTTATTGGAGAAACCATACAGTGCGAGGGTAGTCGACGGCGCTGGCCGGCGGGTCGTCGAAGGAGGAGGAGGAGGATTGATAGATCGTGGCCGGCAGGCCAATGACCGCTGCAACGAGCTCTGTCTTGGGGATATGTGGCGGTGCAGGCGCGGGAGAGGTACAGAAGAGGATTCAGGATGGGGAGCCATTCTGAAGGCGATCCAACGACACATTCCACGTTTGGTGGGAGAGATAGCCACCAATTTCAGTTCTTTATCCCGATGCCTTCCATTTTCAAAGCTCCACATTACTCTTTTTGTAGACAAACAAAGCGAAAACTTTTGAAACTTTGTCGTTTCCTATATTTCATAACAATTAGTATGAACACTTGTTTTTGGGATGAGTCGAGATGATGAAGGCGACCCGAGGAGTGAACGAGAGGCATGCGTATATATGGACAGAACATGATATAGACCGCGAGAAGAAGCATCGGTGTTCACGAGGAGCTACGAGTTGTGGTAGTATACTATGGTAGGTGTACTGACCAGACAGATGTGGTGACCAGCCGTGAATGAAATTCATTTCACACACAAACAAAGGACACATAAAACATGCAGTGCCCACAGAATCCTCATTCGGGTGCTTTCATAGTTTCTTGAAGTTTAAACTTTCCGTGATCCGAATGCAAAGAATCTTTGTAGATCTGCACGCAAGAGCATGGCTGCGTACTTGCGCTGCACGAGAAAGATAGCAGCAGGGCGAGCCGCGAGGCGTCCGGCGTCCCTATATGCATAAGACGGTGCATCGTGGCTATAGGCCTTGGTGATCGCGTCAGAGTCCGCGGGCGGCCGTGCAAAGTGGTGGCGCAGGTGTAGGCGCATGCCTGGGGAGTGGCACGGATCAGCTCATGGTGCCCGCGGCCGGTCTATCTTATCTGCCCACCTGAGTTTGAATGACTCCCGTTTGAAGGTAATCACACGCGGAGGTAGCATCAGTTCTTGAGCCGGACTGTTAAGGAGACTCCACTGAAAGAAATGAAGGCTCTCTCTTTGATCTATAGGGCTCTGACAGTAAAACTTGTACAAGGTTCAGTTGAAACTTGGAAAGTGGTAACGAAATCAGCTGGTCATCAGTTCATCACCATGTACTGAATTTTGTGTTGGATGATTCGACTCTGAGTCTAAAGTGCTAGGGTTTCGAACAACAAATTCTCAATGCCAATGGTTTTTATGCAGAAAAATCAAGGATGAGAGCAAGGATTGCATCCTGGCCAGTGCAGAACACCTTGCAGAAATTACTTCCAGATATGCTTATCTCTTTCCATCTTTATGGTTAGCCTAGGCCATTCTATGTTTGCTCCTCTCAATACAAAACGTAAATCTCTTGGCTCCGTTTAAAAAAAAAGTACAAATGCCATTTGGTTCAAGTACTTCGAGATCTTGATGGTCAGTGCAACCTCAACGTTTTGACAATAAGAAGAAGACCTCACCAGATTCAGGTTAAGTAGATGCTATCGATCCCCTAAGTCTCCGCAAATTATGTGTATCAACTTATGATTATGAAACCACCGCAACATGACATTCCTGTACGACATACCTGCAAGCTACCAATACCCATGAGACGAGTGGCGGGACTGTACTTTCCACTGAGACTGAGAACGCATAAAGCATGCCCGCAACACTAAATCCTGCTGCTTCCTTCGGGTCCTTCCACACCTTAAGTTCAAGCTTTTCATGGCCCCGTAGAAAGAAGGGAGAGACCTTTGCAGCCCCTAGGACTTGTTATTTCGGAAGCACTATGCTCAATTTCCAGGTCCGTGTCCTGGTCACCTAAGAATTAACTATAACATCTATTATTGTTATCCTTTTTTTATCCCAATGCCATCCATTCTCAAAGCTTTGCATTACTCCTTAAGCAGATAAGCAGCAAAGGCAACAAAGTTGGCATATCTATCTGTTCCAATATCTGATAACTTTTGGTGCGAACTATTTACCGATTTTTTGCGAGGATCTTGAGGGTGAAGGTGAGCTGAGTAGCCAAGGAGATGCGTGTATGTATATATATACAGACAGATCAGCATATAGGCTGACACGAATATGCATTAAGTAATTGGTGTTTGTGACGAGATGGGAGATGTTACGCTAGTATAGCCTGGTCGGTGGACTGAAAAGATATATACATTGGCGACGAGTGCTGCAAATAGAATCCCGCACAAACAGGGAACACAAAAGAAACGCAGTGAACACTTACTAGTCCTAATCCGAGATCTTCCACAGCTGATTCAAGTTTAACCTTGTCATGTTCTGAAAGTAAAAGGACTTTGTAGCTCCACTCGCACGACGCATGATGCAATGTCAGACCCTGGAATTATGGGTGTGTTTAGTTTAAGAACCAAGTAGAATGGAATGTCATGGTTACATTCCTAGAGAACAGGTCAGATCCATTCCCATGTTTGCTTGAGGAATTAGGTGGAATGGAACGGTTCCCTCCTATTGTTTGGTTGGAGAGATGAACTGGAATGGGTTTGGCTCGGCTCACCTTTTGGTGAGATTACCCGGTCGTCAGGATTCAGCAGCAGCAACGTGGCCGTCGGCGCCGGTCACATAAGCGGGGTGTAGAATGAACCCATTACATTCTCAAACCAAACACACCCTAAGGTTAACCAGGGCGAAAATTTGATGGCTATAAATTTTTAGGAACAAATGCAAAAATTTATCAAAACGAATTAAGGGTATAGAACATGTCGTTTTCAGGATGCATTAAAAATAACTACTAGAAACATAATAAAATATAGACTTGGAAACAATTAACGATCTGAGCAGGAGCAGCACGGGGACTTCTTTCGTAAGCAGGAGCAGTATATGCATGTTGTGCTCAGGTTTTTTTAGTGGAAGGCTGTGGTTAGCGAGTCAAGACTCAAGAAGGAACATAGGAGAGAATCGATTGATGGGCCTCTTTCACTTAAGCCGGGACACCCAGTCCAGGCCCATCTCTCTTCGTTCCCATACTCTTGCTCGACACAAAGCATCCATCCATCGATCCATGGCGGGCATCTCCACTCAGCCGCTGTAGGAAAGGTAGGAGGTACCTGCTGCGCGACGGGAGACCCGGGCCGGCCGCCCTTGCTCGCAACTATGGTGGGTCCACCACTGGCTGCTGGTCGTTGTGCTGCATGAGTACGCCAGAAGCGGTGCGAGTTGCTCCTATAATATACGTACGCCGCAGCCCGCAACATCATGCATGCACATTGCGATGACGTGGGGTTGACTCAAGATGATGCACATTAGAGAGCTTGGAGTCGATGAACGCGAGAAGGTAGATTGGCCTGCTACATGGATTCATGTTGAAGGTGGAGCTGGTTTCTGACGGAAGATTCCAGTCACCTGATGGAGAGGCCGTGACTTAAGTGCACAGAGAGTCGAAGCCTATTTCAGCGGAAAACAATGAGTGACACGTTGTTCAGGCTGGAGCTCAGTGGTTCGAGGGATATATGAACTCGTCATCGGTCGGTATGACCGGTGTTGTTGTACATTGGGGCTTGAGGTGTATTGGGTTCGTGACCCAAGAGGCTCGGCGGGACTAGAGACGAACACGGCGAGACCATGACATTGGTGGTTGGAAATGTGGTTAACCAAGTGTGGAGGTGATCGAGCAATGTTGCCTATTACCAGGTTCATGTTGGTGACTGTCTATCGAGAACGGGAGATGGACAAGAGTTAACCATAAAGAATCTGCGGAAGTCCATAAGATAACTGTGAATTTGACTCGAGATGACTTAAAAGCAACAACAAAATCTTTCAAAATTTTCAAACATGCAGTCAACAATAGCGAGAATGATAAGTTTAAATAATTCTTATATGTGACACCTAATATGCGAGTTGTCCAATTTCACATAGATAAAGGAGGAGGCTACCATGGTGACGATACAATGTTGTCGGATATGGTGACTTTATGATCGATATGTGATGGCGTTTGATGGATACTCCAGAGAATTGGGAGCATAAAACAAGAGTGTGGAATAACTTTATTTTCGTTGACTGTGACGAAGCAAGGGAAGGGATACAGTCGCAGGTGGAGTCATATGAAGTTAAGGGAGTAACAACGGAACTCTTGATTAATGGTTTAAGTCCAGCTACACGGATGTTCGCGCATTACGGCTTCAAGATGGCGAATGTCATATTCGCCAAGGTGGAGTTTGTTGTAACATGTGTCGAATATGTGTACGAGTTGTGCTACAGTTGGTCTTGTAATTAACGGAAGGTAAGGTGTTTGGGTCGAACACGTGTAACATAGGACTAATATATAAAAGCATCATGGATAACCAAAATAGACAAGACAAAAAGTTAGGTTAGACATAAGATCTCATTGGAGGATGGTCCGGTGCCCATGACAGGGGCGTCGGGTCGGCGTGGCGTTTGTGATCTTGTGTGTATGTATATCGATACCGAGACAGTCTTGTCGTCAAAGATACTATATTGACTAGCAAAGTGCCCGTGCGTTGCAACGGGTATAAAATAAATCAATCTGCCAACACAAGCCCCAAAAAAACAGTACAATGAATGCCACTCAAGCATCTTAGGTTTAACTTTGGTTCCTGTTTAATATCATTTCAGATTTTACTTCAGATTTTGTTCATTTGCTTGTTCCACTATACTACAATCCTCTCGAAAGAAAGAAAATGACCACTTACCACCCAATCTTTGTTTGCAACATGGTTATCCAGAAGTATGAAACATTATACTCATGTAAAAAATATGAATTTATTCTTCAAACATGCCCTTGCAACAGAAAAGAAAAATCAGTCTCGCGAAGGCGCAAACGAAAATTCTCGTTGTCATGGCGGGGTTGACGGGATAGTTGTGACAATGAAGTGTTAATTCAACAAATCAAAACTGCAAAAGTATCACACTGCAGTCAGATATGTCCCTCCACTGAGTCGAGTCAAGCGATGTGCTTGCCGTGTTATTTGTGCGGTAAACAGATATCTCCAAATGTGGCCACGACGGATAGAGTCCAATACTAGGCTAGCTAGACTGTTACATTATATGAATCTTCAAGTTTAAGTGCAACCACGGTCGTTTAAGGATATTATATAGTAGAGATTAGTACAAGGAGAGGAGTGCCCGTTAAACATACCTCACAGATGTAAATTGATTGCTGAACTGCGTTATAAAATATCAGTGTCGTTTATTCTGTGATTGATTGTGCTCGGTAGATTGATTATTCGCCTTGGATTGTAACAGTAGATTGATTATTCGCCTTGGATTGTAACACAGTGCGTTCAATGGACTGGGAAGTGCCCCCGTCATGTACACATTGGCTAGTGATTCTGCGCCTCGTAATTTTCGTAATCCTGATGCCTTCCATTCTCAAAGCTTCACATTACTCCTCAAGCAGAGAAGCAAAAACAACAACTTTGGAAATCTTTTCTATCCTTATGTTTCGTTTCTATTGGTATGAACTGTATACACTTGTTTTTGGGAGGAGTCGGGAGGATGAAGGTGAGCTGAGTGAAGGAGACGCATGTGTATATATAAACATAACGACAACATATAGACTGACAAGATGAAGCGTCGGTGTTCATGAGGAGCTACGAGATCTTATCGACTTACAATAGCATTAGATGGTAGGTGGACTGACAAGACACATTCACTGCTGGTGACCAGCGGCGCGAATTAATGGAATTCACTCACAAACATGGTAAGTAGTGAACACAGAATCCTCATCCGAGTGACCGAGTCCTTCCACAGCTTCTTCAAGTTTAAGCAAAAAGACTTCGTGTATCTCCACACACAAGATGCATGCCTGCTGGTAGTTGCGCCGCACAAGTAAGTTACGAGGCCGCGTCCATGTGTTGGTCGCGTCGGGAGTCCGGATGGCACCCGTTGGGTTCGGGTTTGGCACCTCCATACCCACATCCGCCCCTTCTCCCCGCCGCCGCCACCCGCCCCAATACCCGCTGACGGGTACAGAGTTTCACCATACCCGCCACTCGCCGGGTTTGCGGGACCCGACGGGTACCCGCAACAGATTGAACACAAGCTCACAGCAATTCACAGCAAAAAATTCAGAGCAATTCACACATTAACACAACTACACAACAATCCACGTTGAAAAAGAGATCTGGAAAAGAAAAAATGGGTGTTGTTAATATACATAAACCTGAATTTTTTCTAAGAACAAACTCTAGATCTGGAGAAAAAAATCTGATGAACAAAACACAAATTCCATTGCTAGATCTCAGAGGTAGGGAGCTCAGATCCGGCGCCCCATGGTCAGAGTAGATCTTCTCGCCACCGTCGTGGCCTCCCCTGCTTGACGTGCCTCCTCCCCGCCGGCCTTATCGCCGCCAGTGCGGCCTCACTCCCACGGCAGTTCACCGGATGTGGCTCCTGCGAACCACCCTTCTCTCCGTCGGAGGTGGCGGCGGCGTTGTGGGCCTCGTGGCTGGGGAGCGAAGGGAGCAGGCGGCAGCGTCATGAGCCTCGTGGCTGGGGGTCAAAGGGTGCAGGCGACAGGGTTGGGAACAGAAAAGAGGGGAGGGAACGGAGGAGGAGACGATCGGTCTGCGGGGAGGAGGTGAGGGCGCGGGCGCGCGGCAAAGCAGGAGCGGCAACGCAGGGCGCAGGCCACAGGCGGCGGCGGGGGAAAATAATCTAGGTGGAGAATGGAGGAAAAGATGCGGTCGCGTGGGGGGTTAGGGTTTCCTCCTTTTCTCTGTACAATGACAGGTGGGTCTGGGTGCTGGGAATCACTGACAGGTGGGGTTGGCGGGTATGCAGGTTAAAGGGTACGAGTTTGGCACCCCATACCCGCCTCCGCTACACCCGATGGGTATGGATTTTACCCGTTAAGCACACCCGCGGGTTTTTTCTATATCAAACCCTATCCATTTGAGGCGGGTACCCGTCAGGTTTTCAGGTATCGGGTACCCATTGCCATCCGTAATCGGGGGTCACCAGGCGCTTTGTGGAGTGTCCTACTACTAGCAAACATTTTAACCTGATATAATCGACCAGGGAAACTCGTTTGGTAAAAAAAAGAAGCTATAGATAGACCTGATATTGTGCAACTTGGCTGTTAGTTTACTTAACTAATTTCGGTTAGGGATTAGTCAATCGAGGACGCAAGTTTGTAGCATGATTTTTCCCGGTTTTACCAATGTAGAGAACACATGTTAGTTCGTACAAGTAGTTCAAGATCTCCATATTCAGCTGCAACATTTCCCCCTTTTCCAGGAAAAAACAAGAAGAGGAAGACCCCACCAGATTTAGCTCAAGTAGATCATATCATAAGCCTCCATTAATTATGCGTATGTGTTGGATTGATCTTAAGGCCAAACTCAGCTAGAGTTGGCAAAACCAACTTGGTTTGTTTTAACAAACCGACTTAAGGAGGAGCCCTGATTGGGGGCACCAAAATATCCAGCCATAAGGTGGGTCCCCCCATGACACTGTGCACATATATAAAGAGGGGTGTCCTGTTTGGGATAATGAGAAGAGAGAAGTAAGAAACCCTCTCACGATAGCCCCAAGCTGCCCAATCTAGCCACGTACAGGAGCCATGGGAAGGCATCCACCAGCAGCTCCTACACGTTCTAGGAGCTGTCCCGAAGAAGAAAAAGTAAGGGGTTTCACTTAGTGGAGTCCCAGATATCGTCTTCATCAATTCCACAAGACCTAAGGTGCGCTTGTTCTAATTTCATCTTTGCTGTGGTTCAAATCTTGGGCTAGTTGATCCTGAGGATCACCAACAATGGTATCAGAGCTGTCTAGCTCTAAGATTGAGCCCTTATTTAAGTTCAAACCCCCTGCTTGAGCTTGCTGAAGTTCTTCTACTGCCTAAGTTCAAGTTTTTGCTTGAATAAATCATGTTCTTCTCCTGCTCGAAGTTATTTATGTTCTTCGGCTGAGTTAAGGTTCAGTTTAGCCCTATAAGGTGCAATTTTATTGCACATCTAAGCTGTTTTAGCCCTATGAATTAATGAATTAAGTTACGGTTCTAGGGTTTGCAATTGATGAAGTTAAAAGGGGGATTGATGTTTTTTTAGTAAGCTTTTAAGCAAAATACCCAAAATTCGAAACCCTAGAACTGAAATTCCTTTGATTCACCCTCTGGTATTAAGCTGAGGCTTCGGATTAAGTGGGATTGATTCAATTAATGCAAATCCTAACGAAATCCCCAATTACCGAACCTAAATCATGAAATTCCCCAAATTTGGAGGAACCCTAACTAGGCTAATGAACTAATGGCGGCGGATTTTACCTTATGGGCCTCGTCGTCGTCGCTGGCCACGGCGGCGTCGGAGCCATCACTTATGCAGGCAGGTCTGCTCGGCCCCGAACCCGAGCGACCTTGCCGTCTGCCGCACCGGACCGTGGCGGTGCCTTCTCACGCGCTTGTCGCTGCTGAAGCCCGCTACGGTGCTGGACTTGGCGCTGGTCGTCGACGCCGACGCGGGGACGCCCGCTCGCGCGCGTCGCCATGCAAAGGTCGCCGTCCAGAGCCGCTCGACGGAGGTGCGCGCAAGCCAATGCCGCACGCAGCTCCGCGAGTGGGCCTGGTCGACGCCAGTGTTTCCCTCCGCTCGCGGTGCTCGCTGCCGCCGTTCATCTTGCGCGCCGTCGTCGCCGTCGGGAGCAGAGGGAGAGAGGAACGGGAAACAAACAAAATGGGGCTAGGGTTTTCTGAGGGGCGCCGTGTCGGGGTGGTGCGCTGGGCTTGTCACAGACGCATCCGTTCCTGGCCATCGGATAGCATCCGGCGGCTCGGGTGCTCCTGGCGCTGCGTAATGGGCTGAGGCCCAGGAGGGGATCCGAGGGAGTAAGCTGGGCTGGGCCACTTTCATCCCAGCTCAAAGGATTTTTGTCACAAATTAACCTTATGTTTTATGGGCTTTAATTTTCTGTTATGACAGAAATAATTCAGTGAAATTACTAAATATTTTTCTGGTAATGATTGGTAAGTATTGGGCTAAAATAAATTATGTTTTAGGGCTAGATTGAATAATCGTTTAAGAATAATGTTTTTGTTTTGAAATATTATGCTTATTAGTGCCAAGTTATTCTTTGGTGTTTTGTTATGTCATTATGCAATTGAGTGACACATTAAGTTACTTCTAATGCATTATATTATGCTTAGTGAATTATTTTATGGCATTATAATTATCATGATTATTATTATTGCTATCATTATTCCATAATTTTTTGCTGCAAAAGAAGTCAACAATCCTCAAAATTAAGCATGGCGTATGTCTGTCATTCTGGCCAAAGCTGATTGGCAGGCATTTTGACCATGAAATTTTATTGGTCCGGGTCGCTTCTGGCCAAAGCTGATGTGAGCCGGATTGATAAAATAAGGTGTTTATGAGGATTTTAATTAAGCGTGGTTATTTTGATCACAAAATTTTATTGATTCTTACCCATTTCTGGCTAAAGTTGTTTTGGGTTCGATCAATAAAATTAGTTCATGATATTGATGCTTCTTAAAGCATATGATTCTTTTCGCAGCATCTTATGTCTCTCTCACTGTCGGGAGAATTAACGGCATAGAGTAACTAAATGATAGCAATTATGTTGCATGGAAGGGAATTTGAGATCACTAGTTTGTCGAATATTAAATATGCTCTCCTTCATAATCCTCCTTAAAGTACCTAAAGAAGGTATTGAAAATTATGACACCCTTTTAAAGGGATTATGATGATGTGAGAAAACTTAGTAGGAGGATTTAAATTAAGCCTTTTGATCTCAAATATACTTAAGTTTTGGACATAAATATTCATAAAGTTGACCTTTCATGGTTATATTTCATTAAACCATGGATTGCCATGTTTAATTGTCCATCAATAAGGTCTATGTTCTTAAGTTGTGCATGCTCTCTAAAGTTGTTTATGTGTCTCTAATTTGAATAAAGTGTGGTTTGTGTTTGTCATTCTGGCCAAAGCTGATTGATGAACACATAACTACAAAATTTTATTGTTCTTGTCTATACCAGTTCAATAAAAAAATGCATAGAGACATGATTTCACTCAAGTGTGATACTTTTCATTCTGGCCAAAGCTGATTGATAAGTATCTAATCACAATATTTTGCTGTTTTGTCCATTTCTGGCCAAAGCTGATGTGGGCTTGATCGGTAAAAGAAGTTTAAGAGAATGTAAATATGACATGTGTTTGTTATTCTGGCCAAAGCTGATTAACGAATACTTGCTCGCAAAGTTTTGTTGTTCTGATCTATTTCTGGCCAAAGCTGATTTGGATCAGATCAACAAAAGAAGTTTATAAAGTTAATCTGGGAAAGATTGCATGCATAAGACTTACGGACATTTAGTACCTTCAGGGGTATTAAGCTAAAGGACACCAATGTCTCAGATACGCTTCTGCTATTAAGTGCCCTGATTTGTTTGCGGGGCAACCAACTTATGAAGTTTTCAAAATTTACGATATTAAATTATCCCTAATTAAGTCATCTCCAATTAAGATGGAACCAAAGGAAAATTTGGTTGGAGATTTAATGATTATATTGGGATAAGTTGTGACACGATAGATTCATTCTGACCAAAGTTGATTGGATACATGTGTCATACCCTAAAGATTTATGTGCTCAAGAGAAATTATGATCACTATCAAGTTTGTGATCACATCCCTATTACTAATAATTTATAGTTCAGCCATAAGTTGGTTGGTTGGTTTTTGTACCTTCATATAAAATGAGCTAATTCCATTAGCATATTATTGTTTCATGAGGTCATAAGTAATGAAGTCTATACATAAATAATGAGCTCTCATTAAAGAAATATTGATTACTTAAGTATTGACGAGAATCCGATGGATTTCTTGTCTATTAACGTTCATTGGGAGCAAAACCCAGTAAGGATCTGGGGAGTGTGCCAGTATGAATCTAGGAAAATATTTTCCTAATTCATTCATAATAAAGTTTTGCTCGCATCAATGGAGAAGTAATTTGAAGAAGCTTCTCAAAATACTACTACCTCCGGTCGACAGAGTGTCGGAAGCAAAGTATGATTTTGTAATGTCCTAGATTATTTCCACGACAATTAAAGTGGATCGGAGGGAGTATAAAATAATGTTGATCATGAAATTCTCATGATTTAATTGTGGAGCTTTTAAGTTCATCTCATTATGTCGTCTACAATAAAGCACAAAAGTGAACTATAATTAAGCTCAAAGGATTTTATATCCATAACAAAGTGTAACACTTTGGATAAAGATGCTATACGCATAATATAATTATGGCCTCATAAATAAAAAGTTTTGAAGAAAAGTCTTAAAGAAGGTCTGGAGGCTAATGTTTAAAGCTAATGGATGATTTCCATAAATTAAGTTCTCTATCTTCCATTCCGATAATGTGATTCATGCTACTAGCATACTGACTTTTCACTAAAGATGGAATATTAGTTGAAGTTCGTCGAAATGTTGAGCTATAGCTCGGTCTACAGTTCGAGGGGGAGAACTGAACTTCCCACATGAATAAGAAAGATGTGCTTATGCTTATGCTTATATTGATGAATACACTTTTGGCAATAGCACTTTTGGTCGATTAAGTTAATTTTCTCATGTTTCCATCTCTTAAGGGCAACTTTATGACTAACAGTAATTAGATTGCCCTTTAATGGTAATGGCATAAGATTGTGCTATGTTTCTTAAGTAAGCTAAAAAGCTGGTCTCCATATAATGATTCTCCTAAATTATCTAACAAGGATAATGAGAATTATTGTTAAAAAAAATGGAGTATGACGTTCGAAAAATTAAGTAAGACCAGTCGCAGTCAATATGTTATTGTTGCATGGGAATTTAAAGCTCTATCATGAATATCATGAGAGGAAACATTCCTAAACCTCAGATTGTCAAGAATTACCTTGACAAAGTTAAGGACCAATTTTGGAAGGTCCATCTAAAGTTTAAGCAACATGTCTCGTCAAAATACTTGTTGATATATATGTTTTGACTGGGATTTGAGTGATGGTGACACATGATCACCAAATTTAAATTTTGAAGGTGGAAATCATTTTTCTTTTTCTTTTATGAATAAAGAATTAATTTAAGACAATAAGAATCTTATAAGGTCAATCTTATGTTAATTATGAGTAATAGGGATATTGCATAAGGCCCGAGGTTTTCTCTCGGGATTGATAAGTTTTCATCTTAGTGATGTTCTTATGTTTCTAAAACTCACTAAGATGGGTCCATTAAAAGGGAGTATTAATTTATCCTAAAGTTTTATGCTAACTCCCTTAAGGGCGATAATTTATGTTTCCCTCATGTTGTCACTAATGCTAAAGTTATTATGCGCCCTTGGATTTTGTGACCGGGATATGTGGCAGATATAAGTCCAGGATTGGACCCCTGGAAATGTATTAAGAGAAGCTTTTGCCTAGATGGCATAAGCATTAAAAATGATGCGTGTTACATATCACGCTAAGGGATTACATGCTCGTGTTCAAAGAACATAATGACCACCATGTTGTGGGTCTTTAAAGTATTTATGCAAGGAGTGAAAATTCACATAAGTTATATCCACAAAAGTTTCACCTTTGAAGGGGAGCCATATTGTGGAATGGCTTCACCCAAATTTCTTGAAGCATCACTTAAAAAAATACAAATTAAGTTGTCGCATGTTTCTAATCCCTATGCTTTAAATATGGATTTGTGTCCCTGATCCATATAAATTCAAGAATAAGGAATTTTCTTAAGAAATTTATCCCGGGACATATTATATAAGAGTGCAGTCTAGCATGTCAAGAGGTTCCTGCCAAACCTTAGACATTGTGAAAGATTGATTCCAGAGTCGATTATGCTCTAGGCTTGATGAATTAAGTTTTTGGTGTTCAACAAATAAGTATTAGATCTAAGGCATAATGGTTGAACACATATAAAGTAATTTTTGGGTGCTGTGTGTATAAGCATTACACTAAGATATTATGATTGGAGCACCATATTTAAGAGGCTTGCCTTCTAATGATGCCGGCATTAAGTTTATGTGGCAGCCTATTATTAAGGGACATATTATGACTCTGAAAACAAAATCATATTTGTTCTCGTTTCAAGCGCGCGCGTATGAGTATATATATATATATATACATCTCAGCTATTCTACAACCACTTGTAGAATAACTATTCTACAACCCTTTCTGAACTTCGCAAAACACAGATGTGAACTCCCACATTCACAAATGTGAACTTCCACACGGAACACTTAGATTTTCGTATGGACGATTTCTTTGTGTAAGATTTTTGCACCAAAAAAATCGAGGTACCGAACTGCCTCTGATAAGTTAACGAACTTCCCGGTATGTATAAATGAACTTCCAGTCGTGGTATAAACGTTCTTAGTTGCGCACAGTTTTTTGGTCGTAGTTTTCAAACCGTTTGTCGGAATAACGCAAATAATATACCGGTGAAAAGCTAATAAAATGACGCATCTTTCTCGCGTTGGAATTTTTTTGAAATTTCTAATGGTTTAAGAGCAGTTTCAAATATACTAAAATCTGTTTTATAGGCGTACTTTCTCCGTTGTTTTACGAAGTGGACTTCGAAAACTATATACATTGAACTACGTAATATTCTAATGGTGAACTTCTAGCAATTGTGCACTTCGATAAAAATTTGTGAACCTTTTTCCCACGTGGTTGAACCGAATCTTTTTTGGTCACATCAAAGTGAACTCCGAATAGCCAAACTTCTCCGAACAAAAAGTGAACTTCACAGCCACGCCACACTTTTATAGTTTTTATTTTTTTAGATTCGTTTTAAATAATCCAAAAAAATGAACTACTAGAAAACAGAAAATGAACTCCAGCCACCGTTTGAAGTGCACTTCTTAGGAAAACGACCACACACGTGCACTCTCCGGATGCAAAGAACATACTTCTTTGGAAATGAAAAGTGATCTTCACGATGAGTTATTTGAGAAAAGGAAATAAAGTCCACAACATCGTATGATCTTCACGATGAGTAATCTTCGCGCGTCGCACGAATTGAACTTCCCGAAAAAAGTGAACTTCACAATGACACCATATAGTTTTACATATATTTCATTTCAAATACTTTTTGCTGTGTCCTTTTTAATAACAGTGGGGAAGACGAGCGAACTGCGGAAAAATATCTGAACTTCCCGATTGTAGTAAGCTAACTTTCCGAATTTGTTCTGTAATTCTTGATACATCTATAGTCCCCGACATATACAAAGTGAATTTTTCCGACATAAAGAACTAAACTTCTTGAGCGAGATTAAATGAACTGTGGCATCTGACCTAATTAACTTCATGGCTATTAAATTTGAACTCCACAACTTCACGACACTTTTCATGTTCAAATAAATGAACTTTGCGTAAGCACCAAATAAGTTTCGGAAGCACTAGAAACCTGAAGCTAGTATGAATCAGCAGCAGCAGTTCGGAGTCCAGCATCAATTTGAACTTCGACTGTGAGTAGAGGAAACTTCCACACAATTTAATCTAAAAAATTCAGTTTGGAAAAATCTCACAAGTAAAATTGAACAAAAAAGACTCAGAACAAATGAGTATATTTAGACTGAATTCTCAAAACACTTTAAGTTTAACGCGAATTTGCAAACAGAGATGCGTGGATGAGGTTAACTTCTATTTCGGAAATGCGTGGATGAGGTTAACTTCTATTTCGGAAGCTATTGATCCAATCCATGCAAAGGGTAAGTGTCTGATGTATAAATAAATAAATAAGAGAGAGTGAGACAATCAATTAGACACATAGATGTAGCGTCATGGACTTCATGTTATAAACATAATATGGACTTCATTTTGTAAACACGTAGACATCTTTAAGCTGAACGACTGTACCCAGAACTATTTCTCTGTTGAGCCAATCCAACACGATTGAATCGATCAATGAGGCTAGTTTCAGTTTGTGAGCTCCTGTACAAGAGGAATAGAGGAAAAAGAGGACTCGGAGCACGATGAAAACAGAGCAGAGAATAAACAACTTGACCTCCCTGGCCATGTGAGCCGATGGCGTCGATGCCGGCAGTTTGAGAGTTCAGACCCCAAGTCAAGGAGATTCAGAGCACTGAATCAACCAGGTAGCAGCAAAGCAAGTGTCTCAGCTTGCAGCACTGAATAAACCAATCAACCGAAGGATTGCACAAATATCTTTAGGTTGACCACTGGTAGGTTCAGAGCGGGCACCAAGGAGATTCAGAGAAGGCACCTGCAGGGAGGTTCAGAAAAGCGTGTTTGTTGCGCCGCGGTGGTTGCCATATCGTGGGAACCCATGACAACGGTGGAGAGGAAGGTGCACGACGGACTTCCCAGCGTACCGAGATGCACTTCCCCCGCTGAGCGCGGTGGTGCCTGGGAGTCCACGGCGGCGTTCCTATGAGTCAACGGCCAAGCTCGTGGGAGTCCACCGGTGGATCGATTGGGAGTCCGTGAGCAGCGCGCGGGCGGGAATTATGGGAGGCGTACTCGCCGGTGGACCATGGGGATGGACAGTGAGAGGAAAGGAGGCCATCGGCAGCCGCGCGCTGGGGGCTCTCGGCAGCAGCTCTGCGCGGTTGGGGATGCAGGGGTGAGCCAGGCGCCGCCGGCTCGAGATGCAGGGCGAGGCAAGGCGCCGCCGGCCGAGTTGCCGGGAAGGCGTCACGAGAGGACTCCCCTGACGATGGGATGGCCGGACGGGCGCACTCGGGAGTCCATGGCCGGCTCCCCGCGAAGTCCACGGCGGTGCACCCGGGAGTCCATGGCCGGCTCGCTTGGAAATCCACGGCGGCGCATCCGGGAGTCGACCAGACGCGCGCAAAGAAGTACACGGTCGGCGGTTCGTCGGTGAGGAGCAGAGGCGGCGCACGGCGGTGGAGCGGGGGTGGCTAGCAGGGGAAGAGGACGGTTGGCAGTAGGGGAGGAGAAGGGCGGCTCATCCGAGAGGAGCTCGGATGGCGCGGCGGGAGGGGTGGCGGCGGCTCGCCGGGGCGCCGCGCCGGCAGGAGGTGGGGCCGGCGTGAGGTTAGGATTTGGGTGGTTCGGTTCGGTGGTAGACGACTGGTTTTCTCGGGTGTGGTTTGGTTTTAACGGTTGGCCTAACAAAGTTGTAGAATAACTATTCTATAATCTCTTATGAGGGTTGTAGAATAGTCCCACCCTATATATATATATATATATATAAATAAGAGAACAAACTGCACTCAAGGGACCATTGCAACACCATCTCCCCACAATTAGAAGGAGGGTTCATTTCTTCGATGGAATGATGTACTGTAGGCAATAAGTTCGATGGTACTTAATTGACCGTTGAAATTTATTGTCTCTGTATAAGTTTCAACAAAGGGATGAGCTCATAAGGTTTTCACTTAAGTTTAAGTTGATGGAGCTCTTTAAGTTAAAGAAGTTCCATTTTGAGATGAGGTGGTATATTGTAGTAACTGGGTTTCTATGGTACATATAATTGACCATAGTAATCCTTTTATCTCGTATGCCATTTTATTGATAAGTGGGCTTATAAGTTTAGCCTTACGACCAAGGGGAGAATGTTGGATTGATCTTAAGGCCAAACTCAGCTAGAGTTGGCAAAACCAACTTGGTTTGTTTTAACAAACCGACTTAAGGAGGAGCCCTGATTGGGGGCACCAAAATATCCAGCCATAAGGTGGGTCCCCCCATGACACTGTGCACATATATAAAGAGGGGTGTCCTGTTTGAGATAATGAGAAGAGAGAAGTAAGAAACCCTCTCACGATAGCCCCAAGCTGCCCAATCCAGCCACGCACAGCAGCCATGGGAAGGCATCCACCAGCAGCTCCTACACGTTCTAGGAGCTGTCCCGAAGAAGAAAAAGTAAGGGGTTTCACTTAGTGGAGTCCCAGATATCGTCTTCATCAATTCCACAAGACCTAAGGTGCGCTTGTTCTAATTTCATCTTTGCTGTGGTTCAAATCTTGGGCTAGTTGATCCGGAGGATCACCAACAGTTTGAAGTTATGATTCATAACGACCGTGAGACGACTCTGTTGTACAGTAGAGGGCTCAACTGCTGGAGCACCAACCTACCAATTACCGATGCAGTATGCACACGAGAAGCGCGGGTACTGAGATGCTCATTGCGTCTGGGAACGCATAAAGGATGGATTGAACATCAGATCCTGTTGGTTCCTTCAGGTCCTTCCACAGCTTAAGTTTAAGCTTCACATGATGGGACAGACAAAAATGAGAGAGCTTTGCCGAAGTCCTCAGCGCTTGCCATTTCCTAAGCACTACGCTCAGTTGCTCGGTTCGTGTCCCGGTCATGTACAAATTGACATCAGCGTTTGATATTGCTAACTTTTTTTAACCCGATGCCTTCCATTCTCAAACCTTTGCATTACTCCTTAAGCAGAGGCAGATAAGTAACGTTGGCATATCTGTGTGTTTCCTATATCTGATAACTATGGGTGGGAACGTTTTATAGATTTTTTTGCAAGGATCGAGAGTGAAGGTGGTGAGCTGAGTAGGGAAGGAGATGCGTGTGTGTATATATATAGACAGATCACCGTATAGACTGGTAAGAAGATCCATTAATTGGTGTTTATGAGGAGCTATGTGATGTTACAGTACTATATAGCCTCCTGCTATTGGTAGGTGGACTAACAAGATATATACATTGGCGAGAAGCGCCAGAATGGAGTCCACACACGGACAGGGAACACAAAGGTAGGGAACTTATCGAATCCTCATTCGAGCCCTTCCACAGCTGCATCAGGTTTAAGCATTTCCTGTTACTAGTAAGTGTGCACGTGCAACGCACGCTTATCAAATCATTTTTTTGGAATTTTCAAGTCTACATTGTATATGCTACCATTTTTTTTTTTTTTGGAATTTCAACGCACACTCATCAAGCCATTTTTTTTTTTTGGAATTTTCAAGTCTATGTGTCTATGTATATGCTAATTGACATGGAAAGATAAAATGAGGAAAGGTATCTGTTTTCAGGACAACTGCTCATGTTGGGTGGGAAACACCATCACTAAATCAATCATAGGGTATGTTAGGAAAAGTAAAAAATAAAATAAATTTTCATGCATGATATGAATTCTAATCCAGTACAGCAACCTAACGCGTCTCCAATGACGTGATTCATTATTTTTTGTAAATAAAAAGGTGCTAAAATAAAGCCATGCTCCCAACGTAGGTTCAGAGCGATTCTTAAAAAATTGAAACTGGTGTCACGTATAAATTTAAAGTTGTTGCAGTTGTAAGTGTGCTGTGCTAGCGCAATTGCTTCTGGTATAAGGGAAGTAGCCTAATGTATTTAGGTTCATAGCAGTGTGTCCCTACACTCGTTTTCGTCATTAAACATGTCACAACTTCAGGAGGTACCAACCGAAATTACAGCCATAACTTGATACATTACTTGATTTGGCATATAACAAAACATATCAAACATTGTTCCCAAACAAATAAACATAAGCTTGTCTCTCCACAGAAACAAGTGCAAATTTCAAATGGCATGGAAGTAAGATGGTGCAACCAAAAACAGGGCTTAAAAGTGGCTGCTATGGACAAAGGCATGGATCACAGTCCACAAGCACCATAAGAGCATTTTTGCACGTCGTTGACTCTTTTAATTAATACTACCTTCGTTCCATAATTCTTGTCAAACATCTTATATGATCTTCACCTTCTCAAATATGAATTTTCCTTCCTTTTACTTCTGCGATAATCGTAGGCTCTCTTGTACTTCCAGCCGAGCACCTCACAGCAACCACAGCAGCAGATGTCCTCCATCCTCTCAGTGACGTTCAGGGCGTTAGCTAACAGTCAACAAACAGAAATGCACGGCCAATCCTCCCCTATAACAGCCAAAAGAGAAAATAAGATAATATTAGTATTTAACCGCCAAACGCTACCAAAATTGAGATATAACTAACAAGTTCTTCAATCGGAGTGAACATATCATAGCATATTGAGTTATCGACAACCCCTGTGAGAGCCTCCGAGAAATGCCAGTACAAACCACGATACGTCTGGTTAACTTAAACTCTGGTATCATAGTACATGCACATTCATAGAAACACGAATGCTAAACTGAACTACGAAAACGATCTCAGATCGCTGGACTTGTGCACTGCATTTATAACCACTGTTGTTGAACCTCTTTCACCTCCCTACGGACAATAGGTAAACAGTACATCTTATCATTTTCTCATAGACTTGCGGAATCTAAGAAATGTTCAGAGCATGCTACAACATTATTGCCATAACCTTCAGTTAACAACATGCAAGAACTGCAATCATGGTATCTTCCTAAACACTACTCTTTCTGCAGATTCATTGTCCTAACTTTGTAAGAAATATACCATGTGCTGTGCTTCTTTCGTGAATATGGCATGACAGCCTGGGGCTGGGGCTGGGGCAGGGGCAGGAGCAATATATCACTATCTTTGGTTTTACCAACAACAGACTTGCATCTAAATCTGCTAATAATGGACTGAAATGACTTGCATCTAAAACTTAGCTACATAAATTTGCATGTTATCTCCTCACATTGTGAATAATTTGCAGTATGTTCTTGTGCTCTCCCGATACAGACTGAAAGAAAACTCTAAGCGAAGAACCTCAAGCAAACAATTAAGGACCTATTCACAATGCTAAGAGATAAATATCCGTACTAATTTTTTCTCCAAGGATTCGGTTCAACAATATACTATTTGCTGCTAGAAAACAATACAACATCTCAAACCTGATGTTAGAGAATACAAATGGGTTAATCTACATGAGAAGAATGACATGGCGGAAGGAACCGTTGGAAATCATTTTAACAGATAATCTGCACCTTCTCATTATCTACAACATGCAACTGAAGTAGTACTGACTATATTTCCTGCAGCACTCACCTTAAAACATTAACAGATAGAGTAATACAATTACGTATTTTGTGCAAACCTTTCTCTGCTGAATCTCAGCCTCCTTGGAATCCAAGAATTGCTGCGACACACAACTTGCATTCTACTGCGCACTGAGGAGGATCCACAAATCCTTCATGAACTTCACTATATCCTCCTCCATGAACCCAGTCAACTGAATAGTTATGTGCTTCGCGCCGGCCTACTGCGAAATAAACAAAAAGGCAACAAAAACCATATAAATCTCATGAGCTCCAAGCCTCCAACTATTATCAGCCTATTAGATGAACATAATAGCTAACTGAATTCATCACGTGGAAAAGGATGCAAAAGTAATTTATCAGGCACGCACCTGCAAGATGCCTGTACCAAGTGGAGATGCAGGCCGTGGTGGCTCAGCTGCGGATGTATGATAGTGGGCGTTGCATGAAGTTCGGGCGATGACGGTGGTGTGGCGAAGATCCTCCCTTGGCGAGAACGTGGTGGCAGCATACCAATTCCAACAATGATTTAAACACCTTCACAGGAGGGAGGGGATGAAATATAGGTGATTAGATGATAACTAAAAATCACCTTCCCATAAATCCAGTATGTAAGTGATACAACTACGTATACCTTCACAAAAATATATCTGCCTAGGAACCCTGCAACCTTGGGACAGAAATCAACAAATTGGCTTAGCATTTCATCGAGCACCTGATCTATCTACTTGCTCCGCTTCTAAGCAATCCGACGCGATAGCCCTAGCTAGCTAGTGCACCTCTGATGACGTGCGACTATTTGTAGTCAGTAGATGAGTAGACAGAATCACAGCGGGAATACAGAAACAGGAGATGGTTGTGGCTCATGTATGCTACCTGCACGGGAGAGGGTGGAGCAGATGAGTTCCACGCAGCGACATGGAGGTCGGAGGCGTGAGATGCCGGTCGTCGCCTTGGAAGGGCCACGGAATCGGGATTGAGGGCATCGTGTACTCCGCAGCAGCCGGATCCAACAATAATGCCTGCTGCTGCCCACTCGCTGCTCGTCGCCCCTGCCGCCAGCGCGGAAGAGAGGTGAGAGGAATGGAATCCTAGGGGTGAAGGGGATCGGGGGAATTAGCAAGGTTGTGCGGGAGGATGGAAGGAGGCGTTTCCAAATCAATCGGAATCGGCTGTTGATTGCGCGATTGGAGGTTTACAAATTAAGCGGGTGGACGGTTAACGGGGACGCGCAGCAGGAAAATATCTTTTTTTTTTGAAGTAAAACGGCAGTCGTTCTGCCAAATCAATTAGGCCTTGTTTGTTTCTAGGGTTTTTGTGGGGATTTGTGGGGATAATCTTCTAGTGTTTTGGGTGAAACCCCAAACTTCACCTAATCGCCTAGAGAATTGGGGATCAATCCACTAGGTAGGGGTAGTGTATTGAATCCCCTAGTCGATTGAGAAAAAATGAACTAGAGTTTGGAGATTTGTGGGGAAAGGTGGAAATAAAACCTGTCCAATACACTAGAAACAAACGATGTTTTGAAGTTTGGGGTTTCATCCAATCCACTAGAGGATTATTCCCACCAATCCCCACAAAAACTCTAGAAACAAACAGGACCTTAAGAGGGAGCAAGCAAGGTCTGGTTACAAGCTACAGAGACTCTAGCCAAAGGAAAACTGAGAAGAAAAGAAAAACAGTACATGCCAAGGTTCGCATGGTGATTACTCGTCACTGTCAGATAACTCGTTTGGAACCTGAAGTTCATGTGATCCTCTCACCAGGTGAGTGCCTAGCAGCAACAGATCATCCCGAATAAGGTCGAGAAGCATACTTTCCGTCAAGGATGACTGCTGAAAAACCCTCCGGCACCGCTCTTTCCAGATATGCCATACGCCGTAGATCGCCACCATAAGCTCGTCTTTGGTCAGCGCACCCGTCATGAAGCTCCACCACTCAGCTGGGGCTGAAAATTGTTGTATCTGCACTGCCAACGCACTAGATCCAGTCCACTGCGCCAACAGAAACCAAACAGTGCGGGCATATGGGCATTGCAGCACAAGATGGGCAGCCGTCTCCTCCTCGTGATCGCAAAGAACACAAGCATCCCGATGGTCAATGCCTCGCAGAGCAAGCATGTCATCCGTGAGAATGCGCTGGCGGAGCCATAACCAGAGAAACATCTTGCACTTCGGTTGAACCTTGGAACGCCATAGCTTGGAGTAGTCGATCACGGAATATGCCCCTGCGAACTGAACCTTGTAGGCAGAGGCAACGCTGTAGCACTTGTTGGCCCCTAGCCTCCACTGAATTTGGTCTTCCTCTACAGTTAGCTGAATGCCTTGCAGCTTGATCCATAGCGCCGTGTACTCGCGAAGCTGGGCCTCGGTCGTGATTCCGTGCAGCCCCGTCATCCATTTGTTCTCAATAATAACCTGGGCAACAGTTAGTTTTTTAAACCTCGACAACTTGAACAGATTTGGAGCCATCTCCAATGGCGCCTTGCCATCCAACCATTGGGATGTCCAGAACTTTGCCTTGTAGCCACATTCCACCGAAATATCAGTACATGCAGCAAAAAGCGAGGAGTCCACCCGGTCACATGGAACCTGGGTTCCAATCCAAGGACGGCCCCTGTCTGTCCACTCAAACCACTGCCAGCGCAACCTAAGCGCACGACTGAACCTCTCCAGGTCAAGAACTCCGAGCCCCCCACAAGATTTGGGCCTGCAAACACTTTTCCAATTCACCAAGCAAACCCCTTGAGTGCCTTGATTTTTAGATTTCCAGAGGAAGTCCCTACAAATTTTGTCGATCCTCTTTATGGCCCATTTTCCCAACTGAAACACCGTCAGCATATATATTGGGATAGCTGACAACACAGAGTTGACCAGCGCCAATCTAGCAGCAGAATTGAGAAGCTTGCCACGCCACTGTGGTAGATGACCCGCAATCTTGTCAATCATTGGCTGAATCTCTGCCTTGGTCAGCTTTTGATGGTGAAGTGGCAAACCCAAATATTGGCACGGGAACTGACTTATGGGGACAGGTAGCATGCTCAGAAGCGGGTCAATGTCTTGGGCCTGGCACCTGATGGGGTAGATAGCACACTTCTGAAGATTTGCACGGAGCCCTGACACCTGCCCAAAAAGAGTGAGAATCCCAGCCACCTGTTCAATGTCAGGCGTGTCAGCAAGAAAATATCGGCAGGAACATCTTCTGCCTGGTCGACAGGATGTATCCAAGCCGTTGAGTTGATTGTGAGATGATTAAATCAATATGGACAGTTAGATTGGTTTAAGTGGGTACGATCGGAGGGTGCTGGTTGAACTGTGTACGTTTGGTTTGGTGGACATAGGAAAGATAATGTTCTATCTTTTACAAGTAGTGTAGATGTTATGAAAGCAGAGGACTTTGTAGCTCCGCTCGAGTTAGCATCAGGCCTGCACACAGCACACAGCACTGTGTACTGCCACCATTTCTTGACCCTTACCAGTGGCTTTGGCGGCACCCGCGAAGTGAAGGCGCTGGTGGAGGCGCAGGCGAGGGATTGGGCACTGTTCGTGTTCGTCTCTTCCTCCGGGGAGGACAAGGATCAGCTCGTGGACCTGCCCGTGGCAGGTCTATCTTTTGATTTAATCTGCTCACCTGAGTTTTAGTCATTCAAAACGTATTCCCTCCATTCCTTGACGTGGATTTGTCAACATACAAATGTATTTTAATGTATAGATGCATACTTCTTATGGTTATGTGCATCTAACGACGCAAAGGCCAAAGGTTAACCAACTTAAAAAAAATGTTTTGTGCATGAATATTTGTGAACACATAACACTCAAGGATGCAAATTTGTATCATTTTTCACCGTTGTACTAGTGTAAAAGGACACATGTGATTTCCTCCAAATATATCGACAATTTCCACACCCATCTCCACATGAAACATTTGAAAACAATGATAAGACCTCGCCAAGTTCATCTTGAAAAGGTCCTAGCCAAAACCTCCGTAAATTATGCATATTAAACTCATGATTCATGAAGAACCACAAGTCGAGATGACTCTTTTGACGGTTGTACAACACATGACTCAACTTCACGAGCCCTAAAGGCTCCCAACCTACCAATGCCCACGAGACGAGTACATGGAACACATAAAGGACGTAGTGAACACAAAATCCTCTTGGTCTTTAGAGTCCCTCTACAGATTTAATTTCAAGTTTTCGAGAATTATAAAGACCGAAGGTTCCATTTCTATTCTCCTAGCGCGACACGATCCAGAACGTAAAATCTTGGGACGAACCGCATGATTTCCAGGACGCTGACAGTACCTGCCGTGGAGCAGCTTTGGATTGGGTTACACGTGTTTCCTGCCGTGACATATGCCAGCTCTAAGTTTTTTCATGACCTCCAAGAAAAGAGACTTGTGAGGAATTTGCTGCTGCCAGCACCCGATCTCTCCAGACACTGAATTAAATTGCGACGTGCGTGTCCCGTTCATACACAAATTGACCATGGCTGCTGATACCGGTATTTTTTATAATCCCGATGACTTCCATCCTCAAAGCTTCACTACTGCTTCAGCAGATTAGCGAAGGAAATGACTGTGACAAGTCTCATAGCTAGCAGCGTGAGCGGTATAAACTTCTTTTTCAGAGGAGCCAAGAGGTTCAAGGTGACCTCAAGAGTGAAGGAGAGGCGTGCGTATATATAGATACATCACGGTATGGAATGACAAGAAGATACATATGTGTTCATGAGTAGTTGGACTTACAATATACGTATTGATTGATGAGCACCGAGGTTGGAATTCCTACACACAGAAGGGGACCACATAGTACTCCCTCCGTTCGGAAAAGGATGAGACCATTTTGTGACATCCTATATAGACCATTTTTGTGACATCCTTTTTCAAACGGAAGGAGTAAGAGCAAGTACATGCATGAAAAATTAGGGGGAGTGGGCAAGAGCTCGCTCAACGCGTGTTTCTAGGCAAAATTAAGAAATGTGAGGAGAGATATAGAGAGTAGATTATACAAAGTACTACTTCTTCCGTACCTATAAACAGGGCGTGGAATTTTTGGTACACCGATTAAGGGGGTTGAGGCAGTACGAAAAGTTTCCAATTTGCTCCTAATTTTCTCTGTCCATTGAATACTCCGCTTCGTTTCTACTCCCTCCGTTCGTAAATATAAGATGTTACACATGTTGTTTACATACATACACAAATGAGTGAACATACATATGTAATGTGTCTAGATACATTTGTACATGTGTATGTGAACAAAGTCTAAAACATCTTATATTTGAGAACGAAGGGAGTAGCTAACAATGCATGCGCGCGGTCGCCTGGCACTCGCATACATGCATGCAACATTATTAGCTTTAACGGTCAGCGTGATTTGAGGACGAGGGAAACGGAGGCAGGGGCAATTCTAAAAAAGTTATCGATACTAGCACATTTGCACCTTGTTTTGCGGGATTTTGGAAAATTATTGCGCCCTGTTTATTGGAAAGGAGGGAGTAGTCTAATAGACAATCTTATCTTATAGCTCAACTTACTATATGAGTGATTTTAGATGGTGTCTATATGTCAAATGGCAGCCCAATATAGCCAGTAGTTGGCTACAGTACATGTTACATGCTCTAAAGCTTCACCTCGAGTCCTTGCATAACTTTTTATTAAACAACAAAAACTCTCCCCAACCCAGTAAAACTTATTCAAGATTCAGCTGAAACTTGAAACCATAGTGTGGTGAGAAAAAATGGCGGGTGATCACCATTTACCGAATTATCTTGGATAATTGTTCCTTAAAAGCAGAATATGCCTATGGTTAATTAATGGTGATGAAATTCAGCTATGCTTTTGTTCTTGTTATCATTATGTTTTATTTCGGTATTTGAAAGGTTAGCATACATGTCTGTCTAAGAAGCTAATTTGTGTGTTTTCTGTTATCAACCTACAAAATGTACATTCTGAACATATTACAAAATTTCAATATTGCTTTGTAATAAACTTTGTCATGAGTTATTATTGTTATGATTCAGTTCAGTTATGAGTTAGAAAATAAAATATCGTCTGTCGGTAATGGATCAGTTCCATCAATGGATAACAATTATTCATTCCACTATTTTTTGTGTGTGTGACTTCTTGCTCATATATCAAAAAGATTCTCAGAGCAGGCGACGCTGAATACAAGATCCAGTGCTCGGATTAGAGCTCAAACCGAATGCTGATGACTCTCAGCTGGACAGCGCGCAGCAACGGGCTCGTGATCGTGATGAGGAAAAGTGTGCAGGTACGGGTTTAATTCATAAATTTACTCTAGCTTCTATTCCTAATGATGTAGTAGTTGCTAGGGCGTCTAAACTTGGTATTTCTTTGGGAAAATCACCTAGTCAAGTGGATAGCTCAGTTAACACTATAAAAATTTAGACTTCAACAGAACGTTAACTATGCTTAAGAGAAAGGAAGATCAACTAGTAAACGAGAGTCAGGAGCTGGGTAGCTTGGTGTTACGTGAGGCAAACAAGCTGTCTCATCATCTTATAGCAGAGGAATCCAGTTCTGGTTCGGATCACAAGGATCCTCCAACTAAGGTGACTAAGGGTACTAGGGCTAGGAATAGGAAAATTGTGGGTGAAGTTTCTGCTGTGCGCCGAAGTGCTAGATTTAAAAAGACAAATAGTTAATTTCAAAATGAAAGGTTGTTTTTGGAATTGTGATGGGTTTGGTGACACAGCTAAGCATTGGTATATTCATGAATCTATAAAGGAGCACAAGCTAGATTTTTTTTGCAATCCAAGAAACAGGTAGAGATAATTTTTCGGTTCCGTTTTTAATTTTTTTAGCTGCTGGTTTGGATTACGCTTGGTACTGCCTACCACCACAAGGGAGGTCGGGGGGTATTTTAGTGGGAATTAATCTTGATTCGCTGTCGGTTAAGAGGGTAACTAATGGAAACAGATGTGTCAAGTTCGATCTATCTTCCAAAAGTGATGCCTTCAAGTGGTCGCTTGTTGCGGTTTATGGAGCTGCTCAAGATGCTCAAAAGCAGGAGTTTCTTGCTGAGTTAGTTCGCATTTGTGAACATAGTTCGAAACCTTTGTTGATTGGGGTGTCGTGGGGCCATTCTTCGACTGTCCCACGGTGGGGACACCTGGGTCATGCCAAGCCTGTCAGCCTTATGACGAGGGCCCAAGGAAGGCCCAAGGAGGACGACGTGCGGCCCAAGATAGTCGACGTAGGTCATGCGACTCCTATCATCTTGTAAGCGCCATCGGCACCGTTCACCTGAGACCTAGCCTACCATATAAAGGCTAGGAGGGTCCTTCGTCTAGGGTACGCTCATAGCCGCCACCACAAACCCTAGCGAGATTGCCATCTCGCCATTGTAGCCACAACTCGCCATTCAATACCAGACAAGCAGGAAGTAGGGTGTTATCCTCCGGGAGCCTGAACCTGGGTAAACGCCTTGCTTGTCAGCCGTCGTGATCACCAGCGCTCATCTCTCTCCCCCTCAATCAACCCGGGGTACACACCCAGGGATTTGCCGAGTCCACACCTCGTCAATTGGCGCCGTCTGTGGGAAAGAACGAGCGCTGGAACCATGGTCGCACCGGCCCATCGACTTTGAAGACCGACGTCTGCATCACCAAGGAGCCAATCTGCTTCGGCTCCTTCGAGTACACCTTCCACCCGCCGGCCCACCGCTCGGTGTACGCCGATCTGCATGTAGGTATGTGCCTCACCTTCGGTACCATGCACTACTTCGTAGACAGCTGTGGAGTACTCAGATCCACGGCGATCGCACCGCGCGGCGGTAGCACCCGCATCTGCCGCGGCTGCCCCAACCACGCCCCCACCTGCTGGAGATCGCATCTGCTGCGACTGCGGCGACAGCATCTTCGACTGCTGAGAAGATCGCATCCGCCTCGACTACACCGACCGCCTCCGCTGCGGCAGAGATCGCGCCCAACACGGCCACGCCATCAGCGTCTCCGGCTGTCACGGAGATCGCATCGGCTACGACTACATCGACCACCTCGACGACCACCGCGCGGATCGAGTCTACTTCGACTACCTCGATCGCGTCGCTGGCAAGGCCAAGATCTACGTCAACTTCGACTACGTCGACCACACCTTCGCGCGCGACGGAAGTCGCGTCGTTCTACCCGCGCCACTCGCGTCTCCGTCACTTACAAGATCGTCAACAAGCCAATCGCGCCCGCGTCGACGACGGCGACATCACTCCTCGCGTCAGCGGCGGAGATCGCGACTCCAGGGAAGGAGCCTCGGCAGCGACTGTGGTACCCACCACGTTGCGTCCATTTTCGGCTCCGAGCACGGCTCGGACGAAGGAAGCAGCAGTGGCAGCGCCCGGCCCACTCCCCAGACATACCCCGCGCAAGTCTTCATGATCGGCCCGACGCAGGGCAACGGCGACGAACCCGCATACCCACTGGAGGTGGTCATGCCGGACCAGGTGACGCGGCTCACCATCACCCGAGAGATAGCAATCAGAGCCCTGAAGCACGTCGAGGACGGCACGTACCCCCCACCAGACGCACCCCGGGAGGACCTTATGGCGGTCCAATACCTGCTACGGAAGGAAGGCGAACGACTCCGCGCAGAGAAGGCCGAGCTACTCCGACGCAAGGAGGAGGCTGACGCGTCGAGCGCCAGGAGGGCCGCTTACTCATTCACTGCCTCAACAGAGGTCTCACAAGGAGCAAGGCGCCACAGAGCCCGTGCCCCTGATGACGGAGGCCGACCGCGCTAGAGTCACCCGCAACCTCGAATCATCATACATGAGCGAAGACGCAGACGGGATACCCGTCCCCAAAACGCCCGGAGCCGCGCTCATGGCAGTCGAAACATACCTGCGGCTGACGCAGCCGCCCGAGGGCGACTCGCGCGCTCTCCTCCACAAGCAGCAGATCATGTCTATCAAGGCAGTCGAAGAAGCTCTGATGAACAAGGCGCCGACAGAAAAGGTGCGAGAAGATCGAGGCCACCGCGACCGCGAGCCCACAGCACTCGCAGGCCCGGCGCAAGACAACTGCGACAACCGCAGCCAGGCGAAGACCTCCGCAACGTCATCACACAGAGGACGGTGGACCGCAGCCGCACCCAGCGGACGGTCAGCACGCCCAATACTGACGACCGCAATGACGGCGACTTCGAGCCATGCGGCGCCGCATGCTTCAGCTTCAACATCCGCGACACAAGAATGCCCAAGGGCTTCAAGCTCACGGCAGAAGCAGTCAAGTACGACGGGAAGCAGGACCCGAGACTCTGGCTAGAAGACTACCTCATAGCCTGCAGTTGCCAGGGCGGTACTTCGACTACGGCCATGCAGTACATCCAGCTGATGCTCACGGGCTCTGCACGCGGGTGGCTAAACACTCAACCCAAGAACGCCTTCAGGACGTGGGACGAGTTCGCGGAGGCCTTCGTTAAGAGCTTCCTGGGGACGTACTCGAGACCGACGACTTTCGTCGAGCTACAAGCATGCAAGCAAGGACGAGACGAGCCGCTCCGGTCGTACATCCAGCGTTGGACCCTGCTCCGCAACACCATGGAGACCGCCTCGGAGGACCGAGTGATGGATGCCTTCATGCACGGCGTCTCCCGCCGCGACCTCCGCGAGGAGTTTGGTAGGCTCCGGCCGAAGAACATGATCGAGGTCATGAAGATAGCCAACCAGTGGGCAGACGGAGAGGACTCGGTCCGCGATAGTTCACGCTACTCCCCGAAGGACGAAGCCGGACCAAGCAACTGGCGAGAAGGACGCCACAAGAAGAAGCCGCGTTACAACGGCAACGACTCAATCGAGTTAGTAGCGGCGGGATTCCAAACCCCCCGTGAGGATGAAGCGCGCGACAGCAGTCGCCAATACAGCCATGTACAGTACAGTCGAAGCGGCGGTGACCAGAGTCGCCAATACAGCCAGGGGCAATACAACCGAAGCGGCGGCAGCAGCTACCGCAGCGACGGAGGCCATAAACGCGAGTGGCAGAAACGCACACTGAGCCCAGCGGAAGAGCTGGAACAACCCTGCAGGCACCACATGTTCAGGAACCCGGAAACGGGCAAGTGGGGATCCAACCACCTGTTGAAGGACTGTCGAAAGGCACGCAAGATATACGAAGCCATGCAGAAGATAGTCACTCCAGCACCCGCAGCGCAGCCAGCGCGCAGCTGGCCATCCAGGCAGCACCCGCACCCGCAGTCGCTAATCCAGCACAGGCGGCGGGAGCCTTTCCACAGCAGCAGCAGCCGCAGCAAGATGCCCCACCAGTGGTCCAGACGCATATCCAGCGGCACGCGGACAACTCAACATGATACAGAAGGGGCGCCCCTCAAACAGGACCCAGAAGATCATCACTCGCCAAGTTTTCCAGGCCATCACCTGTCCACCTGCAGTACCCGACTACCTGAGAGGGTCAGAGACACCAATCACGTTCTCCAGAGCAGATCACCCGCCTGCAGTACCACGACCCGGGCACGCCGCTCTGGTAGTCGAAGCTCTGATCGGAGATTACACCCTGAAAAAGGTGTTCATGGACGGAGGCAGCGGCATCAACATCATCTTTGCCGACACCCTCAGAAGGATAAACAGGCCAACGACAAACTTGGCGGCATCAGAGACCACCTTCCATGGCATAGTACCAGGGCAAGCAGTCACGCCCATGGGAACGATCACACTCGACGTCATCTTCGGCACACCCGAAAACTTCAAGAGGGAGTCGATCGACTTCGAGGTAGTCGACTGGAAGTCGCAGTACCACGCGATACTCGGGCGCCCAACCTTTGCCAGATTCATGGCGGTACCTCACTACGCCTACCTCATGCTCAAGATGCCTGGACCCAAGGGCGTCATCACGGTGCACGGCGACTTCGACCGCTCCAACAGCTGCGACCGCGAGTTCAGCAAGATCTCCGAGTTCTTCGGAATGGAAGAGCACTTCGAGGCGATGGCAGTCGACAACGACAAAACCATCTTCCCGCCACGCAAGAAGCAAGCCAAGGACGCCGCCTTCAACACGACTGACGACACAACAACTCATCAGGTCCACCCGACGGACGCAAACAAGACAGTCAAAGTGTCGTCGAGCTGCCTATCGCATAGGAAAGCGCGCTCGTCGAGTTTCTACGTGAGAACTGGGAGATCTTCGCCTGGCAACCTTCTGACATGCCAGGCATACCCAGGAACCTCGCCGAGCACTCTTTACGCGTCCACAAGGACGCCAAACCCGTCAAGCAGACCATGCGACGCTTCTCAGGACCCAAACGAGACGAAATAAGCAAGGAGATCGATCGACTGCTCCACGCTAAATTCATCCGAGAGATCAAGGACTCGGACTGGGTAGCGAACCCAGTCCTGGTGGAGAAGAAGAAGAAGAAACTCCGCATGTGCGTCGACTTCACCGCCCTCAACAAATGCTGCCCCAAGGACCATTTCCCGCTCCCCGGATAGACCAGATCATCGACTCGACTGCAGGCTGCGCACGCCTATCCTTCCTGGACGCCTACTCAGGGTACCAGCAGATCAGGATGAACGTCGACGATGAAGAGAAGACTGCATTCATCACACCCCATGGCGTCTTCTGCTACCAGACGATGCCCTTCGGGTTGAAGAACGCTGGAGCCACGTACCAGCGCACAATGCAAGCCTGCCTAAAGGGGCTAATCGGAGAGATCGTCCAAGTCTACGTCGACGACATAGTCGTCACCACTCGAACGGAGGACACTCTCATCGCCGACCTCCGCAAGGTCTTCGCCGCCCTCAACGAGTATCAGATCAAGCTGAACCCGGACAAGTGTGTCTTCGGCGTGCCAGCCGGAGAACTGCTCGGGTACCTCGTCTCTGCAAGAGGAATCGAAGCCAACCCGAGAAGGTGCAAAACATACTCGCAATGCCAGCACCGACCAAGCTTCATGAGGTGCAACGCCTAGCCGGCCGAGTCGCAGCTCTCAGCCGGTTCATAAGTAAGTTGGGAGAAAAGGCCCTGCCTTTCTACCAACTGATGAAAAAGACAGACAAGTTCGAGTGGACAGAAGAAGCGCAAGTCGCGTTCGACCAACTCAAGAAAACACTCACGACTTCCCCAGTACTGGTGGCGCCACTGGAGAACGAGCCGCTATACCTCTACGTGTCAGCCACGAACAGGGTGGTCAGCACGGTACTCGTAGTCGAACGAGAAGAAGAAGGACACAGTTACCCTGTTCAGCGACCCGTCTACTACCTCAGTGAGGTGCTAACCTTGTCCAAGCAGCGGTACCCGCACTACCAGAAGCTAGCATACGGAGTCTTCATGACATCAAGGAAGGTCGTCCACTACTTCTCCGAGCACTCCATCACGGTAGTAAGCTCCTCCGGGCTCTCCGACATCCTCACCAACCAAGCCGCGACAGGACGAGTCGCCAAGTGGGTTGTTGAGCTAGGGCCCTGGGGGCTGAAGTACGCGCACCCGAAGTCAATCAAGGCCCAGGTGCTTCCAGAGTTCACCACCGAGTGGATAGAGGCCCAGCTACCAGACGTACCCGACCTGTCCAACGCATGGACAATGTACTTCGACGGCTCCAAGAAGTTCAGATCAGCAGGGGCGGGAGTCGTCCTCATCTCACCTAAAGGCGACAAGCTGAGGTACGTGCTGCAGATGAACTTCCCAACGCCCTCCAACAACGAGGCAGAGTACGAGGCCCTGATCCACGGCATGCGGATGGCCAAGAACTGCGGCGCCACTCACCTCATGATCTACGGAGACTCCTACCTCGTCGTGCAACAAACCATGAAGCAATGTGACGCCATCGCCGACAACATGATCGCCTACAGGGACCTGTACAACCAGCTGGAAGGCACCTTCGACGGCTGCGAGCTGCGGCACGTCGGCCGCGAGAGCAACGAGGAAGCCGACACCCTCGCCAACCTGGGCTCAAACAAAGCGCCGGTGCCACCCGGAGTCTTCCTCGAGTGCATCACGCAACGCTCCGTCAAGCTCCGGCCCGCGCCGGATCCTCTACATCGACAACGAGCACCGCCGACCCGCCCAGCACGGAAAGGAGCCTATGGAGGTGATGCTGATCGAGCCCACATGGACGAGCCCATACCTGGCTTACATACTGCAGCAGAGGGTGCCAACAAACCCAGTCGAAGCCAAGCGCGTCATCCGCCGCTCCAAGGGCTTCACCGTCATCAACGGGGAGCTCTACAAGCGAAGCATCTCGGGAGTCCTCCAAAGGTGCATCGACCCAGTCGACGGTCAAGCCATCTTACTCGAGATCCACGCTGGCATCTGCGGGCACCACGCCAGCAGTCGAGCCTTAGTGGCCAAAGCCTTACGAGCCGGGTTCTACTGGCCCACCGCAATGCAAGACGCAGAAGAACTCGTGAGGAAATGTCTCGGCTGCCAGGAGTTCGCCAACAAGCCGCACGCACCAGCATCAGCACTAAAGACCATTCCACTCGCCTGGCCCTTCGCTCAATGGGGGCTCGACATGGTGGGTCCACTCAAGAAGTCCTCGCCGGGAGGACACACGCATCTCTTGGTGGCAGTCGACAAGTTCACGAAGTGGATCGAAGCTGTGCCTATTACAAGTTCGACTGCCTCCTCGGCAGTTAACTTCATCAGGTCGATCATCTTCAGGTTTGGAGTGCCGCACAGCATCATCACCGACAACGGCACGAACTTCACAGCCGAAGAGTTCAAGGACTTCTGCTCCGAGCAAGGCATCAAGCTCAACTACGCATCTGTCTCGCACCCGCAGTCCAACGGACAGGTCGAAAAGGCCAATGGCTTAGTCTGCAAGGGCATCAAGAAGCGCCTGCGAGTACCATTGAGGCGCGCTGCAGGCGCCTGGGTTGAAGAGCTGCCATCTGTGCTGTGGAGTCTGCGCACTACGCCAAACAGATCCACTCAGTACACGCCATTCTTCATGGTCTACGGCGCAGAAGCAATCATGCCGTGCGACATCAAGTTCGACGCGCCCCGAGTGGTGGCTACGACGAGTCCGACGCAGAAGAAGCACTCGAGGACGACATGGATACCCTGGACGAAGCACGCGACATCGCCCTTACCCGCACAGCCGTGTATCAGCAAGACTTACGCAACTACCACGGGCGGCGACTGCGGCCCAGAGCGTTCGTCCCTGGCGACCTTGTCCTCCGCCTCAAACAGAAGAAGGTGCACAAACTCGCCTCCCCGTGGGAGGGTCCATACATCGTGACAGAGGCAATCGGCGGCGGAGCTTACCGCCTGAAGGACTCGAAGACGGGGACAGTCTGCACAACCCGTGGAACGTTGCGCAACTGCGCCGCTTCTACGCCTAATCGACTCCCCCTTGTAACAAAGTACTATGTCAAGAGGCGGCAGGTTCCAGACGCACTCTTTCCCTTACCAGGGTACCTGAGGGGACTGGAAGGGTTTTAATGAGGCGGCCTGCTCGCAAAAATCAATGAAGTGATTTGTGGAACAAGCTCTCCCCTTTACTTTTTTAGTCAAAAAGCAACATAAACCTAGGCCGTCACCCGACGCACTCGGGGGCTGCGCCATACAGGTCAACTCGAAATCCTAGGCCGCCACCCGAAGCACTCGGGGGCTGCGCCGCACAGGTCTAAGTCAAACCTAGGCCGCACCCGAAGCACTCGGGGGCTGCGCCATACAGGTAACTCGAAAATCCTTGGCCGCACCCGAAGCACTCGGGGGCTGCGCCGCACAGGTCTAAGTCAAACCTAGGCCGCACCCGAAGCACTCGGGGCTGCGCCATACAGGTCCAACTCGAAAACCTAGGCCGCCACCCGAAGCACTCGGGGGCTGCGCCATACAGGTCTAACTCAAACCTAGGCCGTCACCCGACGCACTCGGGGGCTGCGCCATACAGGTCTAACTCGAAAATCCTGGCCGCACCCGACGCACTCGGGGGCTGCGCCGCACAGGTCTAAGTCAAACCTAGGCCGCACCCGAAGCACTCGGGGGCTGCGCCATACAGGTCTAACTCGAAAATCCTTGGCCGCACCCGAAGCACTCGGGGGCTGCGCCGCACAGGTCTAAGTCAAACCTAGGCCGCACCCGAAGCACTCGGGGGCTGCGCCATACAGGTCCAACTCGAAACCTAGGCCCACCCGAAGCACTCGGGGGCTGCGCCGCACAGGTAAGTCAAAACCTAGGCCGCACCCGCACTCGGGGGCTGCGCCGCACAGGTCTAAGTCAAACCTCGGCCGCACTCGAAGCACTCGGGGGCTGCGCCAATGCAGTCTAATTCAAAATCCTAGGCCGCACTCGATCCGCTCGGGGCTGCGCCATACAGGTTTACAGAAGTCTACAAGATACAATTTACTCACTCGGGGGCTACCCCCACCTCGGCATACATACACTCATATTTCCACTTGGAAAATTGCTTTTACAAGCTAACGATATACAACAGCAGTCTACTATTCTTATTCTACAGGCTCGCCCTTTGGCGCATCGAGTGGCCCTACAAGGTGCTCACTAAAGCTCTGGACCTGCTGAATCATCTGACGCGCAGCCGCAAGAGTATCGGCGTAGTCACCCTCTCCAGGCAAGCCGTCAAGCACCTTGTACAGTGGAAGATTAGGCCGGTGCATTCGAACGTACGCCAGCGCCACGTTCGCCCCGGCAACAAGTTGAGTGTGCACGACTTCCTTCAACGCACTGCCTTCACGGAACCTCTCCAGCAGCGCAGCCAGTCCATTAGGCTGCTCGTTGTGCGGAAAGTACACCCTGTTGATCTGCCAGAGGGTTTTTCTACAACCTTCCAAGAGCACAGCAGCCCGCCAGGTGCGATCCAACATTCGAGCCAGTACACTGCCTCTGGATTTATTGACCAAAACTGACGCGCTTCGGGTGAGTCACCGGCGGCTTCTTTCTCCACCCGCTCGTCTACTCGACTTTGCTCGGCCTTCCAGTCAGAGTTCACATCTGCATCAAGACCCAGCACTAAGAACAGTAAAAGGATAAAGAAGTCGAAGCACAGTGCTAGAAAACCAACCTTGCAGCTGCCGACTGATCAAGTCCATCTCGCCCAGCAGAAACTCCTCTCGCTGGAGAACGGCGCAACGGGCCGACCTCAAGCGCTCCAACTCCAACTCGGCGCTCTTCAACTTCGACTCGAGCTCAACAATCTTGTTCCTCATGAAGGTGATCACCGTTGATCATTAACACTTCGCGCAGGAGCTGGAGGAGCTCGACGGCGACGACGAGTGGGTGCAGCCGAAGAGGTGTCCTCCTCGTCGCCCGCACCAGTCGTTCCAGCGACCCCAGGAGCTTCGCCCATCTCAAACTGCCAAGTTCGACAGCGTCAAGCAAGGAAAAGAACATTCATTCAAGTTTAGATATGAAAGAAACTCGAAGCACAAATTCACATTTCAACATCAGCATGTTCGCGGCCAGAAGACCCGCAAAATATATAGTTCATTACAGACCGAACCAAAAGCAGAAGAATCTTAAAAGAACGGAGTCTACATCACAGACTCCGACTGGGAACGGCTCTTCCTAGCAGCCAACTCTGCAGCCTTGGCAATCCTCTTCTCGAAGGTGGCGATCAACTTTGCAGCCAGCTGACTCGCCTGCGTCTTCACACCGCTAAGGGACGCGGTCTTGCCATCAGGCTTCCGAGGAAGTCGCTGACAACCTTCTCAAAATCACCTACGACTTGGTGACCAAGAAGTAGCTGGAAAGTGAGCTCTGAGCCGCGTACCGTCTGCGCACGCGTGTAGTCCACCAAGGTGGTCGCATTGCCTTCGAACGGAGCCGCAAGCGCGTCGACAGCAACCGGCGATGGCTTGCTGGGGAAGATGCTCCGGTGCACAGTCGCCAAGGCGCCTGTCGACTTCTGCAGCGCCGCCGAAGCATACGCACAGACGCGGTCGATGAAGCCACAACCTCCGCCAAGCCGACATTCTCGCTGGAAGTTCCTTCTGGGGAGCACCTCCGCAATTCTCTGATCAAAAGAAACCACACCCGTAAGGCATCAGAAGTCGACAAAAGGCAAAGTAGGCATTGAGCCGAAACACTTACTTCCAATAACATCTGCGAGTGCGAGCAAGCGGTCGACCTGGGTCTTCTCCATCATCACGAGCTTGTTCACGCTCTCGGGCCTCACTCAGCGAATGCTCCAGCTCCGCGACCGTTTCTTCATGCTCTCCCTCTCGCCTATAAGGATCAAGAGCAGTGTTAGTCATAAAAGGCAGTCGAAGCGTCCCTCGAACACAAGGGTTCACACTCACTATTCGCCTGCTCCAGAGCAGTGCGGAGTTGGTCCCTCTCCTGCTCCATGCGAACGAAGGTTGTGGCTCCTCCATCTGCTGGCGATAAAACGGCTGCGGGAAACACAGGACATCAATCTGCGCCCGACTATTCTAGTCACGCACATCTTCGGGGGCTACTCCCATCGGGAGCGCTGCGCACCCGATACAAATTTTGCAAATGAGTCAAAGGACACTTACATGCTCAAGCAGCCCAGCGTCAGCGGAGTCGCATCAGTAGCTTTCTCTGGCACGGAGGAGGTCGCAGCCTTCAAGGCCAAAGAGTCACCCGCCAGAGCCTCTTCTCCAGTCGTCTTCGCAGTCTGCTCGATCATGGGGCAGAAGTGTGCTCCATCTCACGAGGAAAACTAGCTGCGCCAGTACGGTCGCTGTGACAAGATAACTCAATTCAGGGACTTGCAAAGCGAAAAGCAAACTCGGCACAAACAAGGCGACGGTTACGTGACTAACCTGGCGACATCCACATCATCTTCACTGCCTAGGGAGACGGAGGCCATCCTCGCAAACTCAGTCGGTGGTGCAGAGCCGAGGGGAGGCACGATCAAAGGCTCAGCCAGGTCACTGGTGTGCCTAGCGCCCGAGGACGACTCGCTCGCCTCCTCCTCGCCCTCTACACCCGCCTCCTTCACGGGTGACGAAGCCGAAGCAGAGTTGCCACTCTTTCGCCTCTGCCGCTTCCGCAGTGGCTCCTCATCTTCAGCGTCCTCCTCCAACTCTTCACTCGGAGAGGTGGCGGAGGGAACTTCATCGTCATCAACCCGTCCTCCTCAGGAACTCTGCCTCTTCATGAGGTCCATTCTCCATCAACGGAGGAAGACTGACATAGCTCGAACGACCCTGTCAGCAAATGAAGCATTCGAGTCACTCAAAAAGATTCGACAGAAGAAGATACAAGACAAAAGCAAAGCACACGAAGCTCACCTCAGGCACAGGGTTATTAGCCCATACGGCTCGCCGGGCACTTGACATTGCACGGGTCAGCGGCTCGGAGACTAGTGATGCTCCTCTCCTTCGACTCAACTGCGTCATCATCGAGCTCATCACCAACATCCTCACGCGCCCACATTGGGTGGACGCGAGTGCGGAGCGGCTGCACCCAAAGCCTGAAGAAGGTGGCGATGAGGTGAACTCCTGCTGTCTCGCGCCCAAGACTTTTCAGAAGGCCACGAAGAAGCGTCAGCAAGGGCTGAGTCGCCTCCCTATCTTCCTTCGACAGCGGGTGCGCCCACGCGTTCGTCTTCCGCAACTCGCGATCAGCCGCGAAGTCGGGAAGCCCTTGCTGGTCGCACCTGATGTAGAACCACTTCTTCCGCCAGCCTGGACGGAGTCGGCCTTCTTCATCTGAAAGTAGGAGGTGTCGCCACGCACCTGGATGCCGAAGCCGCCGACTGGATACACCTGCTTGCTTTTCCCCACGTTCCTCCTCACGAGGAATAGCGACTTCCACAGCAGCCAGTTGGGTGCGATTCCCAGGAAGCACTCGCAGAGCACGATATAGCTCGCGATGCTCAAGATGCTATTGGGAGTCTGATCATGGATCTGAATCCCATAAGCATACAAGAGACCACGGACGAAATCGTGGAGGGGGAACCCGAAACCCTGCGGAAGGAAATCCACGAAGCAAACGCGTTCCCCTCGCGAGTAGCGGGGAATAGCTCTTTCCCGGGAGCGCGCACCGTCGCCTGATCTGCCGGCGGCAGCAGCCCCTGCGCGCGGAGGGCCTCGAGGTCGGCCTTCTTCACCGACCATTTCACCCAGTCGCCGTCATCATCTGGCCGATGGATAGGAGTCGCATTTGGTCATAGTGACCTTCCCGTGCCTGTCACGTCCCATCGGCACAGAGTGCGCCAAAAACGTCAGCGCTGACGTCAACCGCGAAGGCGTAGGAAGTAAGCCAACGGGCTGATTGAGAACTCGAATAGTTCATTCGAGTGCAAGAAGATTCAGTAAGCTCCAAGAGCTGAACAAACTCGTGCAGTAAGCCAAACCGGCCGAATAAACAGTAAGTCAGGCAAAGCCAGTCACGACTCCAACAGGTCAAGTCCTTTCTTTACTTCCATCGGGAGCGGGATTTTCGACTGAAGAAAAATTGAGTTTAACCTCAATTGCAAGCAACTCAGCTTAATCTCGCGGGCTACTCCCATCGGGAGCGCTGTTCGCGCTCCCGAGTGACTCAGAACAATAGCAGTCGAAAAGTCACCGACTAAGGCTGTACACGCAGTATTTTACCCTGCAGTCGAAGGTTCGACTGAAGAATCCTCTGTAAGCCCTAAACGGCCGGAGTCGACTAATTTTACTTGTTCCTTTCAGGAATTCGACGGCGTGCCCAGGAAGAAGGAGTCCTTTACCCGATTCTACGATTCGACTAAGCACTCGGGGGCTCCTGTCGTGGGGTCATTCTTCGACTATCCCACGGTGGGGACACCTGGGTCACGCCAAGCCTATCAGCCTTATGACGAGGGCCCAAGGAAGGCCCAAGGAGGACGACGTGCGGCCCAAGATAGTCGACGGATAGGTCATGCGACTCCTATCATCTTGTAAGCGCCATCGGCACCGTTCACCTGAGACCTAGCCTACCATATAAAGGCCAGGAGGGTCCTTCGTCTAGGGTACGCTCATAGCCGCCACCACAAACCCTAGCGAGATTGCCATCTCGCCCTTGTAGCCACAACTCGCCATTGAATACCAGACAAGCAGGAAGTAGGGTGTTATCCTCCGGGAGCCTGAACCTGGGTAAACGCCTTGCTTGTCAGCCGTCGTGATCACCAGCGCTCATCTCTCTCCCCTCAATCAACCCGGGGTACGCAACCCAGGAATTTGCCGAGTCCACACCTCGTCAGGGGGTGATTTCAACATTTTGCGTAGGAAGGAGGATAAAAGTAATGATAATTTTAATTCTCGATGGCCTCTCCTTTTAACGCAATTATTGAGAGTTTGGATTTAAAGAGATCGATCTGTCGGGTAGACAGTATACATGGGTAAATAATAGGGTGTTTCCAACGCATGAAAAGTTAGATAGGATTCTTTCTAATGTGGAGTGGGAGCAGAAGTTTCCTTTGTGCACTGTTCGGGCTCTCACAAGGGCAGGGTCCGATCACAACCCTCTGTTGGTTGACTTCGGTGAACAAGCTCACCGGGGAAACAAATCTTTTTTCTCTTTTGAGCTATACTGGTTGCGCCATGAAGGTTTTTTTGGATTTGATAGCTAGGGAGTGGAATTCTGTGACGAAGGGTTCAAATCCTATGGAGCGATGGCAGTTTAAGATTCGGCACCTTAGGAGTTTTTTACGAGGGTGGGCGAAAAATATGAGTAGTATTTATAAAAAAGAGAGGGATCGCTTGGTTCATCTTATAGAGGTTTTGGAAGCCAAGGCTGAGACAAATCATCTAGATACTTTTGAGAGCCAGGGTTTAAGGGAGGCAAATGATAAGCTAGCTGCACTTAGAAGGGATGAGGAGTCTAAGTGGGCGCAAAGAGCAAAGGTCAAACATGTCCAAGAAGGGGGTAATAATACCAAATATTTTCATATGATCGCAAACGGTAAACATAGGAGGAAAAAGATTTTTCAGTTGGAGCAAGATGAGGGCATTGTCGTCGGTCAAGAGAATCTAGAAGTGTATATTACCGAATTTTATAAAAAACTGTTTGGGGCACCCGAGGAAAATTTTGTATCGATGGACGAATCGGTGGTGGAGGATGTCCCCCGTTTGTCTGATGAGGAAAACGACATTTTAAAAGCGGAGTTCTTGGAGAAGGAAGTGCATGATGCCATTGATCTAATGGAAAAAAATAAGGCTCCTGGGCCCGATGGTTTTCCCACGGAATTTTATCAAAAGTGTTGGAATATAGTTAAAAATGATTTAATGGAAATGTTTAGTGCTTTCTACAAGGGGGAGTTACCACTTTTCCATTTAAATTTTGGAAAAATTATCTTGCTGCCAAAGAAAGAAAACGCCATTCAAATTCAACAGTATCGTCCGATTTGCCTTCTTAACATGAGTTTCAAAATCTTTACGAAAGTGGCTACCAACCGCATTGCCAAAGTGGCGCATACGGTGGTAAGGCCAACGCAAACGGCTTTTATGCCTGGCAGACACATCCTAGAGAGGGTTGTTGTTTTACACGAAACCATTCATGAACTTCATAGGAAGAAAATGGATGGAGTTATTTTGAAAATTGATTTTGAAAAAGGCGTACGACAAAGTAAACTGGAAATTCTTATTACAAGCTTTGAGAATGAAAGGGTTTCATCCAAGATGGTGTACGTGGATCCAAGAATATATTAGTCGGTGTAGCGTTGGAATCAGAGTGAACGACGATATCGGGCATAATTTTCAGACATGAAAGGGTCTCAGACAGGGGGATCCGCTGTCTCCAATTTTGTTTAATGTGGTAGCGGACATGTTGGCCATTTTAATTAATAGGGCTAAGAAAGATGATCAAGTTCGTGGACTCATACCTCATCTAGTTGACGGTGGAGTTTCGGTGCTACAATACGCTGACGATACTATTATTTTTATGGAGCATGATTCAGAAAAAGCTTTGAATATGAAACTTATTTTATGACTTTTTGAACAACTTTTGGGTCTTAAGATCAATTTTCACAAGAGTGAGATCTACTGTTTTGGACAAGCCAAAGTACTGGAAGATCAATATAGGCAGCTGTTTGGCTGCGAATCTGGTACGTTCCCATTCAAATATCTTGGCATACCAATTCATTTTAGAAAACTTAAAAATGGGGAATGGAAACCGGTGGAAGACCGTTTTGAGAAAAAGTTAGGTAGTTGGATTGGCAAGCTGTTATCCTATGGAGATAGGCTAATCTTAATCAATTCGGTACTCACAAGTTTGCCAATGTTCATGTTATCTTTCCTAGAGGTCCCAAAAGGGGTGCGGAAAAGACTTGATTTTTATCGATCTAGATTTTTTTGGCAGAGTGATGGACATAAGAAAAAATATAGGCTAGCAAAGTGGGAGATGATTTGTAGGCCCAAAGAGCAGGGCAGCCTTGGGATTGAAGTTTTAGAACTTAAAAACAAATGTTTGCTTAGTAAATGGTTATTCAAACTCATGAATGAGCAGGGAGTGTGGCAAGAGTTGCTGCGAAATAAGTATTTATCTTCAAAACATCTATCCGAGGTAACAACCAAGCCTTTTGACTCACCGTTTTGGAAAGGACTTATGCGTGTAAAAGATGATTTTTTTCAGCAGAGGTACTTTTGTGGTACGTAATGGCATGAACACAAGGTTCTGGGAGGATACCTGGCTAGGGGATTCATCTCTAGCGCAGCAATATCCTTCGTTGTATAGTATTGTCAACCGAAAACAAGTTTCGGTGGCAAGTGTGCTGAACCCGTCCTTGAATATAACTTTCCGTAGGTCTCTTATAGGCAATAGATGGGAACGGTGGTTACATTTGGTCAACAGATTGATGTCGGTTAATCTCTCAGAGGAACAAGACGAACAAGATTTGTTTAAGTGGCGGTTAACTACATCGGGTCAATTTACGGTGAAGTCAATGTATGCAGACTACCTGAATGGGCACACCAAATATTTAAAAAAGTACATTTGGAAAATTAAGGTTCCACTAAAAATCAAGATATTTATGTGGTTTCTTCATCGGAAAGTCATTCTAAAAAAGACAATCTTGCAAAACGTAATTGGAACGGTCACAAGGGCTGTTGTTTCTATCAGGAAAATGAATCAATACAACATCTATTCTTTGAATGTCCTCTAGCCAAAATAGTTTGGCGGGTCGTACATTTGTCTTTTGGTTTGGCAGCGCCTAAGAATATTACAAATCTGTTTGGAAATTGGTTAAAGGGGATGGATAAGAAAGATTTAAAGCTAGTCCGCGTGGGTGTTTGTGCCATGTTGTGGGCTATATGGAATGTTCGTAATGATTTTGTGTTTAACAAACCAAAGAAACCATCTTTTTGCAGGTTATCCCTTTAATTTTCCACTGGATCCGTATGTGGTCCTATCTCCAACCAGTGGAGGTGCGCCATGCCATGGATTCTGGGTGCAGCACTTTGGAGACGGTCGCCAAGGACTGTTACAACCAATCGGGCTGGCGTTTTGACAGAAGAATTGCGTCATAGCTATGTGCTCCATTTTAAGTCTCTTTAGGTGGTTGATCCACGCTTCGACTCTTTGTGATGAATAAGTTGTAATAGACGGGTTCCAAAACTTGTGGTGATCAATAAGTTAATAAAGCGGCCATATGCATCATTTTGATGCAGAGCCTGGGATGACCCCTTTTCTAAAAAATAAAAATAAAATTAAAAAGATTCTCATGGCCTTGATCAAAGAAAATTTACAAGGCCTATGCAGCTCCTAGCACCCGAGCCTTCACAGGCAATGTGCTCATTACACCCTAAGTGTGAGTGTCCCGATCATGTACAAATAGACTGCTGATTCTGGTCTCCCTATTAGTTTTAATCCTGATGTCTTCCATTCTCATAGCTTCGCATTTTTTCTTAAGCAAACAAGCAAAGGCACGGACTATAACACCACCTACGTCTGTTCCTGTACGTCATAACTAACAGTGGAAACAAAATACGCCTTTTTACGCGAGCTAGGAGTCGAGAGGGGTGAAGTTGAACTGAGGAGCAATGGAGAGGCATATGTATATATAGACAGAGCGATGTATGGACTGACAAATAAGTGAACTGGTGTTCATGAGCAGCCAAGAGTTGTGAGGTTAGTGCAGTACAGTAGGTGGACTGACATATATTCATTGGTGAATGGTGACGAGACTCGGGACTGGGATTCCCACACAGATAGTGTAATGAAGAAATAAAGAAGGGTATGCAGTGAACACTGAAATACAGAATCCTCGTTCGAATCCTTTCACGGCTTCTTCGAGTTCATGATTTCCATTCTATGCTGAAATTAGAAAATAAAATACCTGTGGTTAATAATGATTCAATTCAACCAATGGTTTATAATTGTTCAGCTCCATTTTATTTGTTATGCTCATATTTTGTGCTAGAGATTCAGTTACCCCTCCGTCCGTGAATAAGTGTATTCCTAACTTTTGTTCTAAGTCAAACTTTTTTAGTTTTGACCAAATTTATAAGGAAACTACCAGCATTAACAACTCTAAATCAGTACCAATAGTTTCAAAATATACCCATTGATGTCATATATGTTGCTACTAGTTTTTATAAAGTTGGTCAATTTAAAAAGTTTGACTTAGACAAAATTGAGTGGCACCGGTCTTGTTTTTTTCATGGATCGAGGGAGTAGCTGGTAACACTTGTACAAGATTCCATTTGAAACTTGAAACCACAGTACTAAGAAACTAGCCGGTTATCATCTTGTTCTCAACTTTACATTGAATAATCTTCACTGAAAATTTTAAAACATGTAGAATGTTAGTGGTAATAAAAATTAGTAATAAAGAAGTAGCCCAAAAATCATTTAGCATATCACCGAAAGAATGAAACCTTTATTATGTTGCGCATGTTGAATTTCCCTTGGATGCTCATATCATGATATGAAGTTTTTTCCCTTGAATAATCCAAAAAGAAAATGTAAACCGTTATCACATTTAAAATTAATTTCAAAGCGCGTAATACGCCGTCAACTGTGATTCTACATATTAGCCTGTGGTAGCTAGGTATTTGCACATTTGTCAGACGCGGGTCATAGGTCTAGATGCACCCATTATGTAAAACATTTTTAATTTTTTATGAAATGTCAAAAAATTCAAATTAAATTTTGGACATATATCAGAACATTATATATTAGCACAAAAAGTTTCGCAAAGAAAGACATTTTTTGTGGCTTGTGCAAAAAGACAAAAAAAATGTCACGTACAAAGTCATTTGATACACCCGGATTTGTCTTTTTTGCACAGCGCGCAAAAAATGTCTTTGCTTCACAAAACTTTTTGTGCTCACATAAGATGTTCTAACGTATATCCGAAATTTTTACTTAGATTTTTTTGAAATTTTGAAAAATGATTTTCTGGTAGTAGGTGCATCTACACCTATGACCCAATATGGATTTCCGCGGCAGAAGCCCATTTCTACCATAAACTTAACACATCACTTTTTTGCAGGTATTGATAGACCTGATAATGTGCAACTTGGTCGCCTGAAACTTAATTTTCGACTAGGGGTTAGCGAATCCGATATCAATTGTTTTCGATTGCCTGAATATTTGTGCACGCATATCATACGGGGACGCAAGGTTGCACCAATATGTAAAAGTACTAATGTCCATTCGTGCAAGTAGTTTGACCATTTCTGCAGTCATATAAAGATTCAGCTAGAACATTTGACAACAAGAATAAGACCTCACCATATTCAGCAAGAATAGTTCATAATCTAAACCCCCTTGATACACACCTATAAACTCATGAGTCAAGAACAGCCAGGCGTGATGAACTAATGACGCTTCTGCTGTACATCATTGGGATCTAGCTCTGGAGCCTTAACCTACCAATGCCCACGAGACAAGCACCGGGACTGGACTTACCACGGAGACATGGAACCATAGAGCAGGCAAGGAACACCAAATCCTCTCAGGCAGTGAAGACAAAGTCCTTTTATTACTTTTTATCTCCCCAAAGCTTTGAGTTTAAGCTTTTCGTGATGCCAAAGGAGAAGCACCAGCACTTGAATATTGCTAAGCACTGCGCTCAACCATGTGGTTACTGTCCTGGTCATGTACAAATTGACCTCAGAATTCATTGCTGCAGTTTTTTTTTGTCCCAACGCCTTCCATTCTTAGAACTCTGTATTACTCTGCAGATAAGCAAAGGAAACAACTCCTGTGTCTCATAACTATCCGTGTGAACATTATGCAATTTTTTGGCAAGGAATCAAGAGGGTGAAGAGTAAGTTGATGAGTGTTGGGAGAGGGCGTGGAGAGTTTGCGCGTATATATATAGGACATCACGATCAGCCAGAATATATGTCCTTCCTTTTTTGGGGGGATGAGAATATATTACATTCATCCGGAGTTGGTTGGGCTTGGCCTCTCTTAGAGCAATCTCCACTCGCACCCCCCATAATGCATCCGTATTTGCGCTGGATCACATCACTATTGGGGCGTCTGGGCGAGACGGCGCCTATGGGCGCAGCCCCTCTCCACTCGTCACCCTCAAACACACGCCACATAAAAAATTTCAACACAAAAAATAAAGTTATACAAATTGGAGTTCAACAATAAAAGTATAGTTCCACAAATAGTTGCACAAATTGAAGTTCAACAATATTCATACAATTTAAATAAATTGGAGTCCAACTAAGATGTGCCCGTCCTTTGCGCAACCACAAATGCTCCACTAGATCACGTTGGAGTTGGTCATGAACAACTTCGTCTCGGATCTCCATCTGCATGGCGATGTAGTCAGTCCAATCCGGTGTCACCTCGTGATCAACATCGGCCAGAGGACCTAGAAGTCATACGGAAGCGGATCATGCACTGGATTTGCACGCTCATCCTCAATGATAATGTTGTGCATGATCACACATGCATTCATGACCTCCGACATCTGCTGGAGCACTCCAAATGCACGCTAGACATCCTTTCTTCTTTCTTGTACTCTCTTGTTGCGAGGCAAACCAAGATCTCTTTTGCCGAGAGGCGCAAAGATTTTCTTCACAAATATAGACCGCCTTGGATAGATGCCATCGGCTAGTTAGTACCGGTTGGTGTAGGTGTCGCCATTGATCTCATAGTTCACCGGAGGAGCATGACTTTCAACAAGCTTCGCAAACACCGAAGAGCACTGCAACACATTAAGGTCATTGTGAGATCGTGTCATGCCCAAAGAAGCGTACCAAATCCAAGGTCTCTTGGTCAGCCACAACTTCAAGGATCACGCTGCAAACTCCATGATGCCCTCCTTAGTTCTTCCAGCTCCAATGCATACAATCGATGTTCCAAGCATCCCAGGGAATCCTCTTACTTCATTTGTTGCCATGATGCGAGCTTTTCTTCTTCATTTGGTCTTCTCAGATAGTGCGAGCCAAACACAGCCACCACCGTTCTACATAATATGTACATGGATTTGATAGATGTAGGCTCTGACATGCGCATATAGTCGTCTTGACCATCTACAGGGGATCCATACGCAAGAATTCTCATGGCGGCAGTACACTTCTGCAGTGATGAGAAACCAACCATGCCCATGACATCTTTCTTCAACTCGAACCAAGTGTCATACTCCCGCATGCCTTGCACCAACTTCAGAAACTAGTCTCTCCTCATCCGAAATAGCTGACAAAAATCCTGTAAATCAAACTTTGGAGGGTCGGAAAAATAGTCGGCGTATAGCATGCAATGGCCCTCCGCCCTCATCCTCGTCTTGGTCTTCCTCCTCCCAAGTCGCGAGCCTCCTCGTTTGGGTTTGGCATTGGCGGCCTCCTCGTCTTGAATGTGCGAAAGACAAGCAAGACTCACCAAGTTCTCTTCTTCTTTGGCGTCGATGTCGGCTTCCTCTACCATGATCAACTGCTACGCCATCAACTCATCATCGATGTCCATCCGCTGGAATGAAAATAGGACGCAATCAACGACCTGTCGCCGGCGCCGGCAAAAAATCAGAAAAAACGTCACCTACCAGTCAATTGGTCAAACACCTTCGGTGCAAGGTGGGCACGCGAGGTCGCCAAAAGCTTTTCCAGGCACAGCAACGAGCTCTAGAGCGGCAGGGGGAGGAGGACGGAGCAAAGTTGGGTGTGGGGGTGGTTTTCTCTGTACGGCGAGCTTCGCTGCCGGTGGGAGACGGGTGGGAGCGGTGACCCAGATGGCGCTGAGGAGAGGCTGGCAAATGAACTGCGAGGGCGATGGAGAAAATTCAGATAGATTTGGTGTGCCACTGACAGGTCCGGCGCTACCAAAGCAACTCCAACGGCGCGGGGTTGGGCTCGTAGGCCCGGATGAAATGACGGGCCGCTCCGGACAAAATCGGCGTATGGGGGGGGGGGGGGGGTTGCGAGTAGAAGCCATTTTTTTGCCCGATGCGCCCCAGGGGTGGGGCTTTGGGAGCGCAAGTGGAGAGGCTCTTAGGCAGACGTGTTACGACTGCAAGGTGCGATGATGATCGCAGAGAGCGTGGCGGGTGCGGAGCTTGTGTCCCAGCTGGCTCCCCTGCTCGTTGTCCTGGGCGTGGACGCAGTGGTCGCATCGGCATCGGCGGGTGGGAAACGCTCACGAGGTCGAGGACGCGCAGGCCAGGTAGTGGGCGTGGTTGGTGTTCAGCCGTCCTCGGAGGATTGTAGGACATGCATCAGCTCGCGGTGCCCGGGGCCGGTCTATGGGAGCTGCCCACCTGAGTTTCAATGAGACTTCCGTTACTTTTTTTTTGAAACCGAGGCAAAAGTTTTGCCTTTTATATTGATATCGGAGAAGTAAACTTGGCACGGCTGAGGCCAAAAGAAAAAGATAGGAAAGGGCGTACTACAGACAGTAGCCCCAAAAAACTACACGCTCAACCTACACCGTCTAGTCTCGCCGAGAGATAGATCGTCATGCTGTCATGAGACCCTTTGGGTGCTCAGTGGGGCACTCAGAGGCGGCCTTCCAGTAATGTAGCACAGTGGGGCAACTGAGACCGATGCAATGAGGAATGGCGGGGCAAGATAACCAGGAGGCCGCCACTGCCCAAATGTGTTTGGAGTAACAGCATTGAAAGAGCAAGTGTTGGCTGTCTCAGGGTGACATCTGCAGAGTTGGCAAGTTGCCTGATGGGGCCAACCTCGAATGGTCAGGCGGTCGGACGTCCATAGTCTATTCTGCACCGCGAGCCATGCGAAGAAGTGGGACTTAGGAGGTGCCCAATGTTGGATATTTTAGATGATCTAGGCTGCCCTTCTAAGTCAAAAAATTCGGCTGCTACAGTAGGGCGGTACTACAGTAAAATGCTACAGTAGCGGTGCTACAGTGCCACTAAGGTGTCTTGATGGGAGACATCGAATTTTGATCCAACGGTGCTGGTTTCCCTAGTGCATAGTGCTAAACAAAATAAAAGCAAAGAGATAAAGCTAGAAGAGGGTAGAAGGACACAGATGCTCTCGGTGCCTCTCTCTCTAACTCTCTCAAAACTAAAGCCGATCAGGCAAAGCACTAGAAGCACTAGGAAGAACCAAGCACAAATTGCTCCATCCTAGTGTGAGCATCAAGAGAAGGCATGGCAACATCACAAGATCAAGGTAATTTTCTTATCCATCTTGAAGTTGTGTCTCAAGCTTGTGCTAGATGATTCTGGAACTTTACAACACCCAAAACTTCCAGACAATCTTTTCAAAGGTGCAGTTAGCAGATCCAATGAATTGGGGAGACTCAAAGAGACTTCCGTTACTAATCAGTCACACTCACACATCATGCACCTCCTTAGTTTCTGTCACATCGAGCTCGGATCCTAGGACCTGCTCGTGTTGCGCCCCCAAACACCGAGTGCGGAAACTTGGGTACCTAGCTGAGAGGAACTACGCCCATCGTCCCCGTTGTGAGCGTCTGAGCGACGCATCCCGAGCCGATGATATTGCTGTAGCTAGCTGACAACGCTCCACAAATATGGCTCTTTCGTGGATTACTATGGAAAAGAGGAAGCATTTTTATTGCTGTACACTATATGACGGAAGAACTTTTCATTCGTTGGATACTAATTAGCCTTTTATTAAAACTAAGTTTAGTAGTAGGAGGAGCGAATTCTCCAGTTGATAAAAACAAGTATGATGTGTTGGAAAGAAAATATTTGTTGCAGTGGCTTCTGGTGGATTGAAACGAAATTAAATCGATTTGGAGTAAATTTACTAATGCACACAAAATTTTCAAACGGAGAGATGTTAGTGAAATCTTTTTGTTAGATCGAATCCAGTTTTACCTGCAATGGGAAAAAATCGCTAGTTCGTGGAAACAGTTTTGTTTTAAAACAAAATAACGGTTATATCAGAGAAATTTGAAAATGAACCGGAAGCAAATTTCTAGTTGACATAAATTAACGTTTAATAAAAATGGTCGTGCTCCCGGCTCGTCAGCGAGTGCCTCCGGGCAAAGTCTGTGTGATGACGGCGGGATCTCTGCTTACCCACAAGCGTGGAGTGGCTACATGGAGAGCAGCTCGGCTGGCGGGTGTGCTCTATGGTGGTGAATTCGTGATGCTCTCTCAAACGATGGCGGCGAGACGCAGCGGCAGCGGTGCTTCCTGGAGGCTGTGGCGCTGGTGTGTTGCGGTGCGGTGCTGCTGTGGGTGGCAGCATGCGGGGTTGTGTGCCATGACCGGGTGGGCGGCGCGGGCTAGTTCTGGGTCTGCATGGGCCCGATCTAGTTTGGGTGGGTCTCGGCCATACACGGTTGTTGGCGTACATTCACGGCGACGTGCGGTTGGATATTCCTCGGCTGCGGCATGGCCAGAAAGCCAGATCTCGACAGGGCGGGCTTAGATCTGGCAACCGCCTAGCTCTAGCAGACTCGTAGTTTGGGAGGTTTGACTCGCGGGCAACACAGAGTGACATGTCGTTCTTGCGCGTCGCACTTGTGCCACCCGCCTGTTGGCTAGATCTGGGCCAGGTGGGTCTGGATTTCGTGACGGTCTCTCCCCCATGTCCATGCCGTTGGGCCTGATATGTTGGTGTTTTGCTAGATCTTGGATGTCGTGATAGCTGTCCTAAATGGTGGACTGCGTAGTTGTCTCTCCAGCGAGCGACGTTGCGGTGGTGGTGGATTTCCCTTTAGCCATGTTGATGGCGAGGAGCGGGCGACAGGAGATTCTGGTGTTGACGGTGTTTCGGTACTAGCAGCTCCCAGATTGCGTCCTGAAGATCGGTGTTGCTGGCGGTGGGCGGTCTGTGGTACCGTGGTGTTGTGTGAAGATGATTTGACGTGAAACCCCATCGCTTCGGCACCACCATAGCCGATTAATGTGGGTGTCACGACCCACTTGGGGCATTATTGTGGTCACCTTCCGTGTCAGAATCAGGTGAAAATCCTTGACCGTCTCATTCTCAACGACGACGGCGCATCGCATCATCACCTGATTGGGGGCGTTGTTGTGGGACTTTGGTACCTTTCGCGGTCCAGTCTCGTTTTCATCAGCGGGCAAGTTCAGATTGTGTCTCGAAACCCTTTCTTCTCTCACACCTGGGGCGATCTCGAAGGCCTCCTTCCTTTCTTATACTGATCCAGACATACTCTCGCAGCTGTTCTCTCCTTTTTCTTGTTCTGGATCGATTGAAGCTAGCTCGTTTCTCAGGCCGTGCAATTTCTATACCCTCGCCAAAGATTGGACTTCAATCGGCACCAACTCCTTGTTCAGCTCTTCATGATGCTCTCGAATAGTTTAATTTCTAAAATTTGTACAAAACAACTCAGTATTAGGTAGTCAAAACACAATATCATCTCAAGGGCATTATAGACTTATCATCATACTGCTGAGAAAATATGCCAGGACAGCGGAAGCCCAAAAGAACTAGACTTTGATTTCTGGTTAGCTTAAATCCACAACTGCTTATGTGGACAGCTCTACTCAGGGTGGCTTATGCAGAAACCGAAACTCAAAAGAACTGGGCCTTATTCCTTCGAGTTCTTACACTTACACAGCTCTAAGTCTAAGCTTTTCATGATCCAAAGCAAAAGCACTTGGCCTCTCCGGTCACACGATGCATGGCTGCTGGTAGTTGCGCAGTGCTGCACGAGAAAGCAGTATCATCTAACAAGAGGCGTCCCTATATATATACGGAGCTGCATCATGCCTGCATATCTGCCGTTCCTCGACGCGGACACATTCGTTCGGAGTTGGGCCTCTCTCTCTTCGGTGGATTGGTTACGCCGGCGACGTGCGATGATAGCGGAGAGCGTGGTGGAGCTGGTGTCCATGCTGGCTCCCCTTCTCGTCGTCCTGGGCGTGGCCGCCGTGGTCACGTCGGCGTCGGGGGCGGCGGCGCGCGCGAAGTCGAGGCGCAGGTGGACGGGCAGGCGAGAGAGTGGGCGCGGTTCGTTTTCGGCTCCTCGGAGGACGCGGACCAGCTAGCGGATGGTGGCGGCGGCCGAGCCGACACCCGGTTGAGCGTTGAGGGACTGAGCTAGTACGCTCTCGCCGTGCGAATTAATGGACGCGTCTGTCTCTAGCATTCTCGTCTGCTCGTGTACGAGACCAAATATTACCGGTACCATTATAGCGCGTATATAGTTGCAACTTGCAAGCGTCGAGTTTCTCTAACGTTGCTGATGTTAAGCAGATACGGAGTATGTTTTTGTTAGCTAAAGCAGATAAATTTGTTCCTACGACGACACAAGTTTGTATGATTCCTGTCATCGCTAGTCCAATGTAAAAGATGTTGGAATTTTGACTAGCATTTTGCTAGTGGGGCTTTGGTCTAAAACCCAACTTAAAATTCTGAAATTCTCATAGACCTATATACCTATGGCAGTGGAGTGGGATTAAAGTTAGTCCCACATTTCTAGTTGGGAGAGAGTTACACCACCTTATAAGGTGAGCTCTTCTACCACTAGCGTGAGCATGAGAAGAGAGAAGCTTGCCGCATGCTCCTCGCTCGCCTCGCTGGGAATGAGCTGAGCTGATGCCTATATTTTTACTGTTCAAGAAAATTTAAAGAGTCATTAATTAATAATTAACGGACGCGTTAATTACTCAGCCGTTTCCGATTCTTTTTTGATTCAAGAACAACCTAAGGGAAACTGACTCAGTACAGACTTTTTTGATCCCGGATCCCTCCAATTTTAAAAATTAAAAAAAAATCATATTTATGAGATTCAAAAAATTCTGAAAAAACTTTTGGGTGTAGCCAATACTATATTCCACGAACGTGTAAAATTTCAACTCCAAATACTTTGTATTTTGAGCTATACAAAAATGAAAAATTATGGATCTAAATATGCCTATTTTCAAATCGCTAAGTTTTACCAGATTTTATTATTTTTGTATAGCCCATAATATAAAGTATTTCAAACTGAAATTTTGCAAGTTTATGGGATACACCATTACCTACACCCGTGATTTTTTTTAGAATTTTTTGAAACTCAACAATATAATTTTGAATTTTTTTAAATGGAGGGAGCACCGGAGCACGGGAGCAAATAACACTTTCTGAAACTGACTCCTCTATACAGCACCGGACAATATCGCAGGCTGACTACTAGCTGGAGCCCAAATATAGCAATGCCCATGAGACGAGTGCTGGAACTGCACTTCCAATGGAGACAGGCAACAAACATACAGTGAACACCAAATCCTCATTACCCTGAGGAAAAAAGCCTTGTGACGCCTCGCGGCTCCTAGCACCGAGAAAATGGGCACTGCTGCGCTCAATTGAGTGACCAGTGTCCCGTATATGTACGCATTGGCAGTAGGTTATCTGATCTCGGTACATTAGTTTATCCCAATGCCTTCCATCCTCAAAACTTCGCCTACTCCTTAAGCAGATAAGCAAAGGAAGCGACATTGGCAAGTCTATCTATTGATGTATGTCATAACATAAATATATATTAGTTTGAACCGTATGAGTATACATTTCTTTGGCAAGGAGTCGGGAGCATGAAGGTGATGTTGGGAGTGAAGGGCAGGCGGGGGTGCACTGTCGTATATATAAACCGGTCACGATATGTACTGACAAGAAGATGCATTGGTCTCGATGAGAGGCTAGCTAAGACATGTTATGATAGTATGGTATGGTAGGTGGACTGACTAGATATATTTATTGGTAACTGGAATTCCACTAGCCATAGTGACATGCATGATACATCCTGATACTCCCACTACGCTCCGCTCACAACAATAAGGAAGTGGCCCGAAATTCATTTAGCATAACAGTCAAAAGGAACAAAAAAAATATTGTGATGTGTATCGAATTTCTTTTCCATATGTTGATACAAGGAAATCTAAATTGTTCTTCCCTTGTATAATCTGAAAAGAAAATGTAAACTGCTAACACCGATAAAACTCATTTGAATGTGTGTAAGGCTCACGCGAATATGATTTTCTAGATATATGATCCAATCGCAACCGGGTATTAGCACATCTTATATACTGTATGAAGGTTTAGATTTTGAATGTACACAACTAGTGATTTTCAAACACGCATTAGGCAGGTGGGGAGGAGGCCATTTCTACCTTAAACTGCACCCATCATAACTATAGATGGATGGACGTGAGAATGTCTACCCTATACCGGAGGGATTAGCGGCCATTATCAGTTGTTTTCGTGTGTATCATTTTACGACGCAAGTTTGTATGATTTCTGTCATTGTTATACCAATGTAAAAGGTACACTTGCAATTTCTCCAAGTACATCTGACAGTCTCTGCACTCATCTCGACGTTAAATTGTAGTTGACAGCAAGAAAAACAGAGGCCGCCGGATCCAGCTCGAATACTTCCTAGCGTACACCTCGGTAAATTGCTCGTACCTACTCTTGATTCATGAACAGCTACAAAATGCAATTTATGGGGACCGTTTACTCTCACATGGACAAGACAATTTGGAAGCCTTGGGCTCCTCCAAAAACTAAATTCTTTGCATGGCTCGCTACACAAAACCGAGTTTGGACGGCGGATCGTTTGGCCAAAAGAGGGTGGCCAAATTGTGGGCTATGCCCCTTTGCAAGCGAACAATGGAAACGGTCGCCCACCTCTTTTTGGAATGTCACCTCACGCGACGTTTGTGGGAGCTTCTCAAGAATTGGATCGGGACGCAAGCAATTCAACCCTACACTTGGAATGACCTCACAATGGAGGAATGGTGGTTGTTAATGACAAATGGAGCGACCCCGAATCGTAAAGACGTCGCCTCCCTCACTTTGCTCACCACTTGGGAAATTTGGAATGAGCGCAACGCAAGAGTTTTCCAAAACAAGTTTGCTCCTCCCTAGTCATCCTCGAAAAAATTAAGCGGGAGACCCGGTTGTGGGTCATTGCGGGTGCCAAACATTTGGGCATTTTGATGCCGCGATAGTAGTTGTCTTGTAACTTAAACTTAAACTTTTACTTTCTTGTATTGCTCTCTCTTAATTAATATAAGGGGCAAAGCTTTTGCCCCACGGTTCTAAAAAAAAAAAAGGGAAACTGACTCTACAGGATGCTATCGCAGCCAGCTGGGAATCTCACTCTAGCAATGCCCATGAGACAGAGTGTCGGGACTGCACTTCCAATGGAGGCAGGGAATGCGCATGCAGTGAACACCAAATCCTATTGTTCCTTGGATTCCTTTCCCAGCTTGAGGTCTAAGGTTTTCATGACCCTGAGGAGAAAAGGCTTGCAAGGCCTTTGCAGCTCCAAGCACTGAGTCGGTCGGTAGCACTGCGCTCCATTGAGTGATGAGTGTCCCGATTTGCAGTTGCTTTTCTAAAATCAGTACATTGTTTTATCCCAATGCCTTCCACTCTCAAAACTTCGCCTTACTCCTTAGGCAGATAAGCAAAGGAAGCGACACTGGCAAGTCTGTCTGTTGCTGTAAGTCATAACTATAAGTGTGAACCGTATGAGTGTACACTTCTTTGCAAGGAGTCAAGAGGATGATTGTGAGGTGAGTAGTGAAGGGTAGGGGTAGATGCACTACCGTATATATAGACAGAGCGAGACATTTGACTGACAAGAAAATACGTTGGTGTTGATGCAAAGATTAAGACATGTTATGATAGTATAGCATGGTAGGTAGACTGACAAGATATAGGTATTGGTGACTACAATTCCAACAGGGCAGGGACAGGCAAATGCGGCAGTGAACACCGAACGAAGTCCTTCCATAGCTTCAGGTTTACGCTTTCCATGTTCCGGAAGCAGATTTTGAAGCTGCGCTCACACGATGCAGGGCTGCACACTTGGGATCCTGCTGCCGTGAGCCAGTGATTCCTTCGCTCAAGCTCGCCGGATGGATCCCTCCGCCCATGCACGCGATGGCGGAGGTCTCCATGGAATCCATGGACGCCATCGACCTAGAGAAGACCAATTTGCAGACGGATTGGTAGGGAATTTCTCACTCTCTGGCTTTGTGTGGCCTCTGGCGTGTCGGATTGGTGGACAGCGAGCTCGAATAAGCCATGGCGGTGTCTCCATGGCCGACGGTGGAGGTTAGCATTTTTGAGGATTTTTCGATGTTGCATGCAGTGTGCGTTTTTGCTACACGAGTGCACCGTTTTTGTTCTACAATGTTTTAAGTGTGATGTTACAAAGTGATTGGTGCAATGTTACATATGTGTTCGTGTAGTGTTGGATGAGTCGGACAAAAATATTGGATTCGAGTTTTTTTTGCAGAAGTGACACGCTTTGATGACGATTTGCTACAACTAAATGGGTATTTGTTGCATAACTTTTTGGGTTTTGCTACATGGATGTGTCTAAAGTGCTACACTTTTTTGTGCTACAACTCTTGTGTTTACATATCTGATTTTTTTTGCTACATACAATGCTACAGACATATAAAAAAGAGTAGTGTTTGACTTTTTTGCTACATTTGATCTGATGGAGCATTTTTTTTTTGCTACATGCGATGTTGCATAAGCAGACAAAAAGTGCTACATGTGAAATGTTTTTGCTAAATAGATGGACGCGCGGGAGCGATCCACTTAAATGGATCCGACTCAAATCTGATATGGAATCAAGTTAGTAGCACGAGACTTCATCCTCCCACAAGTTTGAGCTCCCTAAATAGGTATAAATCTTGGAAGCCAATTTCACCAAAGGTGCATTGGAATAAGGTCCCTCCAGCCTCTCCCTACATCGTCAACGTTTCTAGCCTTCGCGAAGGGCTAGTGATGGTAGGTGTTGTCAGATCTGTTGGTCTCCATGGGATCTTGGCAGTTGGCATGTCGTTTAAGGGAATTTGTTCGCCGGTCTATGGTGGGACATTTTCGATCTCTTCGTTCGTTTTACGACAAGGTCCGGTTTCTCCAACCCGTTGGATTGGTGGTGGAGAATTGCAAGCATGTGCTGCTGCTTGGGGTGTGTCCCCAGCTGATATTCATTCTGCGTTTATTCGAAATCGTTGTTCGCGACGAGTGGCTATTGCAGTGTTGAAAGCTTTGGTAGGCGAGCGTGTTTGTAGGTGACCCAGCCTTTTGCTGCTTCTTCAGTGCATATTTCAAGCTTCGGCAACCGTCGAACAATGGACAGAAGAAGACGACCAGTATGAGTTTCAGTGTATTTTTATTTTGTACTCACCGTGTTGGGTCGAGTTGTATCTCCTTTGTATCAAATGTTTTCATTGATAAATATCAGATACACGATGCCTTCAGGTGTCTTTTCTAAAAAAAATCAGCTAGCAGATTTTTTACTACGAGCCCATCCGAGTTATTATTAGGGGTGGGGACATGTTCACGACTAATCCAACGAGCCAAAAATCGCTAATCGACAGTGCTAGACTAGCCTTTTGTTTTCAACCTGGTGGTTTCAGAACACTGCACTCAGTTATTGCGTGGAGATTGTCTCCGTCATGTACAAATTCACCATCATGTTTGATAAGCGTGAACTTTTCTATCCAGATGTCTTCCATTCTCAAAGCTCTGTATTAATTACGCCATAGTCCATAAGCAAGGAGATAAGCAAAGCATAGACTTCCGCAAATCTGTTTGTTGTTATATCTCATAACTATCTAGTGAACTGAAAACTGATAGGATGTTTTTTTGCGAGGAGCCAAGACGGTGAGGGGAGATGAGGGTTCAAGCAGAGGCGTGTATAACTATATGTAGACGGGCACGATATGGAGCTGTGTGAACTGTGAAGAAGATGCATGGGTGTTAGTGAGTTAAGAGATGTTATGGTAATCTGGTATGGTAGGTAGATAGTAGACTGATACAGTGATCGAAAATAAGAAGAAAGTTTACGAGGTTCAATCCAAAGACAAGGTCCCCAACAAACATGACCTCAAAATACAAAAGCCTACTCTCTCGGAACTAGATAACCCAAAGTTTTGCGCCGGTCTTAGCCCAAAGCGACTCTCGACTTTAATTGTGTCCACAACCGAAGAAGAGAGGATTTGTTTTTTGAAGGTTGTTGCGTTCCTCTCGTTCCACAAATTCCAAGCGACGAGAATTGTAAGCGAAAATGTGGCTTTACGGCGTGATCCACGAGTGGAGGAGCCTCGCACCACTTCTTAATGGAGTCGATGGTAGGCCAGACATTGGTGTCAAGGTGTATGGTCCGAAGCCAAACACGGGGATAGTTCCATAGACACAAGGAGTACTGGAATTTGAAAAGCATGCGGTCCGTCGTCCAGACATGGTTTTGGTTTATCAACCAAACGAAGAATTTGTATTTTGGAGAGGCCCAAACCTTCGAGATGGCATGCTGCGTGGGAGTGGCGACCAACCTTTCAAACTGAATCTTGTAAGCAGAAGATTCCGTGTAGGAACAGTTATTTGTGAACTTCCAAACAATAGAATCCGGCAAGTCGGTTCAAAATGACTGCTTGGAAGGTTGCTTTTGATTGGGGTAAAGGTTTTTATCCAGATGTCTTCCATTCTCAAAGATCCGCATTACTCCAAAGCAACGCAAAGCTGTTTATTCTTAGATCTCATAACTAACTTGTGAACTGTATAGAATGTCTTTTTGCGAGGAGAGGGTGATGGTGAGATGAGGACTGAAGCAGAGGCTTGTATATATATATGTAGACGGACACGATGTGGAGCTATCAACTGACAAGAAGATGTATGGGTGTTCGTGAGTTAACAGATCGATGTTATGGTTATCTGGTATGGTAGGTAGACAGTAGACTGATACATCCCCGTCGGGACTGAACTGGAGTTCCCGCAGAGACAGGGAACACATAAAGCAAGAAGTGAACACCAAATCCTGTTATTCCATTGAGTCCTTACACAGCTTTAAGTCTAAGCTTTTCATGATCCAAATTAAGCAAAAGCACTTGGCACCTCCAGTCACACGATGCATGGCTGCTGGAGCGCTGGTAGTTGCTCTGCACGAGAAAGCAGCATGATCTAGCTCGAGACGTCCCTATATACTGAGCTGCACCATGCCTGCATATCTGCCGTTCCTCGACGCGGATCGGACACATTCGTTCGGAGTTGGGCCTCTCTCTCTTCGGTAGATTGGTTACGCCGGCGACGTACACGATGATGGCGGAGAGCTTAGGGGACCTGGTGTCCATGCTGGCTCCCGTGCTCGTCGTCCTGGGCGTGGCCGCGGTGGTCGCGTCGGCGTCGGCGGGCGCTGGCACGCACGAAGTCGAGGCGCAGGTGGACGCGCAGGCGAGGGAGTGGGCGCGGTTCGTGTTCGGTTCCTCCGAGAACGCGGACCAGCTCGTGGATGGTGGCGGCGGCCGAGCAGACACCCGGTGGAGCGTTGAGGGCCTGAGCTAGTAGCCGGTCCATTCGCCGTTGCTCTTGCTGTGAATTGATGGACGCGTGTGTCTCGTCTGCTCGTGTAGGAGACCGTTGCAACTTGCAAGCGCCGGGTTTCAACCTTTTTCGAGGACTGTTAGCAGGTTGGTTTCACCGCTGTTTTTTCTGGAAAAGGATAGTGTTATCATCCGGGGGATCGCGCGTCTCGCGTCCCCCGGCTCCTACGCGCGCCGCGTGTCCCCCATCCTTGACCAGAAAAGTCGCTCGGGGGCCCACCACGATGTCTTCTCTCGTCCTCACACCTCCAGTCATCACTTTTCCCCCAAATTCCCAATCGATGCAGCAGAGCAGGTGCGCGACGACGCATCGGTGTGCTGCCGCCGACGCGCCCCGGTGGGTTGGTGCCGACGCGCCCCCTACTTGCTGTCTTCTCCCACTGTCCGCGACCAGCTCGACATGCGCCATGGTCGGTCTCTCTCCTCTGCATCGAGCTCCGCAGCCCCGCCTCCGTCTTTCCGAACTACGGCGAGCTCTGCTCCGACGAGCATAAAGTGCGCAGCAAACCCACCGGTATCCTCCCCCAGGATCCCTCCGGGGCGCGGCGGCGCAGGCTGCGGCCGTGTCCAGGTGGATCCCGCCGTCCCTCTCCTCCCACAGGCTTCCGCCGCCGCGCGCCCTAACATGTCGCCCCACGTTGCCTCGTGGAGCACCGGAGCCGGCTTGTTTTCCCGTTGGAGCCGTCGAGCACCGGCGCGGTGCTGCAGGTGGGCTCCGTTGCTACCTCATCTCCACCTCCGTCAGCCGCGTCGCGTCGCACCAAGCTCGTCGGTGCCGCGCTATCGATGCAGCAGAGCAGGTGCGCGACGACGCATCGGTGTGCTGCCGCCGACGCGCACCGGTGGGTTGGCGCCGACGCGCCCCCTACTCGCTGTCTTCTCCCACTGTCCGCGACCAGCTCGACATGCGCCATGGTCGGTCTCTCTCCTCGGCATCGAGCTCCGCAGCCCCGCCTCCGTCTTTCCGAACTACGGCGAGCTCTGCTCCGACGAGCATAAAGTGCGCAGCAAACCCACCGGTATCCTCCCCCAGGATCCCTCCGCCGCGCTTCGCCTGGCCTGCGCCGCCGCGCCCCGGTCGGCTGCGGCCGTGTCCAGGTGGATCCCGCCGTCCCTCTCCTCCCACAGGCTTCCGCCGCCGCGCGCCCTAACATGTCGCCCCACGTTGCCTCGTGGAGCACCGGAGCCGGCTTGTTTTCCCGTTGGAGCCGGCGAGCACCGGCGCGGTGCTGCAGGTGGGCTCCGTTGCTACCTCATCTCCACCTCCGTCAGCCGCGTCGCGTCGCACCGAGCTCGTCGGTGCCGCGCTATCCGCCCGCGACGTCGAGCCGGGGCTGCAGGGCATGGCACGGGGATGCAGATCCTTGCCCTCGGCGCCATAGCCGAGGCCTCAAGGTCTTACCGCCATGGCCGGAAGCCTCCATCCTCGTCGGCGTCGAGCCCGTCTGTTAGGCTGACCTGATCAGATACGATCTCCCGGAGGTAGTTTTGGTAGTTGACGTTTGTTAATCAACTTGGACTCCAAGTTTACTTGTAAACCGCCTATGTAACTTGTGCATATATATACATGAGATACGAGCTGAGGCAAGCCATCGAGTTGCCCGCATCTATTCCAATTACATGGTATCAGAGCACGTTGCTCCTAAACCCTAACCCTTCTCCCTCCCTCCTCTACCGCCATGTCTCCCTACGCGATCGCTGCCAAGCTTCGCGAGATCGAAGACAAAGAAAAAGATCTAGCCCGCCGCGCTCAAGAACTCGACGAGCGCACCACCTCCCTCAATAACCTAGCCGCGACTGCCAATCAAAATGGCAAGCTCGCCACGGCCGAAAACACCATATCCTCCCCTCCTATCCAACCTACCTATGCCACCTCCACCAAACTTGTTCCAATCACCCTCGATCTCAACGCCGGCAACTACACCAACTGGCGCGAGCTCTTCCTCGTCGCCCTTGGCCGCTATGGCCTGACAGCTCACGTCCTCGGCAACGCCGACACTACTCCCTCCGATACCTCACCGTCTTCATATTGGGCGCGAGATGACTTCACGGTGCTCTCCTGGATTTACGGCTCCATCTCCATCGACCTCCTCGGCATCGTCATGCGGCCCGGCTCCACCTCCCGCACCAGCTGGAGGCGGTGTTCCGCAACACCCCGCAGGGTAATCTCTCCATCAGCGACTACTGCGCCAAGCTCAAGAACCTAGCCGACTCCCTCACCGACGTCGGCCAGGCCATCAGCGACGAGACCCTTGTTCTCACCGTGCTTCGTGGTCTCAATGACTCTTATGTGCACTTGCGCTCGTTCCTCCCGTTTCAGGTTCCCTTCCCGTCGTTCCTGCAGACACGGTCGGCTCTCATCCTCGAGGAAACGCAGAAGAAGACTGACGCCAAGAATGCCGCGTCAACCGCACTCTGGGCATGCGGTAATAGCATCCTGCCCCATGGCGGGGGCGGCCCTCCACCTCCTCCAGCTCCAGGGGGTGATCGCTTCGGGGGCGTTCCCGCCGGGGGCGACCGTTCCGGTGGTCGCGGCTCTGGCTACTTCAACAACTACGCCGGGGGCGACCGTGCCGGCGGCCGCGGCTCTGGAGGCTACTTCAACAACTATCGCGGCAGTCGCGGCCGTGGTCGTGCAAGACGTGGACGTGGTCGTGACAGCCCATGGCAGTTCAATCCTTGGACCGGCGTCCCGACACGTGCAAATCTTCAGCAACAGCCGGCACCATGGCAACCTCGCACACCGGCGCCTTGGTGTTCTCCCGATCCAGGTCTATTGGCGCTCCCCCGGCTCTCGCGACACCTCAAGCCTACACCGCCTACGGTCATCCCTCCAACAGCTACGTCCACCAGCCGCCACCACCACCGGCCTCTCATCCGCCGGCTCTAGATCCCGCGCTCATCACTGCGCTGAACAACATGCAGCTTCCCGGCAGCGATTGGTGCATGAACTCCGGCGCATCCGCTCACATGGCATCCGATTATGGTAATTTCACCTCTCTCAAACCTTGCTCTTCTCAACTTGTCACCGTCGATAACGGCGCCACTCTTCCTACTACCCATATTGGCTCTCAAAATATTCAATCTAACACTACACCTCTTTACCTTCGCAATATACTTGTCGTTCCTCACATTATCAAAAATCTTATTTCTGTTCGCCAATTCACTACTGACAACAATTGCTCTATCGAATTTGATCCCCTTGGTTTTTCTGTGAAGGCCCCTCCTACCGGGACCGTGATTCTTCGATGCAATAGTCCCGGCCCTCTCTACACCATGTGTCAGGCTCCTCGCCATGAAGCCCTCACCGTCCACCACTCCATCGAGCTTTGGCGCCGCCGTCTCGGACATCCAGGCCTTCACACCATGCATCATGTTCACCAACAGCAGCACATCCCCACAAATAAATTAGGATCCTCTCCATGTCACGCTTGTCAACTAGGAAAAAATGTTAGACTACCGTTTTTTGCTTCCACCTGCATTACCACTAGTCCTTTTGAACGTTTGCATTGTGATCTTTGGACATCTCTTGTACCTAGTTCGTCTGGTTTTTGCTACTATCTTATTATCGTTGATGATTATACCCACTATTTCTAGAGTTTTCCTCTTCGCAAAAAGTCTGACGTCTATGCTACTTTTGTTGCATTACATGCTCTTGCACGCACCCAATTCAACCTATCCATTCGCTCTGTCCAATGTGACAATGGCAAAGAATTTGAAAACACCAAATTGAACACCTTTTGTACAGCTAATGGCATACTATTTCGTTTTTCCTGCCCATACACATCTCAACAAAACGGCAAAGCAGAACGAGCCATCCGCACCACCAATGATGTTATTCGTACTCTCCTTTTTCAAGCATCCATGCCTCCATCCCAATGGGCCGAAGCTCTTCACACTGCCACATATCTAATCAAAATCCGAACCACGGCTGCCCTAAACCATAACACACCATTCTTCTCTCTTTTTGGCCAACATCCCCGCTACGACGACCTTCGTGTTTTCGGTTGTCTATGTTATGTCAATACTGCATCCACTGCAAAGAACAAACTTGCACCCCGTGCCACTCGTTGTGTCTTCTTAGGTTACCCCTCTCGGCATCGTGGCTACCGCTGCTTTGATCTTCAAACCCGCCGCATACTCATCTCTCGTCATGTCACATTCGATGAACACACCTTCCCGTATGCTCTCTCCAACACATCCACTACCACCGCGCCAAACAATGATCCCTTGGATCCACACCTACAAACTATACCCATCTCCATACCTACCACACCCCTCACTATAACCGACCACCACTCTATCCCTCCAACCCCAACACCTCCCACCTCACCTGCCGCGGCAGCCCACTCTCCCGCGTCGCCGTTCTCTGCCGCGTCTAGCCGTCCTGATGAAAATCCTGCGCCGCCATCTCCACCTCAGACACCCCTTATACCACCACCCAGCCCACCTCCAACCAACATTCTGCCACCACCTAGCCCACCGCATCATCGTACTCGACAAACAACCGGACGTCTTCCTGGTCCTCCAGACCGCCTAAACCTCTCTGCCATTACATCATCCCCTATACCTCATAACTATTTAACTGCTCTCCGCGATCCTGCCTGGCGTCAAGCAATGCAGGACGAGTATGATGCACTCATGCACAATTCCACATGGACACTTGTCCTTCCTCCTCACGGCGCCAATATTGTCACCGGCAAATGGATCTTCCGCCACAAATACAACTCTGATGGTTCCCTTGCACGTCACAAAGCTCGGTGGGTCATTCGGGGTTTTACTCAACAGCCTGGTGTCGATTTCGACGAAACTTTCAGCCCTGTAGTCAAACCAGCCACTATTCGAATTGTCCTCTCTCTTGCTCTCTCTCAGTCCTGGGCCATCCATCAACTTGATGTTAAAAAGCCTTTCTCCATGGAAATCTAACCGAAGAAGTTTACAGTCAACAACCTTCAGGCTTCGTTAATTCTCAGTTTCCCTCTCATGTGTGTCGTCTTCAAAATCCTTATACGGTCTCAAACAGGCACCCAGGGCTTGGTTCCAACGTTTTGCATCTCATGCTAGATCGAACGGCTTTCTTGAATCTAAATCCGATGCTTCTCTCTTTACTTATCATAAGGGCGATCACACAGCTTACCTACTTCTTTATGTTGATGACATAATCCTAACTGCCTCCTCTCCTATTCTTCTTCGTGAAATTATCACTACACTTGGCTCTGCATTTGCCATGAAAGATCTCGGACCCTTGCATCACTTTCTAGGCATCTCTGTCACTCGCACGTCCACAACACTCCATCTCTCTCAACGACAATATATTCTTGATGTTCTCTCTCGGGCTGGCATGAGTAACTGTCATCCTTCCCCTACACCGATTGACACAAAAGCCAAACTTCCAGCCTCGGCTGGACCTCCCTACTCTGACCCCTTCCATTACCGTAGCCTGGCCGGAGCACTACAATACATCACTCTCACACGTCCTGAAATTTCATATGCAGTTCAACAAGTCTGTCTTCACATGCATGATCCACGTGACTCCCATTTTAATCTTATCAAACGAATTCTGAGATATCTTCGCGGGACTCTTGATTTCGGTCTTGTTCTTCACTCTTCCTCTTCTCACAATCTAATTGCCTATTCGGATGCTGATTGGGCTGGGTGCCCGGATACAAGACGATCAACCTCGGGATTTTGTGTGTTCTTAGGAGACAACCTCATATCATGGTCTTCACGACGACAACCAACTGTGTCTCGCTCGAGTGCTGAGGCTGAATATCGTGCTGTTGCTGCCGTGGTTGCTGAAACTTGCTGGATACGTCACCTTCTCATGGAACTTCGACGTCCCATTGACACTGCGACCGTTGTTTATTGTGACAATGTGAGTGCAGTATATTTGTCTGCCAATCCAGTTCAACACCGCCGGACTAAGCATATTGAGATAGACATTCACTTTGTCCGAGAGAAGGTTGCCATTGGTTCGGTTCGTGTTCTTCATGTCCCATCCAGCTCACAGTTTGCGGATATATTTACCAAAGGGTTGCTCACGGTATTATTTCATGAGTTTGTATCCAGTCTTCACGTTAGTAAACCTCCCAGCTCAGACTGCGGGGGCGTGTTAGGCAGACCTGATCAGATACGATCTCCCGGAGGTAGTTTTGGTAGTTGACGTTTGTTAATCAACTTGGACTCCAAGTTTACTTGTAAACCGCCTATGTAACTTGTGCATATATATACATGAGATACGAGCTGAGGCAAGCCATCGAGCTGCCCGCATCTATTCCAATTACACCGTCCTTGCCATCGAGCTCGTTTTCTGAGCCAGTCCCGCCGCCATGGCCGGTGCCAGATGCGAGGAGCATCTCCTCGGTGCCCGCTCCGTGCGGTCAGCGAGGGGAGGAGCAATTCGCAATGGCTGTGAGCGGAGGACGCTGGTGCTACCGTCCGGCAGCGCGGCGGTGCTACCGTCGTCGGAGATTCAAGCTATCACCGCTGATGCTACCAGTCGCGGGACGATGCTGCAAGAGCTGGCAGAGCTGCTGTCAATGGTGATTGGGGGGGCTGCTGTCAATGGTGGTCTGCATTGATTGCTACGAGCGGAGTGTCCCATTTGGGGATTTCTGTGCGGCATAGCAGGATTTGCTACATAGTCTTTTTTTTCTTCTACATTTCTGTTCTCATAATGCTACCACGCTTTTTTGTATGTTTTTAACCAAACCTAGAACAAATGATGCAACAATGCTATGATAGCATCATTTTTTATTCTACCATAGCACAATGTTTTTGCTACGATAGCACAATTTTTTGCTACAATGTCTCCGGCGAGCTCTCCCCGGACTTCTTTTGTCCAGCGGTTCTCTTTCTTTTGTTGTGGCCGAAACAGTTTTTGCTTCAATGAAGCAAATGTGGCAATGCTACCGACGGTGCATGGTATTGCTACCGACAAGCCGACAATACTACCGGCGCGGTGTTGCTACCGACGGCACGCGGTTATGTTACCGATGGCGCGTGTTGTTGCTACTGACGTGGCGATGATGCTACCGACAATATGCAGCAATGCTACGAGCGGATGCTACCATGGCACGGCGGCGTTGCCACCGTCGTGGTGGTGCGGTGCTGCCATGGCCTGGCGGCGCTGCTACCGTCATGGTGGCACGGTGCTGCCATTGCACGACGGCGTTGCTGCCAGGCATGAATGGCGGTGCTGCAATGAAACGAAGGTCGTGCTACCATGATGGTACGACGATGCTTCTAGTCGCCGGCGACGGTGGTGATGTCATAGTAATGCGGCCGTGTTATCGAAAAAGTGTGGTCTTTGTTACAAGTGATTACTGTAGGGAGTACAAGTGCTCAATGTAGGGAGGACGTACGCGTGTCGTTACCAGGATGCGGAGGATGGGAGGACGTGATTCCCCGGCGGTAATGTAGCGTTTCCCTCGCGGGATATTTCCAGGATCCCCCGCCTCCTCTGTGACTGTTAGACACGTGTCCGTGTCCATTGTTTCTGCCAAATCCCACAAATTATGTATTGAAGCAAGAACTTCCAGCTTTTGCTTCACTGAAGCAAAAAAAAGGTTTAACCACAAATAGAAGAAAACAACTTACTAGACAAGCAAGTCCGGTGAGACCTCGTCGGAAAACTCGCCGGAGACCTCGTAGCAAACAGTTTATTCTATAGAAGCAACATTGGAGCATTTTTTCGACACAAATATAAAAATTTACAGAAAACAATGCAGCATTTCGAGAACAGCAAAATAGCAAAATAATTATGACTATGTAGCAAAATCCCGCTGCCGCAGCAAAATCCCCAAAGGTGATCCCCGCTGGTGCCTGGTTGCAAAGTGGAGCAGTGTTGGTAGCAGGCCCGACCACCGTTGGTAGCAGAGTTGTCCAACGCTTGACGCATCATTGGCCCCGGTAGGCGGCATCGGCGACGACTCCGGTTGGCAGCATCCGCGACGACTGATGGTAGCATCGCCGCCCTCTGCTGGTAGCATCAGGGACGGTCGTTAGTAGCATCTGCACCATGTGCCGGTAGCATCAGCGGGCATCGAGCGTGGATGTCAACGCCCCTAGCTATAGTGGAGGCCTGCCATGGCTGCGGGGAGCCGGAGCCCGGAGGTAGGGACCCTCGGAGGTCTTTGGAGAAGGTCGACGATGATAACATCGATGCAGAGAAGCGCGACGAGACGGAGCATCTCGGCGGTTGGTGCATCTCCGATATCGAGGACGGCTGCGAGCGGGGCAGAGCTTTGCCGGCGACGCCTACTGTCGGAGAAAAGGGGCGGTACATGCCAGTGGTGCACGAGGAGAGGAGATCGGGACGAGTTGGCGATGGGAGGCCCTCATCCGAGGAGAGAGGATATCGGGGCGAGGCGGCGGCTGAACCTCACGGGGGCGAGGCGGCGGCCGAAGCTCGCCGAGGCGCGCATCGGCGGTTGCTCGAGTAAACGGTGACGTCACATGGATGTGGGGGCAGCGGCGCTGTCTCCCGAGCGAGGTGCTTCAGCTAGAGGGGCAGTAGTTGCGGATGGAGCAGTGGGGGACTCCACGCCGGAGAATCTGGGCGACGCAGTACGCGCGACCCCTGCGCGGCGTGCGAGCACCTCCGCGGAGACGAAGGGCAAATAGTCAACTCGGTTTGGGGCGGGTCCACCACGTGGTTGGGAAAGCGACGTTCCGTCGTCTTTTGTGCGGAAGAAGGCACGCGGGGCTGTAGGGAGATCGGATGGCCACGCAGAGCTCAATCATACGGCTGTCGACCCGCGGGATCGGGCGGAAAGATCCCCGGGGGACGCCTAGCGCTGCCCGTTTTTTTTTTTTTTTTGAAAGATTCACCCCTGTTGTTAGCTAGTGTCATACAACACGGAATAAAGGACAATTTGTGCCAAGTCCGAAAGAACTACCCGTCCACACACAGTTGCCTTTGATTTTTGTTCGAGCTGACAAGGAACCAAGCAGATCAAAATAGGTGAGATAAAAAAAAAATAGGTGAGACAAAAACAACAGGTGCGATGAAATACAGAAAGAACATTCCTCGCGAACACAAGGCAGGAAGAATTATGGCTCTAAATATAGCGGCGAAAATCAATAACAAAATCCACATCAATAACCAAGCAGGATTAGTGAGTCCATCCGTCGGAAGGGGAACCTATGAAGTACTGCACCCTGCAGGCCGGGTCATCGTGTTGAGGTGAATGATGCGGAAGAAAGGTCAAAGAATGAAGCCTAATAAGGAAAAACATAACTACAAAACATGAAATATATTGAGTTTCACTAGTACATTAAAACAGTTAGTTGATTAGCATTTTTCAAAAGGGAAGCTCTCCGGTGCTATGATTAGTGCAGGTAACTAACCGTTTTTATTGCAAAGTTCGTACAGTAAGTTTTACAAACTAAAATGAACATGACACATTCTCAACCAAGCCAGTAAAGATTACACGGAGCACTTAGGCAACACAATTGGCATATGAACTAATAACTCATACTGCTTCAAGGAGTTCGCTCGGTTGTGTGATGAATGTCACAGTTAAGTGCAAATTGACGTCCCCCTTCGGTTCAGCTCAATATATTTATCCCAATGTCTTCCATTCTCACGCCTCCGCATTACTCTTTCAGTAGCTACACACAAAGGTGACGATTTTTGGTAAGCAAGTCTATTCTCATATCTCATAACTACCAGCGCAAATTATATGACTTCAAATCTCTTTTGTTTCTTTAGGAAGAGTATGGACCGATATGAATAGATTTGAGAGGGTGCGGGTGACCTGAGGAGCAAAGGTAATGCGTGCGTGCGAGTATATATTGACAAACGCTTGTCAGATGTTACTGCGGTGTAATGCATGGTAGATGAAGCGATTTGAATACTCTTTTGTGTTCGAAAAATTCGGTTAAAGTTTGTGTAGTTTGACTTTCAAAAAAATTATAGCCCTATTTTGAGGAATGGAGGTAATATGCGAGTAGCGTCGGTACTGAAATTATCATATGGAGATAGGGAACCATGAAGCAGGCCGGAACAACAAACTTGTTTCCTTGTTTGTGTTCTTCCCGCAAACAGCTTTTGGGCCCGTTTAAAATTGGTGTAAAATTTGTGTGCGCACATCGATTTCAAAAGCGAAAAAATGTTCAAGAAGCCTTCACAATCACAGCTCCACTCACGTGATGCACGGCCGCTGGTTGCAGGTGTGTAAATAATTTGGATCTGTATTCTGTACACAGACTGCTTCAACTTTGACCGCCGAAGTAGAACTTGGCTCAGAAATCAGAATCCGGTCCGAATTCTGAACGATATCGGGCGTGGTCGTAGCCATCCGTGTGGGTAGGCTGGCCATGATCTGGTAGAGCCATCCGCAAAACCACGCATGTTGTATTTGTAGTGGTTATAACTTTCATCTTTTTTAACATAGGTGAGGTCATATTCCATTATCACACTTAAAACGTGTCTTTCTGACATACCCAACAGCCAGTAGGACGATTGAGCAGGTAGCGGCCAAGGAGGTCGCCGGCGAAGTTTGCGGTGACTGCGTATAACGATGATGGAGCGCAGACCGTAGAGATGTTAAAGGTGAGGTGACAGTCACAACAATTTTTTTTTTTGCATGGGACAGTCACAACATTAACATATCCAATTACTAGCACACCATGTAACTAGCACACTACCACACCAACAATGGAGTTTGTGTTGGTTACAAACGACGGCGATGGAGTGCAGCCTCTAAAGAGTTGAAAAAGTTAGGTGGGACACCCATGCACACCATAAACATAAACATGTTTACTAACAAGCACACCACGAGCAGATTCACTAAACCGCATACCACGAAACGTGTACACATACACAATATAAGATGTATTCGTCTACAGCCACCGAAACAAAAAAACTTATAACATGAGAGTTTCGAATGCGTGCGATCAATTTGATGAAATTAGTCCAAAAAAAGTTTCCAACATAAACTCGAAATTCGAAACGTTCGTTCATTTCGCCTTGGCTACCTCGACCTTGCGGCCTCGCCCCAATCGACCACCCGCGCGTGCGCATCGTTCCGAAATCCGATCGAGCTCCTTTGTTCGAAGGCATCGCCCTTCCGATCCACCGCGCTTCCCGACCAGACCCTAACCCCACCCGCTCCTTCTGACGCCATGGGCACCGAAGATGCGCTCCTCTCGCGAGCCTCCACCTCCAGGCACCGCCGCCGGCCTCCGGGCGACGACGCGGACGAGGCCTCCTCCCCGAAGCGCCAAAAGCGTACCCATCACCGTGATCACCACCGCCACGGCCACGGGGACAGGGGAGATCGGGAGGAGGCCCCGCGGACGTTGGCGGCGAAGCCGGGGCAGAGCGAGGCAGAGGACGGTGAGATACTAGATGACGCCACCGCCGCCACTACGGGGCCGGTTGCCATCTTCGGCAGGGCGGGGTCGGTGTTTGGCAGTCTGGCACCTGCTCCGGTCTGTTCCGAACCCCCTGCTTTCCGTTGCCCTTGGGTATAGGTTATTTTCGTTACCCTTTTCCACTGATCCATAATTTCATATATTTTTTCGCTTGAATTTTTGTTGGATTTGTGCGGTTGCTGTTGTTGTAATCCGCACAGCCAACATTATCTGTTACAGTGGCAGGGTATTTACAGATCAACCCAATAAAATCTGGTTTAAACTTTATAGGAAGGTGTGCGTCTTAGGCCATGTACAATGGTAGACGATTATGTGGGCTCTTAAAGAGAAAGAATAAAGATTGCGAAATTAAAAAGTCGCCTAAGCGTCCGAACTCACAACGCAGCACGCTAACTCCAGACGCTAAACTGCCGGCCCTCGCTGCCCCTCACACAGGAAAAAAACTAAGCGCTTGGCGCATGCTTTTGCGTCGACGCCAGGCTTGACTCTGGGATTCGAAGGTCTAACCGCTAATGGCCCGGGAAATAATTCTGTCGGGGGGCTGCCCCCGGGTAGGGCAAAGATGATGAGTTATGAGCAGTTAAGGTCTAACCGGATCAAGAGCCGGCTAAGTTATCCGGGTCGGATCTCAAGGCGATTCGGTCAGTCCTACTTCAAGCCAGTGAAAGAAAAGACCAAAGGGGATCCGGTGAGGTTTAACCGGATCCAGGAAAGAAGAGCCGGCTAAGTTATCCGGGTCGGTCAGGAAGGACCCGGGTAGGGCAACTCGGATGATGCACAGGGGCCAAGTAATGTCAGTAAAAGTCACGGGCACTGTAAGGTTGCTGACCGGGGCTCAGAAGACAGCAAGGTGCTGCCACAGGTTTTCCGGGTCACAAGCCCCTAGGCGCTGACTCGGCCTATTCGGGAAAGGGGCAGTGGCTAGGCTACTGTGGTCTACACTGCCTTAAGCTCAAAGAGGAAAGATAAGCCTGTGGTGAACAGAGGGTGAGCTGGGCTGAGTGACAGTGGCCAGTGTTTGTCCTGTTCTCCTTGTCCATGCCATTGTCCTCTGCGGCCAGGGGCAAAAGGGTAATTCGGTTACTGTATATAGGCAACACCACCTCCTTCTGTGGGGAGGATCGACCATTGTGAGCATCATTTCCCCCCCAAGCTTCATCTTCTACCTAGAGCCCGTTCCTTTGTTCATCATACAGCTCAAGGAGCGCTCTGTACTTGTAAACACTTGAGATATAAGAGAGTAGGCTAGAGCTGCAGTAGGGGTGTTACCTCCACAAGAGGGCCCCGAAGCAGGGTACATCGTGGTGTTCTTCGCTGTTCTTGGTTTGCTTTGTTCTTGTTGATTCCTGCGAGGTTCTTGTTTGGTCTTCATGCGTGCTTCGTAGGCGCGCAAACCCTCCCCGGTTCCCCCAACGCCCAAGCGAGCCCACACTTAAGCCATACCCATGGCATCTGCCGTGACACCACCACGACAGTTGGCGCCCACCGTGGGGCAAGCATTGGCGTTGGCTGGGGTTTCCATCCGGACGGGCTCCGTCACTGGTGCCGGCGAGCGGGTCCTCTCCGGGCTCGTGTGCAAGCTCGGCGAGTTCAACTTCATCAGCGACAACGCGGGGTGCTTCTCCAACAAGCCCTTCCCCGCGGATGGCTTCCTCATGACGCTGGGCAGCTTCGTCACCTACGTCGCCACCGAGCCAGTTCGCGAGTACCCGGCGCAGGTGCTCGTGGCTGCGGATCCTCCTCTTTCCGCGCAGCTCGCGGAGGGCGTAGCGCTCGCCCTGGGAGCAGCGTGGAGGTCATGGTGGCTGCCGCAAACGCTGCTGCAGGCAAAGGAGGTGCCAGCACGAGCGTGCCAGAGGAGCTGGCCACGCCAGTCGATCCGGATGACATGCCGACTCGGACAGCTAAGTTCCCTAAGGAGAAACCCGATCCGGTTGGTCCCCTTGGCACGTCAAGCAGGGGTGCTTCCTTAGAGGGTATCTTGGAAAAGCTAGCTCGGCCAGTGGCTCCTGGAGCAAATGTTGATCTTACTGTAGCTCAGCTAGAGGCAGAGCGCCTGAGGTTGCAAAAAGAGGCTCGGTTAGTGATAGAGTCTAGGCAAGAGTTTGATAGAGACCTGAGAGAATACAATGCTGCCAATGGTATCACAGATGGCTTTACTCCTGTAGTGCACCGCTCGCGCAAGAAAGCCGAGCTACGTAACAGAGGCAAGGACCTCAACGACGAGTTGGCTAGAGCTGCAGGTTCGAGCTCAAGTAAAGCCACTAGTCATAGGTCCGGAACAGGCAAGCCGGTTTATAGCTCCCCGGCTAAGAATCTTAGGGCTGCAGCAGCAGCGCGAGCTGAATTAAGTAACCTGACCGGGGATGCTTGGCGCAAGCAGGCGGAGAGAGTGAATGAGCTAGTGGATGTGTGCAACAGGCAGAATGAGGCCTACAGGAAAGCTAATCCGGATGCTGGTGGTTCCCGGGTAGTTGTCTCGGTTAGGGCTGCTAGCCAGAAGTCTAAGGGGCAAGCGTCCTCTCCGCATGTTGGGATTGACCGAGCCCAAAGTGTGAACTCGGGTAAGAGCAAGCAGCTGCAAACTTATGATGCGGTATACGCAAGCAAGCAACTTGCAGCCCAAGGAAAAGGCGGACAAGGCAGAAACAGTGGTGGTCAAGGCAATCCGGGTACTGGAAGGGAGAATTCGGCTGGCCGAGGTCAACCGCCTCGCCACCCCGGACAGCAAATGATGGCACAGGTGCAGCAGCAGAGTGGTGGCCAGGTGGGCTACCGTTATGACGATGGCAATTCGGCTATGGCGCGAGCCGGATACCAGACGTATGACAATGCACTGGCGTCGAGACTGGGGCCTCGGATGTTGGATCCGGATGATCAGCGTCTCAAATTGGACAGAATCTACCAGTCCGAGAAGCTGGAAGAGCAGGGCCCACCGGGTCCACCATGCTTTGGACCTCGGATAATGAATGAGCCAAGTGTGCCTTTGTTTCAGCTCGGCCGCAACACGAAGCCGTATAATGGGAGCACCAAGCCACAGGATTGGCTGACGGACTATGTATCATCAGTGCACATTGCGGGGGGCAATCGCCGATGGGCGGTCCGGTATCTCCCGCATATGTTAGAAGGTCCAGCCCGGATCTGGTTGAATAACTTGCCGCCGGGTAGTATCAATTGTTGGATGGATTTGGAACAGGCGTTTAACAGCAACTTCTCCAGCACCTACAAGAGGCCAAACCGACCTCAGCTCCTGGCTGCGTGCAAGCAGGAAGAGAGGGAGACAGACCGAGAGTATTTGACTCGGTGGAGCAACATGCGCAATTCTTGCGAAGGTGTAGTGGAGGAGCAGGCCATTTCATGGTTTGCACAGGGATGCAGGCATGGTACACCACTTTGGCAGAAACTCCAAAGAGATATGCCGAAAACCCTGGCAGATATGATCCGGATAGCAGACACGTATGCGCTGGGTGATCCAACACAGCCCGCATTGGATGCAGTGGGAGCAAACAGGAGGCAACCAGTTAATAACCGAGTTGGACCATTAAGGCCTAGTGACCGACATGAATTCGGTTACAAGAGAAGAGATCCGGATTACAGATACGGTTCTGATCAAGTTGCTGCGGTAAACATGGATCAACCCGGTGGAGGAGATGCGCAGAGGCAGAAAACTGATGGTCCAGCTTGGAGGCCGAATCAAGGTGCTTGGCCGAAGAAAGTGTGGGAGGGACCAAGTCCACCTCTGACTTTTGAGTCCAGATTAGATGGGCCTTGCTGTTATCACACCACCGATCCGCGCAAACCGGCTAATCATTCGACCCGGAACTGTAGTTGGCATCACCGCATTCAGGCGGAAGGTCAAAGAGGACCACCTCAAAGAGGTGCTCCTAGACCGAATTTCAGGCCAAACATGCCGCTAACCGGAGCCAATGCGACCCCGGTCAACGCTGGAACTCCAAGGCCAGCAGCAACGAAGCCGGTTAACCTGGTGAACATGGGAGGCAGTGACAATGGTGATGGCCCAAGTAGGCAAGGTGGATACCCTGGGAATGATTACAAGGAAGCACATCAGAGTTATGTGGTTTTCGTGACCGAGCCAACTGACAAGAAAAGTCAGTTGAGACGAGCAAAGGAGGTGAATGCCGTGATGCCAGCAGTTCCAAAGTACTTGAACTGGTCTGAGCAGGAGATCACTTGGAGCAGGGCGGATAACCCAAGGATCATGCCAAGCCCAGGGAACTATGCACTGGTGGTGGATCCAACTTTGGTTGGACCCAAGCTGAACGTGAAATTTAGCCGAGTCTTGGTCGACAATGGCAGTGCCATAAACATCATGTATCGGGACACAATGATCAAGTTGGGTATTTCGCCGAATCAGTTGCAACAGAGCAGCTGTACTTTCCATGGCATAGTACCCGGGGTATCTTGTTCCCCCATGGGTAAGATCTGGGTAGATGTGTTGTTCGGTACCAGGGACAATCACAGGCTTGAGAGTCTCGAGTTCGAGGTGGTGGATTTGGAAAGCCCATACCATGCTCTGCTTGGCAGGCCAGCATTAGCCAAGTTCATGATATCTACTCATGTGGCCTACCTCAAGATGAAAATGCCTGGCCCGAATGGTGTTATCACCGTTGCGGGAGACTACAAGAAGGCCATACAGTGTGCTACAGTTGGTTCCAACTTAGCCGAATCACTGGTGATACAAGCTGAAAAGAGCAAGATGCACGAGGTGGTGGCAATGGCGAAGTCGGCTCAGTTAGGCGTGCTGGCCATGACCAACCCGGATGGCGGCGCAACCTTTGAAGTGCCCAAGGAGACAAAGAAGATCCCCATTGACCCGGAGAACCCAGAGCGCATGGCCATCATTGGAGCCGGTTTGGGCGAGAAATAGGAAAGCGCGCTCTGCCATTTCCTCCGTGAGAATCGGGATATCTTTGCATGGTCGGCTAAGGACCTGCCTGGTGTTCCGAGGGAATTGGCAGAGCACTCTTTGTTTGTCAGGCCAGAAGTAAAACCGGTTAAGCAACCGACTAGGCGTCTCTCAGAAGATAGAAGAAAAGTGGTGCTCGATGAGCTGGCTAAGCTACTGGCAGCCGGATTCATTATGGAGGTGCTGCATCCAGACTGGATATCCAATCCGGTTCTGGTAGAGAAGAAGAAGGACGAACCAGCTGTGGTCAAGGTGTGGCGCATGTGTATAGACTTCACCAATCTGAACAAGGCGTGTCCGAAGGATCCATTTCCTTTACCTCGGATTGATCAAGTGATCGATTCCACTGCTGGGTGTGAGTTGTTGTCTTTTATTGATGCGTACTCTGGTTTTCACCAGATACCACTGAACCCTAAAGATCAAATAAAGACTGCTTTTATTACCCCGTATGGGGCGTATTGCTATCGTGTCATGTGTTTCGGTTTGAGAAATGCCGGTGCTACTTATCAGAGATGTATGCAGAAATGCCTACACTCCCAGATGGGCAAAAATGTGCAGGTCTATGTCGATGATATTGTTATCAAAACTAAAGAGAAACATACTCTCCTCGGGGATCTCGAGGAGACATTTGTGAACTTGAGAAAATATCGGTTGAAATTGAATCCGGATAAATGCACCTTTGGTGTCCCGGCTGGAAAGTTGCTTGGCTTCCTTGTATCAAGCCGAGGCATTGAAGTTAACCCGGCTAAGATCCGAGCCATAGAAAACATGAAATTGCCTAAGTGTCTAAAAGATGTGCAAAAATTCACCGGGTGCTTAGCCTCATTAAGCCGGTTTGTGAGTCGGTTAGGAGAGAAAGCTTTGCCCTTATATCAATTGATGAGAAAGAGCACCGGGTTCACATGGACCCCACAGGCAGATTCGGCTTTCAATGAGTTGAAAAAGATGTTGTCCACTGCTCCAGTTTTGGCATCACCTTTGCCGAGTGAACCGATGTTGCTTTACATTGCGGCCACTAACCGGGTCGTAAGTGTGGTTATTGTGGTAGAAAGAGAGGAAGAGGGCAAATCCGTGCAGAGGCCGGTGTACTATTTGAGTGAGGTGATCTCAACTTCGAAGCAAAATTATCCTCACTACCAGAAGATGACATATGGTGTGTACCTGGCGGTCAAGAAATTGAAACATTACTTCCAAGAGCACCCGATTACAGTGGTGTGTGAAGCTCCAATTGCGGAGATCATTGGGTGCAAAGATGCAACTGGCCGAGTTGCCAAATGGGCGATAGAAGTGTCTCCTTACACACCGCATTATGAGAGAAGAGACGCTATCAAGTCTCAGGCTTTGCCGGATTTCCTTTGTGACTGGGCTGAGATGCAATATGAGCCACCTAAACCGGATTACAATTACTGGAGGTTGCACTTTGACGGTTCCAAATGCAAAATCGGGCTAGGTGCTGGAGTGGTGCTCACATCACCAAAACAGGATCAATTGCGATATGTATTGCAGATTCATTTCTCAGCGTCAAACAATGTAGCCGAGTATGAGGCACTGATCCATGGGCTTAATGTGGCTCGGGACATCGGCGTTCGCCGAATTGAATGTTTCGGTGATTCGGATTTGGTCGTACAGCAATCTTCTGGAAATTGGGATGCTCTTGATGCCAATATGGCACTGTATCGGTTTCATGTTCAGAAAATTTCGGGATTTTTTGAAGGCTGTGAATACAAGCATATACCTCGGCTGGAAAACCAAGCTGCAGATGTTCTGTCAAAACTCGGGTCGTCTAGGGAGGCAATCCCACCCGGAATATCCTTGAATCATCTAAGGGTCCCTTCAATCAAACCGTCGCCTGATTCCGAGTCGATTTTTATTCCCAAGCAAGAATCCGAAGCTATTCCTATGAATGTTGACGTTGAGTATATCGAGGAAGACCCGGGGACTGCATGCCCGGACTCGGGGACTGCTCACGCAGATTCGGAAAATGCTAACCGAGTCTTGGGAAAGAGGAGTAGAGATGATGATGCTAACCGGATTGTGGGGAATGGACAGAAGCTGATAGAAGAGATAATGGCGGCCAAACCTGTGGAAGAAAATGAGCACTTGTTCCCTTTGCATCCAGTACCAGAGTGGGCTGAAGAGATCATGAAGTTCATCGAGGAAGGAAGCTTGCCAAGCGATGAGACCAAGGCTAGGCGTGTCCAGAGGAGATCCAAGGCTTATACCATCATCAACAAGGAGTTATACAAAAGAAGTGTAACCGAGGTGTTGCAGCGCTGCGTGGAGCCAGCAGAGGGCAAGGAGATGCTCCTAGAGATACACCAAGGTGAATGTGGACATCATTGCAGTACAAGAGCCCTGGTGGCTAAAGTGTTCCGGCATGGATTTTATTGGCCCACTGCTCATGCAGATGCGGAGGACATAGTCCGCAGGTGTGAAGGATGCCAGAGATTTGCTAAGCAAACACACTTACCCGCATCGGCACTGAAGACAATTCCTATTACTTGGCCATTTGCGGTGTGGTGTTTGGATATGGTGGGAGATTTCAAGCCGGCTAGGGGCAACATGACACATATGCTGGTGATGGTGGATAAGTTCACCAAGTGGATAGAGGTGAAACCAATACGGAAAGTGGATGGCCGTTCGGCTGTAATCTTCTTGAAAGAAATCATTTTGAGATACGGATACCCTCATAGCATCATCTCGGATAACGGCACAAACTTTGCTGTCGGAGAGTTTGCCCGATTCTGCATGAATAAGGGGATCCGGTTAGACATAGCCTCAGTGGCACATCCAGAGTCCAATGGGCAAGTGGAAAGATCAAATGCTCTAGTGTTAGCCGGCATCAAGGCTCGTCTCATTGAACCATTGTTGAAAACTCCAGGGTGCTGGATAGATGAAATCCCATCAGTTCTATGGGGTCTAAGGACTACACCGAATCGGTCGACAGGCTATACGCCATTCTTTCTGGTGTATGGGGCAGAAGCTGTCCTACCCACTGACATAGAATATGATGCACCAAGGGTGGCAATGTACACTGAAACCGAGGCAAAGGAGGCCCGGGAAGATGCAGTGGATCTGCTAGAGGAAGCAAGAGAGTTGGCCCTGTCTCGGACAGCAATATACCAGCAAAATCTCAGGCGTTATCATAGCCGGAAAATCAGTCCTCGAGTGTTTCATGAGGGTGATCTAGTGCTGAGGCTGGTGCAGCGCAGCAAAGGCCGACACAAATTGTCACCTCCATGGGAGGGACCATTCATTGTGAGCAGGGCTATGCACAATGACTCGTACTATCTTATAGATGTACAGGAACCAAGGGAGGATGGCTTGGACAGACCCGGACAGGAAACCAAGCGACCTTGGAATGTAGCTCTGCTTCGACCCTTCTACTCTTAAAGGGCGCAATGTATGTATTTCAATTTATCATGAATGAAATCGCAGTAATCCGAGTCTGGACTCGGGGACTGCTTCGTCCTTATGCGTGTGTTGTTTATTACGGCTTTGTTTGTTGCCGTTCATGTGCCGAATCGCTTTGAACCTTGTTCTGAGTTTCAGTAATGTATGTTGTGTTGTTGATCTCGTGACTCGACTGACAAACACCAAAATGGTAGTCAAGAGCAGAGATGAGGAATATGGGAAACATGAAAATGGACACGGGGACTCGGTCCAAAACCGATTCGGCACATGTCGTTTACTAACCCCTGTTATTTATTTTTTCGTTTATGTTGAATGATTCTAAACCACAACTCGCATGTTTCAAGTACTGTATGCTATGATTCCTATCTTGTGACTCGACTGTCAAAACACCCAAAGAGGTAGACAAGAGCAAAGATTTGGCAAAAGTAGTAAACAAGAAAACAGACTCGGGGACTCGGTTTAAGATGATCCAACATAAACCTTGTCCGGATCACGTTAAGCATGATAAGCATAGTCTCGAAAGAACTTAAAATAGTCTATTACATCTGCTCCCGGCATACCGGGGATTTAATGTTTTTGTTAAGTACTTCAGGGGCAGCGGACTCGGTCGCGGCAGACTCGGTCATAGGAGTTTCAGTTGCGGGAACTTCTGTGGGAGGAGCTTCGGTTAGCGGAGCTTCGGGCGCGCGAACCTCGGTTACGGGTATTTCGGTGGAAGTGGACGCGGTTACGAGAGGTTCTGTTGCTGGAGCAGATTCGGAAGATGGTGGCGCTCCGGAAGTAATCTTGACTGGAGAGCTTGAAGGATGGGCGGATTCGGAAATTTCCGGATCGCGTGAAGCCTGTTTAGTAATCACAGTCAAGTTAGTGGCTGAAATCACAAAAGACTCGGTTGGAGTTTGTTCGGTGAGCTTGGCCGAGTCGGAGGCTGGTACCTTGCTGGATTTTTCTTCATCAGACTCGCCCTCTGAGTCGGCATATTCTTCAGCGGAGGCGTCGTCTGATTCCTCTTCTTCAGTGTCTTCTCCATCCGAGTAGACTGGAGCCTCCAGATCAAGATGCTTGGTGCGTGCAAATTCGGCCATGAAGTTGGCGGCTTCTTCACGGATCTTGATCCGGATAGGGTCTGTAGCCCATGAAGAACCCTCGCGAAAGGAGCGCACTTTGGCAAGGTCAATCAGCTCGTACCAGGACATGATGAATAACAAAGCTGCGTCAGCACCAGCGCGGGCAGACGAAGACCTCCACTGTTTTAACCGGGTCATTGCTTGATCCAGGTCTCTGATCAGCTCCTCCACGGGCACAACTTGCCGCGCTTCAGGAAACAAGATTCGGTGAGCCTTGAGACTTGCATTAAGCAGACCAATGTGGGAATCCTTCAGAGGAGCAATCCGAGCCTTAAGTGCTGTAATATGATCTTCGATGTCCCATGTCTCGGATAGGGGAGCCTCGGTTAATTTAGCTCTCTCAGCTCGGGCGTTTCGCACAGCCTTGGCGGCTTGAAGCCGAATGCTGGTAAACTCTCCTACAAACAAATAAGCTAATACTGAGTTCAGCAAGAAGGAACACAATCATATGTATCGGTTAAGAGCAGAAAGAAAAAAGGGGATTCGGTGAACTTACGATCCATGTCATCGTTAAGGCTAGCAAGTTGAGCCAGCCATTTCGCACTGGCCGCTTGGTGAGCAGCCAGTTCTTCTTTAGCAGCTTTCAGTTCAGCTTCAGACTCGGCCACTGTGGTTTGAATCTGCTTATCCATTTCGGCTCGCCTCTGTAGCCCGGCGTGCAAAGTGTCTCGCTCCTTCTGAATTGTATCTTTCTCCTTTTGGAGCGTGTCTCTCTCCCTCCGCAGTGCATCCCGCTCTCCTTTAACTTTGTTCTTCACTTTTTCAACCCGGTCAAGCTCCCGCTGGACTCGGGCTACCTCTGATTTTTCCTCGGATAAAGCACGCTTTGCTCTTCCTCTTTGCTATTCATCTTGAGGACCAAGGCATCAAATGATTTTTGGAGCTTGTGGTACTGGTTGGCAAGCTGCTTAAAGAGGTCGCTGCGAGTGCCCGTGCTTTCCTGAAAGAAAGTAGATAGCGTCAAAAGAGACTCGGGGACTGATACCCGAGACAAGGTGGAGCCAAAACAAATCTCGGAGATTGGCCGAGACTGACCGAATCGGTTAAAAAGAAACCCGGGGACTGGGGGTCTCACAGTTTTTTCAGTTAAGAAAAAGATCATGATCAAATTTTTTAAAAGATTCAAGCCGAATGACTTTCTTACTCCAAAGAGTATCAGTCGTTCGACCCGAATCTCGGGGACTGGGTGTATACTATTTGATCATGACGAACTAAAAGCAAGATTCGGCAAACTTACCTCGAAGACTTGGTGCGATGCAGTAAACGCAACCTTCACTGAATGAAGAGATTGCATCATTCGGCTAGGACCAGCAGGGTGCGGCGTTGCAGCGGAAAAGCCTGGTGCAAGGTCCACGGCGTTCCAGGCCTCAATAAAGTCATTGGCAGTGCTGAGCTTAGGCTTGGCTTGGCCGGATTGAATGGCAGAGGAGGTAGCGGTGGTTTGCTTGACAGCAATCACTTGCTTATCCGGAGTGGAGGAAGTTGTGCCAAAGACAACTTGAGTCGGCTTGGGTGGAGGTGATGCACCCGGGGTCTGTCTCTGATGTTGCGGTTTCTGTGGTTTCTCGGAAGTTTGTTGCTGTTGTTGCTGCTGTTGCTGCTCTTCAGGGGTTACTTGTGGTTGTTGCTGCCTCGGTTTCTTCTTCTTCTGCTGCTGCTCTTGGCTCAGTGCAGATTGAGTTGCAGGAGCAGGACGGGAATCCGGCTTAGGTGTGGACTTAACCGATGTCTTAGCCTTTTCCTTCTCCAGCTCCTTCAAAGGACGTGGCCAGCTTGAATCTCGGATTGGAGCCGAGGTTTCCTCACTCTCCAAGTCGATAACCGGCTCTGAGATGGGAGTCGGCTGGGGAATATTGGTAGTTGGGACACGCGTGGGTGAGGTGGCAGTTCGGTCAGGAGACTGGGTTTCCATGGCCGTATCCAATGGAGGAATGGGAGAAGAGATGGATGAATGAGTCTGCGCGGTGATGAGGACATCACTGCATAAAGCAAAGCAAACAGTTAACTCGGATAGATATGACTCGGTTAATAGAGGAAGAAAGCAAATAAAGTTCGGTCAATGTTACCCCTTGGTGGTGGGCATCGGTTTGACACGGCTCGGCTTGTCGCCGGATTTCTTTCTTCGCTTGGTCTCTGGGGCATTTGTCTCGGGCGCCTCAGCGCGTTTCCGAGATGTCTCTTGGGTATCATCTTTGGCTGGAACATAAGGTGGTGGTAACCATGAAATCGGAATAGCATTGATGGGTTCTAAGATGCAGCAATCTTCATCTTCCTCGTCGGAAAGGTTGTGAGTGTTTGATTGCTTACCCTTGCGGACTGGCTTGGCACGGGGAATGGGCAAATAGTCATCCGTATCCGGATCTTCTTCGCCCTCGCGCGGCGGGCTGAGATCCGGTGTCCATGCCTTGGTGGAGAGATCTCCGTCTTCAGTAAGTTGGCGATCAAACAGCTACAAAGAAGGTAATGCGAATCCGGATCAGGCCGCGGTTATGCGGATGAAGTAGGATTGGGTTCGGAGAGTGGTGAGCTAACCTGTGGAGGAAGTTTTTCCCGGTAGAATGGCTTTACACCCCACCGCCATTTGTCCGACATCTCATTGACAGCAATGGCGTTTACCCGTCTGAAGACGGAAGCTTTGTTAAGCTCGTGCTTGCTGATCCGGGTAGGATCTAGTGCGCCACGCATGTGGCATATCTTGTGGTCACGCCTTTGAAGAGGGCTGACCCGGCGAGAGATGAAGGTCCGGAGGAGGTCGTCAGAGATCATGCCATTCTTCAAAAAATCCTCCAGAGCGGTGTGCACTGTCTGGAGTTCAGCAATCGTTTCAGCCGGATTGTAACCGAAGTTCAGCTCGGCTCTGGGCGGCTCCATCCTGAATTCGGGCAGATTAAGAGCGTCATGGCCCTCAGCGCTCTTTATGTAAAACCAGGTCCTTTGCCATTTCTTCACCGTGTCTAGGCCGGTGACTCGGGGAAAGGCGGATCCCTGCCGTGGCGTGATGCTAACCGAACCGCAAGCGGTCAGCTCTTTCGGCTTGGTACCGGGATGGTGTGCTTGCGAAGGTGGAAGTACTTTGCCCATATATCCACACTCGGCCAAAGACCGAGATAGCCTTCGCAGAAGGAAGAGAAAGCTGATAAAGAGACGAAGGCGTTCGCCGGGAGGTGGTGAAGCTGTAATCCGAAGAAGTCCAGAAAGGCCCGGAAGAAGTCACTGGCAGGTAACCCGAGCCCGCGCTCGAAGTGTGCTATGAATACCACGCGTTCACCGGGTTCGGGCGCCGGTGCGAGTTCTTTTCCGGGTCGGCGGCAGATGGCTTGGGGCGTTATGCGTCGGGTGGCTCGTAGCCATTCCAAGTCATTTTTGGTAACATCAGATCCTTCCCATCGGCCAGGGGGAAGTTTGGCCATAACCGAATCGGTCCTGCAGCAAAGAGTCGGATAACCGGGTCAGGAAATTCGGAATCCATGGGACCAAAGAAGAATCGGATAACATTAAAGCCGAATCCGATCTATGGTGACTCGGCTAATCCTATCCCGGGTAGGGCTAACCGGGTCCGGTGGAGAAGGTGAAGCGGTTGGAAGTCGCAAACATCTTTCCGCAAGTTTCTAGGGTTGGGAAGATCTACAGCGGTGGTAAAAAAGAAAGAAAATCACGGGTAAAAACATGGTTGAACTGCTCCAACGGGGACAGGTGTATCTAGGCCAGTCTATTGCGGAACTTGGACAGAAAATTTGCGGAGTGTGCTACGGCAGGAACACGGGCTTAGATACGCATCAATCTACCAAGAACAGGTGTGTGTATTCCGAGAGTATGAACTCGTCACGGTGGCTATGGCGAGAGGAGGAAGAACTTACAGTGCGAGTCGCTCGAAGGAGGAGTTCGACGGAGAAACGTCGGAGATGGGCGCGAGGCGCGGCTCCGATGGTCTTGCTCTGGTACGCTGTGCGTCCCTGGCGCGGCAACCTTGAATGGCGAGGTTGCGGCGGCGTCGATGGAGCGGGTTAGTGGAGTTGAGAGGAAGAAGAAGGGGAAAAACCACCGCGCCCTCTTTATAGCCTCCAGCGGTAACTGCCCCCCACTACCGCGCGGTTACCGGAGCACGGTTAGATCCCTTGCGTCGCGGAACTCTGTGGCAGCTGCTGTGGCCGTGTATTTCAAGCACTCGTGGCCACGCCGCAGAATTGGAAGCGGTGGAGCGGATCCTATGTGCCGGTCAACGGAGAAAACGAGGAGACGTGGTCTTCTGGTCAAACACACTCGAGTACCCGGTGGATCCGGATAACGAGCTGACAACCCGGGTTATACGGCTTTGCACAGGCTTTTCCTGCCAAATGTCCCGGAAAATTCGGTGACAGCTAGAGGTGATCCGGTTAGTGATGTTGGTTTAGAATCTGGAACGGCCCTTCAGCCGATGCCGTAGGACCGCACCAGCTTCGGGGACTACTGTCGGGGGGCTGCCCCCGGGTAGGGCAAAGATGATGTGTTATGAGCAGTTAAGGTCTAACCGGATCAAGAGCCGGCTAAGTTATCCGGGTCGGATCTCAAGGCGATTCGGTCAGTCCTACTTCAAGCCAGTGAAAGAAAAGACCAAAGGGGATCCGGTGAGGTTTAACCGGATCCAGGAAAGAAGAGCCGGCTAAGTTATCCGGGTCGGTCAGGAAGGACCCGGGTAGGGCAACTCGGATGATGCACAGGGGCCAAGTAATGTCAGTAAAAGTCACGGGCACTGTAAGGTTACTGACCGGGGCTCAGAAGACAGCAAGGTGCTGCCACAGGTTTTCCGGGTCACAAGCCCCTAGGCGCTGACTCGGCCTATTCGGGAAAGGGGCAGTGGCTAGGCTACTGTGGTCTACACTGCCTTAAGCTCAAAGAGGAAAGATAAGCCTGTGGTGAACAGAGGGTGAGCTGGGCTGAGTGACAGTGGCCAGTGTTTGTCCTGTTCTCCTTGTCCATGCCATTGTCCTCTGCGGCCAGGGGCAAAAGGGTAATTCGGTTACTGTATATAGGCAACACCACCTCCTTCTGTGGGGAGGATCGACCATTGTGAGCATCATTTCCCCCCCAAGCTTCATCTTCTACCTAGAGCCCGTTCCTTTGTTCATCATACAGCTCAAGGAGCGCTCTGTACTTGTAAACACTTGAGATATAAGAGAGTAGGCTAGAGCTGCAGTAGGGGTGTTACCTCCACAAGAGGGCCCCGAAGCAGGGTACATCGTGGTGTTCTTCGCTGTTCTTGGTTTGCTTTGTTCTTGTTGATTCCTGCGAGGTTCTTGTTTGGTCTTCATGCGTGCTTCGTAGGCGCGCAAACCCTCCCCGGTTCCCCCAACGCCCAAGCGAGCCCACACTTAAGCCATACCCATGGCATCTGCCGTGACACCACCACGACAAATTCCTAGCGTCCTTGTTAGCGTCTGCCGTTGTACATGCCCTTAGTATTGTTACCTAAGTTAAACTTAAACTGAGTATAAGGCAATTCCATGCATTTCTTTAAAGTTTTGGTGTTTTATTACTCTGAAATGTCTGAAGCATATTTATAATACTAGTACATATTTTTTCTATAAACTTAATCAAACTAAGAAAACCTCGACTTTGGACTTGATCTGTATTCCCTACATTCCGAAATAAGTGGTGTGGTTTTAGTTTAAACTTGATCTAGGCGGTATTTAGTTTCCTCTGAGATCTGAGATATTTTGCATATAACCAATAAATCAAGGGCAACTTCCGTGGTCTAGATGCTGAAGGGAACTCCTTCGCTGCACACAAAAAAATAAATTAAAAGCTTCATATCTTTGTCCAAACAATCAAACATTCTGGGAAAAGATTAATAAAGCCTTCAAATGTTTGTTCGTAAATAGTCGAGAAACTAACACAAGCCTTTCATAGCATTTTTTTTTGCGGGGAACATTCTTTATTTTTCTGACGAAGATAGTATTCATTGTTACCTAATAATTGACAAGATTATTGTCATACCGTTGAGATATCATCTGTTACCCTGTTAAGCAAGAGAAGTTATTGTATCATATTTACAATATCTAAACACTACTGTCATTCTACTTTTGTATTGTTACATTTATGCAACTTGTATTATTTATCTAGCACAAGCTTGTACGTTTGGGTATATCTGAATTACTGTTGATAGTTTGATACCAGACTAGCGGTGCTGCATAGATTTCACCTGATAATGACAATACACTGGGCCAAGCATACTGACATAGAGCTGCAGGTCAGCGCGTGCTAACAATATATTAGGAAGAATCTTTCTTATATAATCCTATGGTTCCTATTTTTCTGGTCATGCTTTTTTTCGAAAAGGCTTTTAGTCATGCTTGCTTTTCTACTACTCGAGGAACTCACTTTGAAGTTCGTTTAACTGTAGGAATATGATGATAAATCTGAGGCAAATGTGTTACATGCCACTCGTTTGGCTAGTGATCCATTTGAAAAATATGATGTTTTAGACAATGAACGGAAGTCAGATCATACTTCTCATGAACCTGAAAATGGAACCATCGGTTCAAGTGATGCAGTAAACATAATGAACAAGTTGAAAGGATGTCAAGATTTCCACAATCAAGAAGTGGGAGGGAAATAGAACGCAAGGATGCTGAGGTGAATGATACAGAAGCAAGATCAAGTTGTTTCCAGAAAAGAGATTAACAGGATGCAGAATGGAAGAGATGAATGTCATGCTAGATCTAAAGTTTCTCAAATAGAAACCATTCTATGAGATATCCTTATTCAAGAAAGCGTAGTGAAGCGAATCATATGAACTGCTTGAGGTCCACTAATGCTTATAGAGAAACTAGTTCTGAATTCTATGGCCTGCGAAATGTTGTGAGGGATGCTTCTGAACATGAGAATGGTGGTAGATGTATTGAGCTAGATAAATATTCAACTAGGAGGTGGGGAACTGGAACTGGGAACTATAAGGAAATGGAAAAGTGTAGCATGGACAGGGATAGACGAAGTAGTAGCAGGAGACACAAAGATGATGATGGAAGGCGAAAGGATATAATTAATGATAGATGTAAAGTGACAGATGCGGTTAGCGACAGACGTGGAATGGAGAAACTCAGTGGTGACAGAGGCATGCGACACTTTAGGGCCAACAAAATGGATGCTCATCGGACTGGAGAGTTAAATAGTGAATATGAGTATAATGAATCTACACAGGCGAACTATGGTTTGTCCAGCAAGTCCAAAGACATGACCGCAGAAGAAAGAAATCTGAGAAAATCATGGATGAATCTTGCAAGTAAGGTTTCTCTTTCTCATATTCTCTTGTTTTGTGGCCTTAATTCGGTTGTTTTTAATTTAAGTTGTTGCGTGATGATGTCAGGGAGGAAGATCAAGATAACTTCGAACACTTAACAAAGCAAGAAGATGATGCTGAAGAAATTAAGGAGGAAGCAAGAAAGAGGAGGGATGCTATTCTGGAGAAGCACAGACAACGCCAGTTGCAGAAGCAACAGCCGGGACCTGTGCCTAGCCTTGATAGTAAAGGTAACCTGTTTTGACTAAACTAAATCATATTTCTGTGTGAAATGTTCTTCTGTTATGTAGAAGTTATGTTATTAATATTTTGGTAACTGAGATTTATCTTGGGCAGAATTAACATCACTGGATAGAGATGCCGCTGCTACTGGAGTGAAACATTCTAATTCGGTCATTTTAAGGGTGGAGGGAAAGATTGAAACTAATCACGAGCCATCAAATATGGCCCTTAATGGAAAGTCTCCTTCTACCCAGCCTAACATTTCAATCAACTTGGGGTTATCTGGTGATCAAACGAAGACAGATGTTTCAGTTTTTGAGGAGAGCATTCCTGTGGTAATAATCCTTTTTGCAGTTGCTTGTTTGCTTGACATTTTCTTAACCAGGATTTTTGTAATTGACATCTTTGGAATTTTATAGGGTGAAAGATCTTCAGATATACTTTGCGGTGATATTTTTGGAGCCTCACCTATTAGAGTTCGAAAATTGGTAAGTTTATTCGGTCCGCTTTCTAATATCTTCAGTTGAACTGTTATTACCACTGAAATTTCTTACTTCAGTTTTTTTTCTATTTTCTCTCTGTTCAGAACAGTCTTGCTAATCCGCTGAGAATTTTATCTTCAATTTTCTTTCTAGGGAGCTATCACCAGTATATTGTGTGCTCGCCTATTGATAGCTGTGTTTTTGTAAGGTAATCAAGATGGTATGAATATCTGGAAAAATGTGCTTCGCGACAACTGGGATGATGAGCATGGATATTACAGTAAGCTCTATTGATCTTGCCTTTTCAGTATCTATTTCTCTGTTATTCCTACATTATGCAAGTTATTGTTTTTGCATTTTATACAGAGTACCACTTAGGGGAAGTGCTAGATGGTCGTTACAGAATTACAGCAGGCTATGGGAAGGGAGTTTTCTCCACAGTTGTCCAGGCAAAGGATCTAAAAGCTGGGAAATATGATCCTGAAGAAGTTGCCATTAAAATTATCTGCAACGATGACACAAAAGAAAGGTAAGCTGAGTTCACTACAACTGATTTCCTTTATAGACCATATATCCAATATGGTAAATAACATTGGACCTTGTGATTTTTCATTTTGATTGTACAGGTACAAATCTGGTAAGATGGAAGTTTCTGTACTGGAAAAATTGTCAAGTGCAGACCCTGAAGACAAACGACACTGTGTGCGGTTTATTTCTAGTTTTATGTACCGGGATCATCTCTGTTTAGTTCTTGAATCCCTTTTTATGAATCTTCGTGAGGTTATAAAGAAATTTGGTCGCGATATAGGCTGAAGGTTACTGCTGTAAGGACGTACTCAAAACAGCTTTTCATCGCGTTGAAGCATCTAAAGGATTGCAGTATCCTCCACTGTGATATTAAACCAGATAATATACTGGTATGTACTGGTATGTTGTCGTGGGGTCACTCTTCGACTACCCCACGGTGGGGATATCTGGGTCACGCCAAGCTCATCAGCCTTATGACGAGGGCCCAAGAAAGGCCCAAGGAGGACGACATGCGGCCCAAGATAGTCGACGTTAGGTCATGCGACTCCAGCCATGTTTGTAAGCGCCATCGGCACCGTTCACCTGAGACCTAGCCTACCATATAAAGGCTAGGAGGGTCCTTCGTCTAGGGTACGCTCATAGCCACCACCACAAACCCTAGCGAGATTGCCATCTCGCCATTGTAGCCACAACTCGCCATCCAATACCAGACAAGCAGGAAGTAGGGTGTTATCCTCCGGGAGCCTGAACCTGGGTAAACGCCTCGCTTGCCAGCCGTCGTGATCACCACGCTCATCTCTCTCCCCTTCAATCAACCCGGGGTACGCAACCCAGGGATTTGCCGAGTCCACACCTCGTCATATGTCTTCTTACCAAGTATCTTAATTATCTTTGGTATAGCTGGTCCTTGCAGAGCTTATTTCAAGTTCTTTTTTTCGAGAATCCTTATTTCAAGTTTTAATGAAACCGAAAAAATGACTTATAGACCAATGGTTACCCTTTGTGCTAGAATGCACAAGTATCTCTAACTGTATCATTTTGTAGGTAAATGGCTCTAAAAACTTATTGAAGCTGTGTGATTTGGTAGTGTTTGTCTGCCGAATAAATATATCACACCAATTCTTGTGAGCCGCTTCTACCGAGCGCCTGAGATAAGTGAGTTCTTGACGTGTACAATCATTTCATTATATCTCTTAGATAATTAAATTTCTGTTTACCTGCATGCAAACATAGTAACTTGTTATCCTCCTGCAGTTCTTGGATTGCCCTATGATCATTCATTGATATGTGGTCAGTTGGCTGTTGTTTCTATGAACTTTACACAGGAAAAATCTTATTCCTGGTGGGACGAACAATGGCATCCTTTGCTTCATATGGAATTGAAGGGCTCATTCCCTAAGAAGATGCTTCGAAAGGTAAGATAAATATGATATATTACTGCATATGATGCATGTACGTCTTCTGTGTATTTTTTAGAATAAAATTTTCATATTCTTCCTCTAACAAAATAAATGTTTTATTATTATACAGGGAGCCTTTACCAGTCAACACTTTGACCATGACCTTAATTTTCATGTCACTGATGAGAATCTGATGATGAAAAAGGTAATGCTGACCATTTATACTTCAATGAACGATGATACCCTCTTTTATAATTTTATGTTAAAGGAAATAGAATTGATATCTTTCTTTTCTGGCAGCTTGTGAATAAACTGCATATGAACGTTAGAGCAAAGGCTGTTGGTCCCAAAATAATAAAGCTTCCCAGGCGAGGATCCAAAAATGTTGACCAGGTTTAAAGATCTCCTGGAAAAAATATTTGTGTTAGATCCAGAAAAGAGCTTACTGTGTCGCAAGCACTTGGCCATCCATTTATCACTGGCAAATGAAATTAATACGATCATAGTACCTCTCAGTATTTAGTATTGTTGAGCTTAGCTCATTGTTAACTAAACCTTGGGTTTAACCTGTCAAACCCATGTGCTTATGTCTTTTCTGTTTGGGGCTGGAGCTTTACGATCATGCTACCTGAATGAATAGCTATCTTATCTTGGAGCATCTTCGTAATACTCCCCTCCGTCCCCATTTACATGCGTCCTTATTTTGCATGCACTATTTGACCATCAGTTTGATTAATAAAACGAGTGTATACCGTTTGGGAGTAGTATCTGTATGTATTGCTGTCTTCGGTAACTTGTATGTATTGCCATTCCAAAAGGGATTCAGTTCCTAAATTTACCATAATCTTTTTCTTTTTTTTAGCCGTTCTGGAGATCCCTTGTTGAAATGTATGGAAGACGTGTGTGTTGTAGACTTTAAGATAAACCGAAAACACTGGACAACTCTTTTTCAAGATCTCCCTCCTACTTAATAGGGATGTAAATGGATCTGATCGGATTTCGCCTACACCATATCCTTTACCACATTTTTTATCGATTGGGAGCGGTTTGGATAATACCGGTGGATTCGGAGTCGGCTATTTTTGGTCGCGGATTTGGAACAGAAACGGATCGGACTCGGGGAGGAAATAAAGAAAATCGGATCGGTAGTCGCATAAGTACATTGTCGAACCATACAACATAAAATAATATTCGATAACCTAAAAACCTAACAAACTGTACTCCATAGTTTGTATAATAAATATGTTAATGAGATGTTTGTTCAAAGAATTAAACCCGCAACTCACTAACGACAAATTGTGCTCTATTAGGTTAGACATTTAGGTAGAAAACCGGATTATTCAGATTGAAAATCATCGGATTATTTAATTTTCGGATAATCCATATACGGCTATTTGGCATACCATATCATATACCGTATCCGGTTGTCAAGTTCGGAATCGGATATCCTTATCCGTCCGATTCCTCAAACCGGATATGGATTCTTAAAAACGTTTCGAAATCGAATACGGTGTGAAAATTATCTTATCCGTTCACACCCCTAACATTTAAGCCGAAAACAAACAAGAGGATTTGAATTCACTATCAGCGTTGTTGCATTTGAAATAAAGAAATGGTTGTATTGTAATTATTGTTAGATAAAAACTTATAAGATGCAATGAATGAAAATTCTACCCTGCCAGATTTTTTTTTCATTGGACACATCAGAGCACATTAACTTGCATCGCAAGTTTGGCAGCACTGGAAACGAATTATTCGCACTGTTCATCATTTGAGCAAAAAAACCCCAATCGAACGGTGCTATTGTGGATCCCAAGTCAGTTTGCAGGTTCGTGCTTGGACTTGGAAATTCCTAAGCATATCACTCGCCTCGCAAGTACGTGCTCTGATTATGTATAAATTGACAATTTTTGTCTGTCGGCCTAATTTCTTTTATCCTGAAGCCACCGTCTTAGAGCTATGCACTACTCCAGGAGGAAGCAACTAAACGACATGGCAATGACTTATATCTGTCATTCTTGTATGCCATAACTATGTCTTCGAGTGTAAACTGTATGCACTTTCTTTTGGCGATAGTCAAAAGGGTGGAGGTGAGGTTAGCTGGTTAAAAGCGGAGGGAAGACTTGTGCGTATATATACATGAGCTTGACTGACAAGAAGATTTTTTTTTTTGAAAGGAAGGGCCAAAGGCCCCAATTTCAAATTTTATTGAAAACTGATAAGACAACATTTTGCATCTCACTTCCAGCTCTCACCCCAGGGGCATAAACACCTCCCCTGATGGGATTGAGCAAACCTTACCACCACTACTACTCTTACTGTTCTACCACTAAAACCAGCCTTCTGTCAGCACATACAAGATACTACATTCGACAGATATTACAAACAGCCCAACGGCTCACAGCAGATAACTAAAACATGACTGAAGTTTTTCCAGCTCACACACAGGTAGTTTTTCCGCGGCATCCCCAGCATGATACGATGTTTCCCAGGCTTTAGTGAACCGCAACACCAGCGGCTCCCCAACCTTGTTTTTGATGATAGAATTCAGTGGCCACCAACACCAACAGTCTTGCCCCTCTGCGTTGCACACTTCGCATATTTGATTTTCTGCAAACCGCCAAATAGGAAATGTAGCAGGGGTGAGACATAAGAAATATGGGAAATAGTGGGATGCCATGGTGGGTAGCTGCGCATGCCCATCCAACCATAGGATTGTATATAGGGAGCACACGGTCAACCAGAATCGTTTCCAAAGCAAACGTTTGAGAAAACGCCATCTAAACGAGAGCACGCCGCATCATCGCGCGAGAGCACACAGTCCGCACCACAGCCGTTGCTGTTTTTCGTCCATATGGCGGAGAGAAATCATGCAAACCGTGGAGGGGAGAAATCATGGAGAGGCAATGCATGCATGCATGGGACGCGATTCAGGTTTGCATGCATCAAACTACACGTTGCTCCCCATCTTGTTGACCATTTTGATGAATAATCTGCATTTGTGCCTAAAAATTTCTGGACCATATCGGTTGTTGCAATATTTGTTGACCATTTTGATGAATAGATCGCATTTGTGCCTAAAAATTTCTTGACTGAAAATGGGTGAAAAAGGGCAACATTCGGTTGTTGCAACTGTCAAATTTCGTGTGGTCACTCGCCCCCCCCCCCCCCCCCCCCCAGCATTTTTTTTCAAGCTCCGCCACTGCTCACCGTCTCCATCGATTCTCGTAGAGCTTGCGGTGCAACCTAGCCGAACTTGGCAGCGTAGATTCTGAAGCTTACCGATCTCCGTTTTTGTCACAGATCATCTTTAATTACAAGATGAGCAACGCGGACGGCACATGGATTGGACGTAAAGGCCGCACTCAAAGGAAAGCACAGCCACGAAGGCATTGAGTACCGGAGCAGGAATTCAAGCACGCAGCTTACGAAAACAGCCATCTGCTATGCGAGCTAAACAGCATCGTCGCCATGTTCACCATCACCTGCTTACGGAGGCGTTTTCATCGCTGCATGATTTACGTGTAAGAAGGAGAGAGAGCGCAGTGCACAGAGAACCGCCGCGCGTCCAAGTGCAGCGAAAAATCAAACGAGGCGGGCGACGTACACAACGGTGCCCGTGCAACAAACCACGCCGCGTTTGCAACATCAAAGAGTGGGCCGCCATGTCTGAATCCTACCGATCCCCGTTGATACAGATCAACCAAACATGACGAGTCGCACGCTCGCTTGCGTGCTAAATTTAGGCAGTGCATGCATGGGCGAAATGCAATGCAGCATGGACGCGGTGCAACGAAAACACGCCAGTCCAAGAATGCATACATGCACGCGGTGCAAGAAACACGCTGCGCGCCGCAACCTTTCAGGCTTGCGCTCAACAAGCTTGCGGGCGCGATGGGCGGATGCTAAAGCTTGGCCTGACGGACAGTACCAGCAGTCACGCGCGCAGACGTCTATTTTCCTGCAAGTCTTATCAAAGGAGGTTGAGTGGACGGTATCTGACGGTAGACAGCCTATGCGCAGCTACCCACCTGGTAGAAAATCCGCGTTGTAAGAAATATTATACTAGTTGGATCATGGAGGATCGCTCCGTTAAAACAAGCATTATTCCGGGTCTTCCAGACTGCCCAAATTAATGCAGCGACTCCTGTCGATACCAGGAACCTATCAGCAACAGCAAAGGTCTCTAACCAACTAGGTAACCCACGAAAACTAACAGGAATTGTCTTTAAATTGAAAGCACATCTAATTACACCCCATAGATATCTAGCAACAAAGCAGCTAAAGAACAGATGATCTATTGTTTCTTTGTTAGAACAAAACATACATTTTTCTGACCCTTTCCACCCTCTAGCTAGAAGGACATCTTTAGTTAAGATACTATTCCTAAAAGCCAACCAGAGAAAAACTTTTACTTTTAAAGGCGTTTTCAGAAACCAGACTTTTCTATAAGATACTTTTACTTGCGAAGCTTTAAGTGCAACATACAAAGATCTAACAGTAAATTGACCCGAGGCAGTGAGAGTCCATCTACATCTATCCTCCACTCCTTCTCTTAAGCGTACTCCCACACATAATTTCTTCAGCTTAACCCACATTTCAGCTAAGTCACCCCACATATTTCTTCTAAAATTGAGCACACCCCAACCTTCACTTAAAACCCTACCTACAGAAACTTTGTTACTATGCGAAAGATTGTAAAGCCTAGGGAAGCTATCCTTCAGGGGCTTCTCCCCTAACCATAAGTCCTCCTAGAAGCTTGTTCTTTGCCCATTTCCAATTATCTTCATACAAAAACTAAAGAAAAGGTCCCTTACTCTCATCAAACCAGACCAAAAATGGGAATGGACAAGTTTAAGCTTTACATGTGCTAGCGAGTGTGTATGAAGATATTTAGTTCTAATTAACTGCTGCCATAAACCCTCTTCATTCTCAATCTTCCATAGCCATTTACATTACAAGCAGATATTCATTACTTTAAGGTCTAACACCCCCAAACCTCCCTGTTCCTTGGGTCTACAAACCTCCTGCCATCTAACTAGGTGATATTCTTCTTACCCTCCTGTTCATGCCAAAATAATATTTTCCTAAAGAAATCATATCTTCTACATGGTCCTTTAGGAAGAGGGAAAAAACGAAAGCATATAGAAAGGTACATTGGTAAGACACGATCTCAACAAAATAAGTTTATCACCATACGAAGTATACTTCCCTATCCAAGCTCCTGCTTTCTTCTCTACTTACTTTCGGATGGTTCCAGTCGATCAATCTCAATCTTCTATTATGCATAGGCATTCCTAGATATTTAAAAGGAAGGACCCCCTCTACACAAGTAAAAATGGAAGTAAACTCTACACTTCTATCTTTAGCTTGTCCACAGCAGAAAACCTCGCTTTTCAGAAAGTTAATTTTTAGGCCTGACAAGTGCTCAAAGATGCATAAAAGCTTTTTAAGGTTCCTAGCTGAATCTAAATCATCCTGGAACATAAAAATCGTATTGTCCTCATACTGTAGCATTGCTAAACCGTCCTCTACCAAATTTGGAATCAATGGTTTGATTAAACCACTCCCTTTCGCTCTTTCTACCAAAACAGAAAGAACATCTACTGCTATATTAAATAGTATAGGCGAAAACAGATCACCTGTCTTAAACCTTTCATAGTAGGAAAATATTTACCTATATGATCATTTACCATGATGGCTACATTGCCATTTTTAACAGACTGCTTTACCCAATCTATAAACTTGGGGGGGAAACCTTTCATTCTAAGAATATCAAAAACAAAATCCCAATTTATCTTATCATAGGCCTTCTCGAAATCAACTTTAAAAATCACAACATCTCGTTTCCTAGCCTTCACCTCATGCAAAGTCTCGTGTAATAAAGCTATACCATCTAGAATGTTCCTGTCCTTTATAAAAGCAGTCTGTACTAGAGAAATTATTTTCTTAGCCAACTTAACCACTCTATTGTTGATAACCTTAGTGAAGATTTTGAAATAACATTAAGCATACATATAGGCCTATATTGTTGTATACAACTAGTATCTGTAACTTTTGGTATTAACGTCACCACTCCATAATTAAAAAGAGAAATATCTAAGTTACCATTATAGAAATTGCTAAAAAGGGCCATTAAATCATTACAATCAGTTTTCAGAACTTTTGGTAAAACTCTATAGGCAGCCATCCGGCCCCGGAGCCTTATTATATTTCATTCCAAAAACAGCTATCTCTACTTCTTCCAAGGTAAAAGGTTTCACTAGTTCCTCCCTATCTCGCATATCAGTACATTATCTAGCCAAACTTCCAAAGCCACACTCGCACAATTTTGCACAGGACCAAAAAGTTCCTTATAGTAAGACGTGGAATAATAAATATTCTCGTTACCAACTATCACTTTCCCCCTCTTGCTTTAAACTAGTTATTTTGCTCTTTCTCTTCTACAACTCGCTTTTGCCATAAAATACGCGGTTAGAGAATCCCCTTTTACCAGATCGGTTACCTTAGAACGCTGAAACCACTTTACTTGTTCTTCCCTTCTAATAACTTGCTGCTTTCCTTCTAACTCTACTCTCAAAGAGTACTTCTCTGTCGTGAGACCAAACATCTCACTCTCTTTATCTATATATCTATAGCTAATTAAGGATAGAGCATTCTTTTGTTTTTATAAAAAGCCTTATAATTAATGTCCAACCTTTCAGAGAACTCCTAAGTTCCTAGATCTATTTTGCAATTATCCATAATAATTTACCAAAATAAAACACGTTCCATACTTTACTGACTACATCATATAGATCTTCTCTCAAAACCAGCACAATTCAAATTTAAAAGGCTTACAAACTTTTTCCTGCTTTAACCAAAGTCAAGAATGAGAGTGAATGATCCGAGGCATCTCTAGTCAGCATATTAATAAAAGCCAAAGGAAAAACATTTCCCATTCCGTACTGATGATATACTATCTAGCTTCGCAAAGGTAGAGTTAATTTGGTTGTTAGACAAGTGTAACGTCTCCCCGGAATCTCAATCTCTTTCATATCCCACTGTTCAATTATAATTAAAAAAATTCGACCACTTAGATAACCTTCTACTCTTGTTGGTATCACTCATCTTTCTAAGCAAATTAAAATCTCCTCCTACAACCAGAGGAACGTTTCTAATAGAGAAAATATGCACTAATTCAACTAAAAAGGCCTCCTTATCTCTAGCATGCGGTGCCCCATAAACCGAAACAATATTATAGCATTTATCTACAGTTTTATCCTTTACCAACAGCCTCGCATGGAACCTCCCTATCTCAGAATCTAACACATTGATACGTCTCCAACGTATCCATAATTTCTGCTGTTCCATGCTTATATTATACCATTTGCTACATGTTTTATATACACTTCATATCACTTTTATGCATTTTCTGGGACTAACCTATTAACAAGATGCCACAGTGCCAGTTCCCTGTTTTCTGCTGTTTTTGGTTTCAGAAAGTTACTTCTGGAAATATTCTCGGAATTGCACGAAACAAAAGGCCAAGTCCCTATTTTTCCACACGTACACGGAGTCCGAAGGAGAGACGAAGAGCCACGAGGTGGCCAAACCATAGGCCGGGCGCAGGGGCCCACCGCGCCGCCTGGTGGTTTGGGCCCCTCGGGGGTCCGCCGACATCGCCCCTTCGCCTATTTATTCCCCGAGACGTGAAAACCCTAAAACACCGAGCCTTTCATCCAGAACATATTCGCTGCCGCCGCCGTCGTCAACCCTAACTCGGGGGGTTCTGAAGCTCTTCCCGGCACCCTGCCGGAGAGGGGAATCATCACCGGAGGGCTCTACATCGCCATGCCCGCCTCCGGAGTGATGCGTGAGTAGTTCATCCTTGGACTATGGGTCCATAGCAGTAGCTAGATGGTTGTCTTCTCCACTTGTGCCATCATGTTTAGATCTTGTGAGCTGCCTATCATGATCAAGATCATCTTATTGTAATGCTACATGTTGTGTTTGCTGGGATCTGACTTATATTGATACCTATGTGGAGCTGAATATTATATTATCATGTCTATGTCATTTGTGATCTTGCATGCTCTCCGTTACTTGTTGAAGCCTTGGCCAAGTGAATACTTGTGACTCCAAGAGGGGGTATTTATGCATGATAGTTGGGTTCAACCTCTATTTAACCTGGGATAGTGACAGCAAGTTCTAAGGTTGTAGATGTGTTGTTGCCACTAGGGGTAAAACAGCAATGCTTTATTCAAGGATGAATGTATTGTTTACATTACGCACATTACTTAATGCAATTGTCTGTTGCTTGCAACTTAATACTGGAAGGGGTACGGATGTTAACCGGAAAGTGGACTATTTAGGCATAGATGCATGCTGGATAGCGGTCTATGTACTTTGTCGTAATGCCCAAATGAATCTCATAGTAGACACCACACTCACACATGCATGTTATATGCACTTATCAATTGTCAATTGCCCAGCTGTAATTTGTTTACCCAGCATGTTAGTTATCTTATTGGAGAGACACCACTAGTGAACTGTGGACCCCGGTCCATTCTTTTACATCTGAAATACAATCTACTGCAATCATTGTTCTCTACTGTTTTATGCAAACAAACATCATCTTCCATTCGATACGTTTAACCCTTTGTTTTCAGCAAGCCGGTGAGATTGACAACCTCACTGTTAAGTTGGGGCAAAGTAATTTGATTGTGTTGTGCAGGTTCCACGTTGGCACCGGAATCCCTGGTGTTGCGCCGCACTACACTCCTTCACCAACACCTTCGAAGCAACCTCGTTTTCCTACTGGTTCGATTAAACCTTGGTTTCATACTGAGGGAAAACTTGCTGCTGCACTCATCATACCTTCCTCTTGGGGTTCCCAACTGACGTGTGACGTACAAGCATTGTTTCTGGCTGTTGCCGGGGAGATATTCCCTCGTCAACTTAGCGCTAGCAACACGTTTTCTGGCGCCGTTGCCGGGGAAAACCGAATTGCTTCTGCAAGGGGAGTCTCTCACACCCAATCTCTTTACTTTGTTATTTGTCTTGCTTAGTTTATTTTTATTTAGTCTTGTTTGCTCTCTTTATCAAAAACACAAAAAATTAGTTACTTGTTTAATTCGGTTTGTTTGTTTTTCAAAATGAATGCTCCTGAAGTTGAAGTTCGTTCTTTTAGGCAACTAGGAGGTGAAAATTTGAAAGATGCTTGGTATAGAATTAGTGATGCTCATCATAGATGTACTAAGAAACACTCTACCACTATCCTCCTTAGGAACTTTTATGTTGGTATCTCTAGTTGGTATAGGTATGTTCTAGACACTCTTACAGGTGGAAATTTCTTGGGTACTCCTGCTTTAGAAGCCTGTAATATTATTGAAAGTTTGGTAGGAACACCACCCACTAAAGATATTAAAATTGAGATCACCTTGGAGGATGTTATAAATAAGTTAGACTCTATGGAGAATTTTTTTCCAAATTTTCTTGATTGTATTGGTAAGACTAATGAATCAATAGCCACCATCAATGAAAGAATCACTGTTCTTGAGGATAATAATATCCATGACACCCAAAATCATAGAATTGATGAGTTAGAGGAAGCTATTGAAACCTTAAGTTCAACCTTTACTTCTCTTAAGTCTAAAAAGGAGAAAGTTTATGTGGGTAGAGAGCAAAAGTTTATGTATGTTCCTAAAGTGCCAAAACCAAAGACTCATTATGAGCTTAAAATTGATAAAACTTTTAGTACGGTTAAAGGTAATGAAAACACCTCCAGGAACATCTAAGATACCCATTGTTACAAGCTGTGTGTTGGAAGAAGCTTTTGATGATTTGAATGATTTGCCACTTGACAACACTTGATTTTCACTTTCTGCGCCTAGCTGAAAGGCGTTAAAGAAAAGCGCTTATGGGAGACAACCCATCGTTTTTATTTGCTGTTATTTTTGTTTTCTTTGAGTCAAGGAGTTTTGTTACTTCTGTAGCAACTCCTTTGTATCTTTATTTTATCGCAATGTTGTGCCAAGTAAAGTTCTATATTGAAAGTTGATGCAAGATTTGGATTTCTGCGCAGTGACAGATTTTTAGCTGTCACGGATTTGAGCTTATCTCCCTGTAGAAAATTCAAAAAATTCTGAAAAAATCACGCATATTCCTGAGATATGTACGCAACTTTCATTATTTTAGGCCAGATCCATCTGAGCAACTTAAGTGCCTCGAAAAAATTCGTCATTCCAGACTGTTCTGTTTTTGACAGATTCTGCCTTTTGTTTTGCATTCGCTCTTTTACTGTGTTTGTGTGGATTTCTTTGCTCCACAAAGCATTGGTGGCTGTAGCTAATGTCCAGAAGCTTTGGGATTGATTGTATCATTACAGAATATGAGAATTTTTGATTATGCACTAACCCTCTAATGAGAACTGTCTTGAGTTTGGTGTGAAGGAAGTTTTCAAGGATCAAGCGAGAAGGGTGATATTATGTGATCAAGAAGAGTGAAAAGCCTAAGCTTGGGGATGCCCCCGTGGTTCATCCCAACCATATTCAGAGAGACTCAAGCGTCTAAGCTTGGGGATGCCCAAGGCATCCCCTTCTTCATCAACAAACTTATCAGGTCATCTCTAGTGAAACTATATTTTAATTCTTTCACATCTTATGCGCTTTACTTGGAGCGTCTGTGTGTTTTATTTTTGTTTTGTTTGAATAAATTCGGATCCTAGCAATCCTTGTGTGGGAGAGAGACACGCTCCGCTTTTTCATGTGAATACTCATGTTCTTCACTTATATTTGTTGAGTATTCTTAACTAGCTACTGCAGTGCTTTTAGCTCCTGTTTTTCATGCATCTCTTCGAGCTGTTAGCACTTGTTTATAAATACTCTCTTGCTGCATTATATTATCATTTGGAGAGTTTATGTTTAAATAAATTGATTGGTGTTTGTTTGGAAGAAAGAAAATGCTACATGTAGTAGTTGGTATTGGAAAAGACATATGCATTCTTGTAGATCATTGTCTTGTTTCGATTTGATACTTTGCAATTGTTTTGAGCTCTCAAGTAGATCATGTTTAAGCTCTTGCATCATGTAGTTAAAGCCTAGTAGTGGAGAACTACCGTAGAGCTTGTTGAGACTTGGGATGCATATTTGTTCTCTCTAAGGTCTAGATATTTTCTGGTAAAATGTTTGAGCAACAAGGAAGACAGTGTAGAGTCTTATAATACTTGCAATATGTTTTTATGTGATTCTTGCTGTACCGGTTTATACTTGTGTTTGCTTCAAACAACCTTGCTAGCCTAAACTCTGTACTGAGAGGGAATGCTTCTCGTGCATCCAAAACTTGAGCCAAAACCCATGCCATTTGTGTCCACCATACCTACCTACTATGTGGTATTTCCTGCCATTCCAAGTAAATATTTCATGTGCTACCTTTAAACTATTCAAAACTTTATTACTCCTTATTTGTGTCAATGTTTTATAGCTCATGAGGAAGTATGTGGTGTTTTATCTTTCAATCTTGTCATTTACTTCTGACAGACTTTCACCAATGGACTAGTGGCATATACATCCGCTTATCCAATAATTTGCAAAAAGAGCTGGCAACGGGGTGCCCAGCCCCAATTAATTACAACTTTCATTAATAATTCTCTTCACATGTTTTGCCCTGATTTATCAGTAAGCAACTTAATTTGCAAATAGACACTCCTCCATGGTATGTGAATGTTGGAAGGCACCCGAGGATTCGGTTAGCCATGGCTTGTGTAAGCAAAAGGTTGGGAGGAGTGTCATCTATAAAGAAACTAAAATACATGTGTAAACAAAAGAGAAGAGGGATGATCTACCTTGCTGGTAGAGATAACGTCCTTCATGGGAGCCGCTCTTGAAAGTCTGGTTGACAAGGGGGTTAGAGTGCCCACTACCATTCGTTGACAACAACAAACACCTCTCAAATACTTATTTTGTGCTCTCTATATGCTTTCGAAAACTTAAAAAGCTCTAGCACATGATTTAATCCCTGCTTCCCTCTGCGAAGGGCCTATCTTTTACTTTATGTTGAGTCAGTTTACCTACTCCTTTCTATCTTAGAAGCAAACACTTGTGTCAACTTTGTGTGCATTGATTCTTACATGTTTACTTATTGCACTTGTTATATTGCTTTATGTTGACAACTATCCATGAGATATACATGTTACAAGTTGAAAGCAATGCTGAAACTTAATCATCCTTTGTGTTGCTTCAATGCCTTTTACTTTGAATCTATTGCTTTATGAGTTACCTCTTATGCAAAACTTTTTGATGCTTGTCTTGAAAGTACTATTCATGAAAAGTTTTTGCTTATATGATTCATTGTTTACTCTTTATCTATTTGTTAGCAAACTATAGACCATTGCTTTGAGTCACTTCATTCATGACATGAGCCTTGCAATATATTGATCAAGATTGTGTGAAAGCATGTCTCCTCAGAAATTATTTGTTGTTATCGTTTTACCTACTCGAGGACGAGTAGAACTAAGCTTGGGGATGCTTGATACGTCTCCAACGTATCCATAATTTCTGCTGTTCCATGCTTATATTATACCATTTGCTACATGTTTTATATACACTTCATATCACTTTTATGCATTTTCTGGGACTAACCTATTAACAAGATGCCACAGTGCCAGTTCCCTGTTTTCTGCTGTTTTTGGTTTCAGAAAGTTACTTCTGGAAATATTCTCGGAATTGCACGAAACAAAAGGCCAAGTCCCTATTTTTCCAACACGTACACGGAGTCCGAAGGAGAGACGAAGAGCCACGAGGTGGCCAAACCAAGGCGGCGCAGGGGGCCCACCGGCCGCCTGGTGGTTTGGGCCCCTCGGGGGTCCGCCGACATCGCCCCTTCGCCTATTTATTCCCCGAGACGTGAAAACCCTAAAACACCGAGCCTTTCATCCAGAACATATTCGCTGCCGCCGCCGTCGTCAACCCTAACTCGGGGGGTTCTGAAGCTCTTCCCGGCACCCTGCCGGAGAGGGGAATCATCACCGGAGGGCTCTACATCGCCATGCCCGCCTCCGGAGTGATGCGTGAGTAGTTCATCCTTGGACTATGGGTCCATAGCAGTAGCTAGATGGTTGTCTTCTCCACTTGTGCCATCATGTTTAGATCTTGTGAGCTGCCTATCATGATCAAGATCATCTTATTGTAATGCTACATGTTGTGTTTGCTGGGATCTGACTTATATTGATACCTATGTGGAGCTGAATATTATATTATCATGTCTATGTCATTTGTGATCTTGCATGCTCTCCGTTACTTGTTGAAGCCTTGGCCAAGTGAATACTTGTGACTCCAAGAGGGGGTATTTATGCATGATAGTTGGGTTCAACCTCTATTTAACCTGGGATAGTGACAGCAAGTTCTAAGGTTGTAGATGTGTTGTTGCCACTAGGGGTAAAACAGCAATGCTTTATTCAAGGATGAATGTATTGTTTACATTACGCACATTACTTAATGCAATTGTCTGTTGCTTGCAACTTAATACTGGAAGGGGTACGGATGTTAACCGGAAGTGGACTATTTAGGCATAGATGCATGCTGGATAGCGGTCTATGTACTTTGTCGTAATGCCCAAATGAATCTCATAGTAGACACCACAACTCACACATGCATGTTATATGCACTTATCAATTGTCAATTGCCCAGCTGTAATTTGTTTACCCAGCATGTTAGTTATCTTATTGGAGAGACACCACTAGTGAACTGTGGACCCGGTCCATTCTTTTACATCTGAAATACAATCTACTGCAATCATTGTTCTCTACTGTTTTATGCAAACAAACATCATCTTCCACGATACGTTTAACCCTTTGTTTTCAGCAAGCCGGTGAGATTGACAACCTCACTGTTAAGTTGGGGCAAAGTAATTTGATTGTGTTGTGCAGGTTCCACGTTGGCACCGGAATCCCTGGTGTTGCGCCGCACTACACTCCTTCACCAACACCTTCGAAGCAACCTCGTTTTTCTACTGGTTCGATAAACCTTGGTTTCATACTGAGGGAAAACTTGCTGCTGCACTCATCATACCTTCCTCTTGGGGTTCCCAACTGACGTGTGACGTTACACGCATCAAGCATAGTTTCTGGCTCTGTTGCCGGGGAGATATTCCCTCGTCAACTTAGCGCTAGCACACATCATATACATCATTATTAACACCCAAAAGAATCCCACCAGACTGTCCCACAGTAGGAACCCAAATCCACGAAAAACTTAAATTACCACTGATATTTTTAAGAAAATCAATAGAAAAGTCACTCTTCTTAGTCTCTTGAATGCCTACAAAATTAATACGATGTTGAACTATAGCATCATGAATATAAAAACACTTTTCTTGCTCTCCTAAACCTCTAGCATTCCAGTTAAAGCCAGCCATCTACAGCTTGAAAGTAACAGGGCCAGTAACTCTACTTCTTTCCACAGCTACTCCTTTACTATTACTTCTATAAACCGAACCTCTCCTATTACCCCAAGACCCCAGGCCTGCTAATAATCTAACTGTACTGTCTAACTCTCTATCCTCCTCATTGAGGTCCTCGTCATCCGAAAAAATACCCTGCATAGTATCATCATCTACATCCTTAACATTATCACCATTACCAACTAGATCTCTACCATCTTTACTTTGTTTCGCATTAAAAAGGTCAGCTCTCGCCTTCTCCAGATTCTCAATTACACTAACAGTTTCCTCTACCTCTACATTGTTCTTCCCTAACTTGATGCCAACTCTATCAGCTAGTTCATGTAAAGATAACTGAGCTGTAGGTAAATTAGAAAAGTTAGGAACCAAGATATTACCTGCGGGGCCCTCCAGGTTCCTCAACTTCGCTCGCTCCTTGGCTTTGTCCATGGTATTCTATTCTGAGTTCCCCCTTCCAGTTCTTCTTCTTGTCTCATCCACTATTGCATCCTTGTCTTTCAGCATCTCTTCACCATTTGCGTTTTAATTCTCCCTCTCGAAAGCTTCTTCTTGCTACATCTCCTCTTCAACTTTTGTTAGAATTTTCTCAATAGCCTGAGTGCTTAGACCAGCTTTCCTAGCAAATGAGTCCCCATCATCATCTGCATCCTCCATACTTGTGGAAACGCTGACCTCTGTGCTCTTGCCATCCCCACTATCAGCACCACCTTCTGAAGTATTCCATTCTCATCATAGCATACGTTGCTCTTAATCACATCCTCCATGAACAAGTCCCTGCTTCCATCCGCTGCTTGATGTTTGTTACTAGCCTTCTTCTTGAGCATCTTCTGCCTTAGCTCTTCTTCCTTTTCTCTGTCAGTGTCTGGTTGACTCGAAGGCACCATTTCCACATCATCTGTTGCGGTCTTGCTATTGTCAGCCCCTCCTTCCCCAGCATCATTGTTTTTGGTCCTCTTTGCAGTCCTATCAGCTTCCCCAGACTCTTTTCTCCCTTTCATTGCATCATCATGTCTAACCAGCTCACCATCTAACATCCTTCCCCCCCTCCACAATCTTCTCCAGCTCAAAGTAAATCAGGTATGTGAATGGATCGTCCGTGAGCTCTCCTACTTCCGGTATTTTTCTCGGGTCCCTCACCCCACATTTGATTCTTATAGTCTCAGTTTTCCTGTATCTCGCCATATCAACATCTTGAAGAGTTCCTATCATCGAAGCTGCTTCAGTGAATCCATCACTGTGCAGCAGAGACGCAGGTATCCCAGAAACCCTGACCCAAACAGAGTATAACTTGAATATAGCATTGGACGCAGGAGACCATTTGTTAACTTTGACTGCAGCTTTAGTCCCCCTCAGTCCAAACATGGGATATCCGCAAAGCTCCTGTAGCCTCGTCGCATTAGGAATCTTCACTAAAAAGGATTTGTTACCATACTCCTTTACTTTCCATTTTCCTCCCCAAGGGAATTGCTCTCCCATCGCCTTCTCCAGCTGCTCAAAAGTCAGAGTTCCATCCAGGACCATCACCAGACCAGTTGCTTGGTCACCTTTGTCATAGTCTCCTTTCTTCCCTAATTGTGCCACTAGCATTTGCAGCCCTTCATTTGCGCACCCTACCAACTTGACTACCAGTGCAGGTCCCTTCAGCATACCACATCTGTCAGAGATATGAGCTTCATGTCTTCCACAATGAATGCAAAATAGAACTGTCTTGCAATCCTTCACCCCATGACCATGTAAGTTACACCTGAAGCATGCTGGACCCTTCACCTCTGAACTATCCGTTGTGTTTGTTGCAATTGCATTTTTCTGTCCTCCCTTGGAACTGTCACTGGAATTTGCCTTAGCTATGTTCAACCCTGAATTTGCACTACCAGCTGAATTTGCTTGCTGCACCGTCGCCCTGGAATTGCTTCCTCCACCCTGTCCTTGACCTTGCCCACCACCTTGGCCTTGCCCCTGACCTCTGTTGTCAAACCTCACAGACCCTTGCTGATTCCCCCATATTATTGGCTAGCGGAGGGAATTGTTGCCCCTGGTAATTTCACTGTTGCTGCCCTTGCATGTTATATGGCATACCTTGCGGTGGCGCACCTCTCCCGGAGCCGAACTCCTGCGGCGGTAGCTCCTGGTAGCCGTAGTCGCGTGGGCCAAAGAACCCGCGGCCACCACCTCTGCCTTCCGCCCATTGTCCCTGTGGTGGCGTCCACCCGGGTCCTCCACTGAAGTTCCTTCACCTGCCTCCGCGCCAATTCCCTCTCATAAATAAAACATTTTACTTTTTTTTGTGAATCATAAAACATGTTACTTTGATACTATAGAATGGTAGGTGGGATGATATATGTGATGGCGTGTTAATGGTAGAGTGTTTTATTACTTCCCAGCAATAGCACCAGAAGATATGCTTGTTGACCGTGACAACACACGTTCGTTGGGAGACCCCAAGAGGAAGGTATGATGTAGTGTAGCATCAGTTTTCCCTTGAAATATGACCAAGGTTTATCGAACCAGGAGGACACGGAGGTTCTTCAGAAGGTTGTCAGCGGCGCAACTGACGTGGAACCTGCACACAACACAAGCAAACTACTTTGCCCCAACGAAACAGAGAGGCTGTCAATCTCTCCGGCTTGCTGAAAACAAAGGATTAAACGTATTATGTGGAAAACAGTAATGAGTGCAGAAAGTAACAGAGAACAAATGATTACAGTTGGTGGTTTTATCAGTATGAGGAAATGGACCGGGGTCCACAGTTTACTAGTGGTGTCTGTCCATAAAAGATAACTAACATGTTGGGTAAACAAATTACAGCTAGGCAATTGACAAATAATGAGCGCATGACAATGCAATATATGACAAGATGATTATTATGAGATTTAATTGGACATTACAACAAAGTACATAGACTTGCTATCCAACGCATCTATGCCTAAATAATCCACCTTCCGGTTAGCATCCGCACTCCTTCCGGTATTGAGTTGCAAACAACTGATTATTGCATGAAGTAAAGTGTATAATGTAAACAATGCAAATGACACGTAGACAATGCATCATTGTTTTATCCCTAGTGGAAACAGCACATCCACAACCTTAGTCGTTTCTGTCATCTCGAGCCCAGATTACTGGAGGCATGAACCCACTATCTAGTATAAATACTCCCTCTTGGAGTTACAAGCATCTACTTGGCCAAAGCATCTACTAGCAACGGAGAGCATGCAAGATCATAAACAACATAAATAGATAGATTGATAAACAACTTACTTACCTTTCAACCTCCTTGAAGGAATTTTTTTGAGCACCTGTTGTAATCTGTTTTGGACTCGTTCCCTTCATATATTTAAAATTTAACCGTAGGGATTTTTCCCTACTGTAATGGTGTTAAAAAAAACTTACTCATAGTATCAATATTCATCGGATCCCAGCAAACACAACATGTAGCATTACAATAAGATGATCTTGATCATGTTAGGCAGCTCACAAGATCTAAACATAGAGGTACAAGGTGGAGAGACAACCACCTAGCTAATGCTATGGACCCGTAGTCCAAGGATGAACTACTCACGCATCACTCCGGAGGCAGGCATGGCGGTGTAGAGGCCTCCGGTGAGGATCTCCCCTCCGGCAGGGTGCCGAGAAGAGCTTCAGAACCCTCCCGATCTAGGGTTGACGACGGCGACGGAACTTTTCATGGAATATGATCGGTGTTTTTAGGGTTGTCGGGTGATCGGAATAAATAGGTGAAAGAGCGGCGTCGGGAGGCAACCGAGGCGGCCACGCCAGGGGTGGGCGCCACCCCCTCCTAGGCCGCGCCGAGGCCTGGCGAGGCTGCCTCGTGGCCCCACTTTGTCTCCCCTTCTGGCTTTGGAGTCTTCCGATGAGATATTTGCACACGTTGATTTTCGTCCAATTCCAAGAATATTTTGCGACTAGCTTTTCTGAAGGAGAAAAACAACAGAAAACAGGAACTGGCACTTCGGCATCTTGTTAATAGGTTAGTCCCAAAAAATGCATAAAAATGCTATGAAGTGTAAATAAAACATGTAGCAATTGGTATAATAACAGCATGGAACATCAAAAATTATAGATACGTTTGAGACGTATCAAGCATCCCCAAGCTTAGTTCCTGCTCGTCCTCGAGTAGGTAAACGATACAAACAACATAATTTTTGAAGTGACATGCTACCAACATAATCTTGATCAAATAGTAATGCAAAGCACATGAACTGAATGAAGTGATCCAAGTCAATGGTCTATAGTTTGCTAACAAGTAAACAAGGAGTAAACAAAATGAATCATACAAGTGCAAACTTTCATGAATAATACTTTGGAGACAATGGAGCTATAAGAGTTTGCATAAAAGTTAGCTCACAAAGCAATAGATTCTAAATGAAAGTGTTTGACTAACACAAAGGAAGATTTAGTTTCAGCACTGGCTTCAACTTTAACATATTTATCTCATGGATATTGTCAAGGCAAAGTAATGCAATAAGTCAAACATATCATTATATAACAACTGTTGTACCAAAGTTGACACTAGTGTTTGCTTGTGGAGATAGAAAGAAGTAGGAAAACTGACTCAACAATAAAGTAAAAGAAAGGCCCTTCGCAGAGGGAAGCAGGGATTAAATCATGTGCTAGAGCTTTTTAAGTTTTTGAAAGCATATAGAGAGTATAAAAATATATTTTGAGAGGTGTGTTAGTGGTCAACGAATCAGTAAATAGACAATACTTTAAGTCACAAGTTAACCAGACCTTACAAGAGCGGCTCCCATGAAGGACGTTATTTCTACCAGCGGGTAGATCATCCCTCGTTCTCTTTTGTTTACACACTTATGAACATTGCTTGACTGATTTCTCAGGGGCAAAAAGATGTGAAGAGAATTAATGGTTAAAGTTGTAATTAATTGGGACTGGGCACCCCGTTGCCAGCTCTTTTTGCAAAATTATTGGATAAGCGGATGTATATGCCACTAGTCCAGGTGTAAAGTCTGATCAACAAGTGAAATAAAGACCATCTACCACATCCTCATGAGCTTGTAAACAGTGACACAAAAAGGAGTTGTAACAGTTTTGAATATTTTAAAGGTAGCACATGAAAAATTTACTTGGAATGGCAGGAAAATACCACATAATAGGTAGTTATGGTGGACACAGATGGCATGGATTTTGGCTCAAGGGTTTTGGATGCACAAGCAGATTAGTAAGGTTATTTAAGCAAACACAGACTGTCAACCGGTACAGCAAGAACTCATATAAAAAACATGCTTGAAAAATTACAAGACTCCACATTGTCTTCCTTGTTAACCAAAACCTTTCACTAGAAAATATCTAGACTTTGGAACTACCAATGATACAAATCAAATATCAACAAGCTTTACAGTAGTTCTTCACTAATAGCCTTTACTTACATGATGCACAAGTCTAAACATTACTTACTTGGTAACTCAAAACAATTGACAAGTATCAAATTACTCAAGACAGTGATCTACAAGACTTATGTAAGCATTTTATACCACTACCACATGCATAGCATTTTCTGTTCCAACCAAACACCAATCAACTTATTTGAACAACTCTCCAAACAAATATAAGTGAAGCAAGAGAGTACTTTCTTCAAAAGAAACTAATAGCTCTGACAAGAGATATATGAAAACAGAGAGCTAGAAGCTTTAGCAGTAGCTAGACAAGAATACTCAACAAATATAAGTGAAGAACAAGAGTATTCCAATGAAAAAGCGGAGCGTGTCTCTCTCCCAAACAAGAGTGCTAGGATCCAACAAGTATAGAGCAGCAAACAAAACAAAAACAAACTGAAAACAAAAGCACACTGACGCTCCAAGAAAAGTACATATAATGTGAAGAAATAAAAATATAGTCTCACTAGAGATGACCTGATAGTTTGTTGAGGGGATGCCGGCATCCCCAAGCTTAGACGCTTGAGTCTTCTTGAATATATTGGGGAGATCCATGGGAGCTTCCCCAAGCTTAAGCTTTTCACTCTTCTTGATCTTATAATATCATCCTCCTCTCTTAACACTTGAAAACTTCCTTCACACAAAAACTCAACATTTTTCTCATTAGCGGGTTAGTGCATCAAAACAAATAATCTCACTTGGTTCTGTAAGGACACAAATTCATAAGCAATCATTTTCAAACATTAGCTACTGTTACTAGGCTTAAGTGATGCTCTTTCACCTTAAAAGAAACCACTCAACACTTGTAAAAGATAGAATGCAAAACAAAGACAGAATCTGTCAAAACCAGAACAGTCCGTAAAGATGATTTTTTTGGGGACACTTACGTCGCTCAAATCGAAAAACTTTAGTCGTACGAAAGTTGCGTACATATCTCAGGAAAACGCAAAAAAATTGGCAGATTTTTTAAATTTTCTGATTTTCTACGGAGAAACGGTGACGTTCCAGAAATCTGTTCCTGTGCAGTAATCCAAATATAGGTACCATCTTGTCATAAGAGACTTTTCTTGGCACAAAAAAATAGAAAATAAAAGATACAAAGGAGTTGTTACAGAAGTAAACAAGCTCCTTGAAACAAAAAAACAAAAATAAAGAAAGTAAAAACAATGGGTTGCCTCCCATAAGCGCTTCTCTTTAATGCCTTTTAGCTAGGCATGAAACATGAATCAAGTATTGTCAAGACTAGAAACATCAACATCATCAAAAGCTTCATCAAAAACACAGCTTGCATTTTTAAGTTTAGGGGATTCTTGAGAAGAAAATTTAAACAAACCATTGCATGATTCATTAACTAATCCACGAAATTCTTTCTCAGTTTCAAACAAATCAACAAATGTTGGTTTCGGTTTAGGCACTTTGGGCACATATATGAATTTATTCCCCTTGTCTAATAGATGATCTTGCTTTTTAGTTTTAAGTGAGGAAAAAGTAGAACTCAAAGTATCAATAACCTCCTCTAATTCTCCAATCCTAGAATTTTGATTATCATGGATAGCACTAGTTTCTAAAACAGTAACCCTTCTGTTAATTTTTCCAAAAGATTCACCAAGTTTACTAGTACTATCATGGAGCTTTTCTATCTCATTGATCTTATCAATACTTGGAAGGCTTTTCTCTATAGATTCTAGTTTTTTCATGACATCCTCAAGAGAAATTTCAATTTTAAATTCATTAACAGGTGGTATCCCAACTAGACTTTCAATGATGTAACTAGCTTCTAAAGCAGGGGTACCTAGGAAGTTCCCTCCTGTTAAAGTGTCCAAAACATACCTATACCAATTGGTGATGCCAACATAAAAATTCCTAAGAAGGATTGTAGTGGAATGTTTCTTAGCACACCTATGATGAGCATTACTAATTCTATACCAAGCATCTTTCAAACTTTCTCCCCCTTGTTGCTTAAAAGTACGAACCTCAACCTCAGGAGATGAAGCATAATATGCAGAACCAGACATGATGACTAAACAAAAAGATAACAACTCAAAATTAACTAAGTGCAGATTTTTTTTGTGTTTTTGGGTTTTAACAGCAAACAAGATAAAATAAAATAAACTAAGCAAGACAAAAACAAAGTAATGAGATTGGAAGTGTGAGACTCCCCTATCTGGAGATTCCAGTGTCCCCGGCAACGGCGCCAGAAAAATGTCTTGATGGCGTGTTAACGGTAGAGTGTTTTATTACTTCCCAGCAACAGCACCAGAAAATCTGCTTGTTGACCGTGACAACACATGTTCGTTGGGAGACCCCAAGAGGAAGGTATGATGTAGTGCAGCAGCAGTTTTCCCTTGAAATATGACCAAGGTTTATCGAACCAGGAGGACACGGAGGTTCTTCAGAAGGTTGTCAGCGGCGCAACTGACGTAAAACCTGCACACAACACAAGCAAACTACTTTGCCCCAACGAAACAGAGAGGTTGTCAATCTCTCCGGCTTGCTGAAAACAAAGGATTAAACGTATTGTGTGGAAAACAGTAATGAGTGCAGAAAGTAACAGAGAACAAATGATTGCAGTTGGTGGTTTTATCAGTATGAGGAAATGGACCGGGGTCCACAGTTCACTAGTGGTGTCTCTCCATAAAAGATAACTAACATGTTGGGTAAACAAATTACAGCTGGGCAATTGACAAATAATGAGCGCATGACAATGCAATATATGACAAGATGATTATTATGAGATTTAATTGAGTTACAACAAAGTACATAGACTTGCTATCCAACGCATCTATGCCTAAATAATCCACCTTCCGGTTAGCATCCGCACCCCTTCCGGTATTGAGTTGCAAACAACAGATTATTGAATGAAGTAAAGTGTGTAATGTAAACAATGCAAATGACACGTAGACAATGCATCATTGTTTTATCCCTAGTGGCAACAGCACATCCACAACCTTAGTCGTTTCTGTCATCTCGAGCCCAGATTACTGGAGGCATGAACCCACTATCTAGCATAAATACTCTCTCTTGAGTTACAAGCATCTACTTGGTCAAATCATCTACTAGCAACGAAGAGCATGCAAGATCATAAACAATATAAATAGATAGATTGATAAACAACTTGCTCATAGTATCAGTATTCATCGGATCCCAGCAAACACAACATGTTGCATTACAATAAGATGATCTTGATCATGTTAGGCAGCTCACAAGATCTAAACATAGAGGTACAAGGTGGAGAGACAACCACCTAGCTAATGCTATGGACCCGTAGTCCAAGAGAAAAACAGCAGAAAACAGGAACTGGTACTTCGGCATCTTGTTAATAGGTTAGTCTCAGAAAATGCATAAAAATACTATGAAGTGTAAATAAAATATGTAGCAATTGGTATAATAATAGCAAGGAACATCAAAAATTATAGATACGTTTGAGACGTATCAATATGCATCGGTTACCACAAGTGCCAGACCTGTAAAGCAGCCAGCAAACATATAGCGTGTAATCCCGTGGTATAGGCCAACTCCAGAAGTCACCCAAATTGTGTTTGCAATATGTTTTTTTTTTACATGCAAACTATTGCTACCTAAATTTTACACTCAACGGCGCCCTCTAAACAGACAAAAAAAATGACATGCAGACCATTGCTAGCTAAATTTTACACTCAAATTTCCAACGACATAGTGCACACAGTAATTCAAATTAGAAATGAAAAATCGTACAATCCTAAAATTGGATAAATTTTCCAACACAAGGCATCACATGAGGATTAATTAGTGGTATCCTTTGTGGATCCACATGTGCTCAACCAAATTATGTTGGAGTTGAAAATGAACAAACCCGTTATAGATTTCATGATGCATTCGGAGGTAATCTTTGAACTCAGCGGGTACATACTCGGCCTCGATCATAGATACCATCATCATGCCCATCTTTCATGTCATGGTGTTCATGATCATACAAATAATTATCAGCTCCGACATTGTGTCGACATCCCATTCGCGAGGAGCTGAAAACTCTTTAAAGAGGATGTTTTTTTTTGCTCAGTTAGGATTTGATGAAACCAACGGTGGAAACATGACTTTGATAAATGTTTTTGTGTATCCCCTTCACGTGAGTTGTCCAAATGGCCTATGTGGTGACTGTAGCCTTATGTGATCTTCATGGGAAAGGGTATGCATGAAGACGAAAAAGACAAGTTCTGGTGTGGCCCTAGTTATTTGTTGTAATATGTTTGAGCGGCACATTTGCCAGCAGTGCGCGCCCATATCTCACACCAAAAGATAGTGCCTCCATGAACACGCACTTCTCATCGCCATGTTTATTCGATGAAGAACTATGCATGTCATGAAAGATTGATACGATAGGAGACATAGAAAAACACTGAGCTCTAACGGACCTTGTTCTTCCATAGCCACGACCACTGTTTTCCTTCTGCGTTGGAGCTTGATCGTTAAGATATTTAAAAAATACATTGTCCGACTAGTCTAAGTTTGTTGGCATCCCGAAATATTTCTCCATAAGGGACCTTTCCTATACTTACCATAATCTTGATACTTTCTCTTAGCTGCTCTATGCATCCATTGTTGAATTGTATGGAAAACTCGTAGACCGTATTCCAGTGATTGTCTTAATACCAATGGTCCGAATTTTAGTATAGGGGTATTATAAACCAAAAACTATAAGCTCAGAGAACATAAACCAAAAACAACCTAACAAAGGTTTGGTTTCCCGAGAGCTTTTTTATGTGCATAGAGAAGCTTAAGCCATTTTCTATAGAAGCTTTAGCCGAAGAGAACCAAAAGATTTGATGTTCACTTCTGCTTCAGTGCTTTTTAAATAAATAAATAGTTGTAGTGAAATTATTGTTGGATCAAAGAAATTAATTATGAGATGCAATGGATGAAAATTCTTTAATGGACATACATAAACTTTACTTTGTCAGATCGAAGCATGTTTGAGTTGCAACGGAAGCAAAAAGAAATTCCGCCAATTCATCCTTCTTCTTCGACTCTGGGACGGATGTGGTCTTTTTGACCCGTTCGACGACTTCCCGTCCGCAACCAACAACGTCAGGCAGGCTCTGGGAGGAGCGGCAGCGGCGGCGCGCCGTCGACACAGTCTGGAGGTTGAAGATGAAGGACATCTCAAGGATCTCGTTGTAATTTTCGTTTTCGTTGAGGTGTTTTGTATTGTTTGGTGTTTCTTTTAATGCCAGTGTCCTTTTCGCAAAAAAAAGTTTAATACCCATGAGCGGTGCTACTGTGGATCCCAAATTATCGACCAAGTTATTTTGCGTGCACTTGAATGCTCCTAAGCATTGCATAAAATGGCATGACGAATGCCCCCATCACGTATAAATTGACCACATTTCCTTCACCACCTAATATTTTTTATCCTGGTGACTTCCATTCTAAAAACTACGCATTACTTTTTAAGAAGCGGATAAGTGAAGTCATCGACTTTGGCAAATCAATCATTCTTGTATGTCATAAGTATGAGTGTGAACTGTATATGCCTTCTTTTTGCAATGAGTCAAAAGGATGAAGTTAGGACTGATGGGGAGGCTTGTGAGTATGTATGTATGGATGCGACTGACAAGAAGATGCAGTTATGTTCGTGAGTAAGAGTTGTTATAGTAGTGTTATAGTATGGTAGGTGGGCTCACAAAAATATTTATGTTAGATCCAGATAAGAGGTTTGTTGTGTCAACATACACTAGTATCAAGCATACGATACTAGTCTATGTTACTATTTGCATAGTGGGATACATATGTGTGGTATCATGTAAGACTTCATTTATTTGATTGTAGAGATATTTTGTTTTGGGGTACTTTATGTTATGGTAACATATGAAACAATATACATTTCGTTCCTAATTAATTACTTGTCACATCACCTCTTGTGTCTAGGTGACATGCATGTTACCAGTTATGTTTTTTTTCTTTGCGAATGTTGTTACCACTTTTGTTAATCTCACTGTGAGAGGTCTCACAAGCACTTTACCATCCATTTATCATTAGCAAGTGAAACTAATACAATCATATATCTTTTTTTAGTAGCGCTGAGCTTAATTATTTCTTAACTGAACTCTGGGTTTAGTTTAACATGTCTAACTATTGGCGGTTATGTCTTTTCTGAGTGAGCCGGGAGCTTTCAGATAATAATACTTGGATGAATCATGGAAGAGATAGCTATTTTTTCTTGAGTCTCTTCTGTAAGTCTGGTGGTAACTGTTATATTAGCTTTTAAAGGACATGATTTTTCTGCCATTGACAGGTTGGATTTATCAATGTTTGATATGTTAACTTTTTTGTAGGAAGATTGATATTAGGTCATATGAGCATACACATCTAGTTTGTCATACATATGAGGTTAACCGGAGTATCCTAAAAAAAAAAATTTAAGAGAAAGTGTTTGTTTTTCATTAACCAACTTTTATATGTCAAATGTTTGACTGTTCCTAGCTTATGTTTCATGCAAGACTGACTGCTAAATGCTTTCAGCTTTCGTACACTTGGAACTCATTATGGTAATTTACATGAGTTATGTAGGCAAATCTAGTCCTTTTATGCCAGACTTGTCTTGGAGACTGCTACATTTTTTATACTATCTTACACTCCACTCTTGGTATAGTACGTAATTGCAATGAACTTTGCATGTATCCTTCTTAGTCCTTCTTGGCTCTTAGTTCCCCTTCATGTGGTATTCTGATAAGTGTAGCATTATCGACCGGTATGGGCTCATATCAAACTTTCTTGTGAGTAGTGAATATTCATTAGTCCATCCATTTTTTGAAAGAAGTCGCTTAAATTTTGGTCAAAGTCCAACAATGTAGAGATTGACGAAGTCTATAGAAAAATATATTAACATTTATAATTTCAAATCAATATCATTAAATACATAAAAAAATCATATTATATCTACCTAGCTAGTTTTATAATTTTAATATTTTTTCGCTACGTTAGTCAAAGTAAAAGATCGTTTGACTTTTTAAAAAAAAGCATACTTCTTGGTTTAAAATGGAGGTAGTATGCACCAGGAGCCAGTGAATAGAACAGGCTTGCATATGTCTTTTAAACGGAGGAAAAAATTTGCCCTAATTTATTATATAAAGATAGAATTTTACAAGAAAGTAAATTTATTAATTACAAGGACTACTCTCCCAACATTATTTCACCCAATTGTTTTGCATCCGCAATAACCCAAAGCCTTGCCTCTTTCTTTATTTTATCCATAAGCACGAGAGGAGGTGTTTGCCTTGTTTTTTCAAGACACGCGTGTTCCTCTAATTCCAAATTTCCCAAGATGCGAGAAGGGTGATAGATGCCACGGCCTTTCGGTCCGGGGATGTAGCGCCGGTCATGAGAAGCCACCAACTCTTGAGAGAGTGTGTGCCAAAGATGCGGTTCAATGTTAAATAGGCCTAGCCAATCTTTTATAATGCTCTAAAATTCTGAATGGTAAAGCGGCAATGCACAAAGAGGTGGTCCGCCGACTCGGTGGTTCTCTTGCGAAGCGGGCAAAGATCATAATTTGGCTATCATCTCTTCTCAAGCCTATCTGCTGTCTAAAGCCTATTTTGAGTTGCGAGCCAAGCAAACATTTTGACTTTAGGAGGAGCCGAGTTCTCCCAAACCAATTTCTTCATGTCGCTAGAGGTGGCTTGCATATTGTCACGTTGATGCTCAGCTGGTAGTGGTCAATAGGTTTTGGCGAGTATATTCTTCTCAATTTATGTTTTCAATTCAATCGATCTATTATTACTTCATTCCAAGCCTGCCGTTTATGAAAAGTTGTGTGGTTGATCGATCGATTCGCCTAGCTGTTCTTTATTTCGTGGCACGGAAAACCCTCCCAGGCGAATAAATACGCAACCGTGTGTTGCTTGGTCGTGCCGTGTCGAGCTGGTCGCTTTCTGCATTTTGATATCGTCTCCGTGATCAAACAAATGGATCGTACCATATCACAGGAGTGTTGTTTCTTTTTTTTTTTTTTTTTTTTTTTTGCGGAATGGAGGAGATATATTAAACCAGCGATCTTACAGAAAAACCCAGAAGAAACAGAAAAATACAACGAAGCCCTTCTTCTAGGTCTCGACGGGGACGCCGCAGGGGAGCCGTCGGTGACGCGCCGCTGCCGCTGCTCCGCTTCACGCCTTGGATAGGAGTCAGCCCCGAGGCAGCTGGGAAGTCGCCAATCGCCGGATCTGTCGATCCTACTCGCCGGAGCGCCGCCACCGTCGCGCTGGTCTTCAACATCTCCACCACTTTAATACTACGGATCCGCCGCACCGGATCCGGCCGGGGAACACCGAGCGCCGCCGCTCCGAAGATCAGCAACCTCGATGAAGACGACCGCCGCGCGAAGGAGCTCCGAAGACCACCCACGCGAGAGGGGAAAGCAGCCGCCACCACACTCCACACCGCCGCCATCCCCACCTCCAGGACGACGCCGGCTGATACACCCTCGAGCCCTACACTATGTACAAGCCCCGATCTACGGATTCCCCACCCTCCCGTCGCCGAGGCGACCGCCGGAGGAGGAGGGATCCGCAGATCGGAGGCGAGCGAGGTGGGACGACGGCGAAGCTTCAAGAAATCGTCTCTCTTTTACTGTAGCGGAAGAGAGGAGGCGTCCATCTGGCTGTAAGTGTCTGGCAGAGGCAATGCACGCGACGTTTTTTTGAGGAAAAAAGATGCTTTATTAATCAATAGTATGGTGGGAACAAAAGCATGTCAGGAAAAATTCCAAGGCAAACATTACGGCCAGTTCTAAACTACTCACAAAATTATGAGCCTCCTTGTTTGTCACCCGACCATTGTGCACGGAGAACGAATTGGTGAACTGGCGGCGGCTTTGGTTAATCTCACACAGAATTGTTGTGTACTCCTGTGTGTCACTACTCCCTTGATCAAGAATTGTTGAGGTCCATCGCCAAAGCTAAACCTTCCAGACATGCCATCGCTTCCAACGTTTCTGGACCTGTTGATCCTTATAGCCGAAGCACCAAGAAACGCATCCTAAGGCGCAGAAATTGCAAATGACTCACGAGCTACATGGAGCTCGTTTTTTTGAAAAAAAATCAAAATCGAGACTTTGGAGTTTACAAAAATCGTGAAAAAAATCCCGGATGAAGATAGTATCGAGATCTACAAGTGTGCAAAATTATCACTCAAAATTCGTTATATTTTGGGCTGCACAAAACTGATAAATCGGGAACAATTTCAAGTTTTTGAAACTGTGTACTATTCACCATCCATTTGTCATTTTTTCTCAGCCCACAATACAATGTATTTTGATTTAAATTTTGCACAATGTGGTTTGTATTTCTCTTTTTTGCTTCCCTACCAAAAACTACAAATCAACGAGTTCACGATCACAAAAAACCCGAAAGAGACTAGAGAAAATCCTACGAGGCTTCCTTTGGTCTGGGAGGGCGGATGCGAATCGTGGTCACTATCATGTTAAATGGGCCAAGATGTGTCCACATTGCGGTTGGGTGGCTTGGGCAAACCGGATTTGCATTGGGGCGCACGCCAGTAAGCCTGCGGATGGTTGTGGAGGCTGCACACCGACCACCAGAGGCCAAGGCGGGGACTTGATATGCAGTTCTCAAGGGAGGAGCGTCAGATCTTTGATGATGGATGGAGGGCAAATCAATGAAGGACCTAGCACCAAACTTATTCGCGCTGATCACCAAGAAGACCAAAAAAAATGACAGTACGAGAGGCATTGGTGGAGGGCCGGTGGATTTCGGACATCTCGGGAGCTTTGAGTCTGCTCTCTTTGGCTGTATGTCGAAACATGGATTTACCTCCAAGGGGTGCACTTGTTTGAGCAGTCAGACAAACTGATTTGGCGATGGATATCTGATGTCCAATACTCATTCAAGTCTTGTTACGACACCATGTTTCATGGGGTGATCGAATCGAGATCTTGGAAGTTAAACCGGAAGACTTGGGCACCACCTAGGGCGAAGTTCTTTGTCCGGTACATTTGGCATGTTTGGGTCACTGCTGGACAGGGGAGAGACTCGCATGTCACAACTTGCCACACCAAGCGAGCTGCCTGATGTGTGACCAGGTGGTGGAGTCAATGCCGCGCTTTGGTGGAAACCATCAAAACTGAGACTCATTCTTGGGTGAGCTAGTGTGGGGGCGCTTGGCCTCGCAAACCTGCTCTCCTAGTTTAGGTCGCTGGGTTGACTTGTATGGTGTGGCGTGGCCTGGCTCTAGTCTTGTACGTAAACCTTCTTTCTATCAATGCATTGAAACACGATGCTTTTTGCGTTTTTGTGATTTGTTTCTGAAACAAGCTATAAAATAGTGGTTATTTCCTGAGAGATTAATTCAGTTAGGATCGTGTTCCCGTGCTGATAATGTATGCTCCATGTATATTGGAATCTATTTCAGGCTGATGAGTCTACGCCGATTGGCATCAAGAGATATTTCTCCCAAAGGGATTCATTTCCAACATTTACCATAATTTTGATATCTTCTCTTAGCTTTTTCCAAAAAGAGGATCAGAGCTCCGGGATGTGCAGCAAAATGATGCACATAGCCTTGATTTATTCCAAAGTAGCAGTTTACAGCTCATTTTCTACACAAAGTCTCAACATGGATCAACCAGCGGAATAACAAATACAAAGCACCTCTATGCATCTCGTATTCTAGCGGTTGCCTCCAGCGAGTCTGGTTGAAGATAGAACATCTTGTATCAAAATGTCCCCTCTGGTCTGCATGGAGGAGGTAGAACCACATGTGTATCTAATATGCATTTCTGTAGATTACCTGCAAATAGTTTGGAATAGATCTCTTGTCTTAGCTACAAAATCTCTTCTCTTAACTAGCTACTCTGGGCATCCATTGTTGAAGTGTATGAAGACTGTTGAGATATTGTAGTGTGTAGATTGTATGAGTGGTGATCTTTAGACGGAATAATCCAACTTTCAATATATGGGAATTGTATACCTTTCATCGGATAATCCAAACAATAAGATCAGATGACATAAGCGAGAAGCTTAAATTGAAAAGAACTAAATGTTCATTCTTGCTTTGTTGCATTGGAAATAAATAAGTTCTGATCCTGAATTATTTGTTAAATAGAAGAAATTAGTTCTAAGATGCAATGGAAAAAATTCTCCAATGGATGGACGCAATTTTTACATTGTTAGAAAAAAAAATACACTGACGCATTGCTCAAACAAGTTTTGGCAAGCAAAAGATCCCCAATGTTGTGGATCCCAAGTCGCCGCCTATTCTTTAGCTTGAACATTGTCATTCCTGCACTGCACTAGGTCGAGTAGAGAGTGTTCCAATCATTCATAAATTTACCACACGGTTGGCCCAGCCCACTCTCTTCTCTATCCTGACGCCTTCTATTCTCAAATCTACGATTACTCCATGTGGAAGCAGATAAGCAAAGGCATCTGCCATTGGCACACATTGGCATCTTGTAGTGAAGGAGATGTGTGTGTATATATATGAGGGCGACCTGCATGAAGATGCCTTGGTGTCATGAACCTGATACACTTAAGTATGGTAGGTGGGCTCAGAAGATACATTGATTAAAAGCGCCGGATATGTATTGTTGTAGGGGTGTATCGCTGTAGGGGTGTGAGCGCAACCTGGAATCTGAACTCTGGTGGGCCGAGTATGTATTGCCGTAGGGGTGTTCTTCTTGTAGTGTTGGTTAAGAGCGTCATGACACGTGAAGCAGGCAGTGAACAATTTCCTGACGACCTGATACATTCACGGTGGTCTTGAGGCATCCGTCAAGAAAGATCCGTGTTTTTGACATGGGTGACTTTTCGCCAGGAAAGTCTAGAACTTTTCGTAACGGCAACCCCCAAACAACCCTCAGCAATACTGTATGCCGTTCGGAGCGACTATACACGAGTACAAGACGAAGCCCTTGAGCTAACTAACCTCCTAGTAGCTGGGCTAGTTATCCACGTTCACTCAGGATATACAGGGATGATGCCGTAGGACTAGGTGCAGCATTAATAAACACTAACAGCTAGGAGAACGAGTCACACTCGCTAACAGATAGATCCAAGCAAGTTCGACATAGAACGCAGCAAAGTTTTGGCAAGCGAAGAATTCCCGATGTTGTGTATCCCAAGTCGCCGCCAAGTTGTTTTGCTTGAACCTTGAATTTCCTGTACCGCAGTCAGTTGAGTAGCAAGTGTTCCAATCATGTGAAAATTTACTCTATGGTTTGCCCTGCCCAGTTTCTTTTCCATCCTGATGCCTTCTATTCTCAAAGCTATGATTACTCCATGAGGAAGCAAATATGCGAAGCCAGTTGTCATTGGCATCTTGTATGTCATAGCTATTAGTGTGAAATGTGTACACTTGTTTTCAGCGATGTGCCAAGAGGATGAAGATGAGAAGTGAAGGAGAGGTGTGCGTATATATAGACTAGTTAGCGTGCACGTGCAACGCACGTCTCTCCATACAACATATTTTTTGTGTAGACAGAATTACCATCCAGTTTATAGTTTATACCTGTGCTACGAAATCATTCCTCCAGATTTTATGTTGTGTAACCGGCAAAATGGATAAATTTTATTTACATGTTGTTAATACATCTGAAATCTATCCAAACAAAATTCCAGGATTGTGAGAATTTAGTTCAGATATCCCTGTTATGAAATCTTACCTTCTCAATACTGCATCAGATGGGTTTACCGACCCACAACACAAAGAATCCAGGACCTAAGTTCTCTCGGTTTCAATGAGAGCAAACCATTCGCTGGAGCTAGTGACACCTACAGAACAAATGTACTTGGGTTAAGATCGACTTGTAGCTTGACAAAGCGATAATGTTTAAGCTGCATTGTAATGAAACACTATTTTCTTTTCCTTTTCCTAATTCCTAAACATGCAGATAGACATTTAAACACTGAAGCATGGCAGATCAGGATAAATGACCTGAATAATGTCATTTTTCCTAGAAGTGTGAAAAGCATCCATCTCATTATATTAGTTTCCGTGATTCTAGCCCCAAAGACAAAACATTCAACATCATGTGACATGAGACTCTTCAGCTGGACGTGCATATTGAAACAAAGAGAGCAATGTGACAGCAAATATTGGTGGATTTTTCATTACTTGTGCACTTCCCTGAACTTCAGTAAACCAGCGAGATAGCAAAATGGGTGATTGGGGGCAGGCAGGTCACATACCAGGTCGCCGCCAACAGACGATCTAGCTCCTCAGAACAGGGCAGTTGCATACTTAGGAGTCGGACACCAGGGGAGCAGCTAGGAACATGCAACAGAAGTCGGGAGCAACAAGATCATCAGCGCACGAACTACCTTGATGGTCACGATGCGTGCGCTGCTAGGCACCTCCTTGATGACCATGCTGAACTTTTCTTCTTAGTGTTAACAAAGAGAGTTCTCAACTTCATATTATACTTTCCATCATATTGAGCGTGTACTTCAAAATCCCATCTTGAGCTCTTGACCTCTTCTTGCGTATAACCAGGCTAATCATCTTCGGCTTGAACATCCAGTTCTACCTGCTATGAAGCAGGCTTCTTTTAACTATATTTGGTCATGTACCATGAAATGAGGACTTTTTGCAACCTGTCAGGTAAGAATCCAAAACTGCAATGCTAGTCAACTACAAAATTTAAAAGAAAGACTGTGATGGTACAGTGAAAATAAGGAATATCTGACAGAACTGGGAGTAATCATAAATGATTGATGAGAAGCAAGTGGCTTATGGTACACTTGAGAAACAAGTACAAATCTCCTATCGTGAAAGAGGAGAATTCGGTGTCAGTACCTATGCTTAAGTTAATAAAAATCATGAATACACATAATGCTACCTCAAAAAATCATTTTTCTGCAGGTGGGTTCATATCAAACTTCAAGCATCTCAGGGTAGAAGTTTCCATTTGCTAAACCTGTTAATCTGTGTTAGAACAAACAGGAATGGGAAGTCAATCTTCACAGAGGAGGCATGAACCTCATCCTTGATGTATATATTGTCAGTAATGTAGAAGAGACGCAATACTTGGCATGGACAATCTCAAGAAAATAAGGAACATAGGATAAAACTGGACCAACATAGCAATAACTTGAACTGGGCCAGATAAAATGCTGCAAGAAAGTTGAAGAATCATGCACACAGCTATATACCGGGAGTGGCAGGATGGACAGTTAACACAGGGCATGCCATTGGCCAAGGGGCAGTGGTGCAAGCACGGCATCAGCCTCCAGCTGCACCACGAACAAGTGTGTACACGGTTGTGCAGAGGACGGCGGCGACGTCGACAACCCGGCTGGCAACTCGGAGGAAGGGTGGATGCGGCGTCTACGTGTCCCCGGGGCGACGTCATCTGCGTTCCTGGCCGCTCCTAGAGGGCGGCAGCGACTGCGCGGAAGGCCGGAGAAATAGAACGACAGGACAGCGGCTAGATGGCATGGGGCGGAGCGAGGCGTTGGCCACAAGTGCGCGGCGAGGCAGGGCGCGACAGCAGCCACGGCCATCGAGAGGATGTGCGAGAGAAGGCTAGCAGACGTGCAAACAGTTTCCAAAATAATCGGCATTAAGTTTCCAAACAAAACGGAAACTGATCGGAGGTTTCCAAATAATCCGATGAAGTGGACGCGTAGCGCTATTTACCTGGCAGGACATGTTCTGACGCGGTTGACAGGACGTATCTGGAGCGTCGAACTGATTGTCAGATGATCAAATTAATATGGATTGTTGGATTTTACTGGTTGGATTTTTTAGACACTAGTAGACGTGTACGTGCAACACACGTTATTTGTTAAAATAAAATAAAGGCAAAGCTTGATACGAAAAATGAAAAAATAAATCATAACAGGGCAGTGCATGTTCAGTTTATCAGGAGCACATTTGTCATTCGATGAATGCTCACTATTTACTGCATGCATGATTCAAAGGGGGGTCTGGCCTTGTAGTCAAGTTCTCAAGCAGCAGGCGAGCTTCAAACACCATGAGATTCTCAAATCGCAGTGACACTAATCAAAGCCAAGATTAGTTCAGATAAAAAATTAGTAAGCTTACTGAAAATGGTTTACAGAAATAAAATCTGAAAATTGGATGTACATATGAGCAACACATAGACACACAATTGACTGACTCATGACAGTAATCGTGTGCTCTGTGTTTGGTAGTAGAAAAAGGATACAAACACATGCATGGATTCAGGCTTTTCAAGACCTGCAGACCCTGCCACGCATCACGAATTGCTTATATCCACATGTTACACACCTTCGTCTTCAGTTCAGAGTCCCGACCTGAATAATGTTTTCAAGCAATATGTGTGAAGTTGCATCTCATGTAAGGCCTTCTTTTATTTTCATGCTTAAGGTTTCTACACATAAGAATAGGCAAACATGGTCTAACAAGAATCTAAGAAAAGTTAATTTCCCCATAGTAAGCCCTGCCTGTAAGGAAAAAATATTAGTTTTTCTTGGACACTTTCCCAATCCAAGTTCTTCCCGAGACCACTTCTTCAATGGCCAGAACCTATTTCCCTACCCTTTCTAATCTCCAGACTTCCATAACTTGAGCATCTTCTTGTTCCGAGACCAACCCCGCTGTCTTGCTGCTGCCCTCTGCCTGCTGAGCGCGCAGTTTGTCATGCCCCTTCCCCGGTATTATCTTTGTCAAGCGACAAGGATCATATTATTTGCACTATGTTTTTATGTGATCCTTAACACGCCTAACATAAGACTGGTTTTATACAAAGTTCTGCCATGTTTGTTACCACAATTGTTTGATGACAGTTCACTGTTCTGAATGTATTGATACCACAATTATATTGCTGCATGTGTGAACAATAAAGATAAATCACATGCTTCCCTAATACTGAGAACCAAATTCTTTGATATGTTTCACATGTTCCTGAACGAAAAAATAAAACAAAATAGATTAGGTATCAAGCAATTTATAGAAATCTGGGGCTATATTTACCTCTAGACAATGTTTTTCAGGTTCATAAAACACACTGTTCCTCAGTCTTGGAGTGATAATTTCGGATTGGCACTTGCAACAAAACAAAATTATGATTTCTTGGACTACTCTCGATGGCAGAAAACAGCGTCGTAATCCTTCAAAATAGTATCTGAAGACCAGTTACAAATGGAGCAAAGAATCAGTAGTTGAAAAGTGGTTGGTTACTTCAAAACAGTAACCTGAAGAAAGTGCAGCTACTCGTGGAAAGAAATCTGAAAGGTTAATTGCACAATCATATCCACATAGTCTTTAATCTGCTCCACAACACGACATGGATGCATAATCTTTTCCTCATTCCGTACATTGTTTTTAGCCTCCCATATATGTCAAGATGTGACTGCAAAAACGGTGGCATGACGCCTCCGAAAATCACTCAAGGAGCCGTTGCAGGGAAGTGATCAAAGGCTGTAGGTTCAAATACACACCGAATTCAGTCTTAATATTGTTCGAAACTTCAACTGCTAATTGACATAATAGGAAGATTCGGCAACGACTGTATGGGATTGGGGAATAGTTTTGACTTTTGACAGGCGGTATATCAGATTTCCATCAGTCATGCAACAATCATACGTGTTTACGGTCTCCTATCCTCCAGGAGACACGTTTTCAGCAGATCTCTACTTGTAGAAGCAGGCTGGACTTGTAGGGCTCCCAGCGGCACACGGCGGCCACCTACGGGTCTGGTGCTCAGACCATCACAGTGTCGACATGAAGTAGGTTGACGTGGAGGAGGGTCAACTCCGGGGCGGCGTGCCGAGGACCAGGTGGTGCTGGAAGGAATCGGAGTGCCGTATAGGACCAGGGGCTCCGCCCGAGAGCCTTCGGAGCCATGGCGGCGACAGGTCTGTAGGGAATCGCATTTGAAAAACAAGCTCTATAGGGAACCGCATAGCATGGAGACTGGGTAGAGGGGAGTACCGGCCACCGGGACACCGCGCCGTCAGGGATGGAGTCGCCGAGGGGGTGGCCGCAGACTCTTGCCTGGCCGGCCGCGCCCATCACAGTCGCCAAGGCCACGCTCCGGTGCTCTCGCTCGTGCCCTCGACCTCTCGCATCCCCGACCGGCCATGCCCGTCCCCGTCGGCCGCAACTCGGCTGCCCACCGCCGCCAACGCCTTGACGGATCCCTCGTCGCCGCCGCTGGGCTGTTTTTTATTTGACCGATCAGAGTGCTAGCATCGCTTGCGTTTATTTCTTTTAGCGGTGGCAAATCTCATAATTATCACGAAACGAAATAAAACGAATTCGTACGATGGCATTAGCAGTATTATTATGTGATTTGGTGGGAGGGTAAAATGGGCAAAAGTGGATTTGTGTTGAGTTGTCAAACATTGGAGCGATCTGGACCGTTGGTCAAATATTGAAGGGCTCAGATTCAATGTATCAACACAAGTTTGCTCTTTTAATAGTAGTATAGATAGAAAAGATAATGTTCTCTCCTTTATAGATAGTGTAGATGAGCGCGATTAGCAAGAAGATGGTTGATATCTTGAACGTAGTACTATAGTATGGTAGGTGGACTTAATTTGGTTACGAGCGACGGGACACGGCACAGGTGATGGTTAGGAGGGTAGTTGTACCTTCAAATCCTAAATTTGACATTGGTGTTTCTCATTTAGGTGGAATATTCTTCGGTGGGAGGCGACGTTCCCGTCGACAGCGAGACGTCTGTGGTGACTTCGTCAATCTCAAGATCCGACCGTCGGCTCAGTCTTTCGGAGGTGCTTATAGGGTAAGGTGTGCGTGCGTGCGTTCATAGGGGTGAGTGTGTACATGTGTATGTGAGCGTCTGCGTTGTACTGTGTTTCACAAAAAAAAAAGGTAGTGAAGGCAAATCCTATTTGCTGCCTTAGCGGCAAAAGGAGGTCGCGCCGCGTGCCCTCGCCTGCCTCCTACGCCACACGTGGACCGGCCCACCATCGCGCGGAGCAGGAGAATCCATGACCGAAGGAAAGCATCGCGCGGAGGAAGACGATCACCGACAACGGGGACGGCACAGCTGGCCGCAGTGCCTCGGCGGAGGTGAGGCCAGGACCTCGCCGGAGACGGGGACAACACGGCTGGCCGCGGCGTCGCCGGTGGAGGCGAGGAATAACCTTATCGAAGGGGGGGAGGAGGGGTACAGGTGCGCGTGGGGAGCTCATCGGCGACTGCGTCGAGGCCGGTGACCAGAGTTAGGTTAGGGGCGCAGGGGTTTGGGGGTTTGAGGGATGGCCGGCCGGGGGGCGGAAGTGGCGGCTTGGCAGGGTGGGGCGGCGAAGGGGTTCTGGCAGTGACGCCATCCGTTGGTGGTGGGAGATGGCGGTTAAGCCGGCGGCAGCGGGCGGGTCCCCGCCGGGTCGACGAGAAGGAGGAAATTTTTGATGTTAGAAGGTGGAAGAAGAAGGAAAAAAGATGAGCCTGACCCAGATTAGTTTCTTCTGGCGGTGCGAGCGTGGAGCGCCGCTAAAGGCGGCATAGAGAGGCCCCGGTAGAGAACAAATCCTCGAGGCAGAGTCCAGTGGTATTGGGCTTCTGCAGAGCCCTATTGCATTTGGGCTTTCGTGGAGGCCAGAAAAGGACACGCCCATGCCGCGCACCCCGTCAGTTTTGGTGGGAAATCCACACGTCAATAAGCACAGCGGGCCCCGTCTGTCAGTGTCCCACATCACAGTAGAGGCCCCTTCTCCCCTTCCCCGTCTTCTCCCCCACTTTTTTCCCCACCTCCTTTCTCCCTTCGTCCCGTTCAATCCACGAGCAGGAGCAGCAGCAGCAAGTCGGCGGCGGCGAAGCGGGCGGAGGCAGCGCGAGAGCGGGCGCAATGCCGCCTAAATCAGACAGCGTGGAAGGTATGAGCCCCGCCGATCCAACCCCCCGCCTCATAACCCCTGATTTGACCACCCCCGCGATTCCTCCCCCAATTCCGACAATCGTTTGCTCGGCCTCGTCTGTATATGTGAATTTCCAACTACTGATCTTCTTGCTACGGTTTCCCATGCAGGAATCGTCCTTACCTACGTCAACGAGGTAACCCCCCCCCCCCCCCGGCGCTAAAAACCCTCTCCTGAAACCCCCAAATTCCCTGCTTCCGGTTAGGTTTCACCTTGTTCTTGCTGCCGTACTTGCACGATGAGGGGGGATAAGCGACATATTGCTTGTTATCATCCATATTGCTTTCTGTTATGTTAAAAAAACGCAATCTTCAGTCTAGTTAATCGATTTATGTGCATTTCATTACTTGTTTATCATAGGGTTGACACAACTCCAGATGACTGAATCTGTGCTATTCCTCAGTTCACGCCTGTCTTTGCAATTTTGTGCTGATTGCTAAGATTGAGAGTTGTCTCAACTCAATAAAAAGTCTCTTTTGAACTATTTCCCCTCTACTTAACTATTTCATCTCAATTTAGCACTATCTGTTTGCGATTGTTTAAGAAAAGTATCCTCTGGGGCTAACTGTGACTGGAAAAAGGTCGGTTCAAGTGCTTACAAATGGAGACACTATTATTTCCAGATCAGTTTTGCACTTCAGTATAGGATTTTTTTTATGCATCAGGAAGGTTTCATAAGTGTATGCATCTGAAGCGTTGGTGCATTCCTGCATAAGTTTTCATTACCACGATTAGTTTTACAGAGGCGCTTTCTCTCAGAAAGTGCTCTTTATTTTGGTTAGATCCAACCATCCATGCAATGAGAAAATTATTTTAAAAAGGATTTCTATATTGTGCTCAAACTTTATGCACAATATCAAGAGATGCACAAAGTGGTCAGTTTAGATGATTTCAAATTACTCTGTATCCACTCTATTTTGTACCATACCTCAAATTCTTACCTTTGTAGGAAATAGTGTTAAGTTAACAATTACTATGATTCTGCAGCAAAACAGGCCATTGAATTCTCAGAATGTAGCTGATGCACTACAGAAGTTCAGTCTTAAGAAGACTGCAGTGCAAAAAGGACTGGATGCATTGGCTGACAGTGGTCAGATATCCTTCAAGGAGTATGGCAAGCAGAAAATTTACCTTGCTCGGCAAGATCAGTTCGACATTCCAAATGGGGAAGAACTTGAGGAGATGAAGAAAGCAAATAGCAAGCTACAGGAAGAACTTGCAGATCAAAAGAAAATTACTAGCGAGGTCGAATCTGGTAAGTTCCATTTGGCGGTAAACTTCCATTTTCGATGTGTTCTTCCTTTATGCAGTATACAATTATTAGTATCTAAGTACTAATCTTATTGCAGAGATAAAATCTCTGCAGTCAAACTTGACAATGGAAGAGATCAGGTCAAAGGAGGCTAAATTGCAAAGTGAAGTATGTGCATTTCATATGTTTCTTAGTGCACATATGTGTGTTTTGTTCAACCTAGTTTAATAGCAGACCTCATGTTTATGCAGGTCCAGGAAATGGAAGAAAAATTAAATAAGTTGCAGAGTGGTATGATTTTGGTGAAGCCTGAAGACAAGAAGATAATTGAAGAGTCCTTCTCTGAGAAAGTTACCCAGTGGAGAAAGCGAAAGAGGATGTTCAAGGAGCTATGGGATAATATTACTGAGAACAGCCCCAAAGACCAGAAGGAATTTAAGGTTCTTGGTGCCCCTTTTTGCTTTACCCTTTGCACACTTGTTTTATGCATATAAGCTTCTTTTGATTTGAACATTCGAATGGTAGGCTATATTTTTTAGTTAATCTGTTGTCACTGCTTATTGCCAGTTAATTTTCTATTGCTGTCACCCTACCAGCCATCGTACAATGAACAATATTCGTCTTTGCAGGAAGAACTTGGTCTTGAGTATGATGAAGACGTCGATGTGACCTTCCAACCATACAGTGAAATGCTGGCGAGTCTCAATAAAAGGAAAAAAGTTTCTCGCTGATGATGTAGCATGAGAGTATCTCAGATCAGATGTATGTTACAACAGTTTTATCAGCCAAACAGCTCCATGGTTTTGCTAATTTCTTAGAGAGGGTGTGTTGTAGTTGGTCCAGACAGACAATGTTGTCAGCTGATAATATTTATGCCCTCGGTACTCTAGCTAGTAGCTTAGTTATACTAGTTTATCTCATTAAGTAATGAGGTTTTCAACCAGTTGTGCAATAGAAACTCTTCACCAGCTTTAATAATTTCTACAAACATGTGGTAATTATTTCTACAAACATGGCATCTTGTTGAAAATATAAGCTTATGGTTTATGGTCTCTGCTTGGTGAAAAAATGGGAATTGAGTTAATGATCTTTATCTTCCCAGTTTTGTATGTACGCTTACATAGTACAGCAAATAAAAAAATGAATAATCTGCATCATATGACTGCGAACTAACAATATTAGGATATCAAGAAACCATATCTGCTATTGACATATGGCTGCAGCTGAACTGCTAGTGCCCTCTGTTTGTCCTGAGTCCTGACTGAAGCCAGACTCGGCCTGTACCTGTCATCGGGGGCTCCAGACCCGGCTCGCGAGAGCTCCATCGCAGCCTTCGTGTCAGCTGATGAGCGCCGGCTCATCTTATTTTGCAAGCTTTTTAACCAAGTACAATAAACGGCTGCTCATCTTCTTTTCAAGTTTGGACGACCTTCACAAAGTGGTTGGGTATCCATTACATCTACCCCGTGGATTGGGACCTTGTTTCATCCGTGAAGGAGTGGTGGGCGGATGTGATCAATTGAAGAAGCCACAATCCCAAAGCCCTGGTGTCCATGACAATGCTCATTTCGTGGGAGATTTAGATGGAGAGAAACGCCTGGTCTTCCATAATCAGTCCTCCACACTGGCGATGATTGTGAGTTTGTGAGTTAGGTTGTGGTCCTTTGCGGGGGTAAAGGCTTTGAATATTTTGATGTCGCGAGAGTAATCTTTTTATTTTGGGGCCGGGTTTCTCACTCGTCTGTGGCTTGTAATACCTCTAAAACTTCTTAATCAATGAGTATGTCAAATCTTTTGCGATGTTTCAAAAAGAAATGTGCCGCATCTTGTTGTCCTGGTTATTCGTCCTCTGACTGTGGTTGGAGTACCCGGGGTTCCTCGTGCGAGGGGTTGTGAAGGAAACAAAGTGTGTCTCTCTTAGTTGCAGCAGCCTTGGATATCCCTGCATTCACGTTCCCGTCAGTCACCATTAGCACAACAGGAACCTCCAGCTGAACTGCCGCCGGCGGCGAAGAGCTGTCACGACCGGAGCCACCACTTCAGCCACCGCAGGTACTGCCAATGGTTTCACAGCAACCTGTTGCGCCCCTTGCACTTGTTGCAAAGCTAAGCCATGAAACAGTTGACGCAGGAGCTTTTAATGGACCTATTTGGAAGAGCGCGTCACCAATCTCGTGGGTGCTGTTATCATTTATAAATTGACGACGTCAATGGGTCCGCCTAAGTTTTAATATCCTGATGCCTTCCATTCTTAGAGCTATGCACTACTCCATGAGGAAGCAGATAAACGCCATTGGCAATGACTTCATAAGATCTATCATTCTTGTATACCATGACTATATGACTTCGAGTCTAAACTGTATACACTTTCTTTTTGCAATAGTCAAAAGGTGAAGGTGAGGTTAGCTTGTTAGGAGTGAAGGAAAGACTTGTGCGTATATATATATGAGTGTTACTGACAAGAAGATGCATTGATGCTCGTAAATAAGAGATGTTACTGTGGTACTCTACAATGGTAGGTCCGTAGGTGAACCAATATATTGCATTGGTTACCACGAGTGCGGGACATGTAAAGCAGACAGCGAACACGAGTACAGTACTCGTCGTAGTCCGATGGTATTGGGCTTCTAAGGGCATCTCTAGCCGATCCCTTATAATTTAGAGCAGAAAACGGCTCCTCATACTTAACTTCTTATAATTTGAGGAGTTAAAGGGCTGTGATTAGATCCTTTCATGTTACTTTTTAAACTTTCATGATATTGATGAGAGTATGATGATCAAAAAGTTAATGCCGATTATTTATACCTCGGTGATCTGACCATACTCTCTTTTCGTATTTTATGTTAAGTAATATATTAACTGATACATTTTTTCTGTGAGAATGTGACTAAATTGCATATGAACGTTAAACCAAAGAGTGTTGGTCCGAAAATATCAAGCAGGAGAGTATCAAGTTATGGGATAATATTACTGAGAACAACCCAAAAGGAATTTAAGGTTCTTTTTGCCTCTTTTTGTTTCACCTTGCACACTTGATTAATGCATATAAGCTTCTTTGCATTTGAGCATTTGAATTGCAGGCTGTAATTGGTAGTTAATTTGTTGTCACTGCTTATCATCAGTTAATTTTTTTATTTATGTCACCCTACCAGCCATCGTACCATCGTCTTTACAGGAAGAACTTGGTCTTGAGTATGATGAAGATGTCGATGTGACCTTCCAACCATAAAGTGAAATGCTGGCGAGCCTCAATAAAAGGAGAAAATTTTCTCGCTGATGATGTAGCATGAGAGTATCTCAGATCAAATGTATGTTACAGCAGTTTTATCAGCCAAACAGCTCTAATTTCTTAGGCAGGGTGTTTGTTGTAGTTGGTCAAGAATCCAAGACAGACAATGTTGTAATATTTATGCCCTGGGTACTCTAGCTGGCAGCTTAAGTTATACTGTACTAGTTTCTCTCATTATGTAATGAGGTTCTCAACAAGTTGTGCAATAAAAACTCTTCACCAGCTCTAATTATGTCTGCAAACAAGGCATCTTATACTGAAAACATAGGCTTACAGTTTCTGCTCTCTGCTTGGTGAAAAAATCGGAATCGAATTAATATTTACTCTCTCATTTTTCTATGTACATACCAAATCAACAATGAAGAATCTGCATCATATGACTGCGAACTAACAATATTACGAGATCAAGAAACCATCTCTGCTATTGACATATGGTTGAAGCTAGAAGAACTGCTAGAACCCTCTGTTTGTCCTGACTGAAGCCGGCCTCGGCCTGCTCCTGGCTGGATCACGCTGTTCTACGCGTTTCAGTTCTTTCTCTCCGATGTCACCATCACGCTCGAATGTCTTGGCATCCGCCAGATCCTCGCCGCCGCCGTGGAGCATCCCGTCGTAGGTGTGCGCCCTTCCGGCTTCCTCCTGTACCTGTCGTCGGGGCCCCCAGACCCGGCTCGCGACAGCTCGATGGCAGCCTTGGCGGCAGCCGCTGCCGTGGCCGCCGATTCGAACGCGGCCTGCGCAGCCGCTTCCACGTCTTTGAATGTCAGCGCCGCGTGGGCAGGGACGACGCCGTCTCCTTCCGTGTCTTCGTCGGCTTGCGGCGTCGTGCGCCGCCTCTCGTCGTCCTGGTTATCCGTCCTCTGGCTGTGGACGTTGGAGTAACGGGACTCCTCGTCGTTGTGAAGGCGCACGGGGATCTCCTTCTCGGCGCCGATCTCGAGGAGCACCCTCTGCCGGCTCTCCAGCGTCGGCTGCTTCGTCGACAGCTTCTGCACGATCTTGGTGTCGATCCCGCACCCGCTGCGGAGCTCGCGGCGGCGGCGACGAAGCCCCTGCCGAACTTCGCCGCGAGGAGCGCCCGCACCTCCTGCAGCTCCGGCAGGTCCCCGCACCTCGCGGCCGCGTAGACCACCCCGCCGCCGCTTCCCGCAGCTCCTCGGGGCAGTCGCGGTGGGCGTCGAGGAGCGCGGCCCGGTCGGCGATGAGGCGGCAGTAGGAGTCGAGCATGTCGAAGGCGTCGAGCACGTCCCGGTCGCGGACGACCTGCTCGGCGCGGAGCAGGGCGCGGTCCGGGTGGCCGAGCGGAGCAGCTGCTCCACGTCCCCGCGCGCCTGCGCGCACCGCACCTGCCGGTGGCCCGCGCCACCGCGATCCGCTTCGTGGCGAGGCCAGGAGGGATTTCAGGCGCGCCGTCTGCTTCGTCGTCCGCCCCAGCAGCACGTCCAGCGTCCTCCCCATGGCGTGGTTGGCCGGTAACTGCTGAGCTGAGTGCCGAGTGCGTGCCAGGAGCTGGCGGTTTTGGGTTGGTGTTATATAGTGCGCCGCGTGGTGGCGTGGCGCTGGCGCTGGCACGGCGATGAAGTGTGAAATCGGAAGGCAATCAATTGAGGAACGGGGAGGATTACTTGTGGTTGTGAAGATGGTTTGCTTTGTGGCGAAGCGAGGCCGACGTGCATTTAAACGTCCGATTGTCAAGACGCGTGAGGGGGGCCTGTCGCCGCCGCGAGACTGCTTCCGTTCGGCCGGGGCAAAGACCAACGACACGGACACCGACCGGCGGCGGGCGAGACCGGTCTCAGGCTCGGAATGCACGGGTGCCACGCTCGGCTAAATTGAACCCTAAAATTTAAATCGTAGGACTTGGCTAAATTGAACCCTAAAAATTTAAATTCTGAAAATTGGCACTCTAAACTTGTCAATCTAGGTCTATCCCAGACCCTGGACCCTGTTTGGAACACCAGGAAAAAATGTTCCCGACCGAAACAATTTGCCACTCTCACAGACACCATGGACCCACTTGTCATATTCATCTCCTTCCTATCTGCTAGCTAGCTACGCACAATACCCGGCCGGCACTGTCTGCTAGCTACCTAAGCACAATACCTCGGCACGATGTCTTGTGCGTTTCTAGTCGGGCTCATCGTGTTGTTATTAGCATTGCCTCGCTTGTCTTCGTTGTCGTCCCGCTCTCTTCGTCGCCCAGTCGATGCCCTGCGAAGCTCCGTCGCCACTGTTGAGGACGTACCCAGAGACTCAGTGTTGCAAGCTGGAATTTCCTGCAAAACGTGTTATTGCCTTGGGGTTCCCGTCCTGTAGGAGAAAACATTGGGGCTGAAGGACACGACCCTAATTGTTTCCCCACTCGTCGTCGATTCATCCCCATTTTAACCACTGCCATGTCGGTGAAGTCAACCTCGAACGTCGTAATGTTCAAATTAGACCGGGATTGACAAGTTTGAGTGCCAATTTTCAGGATTTAAAGTTTGGGGTTCAATTTAGCTAAGACTTACTCCCTCCGTATCAAAATATAAGACTTTCTAGCCTTTTTTGTGTGTCCAAATCTATTACTAAATGAGTGAATCAACATACAAAAATATGTCTACATACGTACAAATTAGGACACACGCAAAAAGGATAGAAAGTCTTTTTTTTTCGAAACCGAGGCAAAAGCTTTGCCTCACCATTTATTAAGCAGAAGGTGCCCGGTTTATTATGAAAGAAACCGGGCGAAAACCATACAACAACACGACACAACCCACGGGGCGAAGCCCCACAACCTCGAGAAACCACGACGCCGCACGACGCGGCCACCCACAGCCCAAGCTGCACCAGGTA